>JAJJWX010005361.1:0-625102 GCA_023529315.1 Papaver bracteatum
CAGATTATCGCATTTCATTTCTTTGATTCAGATATTTTCGGTAATATCCACGTGATATTTATGTCTTCAACGTTCAACATACTTGATGTTTTAGTGTTGTCTCGCTAAAAACCTTCTCGAGTAACAAAACCTTTTGGGAAAAACTATTCTCGATCGAAGGGAAAAAGAGTACAAAACATTTTCAATTTCAAAGTAAAATATGTCGACATCATATCCTTAGATCCTCCCCTGATGTTGGCATCTCCTCCTGATTACTTTTAGAGTTTTTCTAGACTGTTACTTTAGTCATGTACTTTTCGAAATTGAATATCGGTAATGACCTGGAAAATACCCTACCGTATCTCCCCTTGATTATTTTCGTTTGAGAAGAGATTATTATTCCTTCATAATCAACAACTTTTGGATTGCACTTTCATTAGCATTCCTTTTTATGTCTTTGCAGGGATAAAACAATTTTATGTTAGTGGTTACTTTTAAGTACATGATTACATTCACTATACCATTCCAATGACGTTGCATTTGGCGGGAGCTATATCTAGCTAACAAGTTCCCTTAGGATATAAAATTTAATCCAGTACATTAGTAAACTAAGTACAACAATGCGTCTATTGTACTTAGATAAGGGAATTTCATCTCCCAATACATATTCGTCATCTTCCTTTAGACGAAATGGTCACATACTTACATTTGAACCTCGACTAATCATGGGAGTGCTATCAGGATGCATGTCTTTGTTAAATTGCCTCACAACTTTAGACAAATGCAAACTGGTGGGGTAATATATTACAAGCTCAATATTCGATCGAGCTTTCCCCATATTTTTATCTCAAATTCATATTTTAAATAGCTTGTAATACCTCTTATTCCATAAAGAGTACTTATCATGTCCACACCATCGACATAAATAGCTATAATTCTGAATCAGGAACTTATTTAATACTCATGGCATGAAACCTTACTTTTTTTTTCCATTCCCAATCAAATAGTCACTTAGACGGGTATACCACATCCGCATGACTATTTAAATCAATAAGTGCGTGTTCCAGTGTAACTGCAAACACACTCCATGGTTTAGAGTCATTTGACTTGGGAAGAAAAAGGCCATCATGCACTTTTGAAAATATGTTTGATCCTAAATCTCCAAAGATATAAGCACATCTACTCTGTATCAAGTTCTTTTGAAATTACCAAGCAAACTAATTAACTGAACGTTAAGATGTTCAAAAGAGTAAGCGATCCAGGGGTTTGTGAGATACCTCGCGCCACAAGGTGATTCTTTATACTTTAAGACCTCATTCTTCTCACTACACTTTGCGACAAATAACCACATATGTCCCACAATATTTACACTAGCTTGGTTAGCACTACCACACCAAATACCCGTATATTTGTCAAAGAACTAAGTTCTACCTGGATTGCATAGGCCAAATATGCTATTTATTTGAAATTAATCAAAATAAAACATGGTTCGATCCCATTGTGCTCTATTTCTGGAGTAACTATTTATGGATTATATCATCATTGTGCATGCATGATCCTTCTATTGACTCATATGCATTCTCATAATCCGTCAGGATTTCATTGTTCTCTAAAATCATTTAAAACTTCGGAGAGTCCTCCTATTTGATTCATGGACATATTCAGAGACAATACTATGAGACGATTAATGATGATATAAATAAGTTGCCTTACCCACCTACTTCCTTTCTAGGTGAGCATTGATCGAACCTGGTGGTCTCTTCATCTTCTTTTATGGAGCCACGGCCTCAGATACACTTTCACCATGTCTAGTTGCAACAACTTAGTCTATGGTGTACCCCATACTGAGGATTTCTAACCTGACAGGAATATTTGCAGTTGGTATTGTGATCTTGTCACTTTAGCGACGTCAGTGTACATTCTGAAAATCGATTATTCTTTGTCACTTCACGTTTATATTTGTGGAGTACTAGAATAAATATGAGACACAGTGGGAATACACCACGAAAATTCCAGACGTTCCCTTAGAAAATACTTTTTCTTATCTCCCCCTAACGATGGGAAGATTGTCTCAATAAAATGACAACCCGCTAAGAGATCTCCTTCCAAAGTTTTTAAAATGTGGATAATTGTTGAGAGTAAATATCCAACAAAATTACTTAATCATTTTCGTGACCCATCATAGTACGATGTGGACTTGTAATGGCACATATATAGTGCAACCAAAACTATGTAAAAACATGAATTTCATGCTTAAATCTAGTTACCAACTGGTACGCAGAAAAGGTTGACTAATATTGGGTTATAAAAACAAATTAAGGAAGATGCGTGTAATATTGCATATCCCCAAAGTAATAAAATATAGGTTGGTTTGCATAACCTATTCCTTAGGCACCATATGTAACCTTTGATAGTAGCATATGAGAGACCATTGGGTATAAGATGCTCTGCATTGATCCTATTAAACTTGCAATATTCATCAAGACCTTTTGATGTAAATTCTCTAGCATTAACAAGGGTGGTTAGCCTTTGCACTTTGCATTGTGTAATATGTGCTAGGAGTTTACAAACATAAATTTCTTGGGAACTATAACTAGTCTAAAATGTCAAAAAATTCACCAGATCCATCAGTCACTTTAATGGTCCGCATTCTGCATGAATATTTTTCTAAAGTTCACCTTGTTTTATTTGTAATATGGAATTTTTACCATTTGCATCTTAGGATGGTATCGATCCTGTTTTACTGAAGACTTTATAAAAAATGAGTGATATGCTTTCTTACCTAGAAGCATAATGGGAAGGGGGGTTGTGCATCTAGTAATTTAGAAAACACTTATTGAGAGATATGTCGTCAGTTTGCATTCTGTCAATCTTTTTCCCATTTTCGTTCACTCAAATAATGTGATGTTTGTATGAGTTCTTTAAAAATAATCATCATGTCACAACCAAAGTGGCTTTATGGTTATGTGAAAACATTTATGAGTCAATTCCGAACATTTCATCACCGGAGTCAATATGGGTTCAATATTCCAAATATTACAGTGATTTGCACTTCACTAGATTGACTCATTAGTTTCTCTAAGATATATGTCCTTCTAAATATATTAGACACTAATAAGATGCAATCAATTACATTCTCATCACTGTGAGTTACCACATGATGTCCACTTGCATGGGTTTATATGGAATTTAATAAGGTGTGATTATCTCTTGGTCCATGTAGAGATTTTGCGACGTCTTTGTTCTATATTGAAAACAATTTTTGAGTAGTGTTTCACTCGATGATCCAATCCTCGCAGTCACATTATAAGGAAATAGTTCAACAACTAGTTTAAATTCCTTAAGCTGGTGAAAGAAAAAAAACTATAAGTTAGACACTTGGGTCTTGAGAGTTTTAATAAGTGGTGTGACCTTATTACGTAATAAAAGTGAGATTCAACTCAAGTACGTTAGAGCGAATATATATTACTTGTCACTCAATATATCTCAAATGTTGTAGAGAATTTATGTCTCATGTTTTCATTCCATATGTGCAGACATTGGATCTAGTTCAACTTAATAAGATAGTCAATTGGCCCGGCAAAGTTCTTGTTGCCATTAAAGTTGATGTGAAAATTGGTGGCTATTATGATACACACATTACATTGTATATACCAACATCTATGACCAGGTGCATTTCCAACTCTTTCATTTATGATGGGATCTAGAGTTACATTTTAGCTTCATCCCATATTCAGTTGATACCTGTACTTTGGTGTCATTACTAGTGGGGAAAAAATACATCTTTGTCTCATGATATATGTGTCCCTTTTCGCATGCTTTATATGAGTAATTATGCCTAACCCTTATTACTTTGTGGTTCTTTCCGTTTTCAATTTCTCTACATTTAGCTTAATTTGAGAAATTTCTTTATCTCAATAGGCCAAGAGAATCTAACTACACATGTCAACCAATTACTTTAGGTTGAGTAGATTACTAAAGATAGTTCTCTTGTTGTCATATTTCAACATATATTGGTTCGTAAGTATCATGCATGAAATAGATAAATGAAAATTTTATGACTCATATCATCTTTTGTGAGTTCTTCCACAAAATTTGGAATACATGTGATTTTATTCGCAACGTATCTTTTGAAAATACCAACTCTTAATAGTCGGTCCAGTGGATTTCATCCCATAGAACATTTTAAATTTGAGAAGAAAATATCAAGTACACAATAATGGTGCTTAAGTACTTCTAAACCCCAAATAAATACATAGGAATTGAGTTGGTACAACCAATTAAACAAAACAACTATAGCCAATATAATTTTCAAGAGAACAAATAGCATTAAGACCAAAATTCTTTATGATTGAGATCAATAAAAATAATTTAAATTGACGGTTTATATGTTTTTGACTTATTTTAAGACAAAAATAAACAAAACTAGGCATGCTCTGAAGCAAATAAATTATGCTAGAAAATATTCAATGTAAAAACCCACCATATAGTTACATACCTCAAATTTCGATTCCCACGGTATATACGCAAAACCACAACAGTGTTGGTCGCGCACATCCTGAAACCAGACCTAGACTGGATAGCGACTTGGGTAGATCTGACCGAGCCGATCCGGGTTGGACTGGGTGGGTTACACTGGAAAAAACCTTTTCCATTTCCAACAGATTTACTTTCTCCTCCGCGGACAGAAAGTTTCATTCACGAGATTTCCTACTGACGGCATGATTTTAATTCATCCCAAGTGTAAACATACAACAAAAAAAAGATATATATTATATTATAAAATGTAATCACATTATTATAAAATTTAATTACGCATCAGATCTATTTGGATGGCAATTCTTTAAGCTAGAATTGCCATCCAAATAGATCTGAAAAAAAGATCTATTTGGATATATTATTACTTTTGCATGGCAATTCTTTTAGTAGTATATATTCTTAAAGAATTGCCATCCAAATTCTTTGAAAAGTTGAAGATCTACTACTAGAATTGCCAATACGGTTTATGATTGAGATACTTTTTTTTGATGAGAATCCATTCTCACATACAACAACACAAACTAATAGCTTTATCATTATGACTTCTCCTCTCAAAACTATTTCATACGGTGTCTCTCTTACCCAACAATTTTGGTGGTCTTCATCTTTCTTAATCCTCAAAACAGTGTCAGAATGGCTTATCCTCGTTCTATATATACCCACATGTTTTCAGAGCATCTTCAATAATTTTAAGATCGGTGGAGAAAGGGAGTGATCTACATGATCCGGGATGATATGTTAATAAAAATCAATCAATAAAATTGTATGGGGTTATTAGCATCTAGAATTTGAATGTCATTTATGTTTTTATTAATTTGCGTCTTTCCTTTGAATGTTCATTTTGTAGATCTACTCAGTCTCTAGTTGAAATATTCGTTCCAAAATGATAATATAAACTCGGCTCTTATTAATGAATATTGGTCTTTACCTGTTTTATTTATGAGGTGAGCAGACCGTTGATAAATACCTTGAAATTAACTTGAAAGAAGCATCCTTTTGGACCAAATTAAGAGTACTATTAGGCTTAGTTTGGTATTGGTGTAACTTTTATAAAAGCACTTTTCTGTTGTGCGTTGTTGTGCTGTGAGGAAAAAGTAGTTAATTAGACGTTTAGTAAAATTTTAATTAAAGTTAAAGCTGATTAAAAAACAATCAAAGTGTGTTTGGTAAGATATGAGATTCAACCATTGTTGTTGTGAAAAATGACAAAAACAGACATATCTCTGAGCCCGCAACCTATGGGTTGGGAGCCCAACTGGCACTGCACTAGGGGGTGTATATGTATTATGTGTTTATTTATTTGTCCCATCAATGTCTTTTTTTTTATTATTTTTTTTGCATTTTCATTATTCTTCATTGGATCATCCTAACCGACTAGGATTCTTATTGGCCAAGTTTGTAACCTATGTAAGTAGATAATCATTACGAAGCCTATTCCTATGCACAAGGTTAAAAAAATATTTTTAACATACCAGGTGGCATGGCAAACGAGTTGCGTTACTATGGGAAAACCACTGAGCGATAGAGTTTTTAGCAAACGAAATAGATGATATCACCAATGATAAAGTCTTTATCTCAACGACACCATGAATATCGCTCGATGCGAGTCTAGCGCCAACGACTAGTTCTTTGCCGTCTATTTAGGTTATTTTCAAACTAAAATTTTGCACCAAATTTTTTCTCTTTTCAATCTAATTTCTCTATTTCACAATTTAATTTATTTTTTCAAATTTTCCCAAATGACACAATTTCAAACCCAACTTGATTCGCAACGCAACTTGAATTTTCTGGAGTACTGCTTGAAGGTGCCGTAAAGAAGATATGTGATAGATATAAAGAAATATGTAATTAAAAAGCAGAGAAGTCTTCAATTTTTGGATACTAACCAAGTGCAAACAGCAATTAAGAAAAGGCAAAGAAAATTTTAAGGAAAGGAAAATCAAGACAAAAAAAAAATTGAAGACAAAGAATAAGATAAACAATGGAAACTCCAATCACGAGTGCATTGATTGGAAGTTTTGTGAAATGAAGAAGATAAACAAGATGAAGAACATTGTCCCAAATTTTAAAGTCTATATTTCAATTATTATTGTCTAATTTTATGTCTTGTAAAATGATTAATTATTAATTCGAAGTTTAATGAATTTGAAAATTTAACTCTTATTGTTTAAAATTATATTTTATTCTCAATTAGTTAATTTAGTCTTACATTTTAATTAAAACTAATAAAACACGATGAATATTAAAACATGAGTTGACAATTAAGTAATTAAAACATACATATTGGATTATATTTGGGCAACCCTCTTAAAATCTCAAAACAACTTCCAAATTGGAAATTTTTTCCGTGGATACGACAACATTCCGCACGACACCGTTGTTCAAGTTCCATCATGGTTTCACCATGCCTCATGTTTGGAACCTCTTGCTGAAGTAAAACAAGATACATACTTATTTCCTTATTCATTATAATGAAGCGATGAGACAACCCAGGAGCATCACGATTGTTGAGATTCATAGTTTGTTCTTATAATTTTCCAAATATTCTTTCCCAAAAATTTTGGGGATGGAATGCATCTCCGTATAAAGTCTCTGTAAAATAAACATAATTCCTGCAAATAGATTCATCTTCTTCAGTAATAATTTTTTGTAATCACCTCCTAATTCGAATTCGCATATTGACATGATAAACAACTCTTTGATTTTTGGTTCATATTATCAACCATGCTCTTTGATGAATTGGAAGAATGATGAAAAAAATTGGATATTGAGAAATTCTTGGGAGATTTACCTCCAAAAAAAAAAAAAAAAAACCTTACATTGAGTTTCAGTTAAAGACTCAGGTGAGGTAGAACTATTACAGGTCAACTACTAGCTAATATTGGGAGTGCGCCCCATGATATGGGTCTTGATCAGGTCAGGTTAGGGTTTGTCAAGCAAGATGACCACCCACTATATAATTCTACCTCTTTGTTCTTCTCTCTGTAGATCTACTATGTTACTACTTGTAATAGGGGAAATTCTCTTCTTTTCCAAAATAATATCAGCACAATGATTTCTCCTCTAAAACTATTTCATGTTTCTTCCAAACAACACAGCGATTTAGGTGGTATATATCTTATGGAACTTCAATTCCATGGCATAATAGCCTCTCATAAGCCATTAGAAACCCAAATATTTCGTAGTCCATTTTGGTGGAAAAAGGGAATGGAACTACATGATCATCAATGATACGTTTATGGAATCAATCATTAAATTGGATTGTTTACCATCTGGAATTTGAAAGTGATTTATGTATAGTAAGTTTTCATTTGATCTGCATCACTACTCTGAATGTGATTTATGCATAAAGAACTGTTGTTTCAAGGATTCCTGTCTTCATTTTGTAGATCTACTCACTCTGTAGTTGAAAGTTTTCGTTCCAAAAATGATAATAGAATAATTCGGATTGTGAATGGTTTTTCTTCATATTTATGATACGATCTCAGAACGCCCCTGATTGATATACATATCAGATACAGACCTTAATGTTTCAAGTTGTCATCTTTTGCATTCTTTGTCCATCTTCATCAAATACTATATATTAAAAGAAAAAAATTGATATGAAAGAAGCATTCGTTTTGAATGAAAGTAGGAGTGTTATTATAGTTTTTCAGTTTGGTAGAAAGAGTAGGATTACTTTTTGACTGAATTCCAAGTATAGTTTTTCTATTGAGAATTTTTAAGTTTTGTGGCAAATTGGAATGTAACTGCGTACAAATTTCAGAATCATGTGAAATTTGTACGTTTAGTTTTTAATGGGAGTCCTGATAAAGCATTGAAAATAAAATTATGATACATGTCAATGAAAATGCAGATGGTGGTCTTAGAGGTGCTGCAACAGTCACGGAGTAGTTATGGAGAATGTGAACCATCCGCCACTGATGGGCCTGTCAAGCTACATCTTCTTGTACACAAATTATGCAATTTCGATGAATTTGATCACTACGTTCGTGAATGATGTTCTCCCAATATTGGCAATTCTAGATGTTTTCCTTCATTCAAAAGCTTCCATGCCAACGAATTAGGGTGTGTAGGGTAAAAACATTTACCACTAACGTGAGAACTTAAATGTCCACAAACTGAAGAAAGTTTAGTTCACTCTCACGTAGGTTAATATACTAGGTTTAACACACCGAAGTTAAGGACATCGGATTGAATTTACCTCATTGTAGTTGAAAATGAAACGGGTGGGGGGTCAAATGCCCCAAACTTCCCTTCGCAACAATGAGAAAATTGACTAAATTGGTCAATACTGGGCCTCAGCCACATGAGATGGGCTTCATCAGGTTAAAGCTTAGGGTTTGTTTAGCAAGATGACCGCCCACTATATAAACATCTCTAATCTCTCGAACTCATTCTCATCAAACCCTAAACACAGCCGTCTCCACCTCGTTCTTCTTCTCTCTTAGATCTACAAATAGTCTACCGCATTTCTTTAATTTGTAAGCCAAATTCTCCTTTTTTCCAAAATGGTAATATAATTGCAAATACGGTTTATGAATGAGGTACTGGTTTATTATGAGAATCCATTTTCACATACAGTTGAATCTAGCACAATGATTTCTCCTTTCAAGACTGTTTTATCTTTTTTCATAGTGATACAATGAGACGGGCCTAAATCTTCTGGATTTTTATGAACCCAGATATTTAAATGATATTCAAGTTTGAAGATTAATGGAAAATAAGAATAGAACTTGGTGATCTCCTGGGTATGTTACTTAATAGGATCGGTTTATGTAATAAGAATCAATCAATAAAGTTGAATGAATGGTTTAACATATGGAATTTGAATGTGATTTATGTTTCTGTTTAGATCTTTCCTTTGAATGTACATTTACCAAGAATTGCTGTGTATGAATTCCTTTGTTCATTTTGTAGATCTCCTCTATCTGTAGTAATTTTCGTTTAAAAATGATAAGAGAATTTCGATTTATTAATGGGAAAATACCCTAAGATTGATGCGATCATTTAATCTCATTGCTATGTTCATGAGATTCGTACTTTGAAATTAACGTGAAAGAAGCAATCATTAAGGATCAAATTAGGAGTATTAGATTTATTTTTAAATTTGGTAGAGAACTTACTGAATCCCTAGTAGAATTTGTTTCCAAATTTTATTTTGCAGAGAATTTTTATTTTTATTTTTATATTTTTCATTTGACTTATTACAACTTATTCAAAAGGATCTTCGTCAGACAAGAAACTTGTCGGGAGGCTAGCAACAAGCTGGGCTCCGACCCCTTTTTGTACTACCACACTCAACCTATGAAAAAGAAACTCCCCTACACGCACACTAGCATCATTACTGGCCATAAAATTGCAAAGTCGTTTAATAAAATTATTGGTTTCCTCCCCAAGCTCACTAAGAGTAGTAAAGGCCAAAGCCTCGAAACCATAACCCCGCGAAGTGCATTTTTCCAAATACTTGATGTTCTTTCGAATGACAGCTTCCTTGAGAGATTGCCCTGTCTCCGAAATGCGACCTCCTCCTGCAAAGGGTGAGACGATCGTAACATCAAAGCAAACATCACGACCATTGTCCCAGTTAGGCACTAGAATGTCTGCTGGTCTCAAAGAAGTGCCATTATTAGAAAGAAGCCCCAAGTCTACCTCCTTACCTGCCAGAACTCTAGCACGATAACACATGTCTGCAATGGTATCACGCACCAAGTCATGTCGAAACTTTAGTCCCACTTCATTAGCACAATGCACTGCATGATCACCAAAAACATCCATTTCCCTCTTGCAGAAGGGGCACACGCTATCCAACTCAAAAAGGGGAATACCAAGCCTGTAACATAACACCGCACTGAACTTCCTTGCGCCAATTTTCTGATTTAAACCAACTATAGGGATGGCCAATAGAAAATCCAAAGCATGCTTCATTTGATTACTCAGCCAAAGCATCTAATCACGTTCAGACAACTTGAAATTCGTAGTCAAGTTCTTCTTTACTGCATCAAAATAGACAACTGCTAAGGTTTTCATTGAATGGGAGGCATTGCTATCAACGCATATAGGGAAACATTACTACATACCGAGTTGAAGGAAGCAGCAGATCGCATGAGATTGGTGCTGAAACCACTGATGCCAGAGCGTCTCAAGATAACATACTGAAGTTCAAGGGTCTGTAGACAAGATGCCAAGTAGCAATAATACGCAGTGTCTTGCATCGAATAAACCCCTAAACCTCCCAACCTGAGAGGCAAGGTGGAAAGTCTCTGCTGCAGAGGACCAAAACCAGGGCCATCACCTTTGATCACATGACGTAACTAAATACAAATTCAAAAATCATGTGTTCGTTATTTAATTGTAAGTTTACCGAGAAAAAATTTAATTGCGAGTCTGTTGAGGTTGAAAATAAAATTAGGACACACAATGAAAATGTGGTTAAAGGTGCTGCAACCGGAAGAGTGACACTGTGATAGAGAAGTTATTCAGAATACTGCACTTTTGATGAAACTCATCACTTCGTTTGTGAATAATTTTCTCTCAATGTCATTGACCTCCAAAATTTCATACATAAATTAGATGCATACATGGCATGGTTACATCTAGGAAAATAATCCAAACAATTTAGAATGTCATTGACCTCCCAAATTTGGCTATAATACAGTGTCTGTCACTTGGGCATTTTATATTTTACTTCATTGCCGTTCCGTAAGGAAATTTGGATTGAGAAAACATGGTTTCAAATGAGGATTCCGCACATACCAATTAGGATCAAGATTAACCATACATGGTTGTTTCTTCGATTTGCAGAACTCTGTCTAGCTAGAGAGAATAGAATTTAAAAAGAAAGAAAGAAAGGGATTTTATTAGGTAGTAAAGGTAGTAGCAGTAATGAGAGATTTATTGTATTGATGAAGATCTGAAACTTTTCAACTACCAATTGAGTAGATCTACAAAATGAACAAGAAAAACACCAATTCTTGAATTTGTTTTCAGCTAGAGTAAACTATAAATTGTTATACATCAATCACATTCCAATTCAAGACGCTAACCAATTCAATTTTATTGATGGATTCCTATTACATAAACTGATTCCTATTCCTGTTACAAAAACATATCAACCATCTTCCGGGATCAGGATCAATCATGACTTGGGGACTTAACTATATCATCTAGCTATTGCATAGCTTAAAGTTAATGAAATTTGTTGATCTCCGCTTGTGAGATGAGTTGTCTTTTTGGATTTGAAACTCACCATCCCACATTTCTTCTCGAGGAAGATCATAGTTGGAAACTATTAACCAACCAGCTAAAAGGATTAACCTTTTCTCCATCAGTATCTTTAACTTCTCCTCTAGATTTAGAAGAAAACTTTGAGAAAGGTAACAAAAACACTTCTACCTAAATTTTGGATTTCTTAAGAACAGGTATGAAATAGTTTTGAGAGGGAAACTCATTGTGTGTTGAAATGTGAGGATGGGTTCTCATAATAGACCAGCATTTCATTCATAAACCGAATTGGTAATTGTTCATTTTGGAAAATAAGAGAATTTCTCCTCTTTCAGTGTGAGAGAAAGAAGATAGAGAGAGGCGGAGATGGCTAGGTTTTTGTTTGATGAGAATGAATGAAACTGGATAAGAGAGATTTCGACGTTTATATAAGGGGTAGGTGGTCATCTTTAACCAAAACCTAAGACCTGATCAAGCCCCATCTCATGTGGCTCAGACCCAGTATATATTTAGTTGACCTAGCAGTTCTAGTTCCACATTACCAAACTGAATGAGACCTTGGTGGAGTGTGAGTGACCATGCTTAAATTAGTAAGTTTCATGATGCCAGGGGTGGGAAAAAATATCCAAACCCGTGGATTTATCCAATCAGATCCTCATTTTGGCAGGTGGACACCTGATTTATTTCTTGGCGAGTTGGATGCCGGTGAATTTTTGAAACCGGTCATTTTCACGGATTGGATGCGGGCGGAACATCACTCATCCATTAGACACCAGATCCTAAGGATAATGTTAGTATTATTTGTATATGAAGGCATTGAAGTTCCTCCAAGATAATAAAAAAGTATCAATTTTGGATTTGTAGGAGGCCCTCATGTCAATAAAAATTATAATGTTGGTTGTTAGAAAGACATTATGTTACTCTTGTTATGTTAATTACTTATATTTCAGTAATCTAAGTTTTAAAAATAAGTTATATTACTCATCTTCGACTTTTGCTTGTTTTCATTAATATTTTTTTTGAATCCACAAATCTATTCGCATCCAATCCGCTCATCCGCTTACCCCGCTATTGATGGTGGTTTTTAGCTTAGGATTAAAATTGTAAAACACTAAACCCTAGCAGATAATGATGTCACGACATTTAAAGTAACAAGCATTTACTAGGCACATTTATTGAAACCTTTAATGTGTCTCTAAATAATTACCGGGGTATCTTTTTCAAATTAGAGTTACGACAAGAAAACCCTAATTCACACGTGTGCCAATGGAAAATCATGCCAGCCACACCAACCACGCCAAAGCATTCCAACCATGCTAGCCGCACCTCTGTGCCAATGGAAAATTATGCTAGCCACACCAACTGCGCCAAAGCATGCCAACCATGCTATGCGCACCTCTGTGCCAATGGAAAATCATGCCAACCACACCAACCACGCCAAAGCATGCAAACCATGCTATCCGAACCTCTGTGCGAATGGAAAATCATGCCAGCCACACCAACCGTACCAAAGCATGCCAACGATGCTAGCCGCACCCTTATACCAAGGGCAAATCATGCCAGCCACACCTAGCCCAAGTTAGTCGCGCCATGCCAATCGCACCATGCCATGGCCCTAGCTATGCTAGCAAAATCTCGTGTGCCAATGGAAAATCATTCCAACCACACCAACCGCGCCAAAGCATGCCAACCAAGCTAGCCGCACCTCTGTGCCATTGGCAAATCATGTCAGCCACACCAACTGTGCCAAAGCATGCCAACCATGCTACCCGCACCTTTGTGCCAATTGCAAATCATACCATCCACACCAACCGCGCCAAAGCATGCCAACCATGCTAGCCGCACCTCTGTGCCAATGGCTAATCATGCTAGCCACACAAATCGCGCCAAAACATGCCAACCATGCTAGCCGCACCTCTGTGCCAATGGAAAATCATGTCATCCACACCGACCGCGCCAAAGTATGGATACCATGCTAGCCGCACCTCTTTGCCAATGGAAAATCATGCCATCCACAACAAACGTGCCAAAGCATGCCAACCATGCTAGACGCACCTCTGTGCCAATGATAAATCATGCTAGCCACACCAACCGCGCCAAAGCATGCCAACCATGCTAGCCGCACCTCTATTCCAATGGATAATCATGATAGCCACACCAATCGCGCCAAAACATGCCAACCATGCTAGCCGCACCTCTGTTCCAATGGAAAATCATGTCAGCCACACCGACCGCGCCAAAGCATGCCAACCATGCTAGCCGCACCTATATGCCAATGGCAAATCATGCCAGCCACACCAACCGCGCCAAAGCATGCCAACCATGCTAGCCGCACCTCCGTGACAATGGAAAATCATGCCATCCACACCTACCACGCCATGCCAAATATATCTCGCCATGTCCCCTCATGCCGCGCCACCATGCTGGCCTCCCCCACACGGCTACCAAAGTGAGGGCGTGCAACAATCAACGGTTGCCCTTCAATCACAGGAGAAAATCCTGGTCGTCTAAAGTCACCTCACGACTTTTGTCCCAAAATCAGAGATTGGTCATGCACATAGCCAAAGCTAGCCGGGCCATGCGCCCAAAGCAAACCCTTGGCCCCACCTTCCAAGCCAAACGCCCTTGCCTTGGCCCTAGCCACACCATACGCCCATTGCAAACCCTTGGCCCCACAAGCCAAGCCAAAACCGAACCTAGCCAAAGCTAGTCACGCTATGCCAAACGCACTCTACCTTGGCCCTAACTATGCTAGTTACACCATGCCAAGGCAAACGCCCTTTCCTTGGCCCTAGCCGCACTACCATGCTGGCCTTCCCCACATGTCTACCAAAGTGAAGGCGTGTAATAATCAACGGTTTCCCTACAATCCGAGGAGAAAATCTTGGCCGTCTAAAGTCACCTCACGACTTTTGAACCAAAACCATAGCTTGGTCATGCACATAGCTAAAGCTAGCCGCGCCATTTACCCAAGGCCAACCCTTGGCCCCACCTACCAAGCCAAACACCCTTGCCTTGGCCATAGCCGCGCCATACGCCTATGGCAAACCCTTGGCCCCACATGCCAAGCCAAAACCACACCTATCCCAAGCTATCTGCGTCATGCCAAACGCACTCTGCCTTGGCCCTATCTATGCTAGTCATACCCTGCCAAGAGAAATGCCCTTTCCTTAGCCCTAGCGGCGCCACCCTGATGGCCATCCCTACGCGGCCACCATAAAAAAGGCATGCAACAATCAACGGTTTCCCTTCAATCCTAGGAGCAAATCCAAGCCATCCAAGGTTACCAGACAACACATTGTAACCTTTGGCCCGAAAACCTAAGTTTGGCCATTCCAAACCATTCCAAACCATTCCATGTCAACGGCATGCCAACACATTATCCCTCACTATGTGTCCACCAAAACGAAGGCGTGCAAAGATCAACGGTTTCCCCTCCTCTCAAGATGCAAAATCTTGACCGTCGAAGGTCACCAGGCTAACAAGTTCCCCGAGAGCGACTTTCCAGGACACAACAACATGCTACATGTTTTCCAAAAATATTCGAGACATTAACACAAACTGGGGAATCCTTTTTGGGTATTGGTTTGGTGGTTTACAGCGTGTGGTGTACACTGCGCCCTTCATAAGGAAGTGTCATAAGGGTGATACGGCTAGTAAATATGGGGAGTTATGTGGGAAACGTTCATGGGACATAAAGCCGTGCGTTAACAACTTTATGGAACATTAATTCCATAACGTTAACAGTTTCATGCGTTAACCACTTTATGGAACATCAAGTACATGCATACGGTTAGCACTTCCTCCCATTTACTTCCCCACTCCTAAATGAAACCAGGGTATGTTTCTACTTCGACTTGTATAAATAGGTCTTACCTATTTCCATTTGGAAAACAAGTTCATTCGGACAAGACAACACTCATAAATACTTACTTGCTAGCTCTCCTCGTGACCTATCTTACTTTTCTGATAACAAGTCGTAGTAACTCAACTACTCTTCAGAATCAACTATTCTGGTCTCAACACTTTCCTTGCTTCCCTCCCCAAAACCAACCCATTATCCTCCACTTTATACTGAAGCAAGTTTGGAACATCCATTTCTTGGTTTAGGCCATACTTGTACAGATTGATTTCTCGAATATAAAGTACTCCCTTGCAGTATATTTTTTACGATTTAAATTGTTTCTCATCTTCACACATGCAATTACCGAAATCAGCAGAAACTATTTTCACCTATAAAAAATTGGCGACCACAGCGGGAGGATTGATATATCGGTTACAATATCAACTCCAACTCCTGATTTCGTTTCTCGAACAACATTCCCAATATGGTGGAACTCAGGTCTGGAGCGGTTGCCGAGAATACCAGCACAGAGCACGTCCCTGATGTTAACGTCTCTCTCAATAACGTTGTTACATCACCTACTGACTACAATAACTATGAATGCATTCCCCCAAGCGTGACACCGCCAATCACCAGGTACAGTTCCTCCACTTCCTCTAATGTCTCAACACAACCCTCTAATCACATCAACGAAAACGTCTCTTCGGGCGTTACGCCACCAGTCACCAGGTCCAGAACCGCCGTTGTGGCTCCTAATTTTTCGTCTAGCATGACACATCCAACCATAACTAAGGTTCCGACTACCCCACCGATGGGAAGAGAGACCGGAGGGACCAGAGGAAGTCGTTTTTATGTCACCATTACTAATTTGATGGAACGACATGAAATGCTCGCCAGAGCCCAGACGGATATGGTTTCAACACATAAGAAAGTACTCGTCTTTCTCAAGAACCTGACAGAGAGACTACCACGTGAGTCGCGTCCTCCATAGACGCTTAGGAACGTCTCCAACAACCCCGACACTAGCACCTCTGAAGAGCACGCCTCCGCGAACGAGGAAACTCGCACTAGAATCCCATTGGAAAGAAATCAGTCGTCCAACTTCGTCACGCGAGAAGATCTGGAAAAACTTCTCCGCAACCAAATCAATAATGATGAACTGGATATGAATCAACATCAACCCCCTTACCCATCCAAAATGCAAAGAATCTCTCTTCGAGGGGGTACTCCTCTCCTCAGTTCACCTTGTACGATGGTACTGGAAATGCACATGAGCATGTCTCCAGTTTCTTGGAATCCCTTGGTGAACATGAATATAATCAATTTCTTCGTCTAAGGGAGTTCTCAAAATCACTTACTGGAAGGGAGTATACATGGTACAACAGCATCCCACCAAATAGTTGGTCACCGCGTTTTAAAGGAAATACTTCTTCATGTCTGAACAAGTTACATTCTCAGACCTTGGAAGAATGTACAAGTGGGATAATGAACATTCGAATGATTTTGTCAAAAGGTTCAGCGTTCAAGCACATGACTGTCATGACCCAAACGTGACTGAGCAACAACTGGTGAACGTGTGCATCAATGGTATGGTTCCTATTTACCGTGTCCTGCTAGAAAACTTGTGCTTCCAAACATTCTCCAAACTCCATGAAGCCGCTAGATGATCCACAACGACAGCACCAGCATTACTGGAAAGAACTAGGCCAACTCGAACCGAATACACGCGTGAAACTCACGGGAATAGATGCCTCATCAACAATCAATTTAATGCCGGCTCATCCTTCATGAACATAGTGAACGAAAGAGAAAAAAGAAAGGCCCCAACTACGGGACACTAGCCAAAACGTGAAGCCCCGCCACGGAAGACCATCACTAAAATTCCCATGCATCATCATGAAACCGAAGGAAATACCCTCGATTTCCCATTTCCCATCGAGGAGGTTATTGACCTCCTAGAGGCCTGGGTTCAAGATAATGTTATAAGACTGCCACCTCCCAGATGTCCACCATGCTGAAATGGCGAACCCCAAGTACTGCCATTACCACATATTTGTTCACCATCCGAACAGTGATTGCAACAGACGAAAGCATATTTTCAAAGAAAATATAGAAGCGGGAGATCTCCAAATAGGAGACGAGGGAGTACATCGAGACCCACTCCCAATAAGAAAATATGGGTCCTCTGGTGACTCCGTGCATGAGACTGTACAATCCATGATCTCTATCTTTCCAAGGTACAGCGCCAAGATATTTTCGCAGCTCTCAATGGCATTGTATTAGGCAAACGACTTTTTCTCTCCCAGTAAACCACACCAGGGGCCCAAGCTTTCCAAACAGGTGGAACCAAAGGGGAGAACTGGGGATTGCTGACCATGTCCCATCTAAGAGGTATCGAATTTTACAACACGCTCATCGGTGCATGCTTTGACCTCAACATCATTACTTTCAAGACACTAAAGCCAGTGGAATTTACAAAACAAGAGGCTACCCATTCCCCGTCTATGATTAAGAACCAGAGAGGAGAAGCTTTGAACGCGCATGGCTACATCAACCTCGAGATCAAGGTGGGAGACGCTATAATGCATAGTAAATTTCACATTGTCAAAGAATTGTGTCATGACTTGATATTGGGGCACTTATAGGCACTCGACAACAAGGTGAAATTAGATGTGCACCCTCTACCGACGTCTACGCCCGAAGGAATTTCCAACAAATTATCCCACTGGTTATCGCATCGACGAACTATCAAAGGAACCCAAAAATCTGGAGAAGACCTATTGGCGCAAGCTTATGGATTTCAAATGCAAGTAAGTATGACCGAGCGACCTTCTCTATAACCAATCATTCCTTCCACTTTTACGGCATGGGGACTCGGTGCGATTACTGGCCCGAACGCTGTCAAGAAATATGAATGGGTTGATGGGCTATTTGAACACTTTTCAAAAAGCTTGGAAACTTCCGTTGAAACCAATGAAGCCAAGACTCAAATTGTTACATGACGTCTGAACCCGTTTTTAATTGGGGATGTAGTGGTTAAGGTAAATTCGTTTCAAGTTGGGAAGATGACGGTAAAAATGGATATTCAGATTGATTCACAAAATGGAAGAAAAGACGAGATGTATCTGGTGGCGGACATCCTTTTAGGAGGATATTTCAACCTCATCAATGCAGACACACCTGAAGGCGTGGTAATTCACTCGTGATGGATCAAGGCCTCCAATCCCTAAAATGATGTACTTCCCAATCACTCTCCCTTTAGTATTTCCTTTAACAATTCCTATTAGTGTATTCCCCCAAGATGAATACACTGTCTTTATTCTAACCCGGAGTTTCCTTTTTCCGTCAAAAAAAGAGAGCATATATAAATACATCTCTTTTTAAACAAGTTCTCTAGATATCAGAGAAATACATCCAACTAACCCAGGAAACCATTGCAAAGCCATCATACCGAAACCATAAATACGTCATTAAAAATATATATATATATATAAAGCGAAATGTTGACTGATGAAGAAGAAGGTAAAGATGAGTTTTTTTTTTTTTAAATAAAACAATCAAGGGAACTAAGCAGCTAACAGGAATAACAAAAAAGGGAGGGAACTAGCCCTCGAAGGATGGAACACGAGTCTCCTTGGTCAAGGCTATCTTCAATCACTTCCCCAGCAATCCCTCGGGAAACAAAAATTTTATTCAATAGTGTTAGTAGTAGCAACCTCAACATCCCATCCCGAAGCAACCACAGCAGTAGCAGTGTCCGCTTCGACCACTGGTCCAGCATACGCCACCATGACCCCTCCAGTATCACCAACGACACCTCTGGCATTAACTTCAAATGCTACTTCGTTTCCGTCAGATTCTCCTTCGAAGGTTTTATCATTGACACTTCGAAGAAGATTTTTTGATTCATCCGCATTAAAATCGAGAACCATGGCGCTCTCCTTCAAAAGCTTCACGTGCTCGATTTTCCGTTGCTTCGACCTAGAAACAGTTCGATCCGCCCTATAACTGGACCGAGGAAAGGCTTTGCCGCACTGGAACATCTCAACATGCCAAGGTTCTTCCTCGTTTTATCGTACCTTCTCCATGCTCACTGAACCCAAGAAAGTCCGAACAAGTGCCTTCACTTCATGGAGATAGATGGAAAGGAGGTCCTTCATGATTTCACCAGCTTCATGGAATAGAGATTCAATTCTAGCCAATGCCTCCTCATGAGAAGAAGATCGGTTTCTGCCAATTATGAAGTCCTTCTCCGAAGAGTTAAAGACATGGCTATCCTTGGAGGGTCCCATCATATACTGCAAAGAACACGGAAATGATCAAGTTCCATCCTATCTATACACATATAAAAAATAGGATAACATAAAAAATAAGAAGGAAACAAGAGGAGATACCTGTAAAGAGGATGGACGAAAACGAACTATGCTAATGTAGATATCAAGATCATCTTTTATGTACAGCAAGATGACGCAACCTCAAAAGGGAAAGTTTTTATACTGTCCATGAGTTAAGGCATGATATCAGATCCTAATTAAACCACATGCATGGCTATGAGAAATAATTATGGTTTGTGAGAAAGTGTGGAATAACGTGCTCGAGGCACACTAGATCGTGTTTTCCCTTCCCATCGCCAACGCTAAACTTCGAAAACAAAACCGGCAACATCACAAAAGCAGAAATAGTAATGCTTTTCTTCTGTTTTCGGGCATAAAGTTTTGGGTTGAAGAGAGGAAGAATTTTTTGGTCGAGTCAAATAAGGAAAGAGGCAACAAATCCCTTGAAGATAAATCACCAAGCAATCCGTGCCATGTATTATCCTCACTGCTCCTGGCCATCTATGCACGTCTTACCCCACCAAAAACATGTCTTGTACAACTCACCACTACACGGTCTGCATTCCAAGTACACGGTCTGCATTCCAAGTACAACTCACGCAGGGCCTTCAACACTGGAAGCCAAAACTCTCTTCACCACTCAAAAGGTTAGTCGGATTCTCCTGACCATTTTTGCAATGATTTACACCTCGGTTCCATCCATGTCTATCACCATCATATGCTTACCTCGAACAAGGCACCTGTTCCGAGCTAAGAAGGGGAATTAATGTTGATGGTGGTTTTTAGCTTAGGGTTAAAATTATAAAACACTAAACCCTAACAAAAAATGATATCATGACATTTAAAGTATCAAACATTTATTAGGCATATTTATTGAGCCCTTTAATGTGTCTCTAAATAATTACCGGGGTATCTTTATCAAATTAAGGTTACGACAAGCCAAATCCTAATTCCCACGTGTGCCAATGGCAAATCATGCCAGCCACCCCAACCGCGCCAAAGCATGCCAACCATACTAGCCGCACCTATGTGCCAATGGTAAATCATGCCAGCCACACCAACCGCGCCAAAGCATGCCAACCATGCTATCCTCACCTCTGTGCCAATGGAAAATTATGCCAGCCACACCAACCGCGCCAAAGCATGCCAACCATGCTAGCCGCACCTCTGTGCCAATGGAAAATCATGACAACCACACCAACCGCGCCAAAGCATGTTAACCATGCTAGACGCACCTCTATGCCAATGGAAAATCATTCCATCCGCGCCAAAGCATGCCAACCATGCTAGCCGCACCTCTGTGCCAATGGAAAATTATGCAGCCACACCAACCGTGCCAAAGCATGCCAACCATGCTAGCCACACCTCCGTGCCAATGGCAAATCATGCCAGCCATACCGACCACGCCATGCCAAATATATCTCGCCATGGCCCCTCATGTCGCGCCACCATGATGGCCTTCCCCACGCGGCTACCAAAGTGAAGGCGTGCAATCATCAATGGTTACCCTTCAGTCCCAGAAGAAAATCATGGCGTCTAAACTATAGCTTGGTCACGCACATACCAAATATAGCCGCGCCATGCGCCCAATACAAACCCTTGGCCCCACCTGCCAAGCCAAACACCCTTGCCTTGGCCCTAACCGCGCCATACACCCATGGAAAACCCTTATCTCCACATACCAAGACAAAATAACTCTTAACCCAAGCTAGCCGCGCCATTACAAATGCACTCTGCCTTGGCCCTATCTATGTTAGTCACACCATGCCAAGCCAAACACCCTTTCCTTGGCCCTACCCGCGCCGCCATGCTGGCATTCCCTACGAGGATACCAAAGTGAAGGCGTGCAACAATCAACGGTTTCCTTTCCATTTCAGGAGAAAATCCTGGACGTCTAAAGTCACCTTATAACTTTTGGCCCAAACACATATCTTGGTCAAAGCTAGCCGCGCCATGCGCCCAAGGAAAACCCTTGGCCCCACCTGCCGAGCCAAACGCCCTTTCCTTGGCCCTAGCCGCTCTATACGCCCATGGTAAACCCTTGTCCCAACATGCTAAGCCAAAACCGCACCTAGCCCAAGCTAGCCGTGCCATGCCAAACACACTCTGTCTTGGCCATAGCTATGTTAGTCACACCATGCCAAGCCAAATGCCCTTGCCTTGGCCCTAGCGCGCCACCCTGATGGCCTTTCCTATGCGGCCACCAAAACAAAGGCGTGCAACAATCAACGGTTTCCCTTCAATCCCAAGAGAAAATCCTAGCCATCCAAGGTTACCAGACGATACATGGTAACCTTTGGCCCGAAAACCTAAGTTTGGCCACACCAAACCATGCCATGCCAACGGCATGCAAATACATTAGCCCTCACTACGTGGCCACCAAAATGAAGGCGTGCAACGATCAACGGTTTCCCCTCCTCTCAAGATGAAAAATCTTGACCATCGAAGGTCACCAGGCTAACAAGTTCCCCGAGAGCGACTTGCCAAGCTACAACAACATACTACATGTTTTCCAAAAACATTCGAGACATCAACACAAACTGGGGGATCCTTTTTGGGTATTGGTTTGGAGGTTTACAGAGTGCGACATACACTACGCCCTTCATAAGGAAGTGTCATAAGGGTGAGGCGGCTAGTAAATATGGGGAGTTATGTGGGAAATGTTCATGGGACATAAAGCCGTGTGTTAACAACTTTATGGAACATCAATTCCACAACATTAATAGTTTCATGAAAACAAGCTTCATGCGTTAACCACTTTCTGGAACATCAATTCCATGCATACGGTTACCACCTCCTCTCATTTACTTCCCCACTCCTTAATAAGACCAGGTGTTTATAGGTGAAAATAAGTTTTGCTGATTTTGGTAATTGTGGGTGTGAAGGTGAGAAACTGTTTAAACCCTAAACAATGTACTGGAATGGAGTACTTTAGATTCGAGAGATAAATATGTACAAGTTCGGCCTAAACCAAGAAATGGTCTTTCCAGACTTGCTTCGGTCACAAAGAGGAGGAGAACGGGTTGGTTTTGGGGAGGGAAGCAAGGAGAGTGAAGAGACCAAAATAGTTGATTCTGGAAGAGCAGTTGGGCTTCTACGACTTCTTATCAGAAAAGTAAGAGAGCTCACGAGGGGAGCTAGCAAGTAAGTATTTCTGAGTGTTGTCTTGTCTAGAATGATCTTGTTGTTCAAATGGAAATAGGTAAGACCTATTTATACAAGCCATAGTAGAAACGTACCCTGGTCTCATTAAGTGGTTAACGCATGAAATTGATTGTTCCATAAAGTGGAAGGAGGTGGTAACCGTATGCATGGACTTGATTGTTCCATAAAGTGGTTAACGCATGAAATTGATTTTCATGAAACTGTTAACGTTATGGAATTGATGTTCCATAAAGGTTATTAACTCATGGATTTATGTCCCATGAAAGTTTCCCACATAACTCCCGTATTTACAAGGCGCCTCACTCATATGACACTTCCTTAGGAGTGGCGCAGTGTACGCCTCCCGCTGTAGACCACCAAACCAATACCAAAAAAAGATCCCCCAGTTTCTGTTGATGTCCCGAATATTCTTGGATAACATGTAATACGTTGTTGTGGCTTGGAAAGTCGAGCTCGAGGAACTTGCTATCCTGGTGACCTTCGACGGTCGAGATTATGCATCTTGAGAGGTGCGTTGCACGCCTTAGTTTTGGTAGTGAGGGCCATCGAGGTGGCGCGACTAGGTAGGAATGTCGTTGGCATAACATGGTTTGGCGTGGCCAAACTTAGGTTTTCGGACCCAAAAGTCATGAGGTGACTTTAGACGACCAGGATTTTCTCCTGGGTTTGATGGGTGGCCATTGATGGCCGCATGCCTTTGTTTTGGTGGCTGCATAGGGAAGGTGTGACCAGGGTGTTGTTTAGACTTGGTGCATGGGGCCAATGGTCTGCCATGGGAGTATGGCATGGCTAGGGCCAAGGAAAAGGTGCTTGGCTTGGCATAGTGTGACTAGCATAGCTAAGGCCAAGGCATGAGTTTTTGGCTTAGTGCGGCTAGCTTGGTGATAGGAATATTTTTGTGTCTAATTTGTCTCGCTTCTATGTATTGAAAGTGCTCATTTTTGTACTTATTATGGTATTTTATGTGTGTGTAGGTATTTTTGGCCAATAAATAATTTTGAAAAAATCGGCTCGAAAAGTTGTCAAAAGCACCCCGGAGAAAATTTTCTAAACGGACCCCCGGTTTGGATAAGATCAGGATACCCCCTAAGGCATAAGCTATCGGCACCCCACCAGAGGATAGGGGGCATCATCTCCTTCACGATTTAAATGCTGAAAATTGGCGGGAAAAGATTTTCTTCACGAACAGATTTAGGGTTCGAATTTTGGGGCAGAGTTAAAGAGATTCAATCACGCAAATCAATTGGACTGGACTTCCTAGAGCAAAACAGGGCTGGTTTGTTTGATTGAATCGACTAAATTGGGCTAGATAAGCCGGAAGAAGAAATCAGAGGTGTGAAGTTTCACGGACTTTCACCTGCAAAGTTTTCTGACAGGATTTTGGGTGAGATTATGTAGGAGTTTGACGTGGATATGGATTGATATCATCTTTATTCATTGAAACAGGGATGGTAATCCCTTTATATTTGAAAATAGAGGAAGAAATCATCGAGTTAACTTAAGAAGGGAGGTAGAGTTTTGCACGAGATTTTCTACAACTATTGGAAGTTACGTGACGTATCAAGAGTATGTTGACGTCTAGGATTCAAGCTATCACGTCTGGAGAGTCTAGATATGGCATGGAAGATGCGTAAAGGGTTGGAGGAGATATAAATTTCCGTAACTTGCAAAGGAAAGAAAGGAAGAGATATACCAAATATTCTTCGCCAAATATCGGGTCTGTTGGCTATATATAGGTTGGGTTCGATTCAGAGAGGGTTTACACAACCTTAGGAGTAGTTTAGAAGATTGCAGAGAGAAAAAATCAAGTCTCATAGAACACAACGAGAGGTTGAAGAAGAACCATAGAACAACACTTAATAGCAGTCGCATAATCTATGCCCTTTTCTTTCAAACTCAATACCTTTTGTCACAACTTATGTAACAATTACTTTCAGTTCGCAACAGTTCTATGTTAGGGTTCTTTGTAACAGTGGTTCCGTAACAATTATATCTATTACAAATACGCTGTTTTATTTTTTCTCTTCTATTTAATCAACTTTTGAGCAACAAACATGTATTTTGAGCAAGTGATTAATATGATGAGATAAATGCCATTCCTGAGGCGATAGAGGAATCTATTTTTCCAACAAAAAGTGGTATATTCTATTTTATCTTTTTATTTGCAATTATTATATGATTATTTGCCTTGAACTATTATTGAATATGATTTTTATTTGAGTGACTATGATCTATTTTGATGGAGTATGCTTAGTTTTAAGACTTTTGATGCTTCATTCTTGGTATTTACAATTATTACTTTTGAAAATATACTTGTTGCAATAGCTTAGAATCAACTAGAATGAGAAAATTGCATAAATATAAATATTGGATTAAATCACTTTGAACTTGGAAAATAGTGGAATCTTATCCTAAGTGTTCTTTTAATATTGATATCAACTTTTTCAGTGTTTTCTATAATTTTTCAGTGAGTTTTCTATTTAAGTTTTGAATTTAAGTCTAAAAAATCCTTCACAAGTCTGAGAGGAACGACATCTTTCTCACCACTTTACAACTACTTTCAAAATCACATCAATCTTTGGCACCGCCGACGTGGACTTGTTTTTAGGGTTTTAGATTTATTTCTCTTTTTCTTTTTTAGATTTTTATTATTTTTGATCTATTTTACGTTTTTGGGTATTTGTCTTTTGTCTACAGGTTTTGGATCATAAAGAAAACTGAGCCAATGAGTTTGGTGATTTCACAAAGACTTGGAGCAAAAGGTTAAAGCCAAAAGAACGAAAAAGAAGACAATTTTATTTTTATTTATTTTTAGGGTTTTTGTTTATTTTTCCTTTTTAGAAAAAAAAAATTTGTATTAGGGTTTATTATTTTTTTAAAATTTTTCTTTTATTTTTGGACACTTGGACTTTTGTACTTTGGATATTATTTTTATTTTTACCCTACGGAAGGGTACTTTAAATATAAACTGTTTGCAGAGAAGGAGGACAATTACGATATTGTCTCTACACCTTGGGTTCGTACACTGACATAGGAGTCAGTGGACCGAGTCGACTACAACTGATTCATCCCCCGTCTGGAACGGGAGGTAAGTTTTTCAAAACACTCGCGAATCCCCTTTCAGCGCGAGTTACTGTATTCCTTCGTTTGCATATATGTTGAGGAATTGAATACGGCTTCTTTAATTTCCTAGTAAATCGTAAGGACTGGCCATATAAGATAAGGGTTCGGATTTCATCACCGTTCTCTTCTTTCCCGCCTTAGGGAAATGATACCAAACACGAACCTAAGCTTAAAATACTGACCAGAACAAAACCGATAGGATAACGAGCTTAATAGGAAAGTCATTCGAAAAATATTGGTTACTTTTTTAAGCATACTTCGAAGTTCATGATGGTTTCTGTGAGTTGAATGCGTGACTGCGCCGCATTGTAATACCGATGAGGCCTTGGGTATCAAAGCTCAACCGAGCTTCCCTCGCCTCTATTCAACTTACTTTAACTCGCGGCGATTCGAGAGGGTTT
Organism: Papaver bracteatum; assembly: GCA_023529315.1. Lineage (NCBI taxonomy): Eukaryota > Viridiplantae > Streptophyta > Magnoliopsida > Ranunculales > Papaveraceae > Papaver > Papaver bracteatum. Next base: position 26,610 of record JAJJWX010005361.1, read on the forward strand.
GCTTAAGTTGTGTAATTCCTTTCGAAGGATTAAGTCAGTCTAGAAACAATCTCTAGTTTTGATTTGGTAGAGTCAGCCTTGATTTGTGATTTCATAGAATCCCCTTCCTTATTCTTTTGCATGCCTAAACGTAAAAGAGACTCCCTAGGTAGATTTGTTAAACATAAACCTAGTTCTAAGTGTCTCGATTACCTCAATTTAGAAAATCTGATTTTTGAAGAGTCCAATTTTGAACGTCCGTCTTTTACTGAGGAGAGAGTCCCTATAGATACTGAGGAAAAAATCCATATAGAGCCAGAAATGGCAACTTTGAAAGCTTTGTTGAATCCGACTAGGACTACTCGTCCCTCATGTATTAGGTTAGCTGAAACGGAAGCAAATTATGAACTTAAACCTGGGACCTTCGTTTGCATATATGTTGAGGAATTGAATACGGCTTCTTTAATTTCCTAGTAAATCGTAAGGACTGGCCATATAAGATAAGGGTTCGGATTTCATCACCGTTCTCTTCTTTCCCGCCTTAGGGAAATGATACCAAACACGAACCTAAGCTTAAAATACTGACCAGAACAAAACCGATAGGATAACGAGCTTAATAGGAAAGTCATTCGAAAAATATTGGTTACTTTTTTAAGCATACTTCGAAGTTCATGATGGTTTGTGAGTTGAATGCGTGGATTGCGCCAGATTGAAATACCGATGAGGCCTTGGGTATCAAAGCTCAACCGAGCTTCTCGCCTCTATTCAACTTACTTTAACTCAATTGATTCAGAGGGTTTGCTTAAGTTGTGTGTAATTCCCTTCGAAGGATTAGATTGTAGTCTAGAAACAATCTCTAGTTTTGATTTGGTAGAGTCAAAACCTTGATTTGTGATTTCATAGAATCCCCTTCCTTATTCTTTTGCATGCCTAAACGTAAAAGAGACTCCCTAGGTAGATTTGTTAAACATAAACCTAGTTCTAAGTGTCTCGATTACCTCAATTTAGAAAATCGATTTTTGAAGAGTCCAATTTTGAACGTCCGTCTTTCTGCGAGGAGAGAGTCTATAGATGCGAGGAAAAAATCCATATAGAGCCGAAATGGCAACTTTGAAAGCTTTGTTGAATCCGACTAGACTACTCGTCCCTCATGTATTAGGTTATTGAAACGAAGCAAATTATGAACTTAAACCAGGACCTTCGTTTGCATATATGTTGAGGAATTGAATACGGCTTCTTTAATTTCCTAGTAAATCGTAAGGACTGGCCATATAAGATAAGGGTTCGGATTTCATCACCGTTCTCTTCTTTCCCGCCTTAGGGAAATGATACCAAACACGAACCTAAGCTTAAAATACTGACCAGAACAAAACCGATAGGATAACGAGCTTAATAGGAAAGTCATTCGAAAAATATTGGTTACTTTTTTAAGCATACTTCGAAGTTCATGATGGTTTACGTGAGTTGAATGCGTGTTACTGGACAGTTGAAATCTAGATGAGGCCTTGGGTATCAAAGCTCAACCAGAGCTTCCTCGCCTCTATTCAACTTACTTTAACTCTGACTGATTCCAGAGGGGTTTGCTTAAGTTAACGAATTCCCTTTCGAAGGATTAGAAGCTGGTCTAGAAACAATCTCTAGTTTTGATTTGGTAGAGTCAGCCTTGATTTGTGATTTCATAGAATCCCCTTCCTTATTCTTTTGCATGCCTAAACGTAAAGAGACTCCTAGGTAGATTTGTTAAACATAAACCTAGTTCTAAGTGTCTCGATTACCTCAATTTAGAAAATCCGATTTTTGAAGAGTCAATTTTGAACGTCAGTCTTTTCTTTGGGAGAGAGTCCCATAGATGCGAGGAAAAATCCATATAGAGCCGGAAATGGCAACTTTGAAAGCTTTGTTGAATCCGACTAGGACTACTCTCGTCCCTCATGTATTAGGTTAGCTGAAACGGAAGCAAATTATGAACTTAAACCGGGACCTTCGTTTGCATATATGTTGAGGAATTGAATACGGCTTCTTTAATTTCCTAGTAAATCGTGGGGGGACTGGCCATATAAGATAAGGGTTCGGATTTCATCACCGTTCTCTTCTTTCCCGCCTTAGGGAAATGATACCAAACACGAACCTAAGCTTAAAATACTGACCAGAACAAAACCGATAGGATAACGAGCTTAATAGGAAAGTCATTCGAAAAATATTGGTTAATTTTTTAAGCATACTTCGAAGTTCATGATGGTTTCTGTGAGTTGAATGCGTGAGCTGCCGCGCATTGAAATACCGATGAGGCCTTGGGTATCAAAGCTCAACCGAGCTTCCTCGCCTCTATTCAACTTACTTTAACTTCGGACCGATTCAGAGGGTTTGCTTAAGTTGTAACGAATTCCCTTTCGAAGGATTAGAAGTTGGTCTAGAAACAATCTCTAGTTTTGATTTGGTAGAGTCAGCCTTGATTTGTGATTTCATAGAATCCCCTTCCTTATTCTTTTGCATGCCTAAACGTAAAAGAGACTCCCTAGGTAGATTTGTTAAACATAAACCTAGTTCTAAGTGTCTCGATTACCTCAATTTAGAAAATCTGATTTTTGAAGAGTCCAATTTTGAACGTCCGTCTTTTACTGAGGAGAGAGTCCCTATAGATACTGAGAAAAAATCCATATAGAGCCAGAAATGGCAACTTTGAAAGCTTTGTTGAATCCGACTAGGACTACTCGTCCCTCATGTATTAGGTTAGCTGAAACGGAAGCAAATTATGAACTTAAACCTGGGACCTTCGTTTGCATATATGTTGAGGAATTGAATACGGCTTCTTTAATTTCCTAGTAAATCGTAAGGACTGGCCATATAAGATAAGGGTTCGGATTTCATCACCGTTCTCTTCTTTCCCGCCTTAGGGAAATGATACCAAACACGAACCTAAGCTTAAAATACTGACCAGAACAAAACCGATAGGATAACGAGCTTAATAGGAAAGTCATTCGAAAAATATTGGTTACTTTTTTAAGCATACTTCGAAGTTCATGATGGTTTCTGTGAGTTGAATGCGTGACTGCGCCGCATTGAAATACCGATGAGGCCTTGGGTATCAAAGCTCAACCGAGCTTCCCTCGCCTCTATTCAACTTACTTTAACTCTGACTGATTCCAGAGGGGTTTGCTTAAGTTGTAACGAATTCCCTTTCGAAGGATTAGAAGCTGGTCTAGAAACAATCTCTAGTTTTGATTTGGTAGAGTCAGCCTTGATTTGTGATTTCATAGAATCCCCTTCCTTATTCTTTTGCATGCCTAAACGTAAAAGAGACTCCCTAGGTAGATTTGTTAAACATAAACCTAGTTCTAAGTGTCTCGATTACCTCAATTTAGAAAATCTGATTTTTGAAGAGTCCAATTTTGAACGTCCGTCTTTTACTGAGGAGAGAGTCCCTATAGATACTGAGGAAAAAATCCATATAGAGCCAGAAATGGCAACTTTGAAAGCTTTGTTGAATCCGACTAGGACTACTCGTCCCTCATGTATTAGGTTAGCTGAAACGGAAGCAAATTATGAACTTAAACCTGGGACCTTATATATGCTCCCAATCTTTTTAGGGAAAGAAAATGAAAACCCCTATTTCATGTTAGGGACTTTGAGGAAATTTGTGGTACCCTAAAGATTAGAAACCTTGATAATGATGCTTTGAAACTTAGGTTATTCCCTTTTTCACTGAAAGATAAAGCTAAATCATGGTTATATAATTTGGCTTCCAATTCAATTGAAACATATGAACAACTTCCATCTGCCTTTTTGAACAAGTTTTTCCCTAGGCACAAAACATCGTCTATTAGGACGCAAATCTGCATATTTTCTCAACAGGAGGGAGAATCTTTGTATAGGTATTTGGAAAGGTTCAATGATCAATTATCCCAATATCCCCATCATGGTCTAGAAAAGGTTAGGTTAGTTCAGATCCTTTATGAGGGTTTAGATTATTCCACTACGACCATAGTATATTACTATGTGTACAGGTGGGTTTGAAAACCAAACAGTTGATGAGGCGATGACATTTTTGAGTGAAATCGCCGAAAAGACCCAACAATGGTAAAACAATAGGGGACCCCAGAAAATAATTATTCTAGGTAGAGGAAACGTTAATAGGGTAGAAGGAGGTTATGAATCAGATGCCAAAATTGCTGCTATAGCAAAAAGGTTTGAAGCTTTAGAAGTGGGTCACACTAGTGGTAGATTGGAGCCTTTTTGGGAAGGATAGAATAATGAAGAGCAAGCCAATGCTCTCTATAATAACACTAGATTTGATAGCCGTCAAAAAATTGACCCATATTCAGAAACCTATAATCATGGTTGGAGAAACCATCCGAACCTTTCGTGGTCTAAGGGCCAGAGTCAAGGTCAGTTTAGTAATTCTAATGCTCTCCCAGGTTTTGGCTATACTAATACTAATAAAATCCTTCAGGACCAGCTCAGTTTTAGAATCATCCAAATAAGAGAATCTTGAGTTTAGTGGAGTCTCTCAACTTGTTAACTCAGCAAACTGCAAAATTTTAGCTATCAATAGAATAGAGTCTACAAGCTAGTAACAGGATAGGACAGGAAAACAGTCAGGCTATTTCCGAGTTAAAAACCCAGGTTGTTCTGATCAATGAGTCTTTGAGAGAAAAAGGTAAGTTTCCTAGTCAAACACAACCCAACCCTAGAGGAGTTCATGAAGTAGGTGCAAAACCATCGAATCAGTTGAATGCTATAAGAACCCTTATGAGTGGTAGACTAGTAGACAATTAGGTAACCATGCCCGATAGTGAACATACTGTAGTTCACCCCTCAGGATCTCACCCCTCAGGACCACCACTAGCTGATAGGACTGATAAAGTTTCTGATGATGTCAATTTTAATCCTGAGAGGTCTAATTTTGTACCTAGATCACCATTTCCCCAACTATTAATACCAACAAGGAAGGAATCGAACTTTAATGACATATTGGAGGTTTTTAAGAAAGTTACCATAAACCTTCCTTTATTAGATGCAATTAGGAAAATTCCTGCTTATGCTAAATTCCTTCAGGATATGTGTACGCGAAAGAGAAAAGATAGAGTCCATAAGAAAGCCTTTTTAGCTAGTCATGTAAGTTCAATCATTCAGAACACCACAACTCCAAAGTACAAAGACCCAGGTTCCCCTACCATTGCTTGCACAATAGGAAAATTTCGGGTAGAAAAAGATTTACTTGACTTAGGAGATAGTGTGAACTTACTGCCATACCATGTGTACTTACAACTAGGTCTTGGTGAAATTAAACCTACTCAGATGACATTGCAGTTAGCTGATAGGTCGGTTAAAATTCCTCGAGTTGTTATCGACGATGTTCTCATTGAGGTCGACAAGTTTATTTTTCTAGTGGATTTCGTGGTCTTAGATACCCAACTTGTCCCCGACCCAGAGAACCAGATACTTGTGATTTTAGGTCGCCCATTTTTAGGTATATCTAATGCGATCATTAACTTTCGAAATGGTGTGATGAATTTATCTTTTGGTAATATGACTATGGAGATGAACATTTTTAATGTGAGTAAGCTACCTTATGAGCTATATGACACATGTGTTGAAGAGGTGAACATGATAGAAGCCTTAGTTTAGGAGTCATTACCAAATATTTTGTTTGAAGACCCATTAGAAAGTTGTCTATCCCATTCTGGTTTAGATTTTGATGACGATAGAACCATTAAACAAGTGAATGTTCTATTAGATTCTACTCCTGTTTTAGATACTGATAGATGGAAAGCTAGGTTCGAACCGTTGCCATCTTTTGAGACTACCCCAACTCCTTATTTAGAAGAGCCCCCTAAGTTGGACCTTAAACCACTACCAGATACTCTCAAGTATGTGTTTTTAGGACTATCTAAGACTTTACCTGTGATTATTACTTCCGACTTGGATAGTGATCCGGAAAGTATGCTAGTAAAAGTACTTCAAGAAAATAAGGAAGCTTTACGGTGAACTATAGCAGACATTAAGGGTATAAGTCCTACTGTGTGTATGCATCATATTCATTTAGATGAAGACTCCAAACCATATAGGGAGATGCAACATCGACTTAACCCTAACATGAAAGAGGTAGTTCAAAAAGAGTTTCTTAAGTTGTTAGATGCGGGTATTATCTACCCAATTTCAGACAGTTAGTGGGTCATCCCCGTTCAGGTTGTCCCTAAGAAATCAGGTATCACTGTAGTCCAAAACGATAACAATGAGTTAATCCCAACACGAGTGACCACGGGGTGGCGTGTCTGTATTGACTATAGGAAATTGAACAAGGTCACAAGGAATGATCACTTTCCACTTCCTTTTATCGACCAAATACAAGAGCGATTAGCCGGACATAGTTATTATTGCTTCTTAGATTGCTACTCCGGTTATAATCAGATTGTTATTGCCCCTGAAGACCCAGAAAAAACCACTTTTACCTGTCCTTTTGGTACCTTTGCGTATAGACGCATGCCTTTCGGGCTATGTAATTTCCCTGCGACCTTTCAACGTTGTATGATGAGCATATTTTCTGATATGGTAAAACGGTTTTTAGAGGTCTTTATGGATGATTTTTCAGTGTTTGGTTCATCTTTTGATGAGTGCTTGCATCATTTCACATTAGTATTGACTAGGTATAAGGAAAAGAATTTAGTGCTTAATTGAGAAAAATGCCATTTCATGGTTAAATCTGGAATTATTTTAGGGCACGTTGTTTCTTCAAAGGGTATAAAGGTAGACAAAGCCAAAGTAGATCTTATTAAGACTTTACAGGTCCCAAAAACCGTAAAAGATATTAGGTCATTCCTAGGGCATACATGGTTTTACCGTCGATTTATTTAGGATTGTAGCTTGATTTCTAGACCTCTTTGCAACTTGCTTTCCAAAGATGTTAAGTTTGTCTTTGATGATGCTTGTTTAGAGGCTTTTGAGAAGCTTAAGAATTTACTCACTAATGCCCTGATAGTCCAGGCACCTAACTGGAACCTACCCTTTGAAATTATGTGTGATGATTCAGATTATGCTATAGGCGTTATGCTAGATCAGCGAGAAAACAAATTACTTCATGTGATTTACTATGCTAGCAAAACTCTGAATGAAGCCCAAATGAACTATACAACTATCGAGAAGGAAATGTTAGCCATCGTGTTTGCATTGGATAAGTTTAGATCCTACCTATTAGGTTCTAAGATCGTAATCTATACTGATCATGCTGCTTTAAAATACCTTTTGTCTAAGAAGGATACCAAACCTAGATTGATTAGGTGGATCCTATTATTACAAGAATTTTCTCCAGACATTAGAGACAAATAGGGTGCAAAAAATATAGTAGCAGACCACTTGTCTAGGCTAGTTGTGAGTTACACTAATGATTCCCTTCCTATAAGGGATACCTTTCCTGATGAACAATTGTTCTATGTTTCCCAATCACCTTGGTATGCAAATATAGTGAATTATCTTGTTACTGGTCGAATGCCTCAACATTGGGGTAAGCAAGATCGTTCTAGGTTTTTAGTCGAGGTTAAGCATTTCTTTTGGGACTATCCTTATCTATTTAAGTATTGTTTAGACCGGATTATTAGGAGATGTGTACTTGAGAGTGACCAATCCAGTATTCTCTACTTTTGTCATGAACATGCTTGTGGGGGTCATTTTAGTGCTGAGAAGACTGCTGCTAAGATATTGCAGTGTGGATTTTAATGGCCTTCATTGTTTAAAGACTCTCATAGTCATTGTGTTTCTTGTGAGTATTTCCAGAACTTAGGGACCATAACCCATAGAAATATGATGCCTTTGAACCCTATTTTAGTGATTGAGGTCTTTGATGTGTGGGGCATTGATTTTATGGGTCCATTTCCTAATTATTTTGGTTATCTTTACATACTTGTCGCTGTAGACTATGTGTCTAAGTGGGTTGCGGCGGTTCCATGTAGAAGAAATGACCACAGGGTCGTAGTTTAGTTTTTGAAATAAAATATACTTACACGTTTTGGTACACCGCGATCTATAATTAGTGATGGAGGTTCACACTTTTGTAATAGACCGTTTGCTCTTTTAATGAAATAATATGGTATTACCCATAAAGTAGCTACCCCATATCACCCACATACTAGTGGTCAGGTAGAGGTCTCCAATAGGGAAATTAAGCGTATCCTAGAGAAAACAGTTAATCCTAATAGGAAAGACTGGTCATCGAGGCTTACTGATGCCTTATGGGCTTACCGTACTGCGTTTAAGACACCCATTGGAATGCCACCTTATCCTTTAGTGTTTGGCAAGGAATGTCACCTGCCTGTTGAGTTAGAGCATAGAGCCTATTGGGCTATTGAGCAGATAAAGTTTTCACTTGGCAAGGCAGGAGCTCACAGAAAGCTCCAGCTCATTAAGTTGGACGAGATTCGTAGAGATGCATACGATAGTGCTAAGGAGTATAAGAAAAAAATGAAATTTGTGAATGATAAGAATATTTTACGAAAGTCATTTTTTTCAGGTCAAAAAGTTCTTCTGTATGACACTCGTTTGCATCTATTTTCCGGGAAATTGCGTTCTCGGTGGACCGGTCCTTTTGTGGTTCGTACTGTTTTTCCTCATGGCGCTGTTGAGATTGAGACACCAGATGGTAGTAGTTCTTAAAAGGTTAACAGTCAGCGATTGAAGCCATTTTTAGAGCCTTTTCCTATAGGTGATGTTGAGGAGGTCCCTCTGGAGGACCCTGTTTACCTTGATTGACCATCAAGGTGGTTTTGTATGTTGTATACTATTTATGTAGGTTTTTGGTTATACTTCAGCCAAGTACTATCTTTCCGACTTCTCTCTTTACTATTTCCTCATGATTTATATTTTTGGTACTGCTCTTTAATTAGAAACATTGAGGACAATGTTAGATTTAAGTTGGGGGGTGGGGTAGAAACTTTTTGTTACCTTTTTGTTGAAATAAATAAACTCCAGAGCCTAGAATATTATGCCTATTAAGGATAGCACTAACCAATCTAAGTGGATGGAAGCATTTTGGTTGTTGGAGATGGCAACATCTAAAGAGTCTATTCATAAAAGCACAGAGCTCAGGTGTTAGAAATGACATGGTAGTTTCGCCATATCCTCATGATGGAAACATCGAAAGAATCCTAATCACTTCTTTTATTTTATTTTTTACCATTGCTAGGGTGAAATAGAGTGACTGAGATATTCAAAAAAAAAAAAAATGAAAAAAAAAAGAGAAATGAAAAAAAAAATGAAAAAGACCAGACCACTAGACCAACTGGAATAAATACAATAAAGTCGACCACTAGTACCCTTGTATATGCTAGCTGAGTTGACCTAGAGTTAGGATTATCGACCACTGGTTACCTTGTATATGCCAGTGTATTGATATTAGTCCAGACCAGTATCTCAGTCCATTAGGATAGGTTCACCTTAGTCAACATCATCCACGTTTTTCTCTACATCCATCTTCTTAATCTATCCATGTGATTGGTTGACTACGGTTTATGATGTCCATAAACTATCTGAGTAGAGCTATGTCACTTTATATGAATTTTAGTATGCTTGAGTGAAAACTCATGTACAACAATTAGAATTTTGCATCAAGGTACTTCCTTTTGTAGTCAATAAGTATGCCAACAAAGGAGATTCTTTAGTGCCTTCCAAGGTTCTGCGATAGATAGCTAGGGTCTGGAGTAAAGGTGTTGTGGGTATACCTCTGGTAAGCCCTCTCGAGACTATAACTCGGCCACTAGGGCCACCTAGGGGTTTAAAGGCTTATTGCATATGCTAAATGCAATCGATGATGCCTGCGACAGTGAGTTAGGATTTTATTTATATATTATTTTTGCTTGAGGACTAGCAAACAATAAGTTGGGGGGTATTTGATAGACGCATTTTTGTGTGTGATTTGTCTCACTTCTATGTATTGATAGTGCTCATTTTTGTACTTATTATGGTATTTTATGTGTGTGTAGGTATTTTTTGGCTAATAAACAATTTTGGAAAAATCGGCTCGAAAAGTTGTCAAAAGCACCCCGGAGAATATTTGCCAAACGGACCCCCGATTTGGATAAGGGGCACCCTCAGGACACCCCCTAAGGCATATGCTATCGGCACCCCATCATAGGATAGGGGGCATCATCTTCTTCCCGATTTAAATGTTAAAATTGGCGGGAAAAGATTTTCTTCACGAACAGATTTAGGGTTCGAATTTTGGGGCAGAGTTAAAGAGATTAAATCACTCAAATCAATTGGGCTGGACATCCTAGAGCAAAACAAGGATGGTATGTTTGATTGAATCGACTGAATTGGGCTGGATAAGCCGGAAGAAGAAATCAGAGGTGTGAAGTTTCACGGACTTTCACCTGTAAAGTTTTCTGACAGGATTTTGGGTGAGATTATGTAGGAGTTTGACGTCTTTATGGATTGATATCATCTTGATTCATTGAAACACGGATGGAAATCCCTTTAGATTCTCAAATAGAGGAAGAAATCATAGAGTTAGCTTAAGAAGGGAGGTAGAGTTTTGCACGAGATTTTCTACAACTATTGGCAGTTACGTGAGGTATCAAGAGTATGTTGACGGATAAGATTAAAGCTATCACGTATGGAGAGTCTAGATATGGCATGGAAGACGCGTAAAGGGTTGGAGGAGATAGAAATTTCCGTAACTTGCAGAGGAAAGAAAGGAAGAGATATACCAAATATTCTTCGCCAAATATCGGGTCTGTTGGCTATATATATGTTTTGTTCGAGTCAGAGAGGGTTTACGCAACCATAGGAGAAGTTTAGAAGATCGCAGAGAGAAAAAATCAAGTCTTGGAGAACACAGCGAGAGGTTGAAGAAGAACCAGAGAACAACACTTAATAGCAGTCGCAGAATCCGTGGCCTTTTCTTTCAAACTCAATACCTTTTGTCACAACTTCTGTAACAATTACTTTCAGTTCGCAACAGTTCTGTGTTAGGGTTCTTTGTAACAGTTGTTTTGTAACAATTATATCTGTTACAAACACGCTGTTTTATTCCTTCTCTTCTATTTAATCAACTTTTGAGCAACAAACATGTATTTTGAGCAAGTGATTAATATGAGGAGCTAAACGCCATTTCTGAGGCGATAAAGGAAGCTATTTTTCCAACAAAAAGTGGTATATTCTATTTTATCTATTTATTTGCAATTATTATATGATTATTTGCCTTGAACTATTATTTAATATGATTTTTATTTGAGTGATTGTGATCTATTTTGATGGAGTATGCTTAGTTTTAAGACTTTTGATGCTTCATACTTGGTATTTACAATTATTACTTTTGAAAATCTACTTGTTGCAATAGTTTAGAATCAACTTGAATGAGAAAATTGCATAAATATAAATATTGGATTAAATCACTTTGAACTTGGAAAATAGTGGAATCATAGCCTCAATGTTCATTTAATATTGATATAAACTTTTTCAGTGTTTGCTATAATTTTTCAGTGAGTTTTCTATTTTAGTTTTGAATTGAAGTCTAAAAAATCCTTCAAAATTCTGAGAGGAATGACATCTTTCTTACCACTTTACAACTACTTTCAAAATAACATCACTTGGCTAGGTGCAGTTTGGCTTGGTGCGTGGGTCCAAGGGTTTTCCATGGTCGCATGGCATATCTAGGGCCAAGGCAAGGGCACTTGGCTTGGTGCAGTTTGGTTTGGACGCGTGGGGACGAGGGTTTGTATGGACGCATGACATAGCTAGCTTTGGTTAGGTGCGTGACCAAGCTAGGGTTTTTTGGGCCAAAGTCATGTGGTGACTTTGGGTGGCCCAAGATTTTCTCCTGGGTTTGAAGGGAAACCATTGATTGGTGCATGCCTTCTCTTTAGTAGACGTGGGGGAAGGCCAGAAGGGTGGCACATCTAGGGTGTGTTTAGACTTAGCATGAGGAGCCAAGGGTTTTCCATGGTCGTATGGAATAGCTAGGGCCAAGGTGAGGGCACTTGGCTTGTCATGACGTGACTAGCATGGCTAGGGCAAAGGAAAAGTGCGTTTGGCATGGCGCGGCTAGCTTGGATAGGTTTGGTTCGGCTTGGCATGCGGGGCCAAGGGGTAACCATGGGCGCTAGGTACAGTCTTTGCATGTGGGGCCAAGGAGTAGCCATGGGCTCAAGGTGCGGTCTTGGCATGTGGGGCCAAAGAGTAGCCATGGGCGCATGGCGTGGTCTTTGCATGTGAGGCCAAGGAGTATCCATGGGCGCTAGGAGCGGTCTTGTCATGTGGGGCCAAGGAGTAGCCATGGGCGCTAGGTGCGGTCTTGGCATGTGGGGCCAAGGAGTAGCCATGTGCGCATTGTGCGTTTAGATTGGGCTAGGCTTGTAACTAAGATATGGTTTTAAGCTAAAGATTGTGAGGTGACCTTAGACGGCCAGGATTTTCTCTTGGGATTGAAGGGAAACCGTTGATTATTGCATGCCTTCACTTTGGTAGCCGCAAGGGGAAGGCCAGCAAGAGGGGCCATGGCGAAGACGTGTTTGGCATAGCACGGCCGGCGTGGCTACCTTTGGCTAGGTGCGTGGCCAAGTTAGGGATTTGGGCCGAAGGTCATGAGGGGACCTTTGATGGACAGGATTTGCTCCTGAGATTGAAGGGAAACCGTTGATTGTTGCATGCCTTCACTTTAGTGGGCGTGAAGTGGGTTGGCATGGCGCATCTATCATATATAGGGTCATGGCATGGTGCGATTGGCATGGCGCGGCTAGCTTGGGCAAGGTGTGGCTGGCATGATTTACCATTAGCACACGAGATGTGGTTAACATAGCTAGGGCCATGGCATGATGCGATTGGCATGGCGCGGCTAGCTTGGTCTCGGTGTGCATGGCATGATTTGCCATTGCCACAAGGGTGCGGCTAGCATGGTTGCATGCTTTGGCGTGGTTGGGTGTGGCTGGCATGATTTTCCATTGGCACACGAGATGTGGATAGCATAGCTAGGGCCATGGCATGGTGCGATTGGCATGGCGCGGCTAGCTTGGTTTAGGTGTGGCTGGCATGATTTTCCATTGGCACAAGGGTGCGACTAGCATGGTTGGCATGCTTTGGCGCGGTTGGGTGTGGCTGACATGATTTGCAATTGGCACACGAGATGTGGCTAGCATAGCTAGGGCCATGTCATGGTACGATTGGCATGGAGCGGCTAGCTTGGGCTAGGTATGGCTGGCATGATTTTCCATTGGCACAAGGGTGTGGCTAGCATGGTTGGCATGCTTTTCCGCGATTGGGTGTGGCTGGCATGATTTTCCATTGGCACACGAGATTTATCTAGCATATCTAGGGCCATGGCATGGTGCGATTGGCATGGCGCGACTAACTTGGGCTAGGTGTGGCTGGCATGATTTGCCCTTGGTACAAGGGTGGGGCTAGCAACGTTGGCATGCTTTGGTGTGGTTGGGTGTGGTTGTCATTATTTGCCATTGGCACACGAGATATGGCTAGCATAGCTAGGGCCATGGCATGGTGCGATTGGCATGGCGCAGCTAGCATGGGCTAGGTGTGGCTAGCATGATTTTCCATTTGCACAAGTGTGCGGATATCATGGTTGGCATGCTTTGGCGCGGTTGGGTGTGGCTGACCTGATTTTCCATTGGCACACGAGATGTGTCAAGCATATCTAGGTCCATGGCATGGTGCGATTGGCATGGCGCGTCTAGCTTGGTCTAGGTATAGCTGACATGATTTTCCATTGGCATGCGGGGGAATTAGGGTTTGGTTTGTCGTAACCCTAATTTGAAAAATATACCCCGGTAATTATTTTAGACATATTAAAAGCTTTTGTTATTAAATGCGCCTAGTAAATGCTTGTTTTAAATGTCTTCTAGGGTTTAGCATTTTACGATTTTAACCTTAAACTAAAAACCACCATCAACATTAAGTCCCCTGCTTAGCTCAGAACAGGTGCCTTGTTGTGGGGTAAGCATATGATGGTGACAGATAACGTAAATCATTGCAATGATGGTCAGGAGAGTCCGACTAACCTTTTAAGTGGTAGAGATAGTTTTGGCTTTCCGTGTTGGTAGTCCTCTCAGCTAAAAATTTAGGGGGCACGGTTCTGGAGGGAGGAGCATGTGGATGGATTGGTCCGAAAGGGACGAGAGCTGGCATGGCCTTGACCACGGAAATGATATGGTGGAGCATCCATGGGAGGTTAGGCATTGTGGGGCCGCGACAAACAGAGTGATGGCTTGGCCTGGGACGTGGAAAGATGAGGCGCGGTTTGGACCGTGGCAAGGCGAGGCACGGTCTTGCATGGTACGGCCTTAGCTGGGGGCCACGGAAATGGCGTGGGCGGTCCTGGGAGCGGGACCGGTTTCCTATTTTCCCTTCTTGGCTCAAAACAGGAAATCCTCTCGTCCTTCAAACTCCCACGTATCATGTCCATATAAAAGGAAAACCGGCTTCTATTCTTTACACTTACTCATTCTTCCCAGCCGCGCGACATTAGTAAAGATGAGAGAAAAAGCGAAACTTAGGTATGTCTTCCAATACTTCTCTTTTTTTTTTTTTTTTTTTTTTGATGGTACAAACCCTAGTTGTAGGCGCACCTTTTCATGATCTTGTAGAAATATTGGCATGAATCCTAGGTAATATTTTCCCTGGCTTGTCGTGGCACTTAGGCACGAGTACCATAGTAATGTTGACCGCCTCTTCTCATTGTGAAAGGAAGGAACGTGACAGTAATTTCCCTGTCTTCTCACGAAAACCTAGTTTCAGGGTTTGCTCCTTATTTTGGTGTTGGGCACGTTTATCTGGCTAGGGCGCGAGTTTTCGGGTTGCGTGTAGTGTAGAGTATGCCACTCCCCACTCTTTTTTTTTTTACGGAGAGATTTCGAAGCCGGTTGGTTTGTCCCCTTGGCGTCTCCCTTGTGTCTGATGAAAATAATTTATGCAGCCTTACATAATAATTCCTGCTTGTCTTATTCTATTGTAGTTATCTGGAAGTGAGAGTACTATGAGAGAACCTTCACTATGACGTTGCTCAAGAAAATTTTTGAAGTGCCCAAAGATGCTGATTTTTCTAAGCCTAATTTAGCTGATGAATTCTTTACGATAGTTTCTGCCAGGAGAAGCCCTCTCAAGCATGCGTCGCTTCTTTTGACCAGTTCAGAGAGCGAGGGAGGGGATCAATCTGTTCCACCATGGAATGTAAGATGGTTTTGTCTTCATAGAAAAGAGTATCCTGCTTCTCTCATTGATTTTAGAAGCCCTGTGAGTCCGCAACGTTCGTTTGATATGTGGATGCGATTCATGATAATTCAAGAGCGTGTAAGAGCCAATTTAACCGAGGAGAACATCATCGACGCCGTTTCGGCTTCCGCATCTTTTCAAATTAGGAGAGACATCCCGAGCTTGGTTGCTTTCGTTTCTAGATCGTGTCCAGATACTCATACAACCATATGTAGGTGGGGAGAATTGACTATATCCTTAGAAAGCGTGGTTGTCCTGTTGAATCTTCCTATGACGGGAAATATCAACATCAAGTTTTCATATGATGAGGAAAAAATGCGGACTATCCTGATCACGAAGTCGAAAGGATTTGTTCGAAAGGAAAATGAGACGAAGTGCTTCTATTCCTGGTGGATGTCTCAATGGTTTCCTGACGAGTTGGAGCCGGTCCATAAGAACAGCATACTTCACGTCGCGGCGTTCCTGGCCTTGTGGCTATCCATGGATATTTTTTATGATGGCTCGGGAAAGAAATAGATAAGGCAGGAACTCATCTAGTTTGCTATACGATTGGCGAAGGGCATCGCTCTCCCCATCGGTGGTTTGTTTCTCGGTTCTTTGTATGCACACTTGGATCAGCTGGTTTCGGACATGCGTGCTTCAAACGGTTTCATGAAAGTGGACTCGTATGCTCATGTTTCTTTTCTCTAGGCGTGTCTATGGGAGCATTTTGAAAAATACGCTCATATACCGTTGGCTTAACTTCCCACATCTTGGGGGAGCTCAAGGATACTTCGCTGGTAGAACAGGCGCCCAAGAGCTGGCTCGAACCTGGATGATTACCTTGATAATTTGTTCCCTGATAATCTTCGCCTATGGGCCCAGTGTGCACATCCAGAATTCAGGTTAATTCCTTTGCTTCTGCTCCAAATGTGTCTTTGTTTTCTGATGAGAGGATTCTGGGCGTTGGAGAGATCGTGTTTATGCGGAGTTTCATGTCCGGTTATATACCATCTCTCTTTCGAGGATCATTCCAGGTAGTCTCCTACAATATTTATCGGGAAGCTCGGTATATGGGTTTTGACCAAGGGGTCCCTCTCGTACATCAGTTGGAAGTTTCAGAGGATTCATTACCGACTATTCTTGATGTAAGCGCCCTTGCGCCGGGCAGAAATCTTCCCTTCTTGATTTCAGGGCGAGTCCCTTCAACTACTTCCAAGTGTAATGCATTCTGCCAGAATGAGTTCCTTATCATCCTGGAATTTGTAAAAGTTGCAGTAGAGAGTATTCATAGTAGACCTTGTGCCGCAGTTTTAGCGATGCATCCGTTGTTGAGGGATACTTCTTTGATTAAAATAAAATTTGTTGGTCCGGAAGCGGACAATCCCCAGGTGAAGAAGAGAAGGTCTAAAAATCGTGCAGGAGGTTTCCGGTCAGACTCCACAGACTTGCCGATTTTTAGTTCGTCTAACATGCAAGTACGTACGACTTTTCCTCTTGACTTTAGCTTGGAATGTTTACACCTTTTCTCCTTTTCTGATGACACATCCTTGTATTCCGTTCAGGGTCTCAATAGTATGAACGCCTTTTCCAAACTTGCGAATAGTCAAAAAATAACTTCTTTTGAGACAGAGAGTGGCATTGTCAAGACTACCCACAGTAATGATGAATTCAAGAAGGATGAAAGTTCTGAGTCTGGCGATGGTGAGAGCAATTCTTCTGATAGCAGTGTTGAATCTTCATCTGGTCAGTCTGAAACTGAATCGGTGAGTCCCCTCCATGTTTTTTTTTTCGTTGTTTTTTTACAGTAAGACTAAACTGTATCATTTTTTTAAGGATGGGACCGCTCCTGAGGATGACCTTGAAGTGGGAGACCACCAGAATAAATATGTATCCGCACTTCCCATCGCTGAAAGCGTACCAGCTAGTGACTTGGTTATGGTGATCCATCGTTCTGAGGGTGCTTCCATGACTCAGATGGAGGGGAGTACTTCGGGGGGTGAGATTGTAGTCAGGGATCTCATGCCGGTTACTGATTTAGTTTCATGCACAACCTTCGATCATCCGTATCTAGCCCCTTTCCTGGGTCACGTGTTGATTGGTGGATTCAGCGTGCCAACTAAATATGTGACTTTGTACACCAAGATTTGGGAGAGCTATGGTCATATCACCATGACTAAGAGGATCACTAGTCGACATGCGTTGGTCAAGGGTGTGGAGGAGGCCTTATCTTCAATTGATGAGATGTACAACATGATTGGTCATACGGTTTCTAAGGATATAATCTCGAGCTGGAAATTCCACCGTGACATGTGCATGGGATTCGAGTTCAACGTCCCTTGGTTCGCTGAAGGACTTTTTGATATTGAAAGATCCTTGGATGGAGAAGTTGAGGGTCCTTCCGTGGACATGATGAAGAAGCAGGAAGCGGAATTCAAGAAGCTGTGCAGGAAGGTGAAGCTCAAGAGGGCGGCTCTCCGGAGCACGAGGGAGGCCTTTTCCAAAAGAGTCAAACCGCTGCTGAAAAACTTTCCTTAAATATATTTATGTCTTTTTAGACCTTTTATCTTTAGGTTTTTTTTTTATTAAAGGAAAAAGAGATGCCGGGTTTGTGGTTTTGATTTTCTAGTTTTCTTGGGTCAATAGATAAATGCTACCTTGACATTTTTGGATTATATATTTTTAAATGAAATGTTTAGAATTGAATTTTCTTGGTCGTGATAGAAAGTGACACAGATATCCCATGGAAAACCTTAGAACCGTGTGTTGGTAGATGACATGGGGTAAACTATGTATCTTGTCTTGAAAACTTGAAATAGAAAACCACGTATCTTGTCTAGGTAAGACTTACTTGGTTTTTAGGTCCCCTGATGAAAAGTGAACCTTCCGGGTGTAAGACCGAGTTTTGTGGGAAATATCTCCATGGGAAGTCCCCAGTCGTTACTGAGCCGTCTGATAACTGAGCCGTTGATCCTTGGGAGGATCGTATGCTTCTATCCTCTAGGAAGTCGCCATTCATCCCTTGTCGTGTCATGACTGATAATCGAGTCGTCGAGTAACTGAGTCGGAGTGAGTCGCCTTCCCTACCATCTTGACGTCTGGGTCGAAGAACAAGGTCGACAGCTGACAATTGACCTTGTAACTGATAGATCAATCCTTCCGCTGTGGTCGCCAATTGTTTATAGGTGAAAATAGTTTCTGCTGATTTTGGTAATTGTGGGTATGATGGTGAGAAACTGTTTAAACCATAAACAATGTACTACAAGGGAGTACTTTGTATTCGAGATATCAATCTGTACAAGTCCGGCCTAAACCAATAAATGGACGTTCCAGACTTGCTTCGGTCACAAAGAGAAGGAGAATGGGTTGGTTTTTGGGAGGGAAGCAAGGAGAGTGGAGAGACCTGAATAGTTGATTCTGGAAGAGCAGTTGGGTTTCTATGACTTGTTATCAGAAAAGTAAGAGAGCTCACGAGGGAATCTAGCAAGTAAGTATTTCTGAGTGTTGTCTTGTCCGAATGAACTTGTTATTCAAATGGAAATAGGTAAGACCTATTTATACAATCCATAGCAGAAAGTACCCTGGTCTCATTAAGGAGTGAGGAGTAAATGGGAGGAGGTGGTAACTGTATGCATGGACTTGATTGTTCCATAAATTGGTGTTGATGGTAGCCTTTAGTTTAGGGTTAAAATAGTAAAACGCTAAACCCTAGCAGACATTTAAAACAAGCATTTACTAGGCGCATTAATAAAATCTATTAATATGTCCCTAATAATTACCGGGGTATATTTTTTCAAATTAGTTTTACGACAAACCAAACCCTAATTTCCCCCGCGTGCCAATGGCATATCATGCCAGCCACGCCTAGCCCGAACTAGCCGCGACATGCCAATCGCACCGTGCCATGGTCGTTGCTATGCTAGCCACATCTCGTGTGCCAATATAAAATCATGCCAGCCACACCTAGACCAAGCTAGCCGCGCCATGCCAATAGCACCGTTCCATGGCCCTAGCTATGCTAGCCGCATCTCGTGTTCTATTGGAAAATCATGCTAGCCACACCTAGCCCAAGCTAGCCGCGCCATCCCAATCGCACCATTCCATGTCCCTAGCTATGCTAGCCGCATCTCGTGTGCCAATGGAAAATCATGCCAGCCACAACTAGCCCATGCTAGACGCGCCATGACAATCGCACAGTGTCATGCCCCTTGCTATGCTAGCTGCATCTCGTGTGCCAATGGAAAATCATGCCAGCCACACCTAGCCCAAGCTAGCCGCGCCATGCCAATCGCACTGTGCCATGGCCCTATCTATGCTAGACACATCTCGTGTGCCAATGGAAAATCATGCCAGCCACAGTTAGCCTAAGCTAGACGCGCCATGCCAATCACACAGTGCCATGCCCTTAGCTATGCTAGCTGCATCTCGTGTGCCAATGGCAAATCATGCCAGCCACACCTAGCCCTAGCTAGCCGCGCCATGCCAATTGCACCATGCCATGGTCCTAGCTATGATAGCCGCACCCCGCGTGCCAATGGAAAATCATGCTAGCCGTGCCATGCCAATCGCACCATTCCATGGCCCTAGCCATGCTACTCACATCTCGTGTGCCAATGGAAGATCATGCCATCCACACCTATCCCAAGCTAGCCGCGCCATGCCAATTGCACCATGCCATGGCCCTTGCTATTCTAGCCGCACCCTGCGTTCCAATGACAATTCATGCCAGCCACGCCTATCCCAAGCTAGCCGCGCCATGCCAATCGCACCATGTTATGGCCCTATCCATGCTAGCCACATCTCGTGTGCCAATAGAAGATCATGCCAGCCACACCTTTCCAAGTTAGCCGCGCCACTACCAAATACGTCTTGCCATGGCCCCTCATGCCGCGCCACCATGTTGGAATTCTCCATGCGGCTACCAAATTAAATCCAGGAGACCATCAACGGTCTCCCTTCAATCCCAGGATCAAATCCTAGCTTTATAAAGTCTCCTCATGACTTTAGCGCTAGCTTGGTCACGTACCTAGACAATTTAGCTGTACCATGCCAAATACATCTCTCCATGGCCCCTCATGCCGTGCCACCATGCTGGCCTTCCCCATGAGGCTACCAAATTGAAGCCAGGAGACCATCAACGGTCTTCCTTCAATCCCAAGAGAAAATCTTGCCCATCTAAAGTCCCCTCACGACCTAATACCCGAAACCATAGCTTGGTGGCGCACCTAGTCCAGCTAATCACGCCATGCGCCCATGGAAAACCCTTGGATCCTCATGCCAATTCTAAACACACCCTAGTTGTGCCACCCTGTTGGACCTCACTACATGGATACCAAGACAAAGGCATGCAATGATCAATGGTTGCCCCTCTTCTCAAGATGCAACATCTCGACCGTCGAAGGTCATCTAGCTAGCAAGTTCCCCAAGCTTGACTTGCCAATCCACAAAAACATTCTACATGTCTTCCGAAAATGTTCGAGACATCAACACAAACTGGGGGATGCTCATTAGGGTTTTGGTTTGGTGGTCTATAGCGCGAGGCATACACAAATGCCCGTTTCTAGATAGTGTAATGGGAGTAAGGCGGTCAGTAAATGAAAGAAGCAACGGTGAAATGCTCTTTCATAATGGGACATCAATTCAATCAAATTCCATCAATACCAGGCGTTACAACCTCTTCCTATTTAACTCACCCGTTTCCTTCTATTAAGAGTCCAGAGTATGTTTCTTTCTTGACTTGTATAAATAGGCTTACATATTTCCACCAGGAGACAAGTTCTTAGTGAGGGGAAAAACACCGCACTGAGAAAAGAAACTCTTGCTAGTTTTCCAAAAGCTCTCACCTTATGATACAAGTCAAGAACTACTCTAGAATTATTCCGGTCTCAACACTCTCTTCGCTTCCCTCCCTAAACCATCCCTTGTCCTCCACTTTGTGCCCGAAGCAAGTCTGGAACGACCATTTCTTGGTTTAGGTCAGACTTGTACAGATTAATCTCTCAAACTTAAAAGTACTCCCTTGCAGTACGTTGTTTATGGTTTAAACTATTTCTCACCTTTCACACCCGCAATTACCAAAACCTGTAGAAACTATTTTCACCTATAAATAATTGGCGACCACCGTGGGAGGATTGATCTATCGGTTACAAGGTCATCGATCTCGTTCTTCGACCCAGGCATCAAGATGGTAGGGGAAGGAGACTCACCCCGACGTCTCAGTCAGTCGACGACTCGATTATCAGTCATGGCCCGGCAAGGGACGGCTGGGGACTCCCCAAGGGTTAGAAGAAAAATCGTCCGCCCAGGGATTGAAGGCTCGGTCATTAGACAACTCATCAACGATTCAGAACACTGTGGACTTCCCTCAGCCATGTTTTTCGAAAAGACTTGGTCCTTCGCACGGAAAGTTCATTTTTATCAGAATACCTGAGAAACCGAGTAAGTCTTATTCTGGAAAAATACGTGGTCTGCGTTTTCAAGTTTTGATAAAACCTATAACCATGTTTCATCCCATGCCATCTACCAACACACGGTTCCATGGCCTACTTGGGACGTGTGTGTCACTTTTATTCATAGCCATTTCAATTATAAATATTTACCCAAAAAAATAAATATATAATTAGAAATTTTCAAGGTAAATTTTGTCCATCAACCCAAGAAAACCAGAAAATCAAAACCACAAGACCATCGTCTCTTTTGCCTTTCAAAAAAAACCTAAAGGTAAGAGGTCCAGAAGATAAATATACATTCAAGGAAAGTTTTCCAACAATGGCTTGCTCCTCTTGGCGAAGGCCTCCTTTGTGCTCTGGAGAGATGCCATTTTTAATTTCAATTGCGGGCGTAATATATTGAATTCTACTTCCTTATTGTTCACCGTATCCGCGGACGGACCTTCGACTGTTTCGCCCAGAAACCTTTCAGCAGCAGAGAGACCTTCAACGAACCAAGGAATGTTGAATTCGAAGCCCATGCACATGTCACGATGAAACTTCCATCTCGAGATTACATCCTCAGAAACCGTGTAACCAGTCATGTTGCGCATCTCATCAATCGTAGACAAGGCCTCCTCCACACGCTTTACCAACGCATGTCGACTAGTGATCTTCTTAGTCGTGGCAATATGACCATAGCTCTCCCAGATCTCGGTGTATAACATCGCATATCTAGCTGACACTCTGAAGCCTCCGATTAACACATGTACTGGGAAAGGAACCAAGTATGGATTGTCAAAGATGGCGCCTGCAAATGAACCAACAAATGGCAGGAGATGCCTAACTACAATTTCACCCCCGAAGCACCCTCCTCCACCGGAGTCACGGCGGCGCGCTCAAGACGATGAATTTCCATGTTCAAATTACTGGCTAGTGCAGTTTTCGCAGTAGGGAATATGGTTACATCTTCGCTCTGGTGGTCTTCCCCTTCAAGGTAATCCTCAAGAGCGGTTTCCTCCTAAAAAAAAATCAAAATCAAGATTTATTTTGCTGCAAAAAAAAAAAAGGAAAGATAGGGGGAACGAAGAAAACATGGGGAAGACTCACTGATTCACTTTCAGACTGACTAGAGGAAGACTCAGCACTATTGTCAGAACAACTACCCTCACCAGACTCGGAACTTTCATCCTTCTAAGATTCTTCATCACCATGGATAGGCTCTCCCTCGCAATCCTCTATCTCGAAAAGAGATGTTTTCTGACTACTTGCAAGTCTGGAAAAGGCGTTTGTGCTGCTGAAACCCTGGACGAAATACAAAGACGCCTTGTCAAAAAAAATGTAATAGACAGAGAAAAAGGGAAGGGAATATAAACGATCCAATATAAGTCGAGAAGAGAGCCGTACATACCTGCATGTTGGATGAACTAAAAGACGACAAAACTGTGGGATCCGACTGGAAACTGCCTGCACGATTCTTAGATCTTCGCTATTTCACTTGGGGACTGTCCATGTCTGGACTGACAAATTTTCTTTTGGTCGAAGAGATATCCCTCAACAATGGATGATTCGCTAAAACCTCGACGGAAGGCCTACCACAAGTATTCTTCACCACGGACTTCACAAATTCCTGGATAACAAGGAATTCATGCTTCCAAAACGCGTTATATTTAGAGGTCGTTGATGGACTCCGCTCCCCAAGAAAAGGCATACTTTTACCCGGAAAAAGAGCACTAGCATCAAGAACAGTCGACAACAGAGTTTCTTGAACAACCGACTGGAAAGTAAGTGGGACCCCTTGGTCAAAACCCATATGCCAAGCAGCCCTATCGATCTTATAAGAAATTGCTTTGCAAGATCCTCGGAAAAAAGATGGAACATGACCAGGTGTACAGCTAAGCATGAACACCATATCTCCAACGCTCAGGCCCTCATCATCAGAAAACAAAGACATGTTCTAAATTGGAGCGAAGGTACTAACCTGAGTCATGGACGCATGCACCAGATCCCATGGACGAAAATTAACCGCATACGAGTTGTCAAGAAACTTAATCAATTTCGGACCGGGTTTTCGGCGCCTGTTCGACCAACGCAATATTCTAGAGCCGCCCCAAGACTTAGGAAGCATGGCCAATGGTTTCGTGGAATACCTCGCGAAATGCTTCCACAACCATGCCCGGAAAAGGCGGCATGAACGTACGAATCCACCTTCATATGACCATTCGAGTCGCGTATGTCCGAAACCAGCTGGTCTAGGTGTGCATACAAGGAACCAAGAAACAAACCACCGAGGGGAAGAGTGACACCTTTTGCCTATTTTATGGCAAACTTGATAAGTACATGTCTTATTTCTTTCTTGCCTGAGCCTTCATCAAAAATATCTCTGGATAGCCAAAGAGCCAAGAATGCCGCAACATGAAGCATACTATTCTTCTGGTTTGGATCTAACGCGTCAGGAAACCACTGGCACACCCACCAGTCATAGAAGCACTTCGTCTCACTCTCTTTAGGAACAAACCTCTTTAATTTCGAAACTAGAGCGGCGTGCATTTCTTCTTCATCAGCAGATAACTTAACATCAAGGTTTCCAACCACGGGAAGGTTCAGCAGTACAACCACACTTTCCGAAGAAATGGTCATCTCGCCCCACCTGCATACGGCCGTATGAGTGTCCGGGCACCATATGGAAACAAAAGAAACCAACCCTGGAATGTTTTTCCTAATATGAAGCATTACAGAAGCCGCAACAACGCCGACAATCTGCGCCCTGGTCAAATTGGTTTATAGTTTCCTGGTCCATCATAAATCGTACCCATTTTTCAAAGGAGCACAATATACTTGTAGGGATTTTAAAGTCGATAGGAGAGGCATGATATTCTTCCCTATGAAGGCAAAACCTAATTACGCCTTCTGGTCGAGCTAATCGATTTTATCCTTCACTCTCCGAACCGGTCATGACGATCGGCATGTATTGAGGATGGTTCCACTTAACCGTGGCTGATGTCGTCAAGAACTCATCGTCTATGTTTGGCTTGGAATTACTCACATCTTTCGGTACAACGGAAGTAGTTGACATCTTAACAAAATTCTCCTACGGTGTTTTTTCACCGATGTGATAATTACATAGAAACAAGAGGAGAAGGAATTATTATACAAAGTATGAAGAAATCATTCTTACCAGACGCAAGGGAGCCACTCTGGGTAGAAGTCAATTGGTTTCAAGGTCTTAAAAAAAAATCAATGGGGATGGCATACTTTACACCATGACTACACACAACCAGGAGACTCATGTCCATCCAGATAGACGCGTCCAATTACCAAAACAAGGAGCAAACCTTAAAACCTAGGTTTTCATGAGGGGACATAGCAATTACCATCATGCACCTGCCTCACACGGTGAGAAGGGGTGGTCAATGCTACTATGGTGCTCATGCCTAAGTGTCATGACAAACTAGGGCATAAAGTACCCAAGACTCATGCCAATACTTCTACAGGGTCGTGAAAAGGAGCGCCTATACCAAGGGTTTACATCAACAAAAAAAAAGAGGGAAAAGCAAAAGAAAAGGGTTTGAATACATACCTAGGATTTGCTCGTCTGCTCCTCTCTACTATTGTCGCGCGGCTGGGAAGAATGAATAAGTGTAAAGAGGGGAAGTTGATCCTCCTTTTATATGGAAATGATATGTGGGAGTTTGAACAAAGACATGATTTCCTATTTTGAGCCAAGAAGGGAAAAGAGGAAACCGGTCCCGCACCTAAGAACGCCCACGTCATCGCCATGACCCCCCCTCCTGCTAAATCCGCACCGTTCGAGAACACGCCTCCCCTTTGCCATGGTCCAAATCGTGCCTAACCATTCCACGGCCCAGGCCAAGCCATCACTCCGTTTACCGCATCCCCACCATGCCTAACCGCCCCTGCATGCTCCACATTACCATTTCCGTGGCCAAGACCATGCCTCCTCTCAGCCCTTTCGGTCCAAGCTACCCACCTGCTCCTCCTTCCGAGACCGTGCCCCCTTTGCCATGACCACCAACATGGAAAAACAAAACTCACTCTACCACTTAAAAGGTTAGTCGGACTCTCCTAACCATCTTTGTAATGATTTAC
Organism: Papaver bracteatum; assembly: GCA_023529315.1. NCBI lineage: Eukaryota > Viridiplantae > Streptophyta > Magnoliopsida > Ranunculales > Papaveraceae > Papaver > Papaver bracteatum. The sequence continues at coordinate 52,316 of JAJJWX010005361.1, forward strand.
GTTGTCTGTCACCATCATATGCTTACCCCGCAACAAGGCACCTGTTCCGAGCTAAGCAGGGGACTTAATGTTGATGGTGGTCTTTATTTAGGGTTAAAATAGTAAAACGCTAAACCCTAACAGACATTTAAAATAAGCATTTACTATGCGCATTAATAAAAGCTATTAATATGTTCCTAATAATTACGGGGGTATATTTTTTCAAATTAGGGTTACGACAAACCAAACCCTAATTTCCCCCGCGTGCCAATGGAAGATCATGCCAGCCACGCATAGCCCAAACTAGCCGCGCATGCCAATTGTACTGTGCCATGGCCCTATCTATGTTATCCGCATCTCGTGTGCCAATGACAAATCATTCCAGCCACACCTAGCCCAAGCTAGCCGTGCCATGCAAATCGCACCATGCCATGGCCTAAGCTATGCTAGCCGCATCTCGTGTGCCAATGGCAAATCATTCCAGCCATACCTAGCCCTAGATAGCCGCTCCATGCCAATCGCACCGTGCCATGGCCCTAGCTATGCTATCTGCTTCTCGTGTGCCAATGGAAAATCATGCCAGTCACACCTAGGCCAAGCTAGCCACGCCATGCCATGGCCATAGCTATGCTATCCGCACCCCGCGCGCCAATGGAAAATCATGCCAACCACGCCTAGCCCAAGCTAGCCGTGCCATGCAAATCGCACCATGCCATGGACCTAGCCATGCTAGCCACATCTCGTGTGCCAATAGAAGATCATGCCAGCCACAACTATCCCAAGCTAGCCGCTCCATGCCAATTGCACCATGCCATGGACCTAGCTATGCTAGCTGTACCCCGCTTGCCAATGTCAAATCATGCCAGCCATTCCTATCCCAAGCTATCCGCACCATGCCATCGCCCTAGCCATACTAGCCACATATCATGTGCCAATGGAAGATTATGCCAGCTACACCTGGCAAAGTTAGCCGCGCCATGCCAAAAACGTCTTGCCATTGCCCCTCATGCCGCGCCATCATGCTGGCCTTACCCATGCGGCTACCAAATTGAATCCATGAGACCATCAACGGTCTCACTTCAATCCTAGGAGAAAATCCTGGCCTTATAAAGTCTCCTCATGACATTATCCCTAGATTGGTCACTTACCTAACCAAGTTAACCGCGCCATGCCAAATACATCTTGCAATGGCCCCTCATGTCGCGCCACCATGCTGGCCTTCCCCATGCGGCTATCAAATTGAATCCAGGAGACCATCAACGGTATTCCTTCAATTCCAGGAGAAAATCCTGGCCACATAAAGTCTCCTCAAGACTTAAGCTCTAGCTTGGTCACGTACCTAGCCAAGCAAGTCGCGCCATGCCAAATACGTCTCGCCATGGCCCCCCATGCCGTGCCACCATGCTGGCCTTCCCCTTGCGTCTACCAAATTAAATCCAAGAGACCATCAATGGTCTCCCTTTACTCCTAGGAGCAAATCCTGGCCGTCTAAAGTCCCCTCACAACCTTAGACCCGAAACCATAGCTTGGTCGCGCACCTAGTCCAGGCTAATCACGCCATGCGCCCTTGGAAAACCCTTGGCTCCTCATGAAAAGTCTAAACACACCCTAGCCATGCCACCCTGTTATACCTAATTACACGACTACCAAGACGAAGGCATGCAATGATCAACGGTTGCCCATCCTTTCAAGATGCAACATCTCGACAAGAGAGGAGCGGTTATAAAGGATTTTATAACCATGTGGAAGGTTTATAACCACCTAGAACAGATGTGGCATCTGTTGGCTTGACAACACAAAAGGTGGCGGTTGAAAAGCAAGCTAGCGGTTATAGAAACTACATGATGGGACAAATGGCTGTCCCATGCATGTGTAACGGTTATGCACGGTTTGGCCAAGCAAAGCTACTGTATAAATAGTCCCAAGGAAGTGGAAATTCGGTAGCTAGCCTGTGTGAGAGTTAAACTAGCTTGTGTGAGAGTTATCCTAACATATGTGAGAGTGTAGATTGCATTTGTGAGTGAGTAGGAGAGTTTTTGTAAGACTTAGACTTGGTTCAAGGAGTGAAAAAGTCTGCTTAAGTCCCCTAGTGGGCAAGTTTTGTATTTCTTCCCTTTGATACAATAAAATGAGTTGATTGTGTCATGTTTAAAGTGTTCTTGGTTTGATGATTGTTGTTGGTAAAGTATGGCATGAATTGGGTGCATAATGGGGTGCATTTGATGAGTTTAGAGAAGTGAAAGAAGGCTGTAAAGACTTCCGTTGATTGACCTGATGTGTTGGCTATTTGCATAGGTGCAAACTTATAAGGCTGAAGTGCAAGTGGGTGAAGTTCGATTCACAAGACCATTGTGCTGCCGGGTTACACTTTCGCAGAAAATTCTTGGTGAGTTTGAAGGTGTGACAGTTTCGGGTATCAGAGCTGTGTTTGGTACACAGTTCGAGTGTATTTGTTGGATAATACACTAGTGATTCTTTCCCTCTAAAGCTATTTTCCTGTGAGCAAGTAAGTGGCGCATTATTTTCAGAATATTGCATTAGAAATGAGTTCTAATGGCATGATGATCGACGAAGAACTACCGGGTAGGTTTGATCAGCTTGAGGAGTATGGCAGTAATCTTGATGATTTTGTCATAGACATGGGTTGTGATAGCCTTCTAAATCCTCTTGTTTCCGAAGATAAGGGCAGGCTAGACCTACTTGAAGGAAGAACATTAGATTGGTTTAAATAATTTGACGAAAGGGTTGGTGTAGTCGAGGACAAGGTGTCCGATGAAACCTTGTTGAATTGCGAAACCAATGATGAAGTGACTGAATTGAAGGTGCAATTCAGTGACATAAAGACCATACTAACAAGCCATGCGAAGCAAATGTCTGATGAAGTGGCAAGCATTCGCGTGTTAATCAGTAACGGCATGTTTGTAGTGGCAAACGTACATGGAGAAAGCTCAAGTCGAGTCTCCGAGCCAAGAATTTACGTTGGTTCCAGAAATGCTAGAGAAATTGAGAATTTCTTGTATGACGTTGAGACATACTTTGAAGAGAATGGAACTAGGGAAGAACAAAAAGTAACTCTCGCGGGAAATTACCTTGGTGGTGATGCAAAGGTTTGGTGGAGAACTATGCTGCAAGAAGATGAAGCAGATGGTTATACCAATCCTATGTCATGGGATGACATGAAAGAGGGACTGAGATGTCAGTTCTGGCTGAGTAATGGTGCTTGGTATGCAAGAGAAAGTTTACGTAGGCTAAAAATGACGAGTACACCACAGGCCTATGCTGAAAACTTCCTTGCATTGGTGCAAGAAGTAAATGGAATGAGTGAAGAAGATCAGATGTTCCAATTTCTGGATGGCGCAAGTTCGAGTGTAATTGCTGAACTTAAGAGGCGCAAAATCCAGAGTATCCAGATGGCTATTCCAGCGGTAAGAGGGCTTACTAGTTGCACAACGACTGAAGATGTGCAAAGCTGTGAAGGTGAAGCCAAAAGGAAGGAAAAATCTGTAGGCAGTAAGCGCAAGCATGAACTGAAGGAAGATGAATTATTCCCTTTAGCCCGGAAGTATAGGGGATGTTTCATTTGCAAAGGTTTACACTTCGCTAGAAGCTGTCCACTCAAAGCACAACTTAATGTATCAGTTGGGAATGACTATGGGGGTCATTCCACCAAGACTCGTGAAGGCCGAAGTGAAGGTTCAAGGAAGAGACCACGCAGCGAAGTTGTCACTCACTTTGACAAAGAAAGAAACTAAGCTAAAAACAAGAATAAGTGTTGTTGTCTCCATTGGCGACACTTTGATGCCAGAACAAAGAGTGTTCCTGGCCTTGTTATATGTAGCTTGAGTTGTTGGTTGTTGCAAACTATGTGTGTAGAGTTTGGTTGTATAGACTTATATTTGAGTCTTCAAGTTTGTACATACTTTGCTTTGGTGTCAGCAAGTTGCTTTGTTAATGAAGTTTTAGCTTTCCAGAAGAGATCCGTTGATGATCAATCATGTAATGGTACATGGTCTTGTTGTGTAAGAGCAGTAATGAACGAGGGTGTTTTCGTTTATAAAGCCTTGCCTCTTTATTTACGATGTAAAACTAGTTCATGGGGAGATGATGCAAGTAGCATACTTAGCCTAACGTATGCAATAGCAAGACAAGTTGAAAGCTAATAAGCAAAGCATAGGAAAAGGGTCCTAGTTGGTGTAGAAGTGATTTTCCTGTTTGGGAATTTCAGAATAGCACGACGGCAGATGGGAAGCGACGGTGCAAGCAATGCAGCAAGTAAGAAATCACATCATCAGCAAGCATGAGTTGGGTAGAACTCATGGCCTTAGAGAAAGACACACACACTTTCCAGGCAATTAGCAATGCAGTTCAAAGAAGTATTTGGATACATATTGGCTTTGAAGGCATAGCATATGGACAGCTAAAGGGTTAGCTAATGATATGTACAAAGAGATAGTTAGTCACAGTTTTAAATGGGTTGTGCAACTCAATAGTTTTGTTGCATGGAAGTTAAGCAAAGAAAACTCACCATTCCAGTTCGGGTATTCAAAATGGCATAAGTATAGAGTTTATACTTGGTGGCCACATTCATAGAAATGAGTTCTTGAATGTTGTTTGCATAATCAGAGTTTGGCGAGGCATGAAGTGTTGAATTCGGGTGTCTAATGCAAAGAGAACCCCTATTCACTTTGTGACGTGCTTAATGAAGAGCGCGGAGAACAACAGTTCAACGGAAAGTTCCTAACAAAATTGATTGAAAATGAAGCCAAGTCATTTATAAGTCCTTATCACGTTGAGTGAGATGCAAGAGGCGAAGTCGGAAAGCGATGGAAATTATCATGATGATCAAATTGAGAATAATCACTCAGTGCATACACTTAGGCGCAAATGATTCATGCGAAATTCAAGTACAATTCAGGGAATTTGCAAAAAGAATTTCCAAGTAGCATTTGGGTGTTGATATACGGTTGTAGTGGGAGTTAGAACGTATGCGCAACGTGAAAACAACAGTACAAGTTAGTAGGATCAATAGAAAAGAAGTAAATCTAAGTGGTGGCATGTGGTTCTAGGCATAAAAGTTTTGGCAAGAAGGAATGCTAAATAAGTTTGCTGAATTCTGAGTGGCTCAGAAGTGTACAAGGCCGAAGAAAAAGTATGTTGAGTATACTTGGTTGCGTTCAGCGAGGGCGTTGAACAGATTAGGTGGGGGAGGTTTATTACGGTGCTGCAAGTGACGCATAATGATGACGCGTTACAGAGTTGCAGGCCATGTCAGAGTTCCGCCGTAATGGCGCATTGCGAAGCCATAATAGCGGTATACTGTATAGACCTTTAAGTGTCGAGAATGACATAACCCTACAGTGCCAATGAAGCGCAAGAGTGGCGCTACATTGTAAAGATATTTGGCTAAGGAATGAAGCTTATTGGCCGACACAATGAAGCTTCATTGAAGGAAGGCAAGACAAGGCCAAAGTGACAGATGCAACATGTGATGTTGGCATTAAGGCATATCCGTGGAATTGAGTTGTCCCAAACTCAAGGATGATGCAAGAGTGTAGAATAGATCAAGAGTTGGTCTATGGCATTAGTTTAAGGCTGGCCAAAGCTTGAACAATGCAAACAAGTTGACAATGCAAGAGTTGCATTGCTATTGTCAAGCTAATTGGCGAAGTGAAGCATATATGACGCATGAGTAACTAGAGTGTGCTTAAGGAGTTGGCCTCGACAAGTAAAGCCTGAAGAGTGTCCGTGCATTAGCTTATAGAGTAATAAAAATGCAGGGCCAAGAGGGATGTACGTTGGCGGAAGGCATAATCCAGTAGGCCAAGACAAGTGGCGCAATAAGGCTCAAGTGACGGTTACGAGTTGGTTACGAGATTCATAAGCATTCCAATGAAGTGAGACAAGAGAGGATCGGTTATAAAGGATTTTATAACCATGTGGAAGGTTTATAACCACCTAGAACAGATGTGGAATCTGTTGGCTTGACAACACAAAAGGTGGCGGTTGAAAAGCAAGCTGGCGGTTATAGAAACTACCTGATGGGACAAATGGCTGTCCCATGCGTGTGTAACGGTTATGCACGGTTTGGCCAAGAAAAGCTACTATATAAATTGTCCCAAGGCATGGGAAATTCGGTAGCTAGCCTGTGTGAGAGTTAAGCTAGCCTGTGTGAGAGTTAGCCTAACATATGTGAGAGTGTAGATTGCATATGTGAGTGAGTAGGAGAGTTTTTGTAAGACTTAGACTTGGTTCAAGGAGTGAACAAGTCTGCTTAAGTCCCCTAGTGGGCAAGTTTTGTATTTCTTCCCTTTGATACAATAAAATGAGTTGATTGTGTCATGTTCTAAGTGTTCTTGGTTGGATGATTGTTGTTGGTAAAGTATGGCATGAATTGGGTGCATTATGGGGTGCATTTGATGAGTTTAGAGAAGTGAAATAAGGCTGTAAAGACTTCCGATGATTGATCTGATGTGTTGGCTGTTTGCATAGGTGCAAACTTATAAGGCTGAAGTGAAAGTGGGTGAAGTTCGATTCACAAGACCATTGTGCTGCCGGGTTACACTTTCGCAGAAAACTCTTGGTGAGTTTGAAGGTGTGACACATGGCATGGTGCGATTGGCATGATGCAGATAGCTTGGGCTAGGTGTGGTTAGCATTATTAGCCATTAGCACACGAGATATGGCTAGCATAGATAGGGCCATGGCATGATGCGATTGGCATGAAGCGGCTAGCTTGGTCTAGGTGTGGCCGGCATGATTTTCCATTGGCACAAGGGTGCGGTTACAATGGTTATCATGTTTTGGCGTGGTTGGGTGTGGCTGGCATGATTTTCCATTGGCATACGAGATGTGGCTAGCATAGCTAGGACCATGGTATGGTGCGATTGGCATGGCGCGGATAGCTTGGGCTAGGTGTGGCTGGCATGATTTGGCATTGGCACAAGGGTGCGACTATCATGGTTGGAATGATTTGGCGCGGTTGGGTATGGCTGGCATGATTTTCCATTGGCACACGAGATGTGGCTAGCATAGCAAGGGCCATGGCATGGTGCGATTGGAATGACGCGGCTAGCTTGGGCTAGGTATGGAAAGCATGATTTGCCATTGGCACGTGGGGGAATTAGGGTTTGGTTTGTTCTAACCCTAATTTGAAAAATATACCCTGGTAATTATTAGATACATATTAAAAGATTTTTTTATTAAATGCGCCTAGTAAATGCTTGTTTTAAATGTCTGCTAGGGTTTAGCGTTCTACGATTTTAACCCTAAACTAAAAACCACCATCAACACCGGGGTACGTTTCTACTTCGACTTGTATAAATAGGTCTTACCTATTTCCATTTGGATAACAAGTTCATTCGGACAAGACAACACTCAGAATTACTTACTTCCTAGCTCTCCTTGTGAGCTCTCTTACTTTTCTGATAACAAGTCATAGTAACTCAACTACTCTTCTAGCATCAACTATTCTGGTCTCACCACTTTCCTTGCTTCCCTCCCCAAAACCAACCCATTCTACTCCACTTTGTGACCGAAGCAAGTTTAGAACGGCCATTTCTTGGTTTAGGCCGGACTTGTACAGATTGATCTCTCGAATATAAAGTACTCCCTTGTAGTACATTGTTTAGGGTTTAAATTGTTTCTCACCTTCACACCCGCAATTATCTAAATCAGCAGAAAATATTTTTACCTATAAACACCCGTGGGTGTCAAATCCGACGGGTAATAGTTTGGATGTGGGTAAAATTTTCAAATCCTCTATTTAGACAGATTGGACGCGGGTGATACCAAATCGGCATCCACCCGTCGGTTTCTCACCCATACATGATACACATAACTGATAACTGTTTAAGGTGAGTCGTGAGTCTTAAATGATCCCCTGTCTAGAGCTAAGGGGGATTGTTCATAAGTTTCATGATACACATACTTTGTTGGTCTTAAACTTATTGAAGGGTTAATTATGATTGATATGGAACAAGCGGAAGCAATAAAAGACAAGGATAATCCACTCCTTAAGGTGATGATAGAGCACTCCAATCCAGGAGAAAATACTCTAATCCAATAGTTAAAACAGAATAACAATGGTGTTTAACCAAACAAACTTAATAGTTTAATAATCAATAACAATGGCGAGCCGTAGCTGATTATAGTAACAAAGGAACGAGATACTTATAGTTCTAAAACCTAGCAGACTCTTGACTGACCATAACTTCACATACGTGTGAAGTTTTTCCTATAAACTTTATTAACAACATACTCCGGATAACTACAGAGAAACAAAAGGAGCAGGAATTATTATACAAAGTATGCAGAAATCATTCTTACCAGCCGCAAGGGAACCACTCTGGGCACAAGTCAATTGGTTTCAAGGTCTTAAAACAATAAATTAAATGGGGATGGGATACTCTATACCACGACTACACGTAACCAAGAGACTCACGCCCATCCAGATAGACGCGTCCAACGACCAAAACAAGGAGCAAACCCTAAAAACTAGGTTTTCATGAGGGGACATGGCAATTACCGTCACGCACCTGCCTCGCATGGTGAGAAGGGGCGGTCAATGCTACTATGGTGCTCATGCCTAAGTGTCACGACAAACTAGGGCATAAAGTACCCAAGACTCACGCCAATACTTCTATAGGGTCGTGAAAAGGAGCACCTATACCTAGGGTTTATATCAACAAAAAAAAAGGAAAAAGCAAAAGAAAAGGATTTGAAGACATACCTAGGATTTGCTCCTCTGCTCCTCTCTACTATTGTCGCGTGGCTGGGAAGAATGAATAAGTTTAAATAAGGGAAGCCGATCTTCCTTTTATATGGACATGATATGTGGGAGTTTGAACAAAGATAGGATTTCCTATTTTGACCCAAGAAGGGAAAAGAGGAAACCGGTCCCACTCCTAAGAACGCCCACGCCGTCGCCACGACCCCCCCTCCTGATAAAGTCGCACCGTGCGAGACCGTGCCTCGCCTTTGCCATGGTCCAAACCATTCATCACCTTGCCACGTCCCAGGCCAAGCCATCACTCCGTTTTCCGCATCCCCACCACGCCTAACCTCCCATGCATGCTCCACCATACCAATGCCGTGGCCAAGACCATGCCTCCTCTCGACCCTTTCGGTCCAAGCTACCCACCTGCTCCGCCTTCCGAGACCGTGACCCCTTTGCTGTGACCACCAACATGGAAAAACAAAACTCGCTCTACCGCTTATAAGGTTGGTCGGACTCTCCTAACCATCTTTGCAATGATTTACGTTGTCTGTCACCATCATATGCTTACCCCGCAACAAGGCACCTGTTCTGAGCTAAGCAGGGGACTTAATGTTGATGGTGGCCTTTAGTTTAGGGTTAAAATAGTAAAACGCTAAACCCTAGCAGACATTTAAAACAAGCATTTACTAGGCGCATTAATAAAAGCTATTAATATGTCCCTAATAATTACGGGGGTATATTTTTTCAAATTAGGGTTACGACAAACCAAACCCTAATTTCCCTCGCGTGCCAATGGCAGATCATGCCAGCCACGCCTAGCCAAAACTAGTCGCGCCATGCCAATCGCACTATGCCATGGCCCTAGATATGCTAGCATCATCTCGTGTGCCAATGACAAATCATGCCAGCCACACCTAGCCCAAGATGGCAGCGCCATGCCAATCACATCGTTCCATGGCCCTAACAATGCTAGCCGCATCTCGTGTGCCAATGGCAAATCATGCCAGCCACACCTAGCCCAAGCTAGTCGCGTCATGCCAATTGTACCGTGCTATGGCCCTAGCTATGCTAGCCACATCTCATGTGACAATGACAAATCATGCCAGCCACACCAAGCCTAAGCAAGACGCGCCATGCCAATCGCACCATTTCATGGCCCTAACAATGCTAGCCGCATCTCGTGTGCCAATGGATAATCATGCCAGCCCAAGCTAGCCACGCTATGCCAATCATACCGTGCTATGGCCCTAGCTATGCTAGCCGCATCTCGTGTGCCAATGGCAAATCATGCCAGCCACACCTAGCCCAAGCTAGACGTGACATGCCAATCGCACCGTGCCATGGCCTTAGCTATGCCATCCGCATCTCGGGTGCTAATGGCAAATCATGCCAGCCACACCTAGCCCAAGCTAGCCGCGCCATGCCAATTGCACCATGATATGGCCCTAGCTATGCTAGCCGCACCCCGCGTGCCAATGAAAAATCATGCCAGAAATTCTTAGCCCAAGCTATCCGCGTCATGCGAATCGCACCATGCCATGGCCCTAGTAATGCTAGCCATATGTCGTGTGCCTTTAGCATATCATGCCAGCCACACCTAGCCCAAGCTAGCCGTGCCATGCCATGGACCAAGCTATGCTAGACGCACCATGCGTGCCAATGGAAAATCATGCCAGCCATGCCTATCCCAAGATAGCCGCGCCATGCCAATCGCACCATGCCGTGGCCCTAGCCATGCTATCCATATCTCGTGTGCCAATAGAAGATCATGCCAGCCACACCTGGCCAAGTTAGCCTCTCCATGCCAAATATGTCTCGCCATAGCGCCCCATGCCGCGCCATCATACTGGCATTCACCATGTAGCTACCAAATTGAAGCCAGGAGACCATCAACGGTGTCCCTTCAATTCTAGGAGCAAATCCTGGCCGTCTAAAGTCCCCTCACGAACTTAGACCCGGAACCATAGCTTGTCCGCGTACTTAGTCCAGGATAATCACGCCATGCGCCCATGGAAAACCCTTGGATCCTCATGCCAAGTCTAAACACACCCTAGTCATGCCACCCTGTTGGACCTCACTACACGGCTACCAAGATGAAGGCGTGCAATGATTAACGGTTGCCCTTCCTCTCAAGATGCAATATCTCGACCGTCGAAGGTCACATGGCTAGCAAGTTCCCTAAGCTCGACTTGCAAAGCCACAAAAACATGCTACATATCTTCCAAAAACTTTCGAGACATCAACACAAACAGGGGGATGCTCATTAGGGTTTTGGTTTGGTAGTCTATAGCACGCGACATACACAAATGCCCATTTTAAGATAGTATAATAGGAGTAATGCAGTCAGTAAATGAAAGAAGCAACGGTGAAATGCTCCTTCATAATGGGACACCAATTCCATCAAATCCCATCAATGCCAGGCGTTACCACCTCTTCCCATTTAACTCACCCGTTTCCTTCTATTAAGAGGCCAGAGTACGTTTATTTCTTGACTTGTACAAATAGGCTTACCTATTTCCACCAGGAGACAAGTTTTTTAAAAGCAACTCTTGCTAGTTTTTCAAAAGCTCTCACCTTCTGATACAAGTCAAGCACTACTCTAGAATTATTCTGGTCTCAACACTTTATTTGCTTCCCTCCCTAAACCAGCCCTTCTCCTCCACTTTGTGACCGAAGAAAGTCTGGAACATCCATTTCTTGGTTTATGCCGGACTTGTACAGATTGATCTCTCAAACTTAAAAGTAATCCCTTGTAGTACATTGTTTAGGGTATAAACTGTTTCTCACCTTTCACACCCACAATTACCAAAACCTGTAGAAACTATTTTCACCTATAAATAATTAGTTAACGCATGAAATTTCTTTTCATGAAACTGTTAATTTTATTGAATTGATGTTCCATAAAGGTTATTAACTCACGGATTTATGTCCCATGAACGTTTCCCACATAACTCCCGTATTTACAAGGCACCTCACTCTTATGACACTTCCTTATGAGGGGTGTAGTGTACGCCTCATGCTGTAGACCACTAAACCAATACCAAAAAAAGATCCCCAGTTTGTGTTGATGTCTCGAATGTTCTTGGAGAACATGTAATACGTTGATGTGGCTTGGTAAGTCAATCTCGGGGAACTTGTTATCCTGGTGACCTTAGATGGTCGAGATTTTGCATCTTGAAAGGTGCATTCCACGCCTTAGTTTTGGTAGTAAGGGAAATCGTGGTAGCGCGACTAGGTCGGAATACCGTTGGCATGACATGGTTTGGCATGACCAAACTTAGGTTTTCGGACCCAAAAGTCATGAGGTGACTTTAGACGGCCAGGATTTGCTCTTGGGTTTGAGGGGTGGCTATTGTTGGCTACATTCCTTTGTTTTGGTGACCGCATAGGGAAGGTGCGACCAGGGTGTTATTTAGACTTAGCGCATGGGGCCAATGGTCTGCCATGGCTAGGTCCAAGGCAAAGGCGCTTAGATTGGCATAGTGTGACTAGCAATGCTAAGGCTAAGGCATGGGTGTTTGTCTTGTTGTGGCTAGCTTGTCTAGGTGCATTTTGTCTTGGCATGTGGGGCTAAGGGTTTGCCATGTTCGTATGGCATAGCTAGGGCCAAGGCAAGGGCGCTTGGCTTGGTGCGGAGAGCTTGGATAGGTGCGGTTTAGTTTGGGCGCGTGGAGCCGAGGGTTTGTATGGACACATGGCATAGCTAGCTTAGGTCAGGTGCGTGACCAAGCTAGGGTTTTTTGGGCCAAAATCATGAGGTGACTTTGGGTGGCCAGGATTTTCTCTTGGGTTTGAAGGGCAACCGTTAATTGGTGCAAGCCTTCTCTTTAATAGCTGTGGGGGAAGGTCTGAAGGGTGGCACAGCTAGGTTGTGTTTAGACTTTTCATAAGGGGCCAAGGGTTTTCCATGGGCGTATGGCATATCTAGGGCCAAGGTGAGGGCGCTTGGCTTGTCATGACATGACTAGCATGGCTAGGCCGAAGAAAACGTGCGTTTGGCATGTCACGAATAGCTTGGATAGGTTTGGTTCCGCTTGGCATGCGGGGCCAAGGGATAACCATGGGCACTAGGTGCGGTCTTGGAATATGGGGCCAAGGAGTAGCCATGGGCGCTAGGTGCGGTCTTGGCATATGGGTCCAAGGATTATCCATGGGCGCATAGCGCGGTCTTAGAATGTGGGGCCAAGGAGTAGCCATGGGTGCTCGGCGTGGTCTTGGCATGTGGGGCCAAGGAGTAGCCATGGCCTCTAGGTGCGGTCTTGGCATGTGGGGCCAAGGAGTAGCCTTGGGCGCATGGCGTGTTTAGCTTAGGCTAGGCGCATGGCGCGTTTAGCTTAGGCTAGGCGCGTAACCAAGCTAGGGTTTTAAGCTAAAGGTTGTGAGGGGACCTTATACGGCCAGGATTTGCTCCTGGGATTGAAGGGAAACCTTCGATTGTTGCATGCCTTCACTTTGGTAGCCACAAGGGGAAGGCCAGCATGGTGGCGGGGTATGAGGGGCCATGGCGAGACGTGTTTGGTATGGCATGTCCGGCGTGGCTAGGTTTGGCTAGGTGCGTAGCCAAGTTAGGGATTTGGGCCAAAGGTCGTGAGAGGAACTTAGACGGCCAGGATTTTCTCATGGGATTGAAGGGAAACCGTTGATTGTTGCATGCCTTCACTTTATTGGCCGTAAGGAGTAGGCCAACAGGATGGCGTGGCTAGCATATCTAGTGACATGGTATAAAAGTGATGTTAAGTGGCCAAGTGATGATGCATAAGGATGGCGCATCACTAGTGGCTTGGTCAAAGTGTCAGAAGTGAAAGTACTACGCTCTAATGGCGCTATGAAGTCATAATGGCGGTATTCAGTACGAGTACGGATCTGAGCTGCAACAAGAGAGTGGCATGGGACAAACAGGGTTTGGACATGGCCAAGGATACGAGATTAGAATCACGAGATGCCAAAAGAGTTTGGCATGTTACTTGTATGGATGGGGAGTGCAGGCATGCAAGCAAGACTTGCATTATCATACTTGTATCATTGGCAGAATGATACACAGCCGTAATAGCGCATTACTTGGCTGGCAGATGCGTTGGTATCGCAACAAGGCAAGATGACATGTGCAGGGCACATGGCCTTGACGGTTTAGAGTTGGTTACAAGAGAGTGGGTTTACTTTATGCTTTCTAACTTATAGGAAGGTCCCGTTTGGCTAGTAAAACGGTTTGGCAAAGGTTGGCATAGTTAGCTAACTTCCACATGTAAAGTAAATCTGTAACCACCTTGAGGTTATTTGTAAATAGATTTTTGTAAGGATATAAAAGCCTGATCTTGTAAAGGGATTGGGTAATCCGGAACAAGAAGAGTTTGTAACCCTAAGTGTGCAATAAATAAAAGTCTAAGGCCTGATTTAAAGAAAAGTTCTGTTGGTGCATATTCCCCTTTGGTTTTGTCTTATTGTTTATGTATCAAGCGGAGTGTATGCATTTGATTAAGGACTTGGAAGATTTGTGAACAAAACCTCTATTTAGTATGGGATAAATAGAGATTTAGTCAAGAAATTGAAGTATTGGCTAAGTGCGAGTTGTCTGAAATTGTGTTACGGAGCATAGTTTCCATTGTCAAGTTGGTTGTAATATTAGAGTGTTGCGAACCTGTGAAAATTTGGGTATCAGAGCCAGGTTAAGGTTCTATCTGTTCACATTGGATATAAGGCTGATTGAGTTCGTTGATTTCCTATAGTTTGCTAAGAATTACATTTAAAGTGAAGGATCCACACTGAGAGTGTAAGGCATGGGGAAGCCAAGTAGAAGATCAAATCAGAAGATCACATTAAGGGTATGTGAAACCTTAATTCCAGAATCTACAAGTGATGATCATGCACGAAGGATGTCCTCAAAACAACTAGATAAGGGTGAAACAAGTTTTTTTACATATCATAACTGCACCAAGGGTACCGGAGATGCTTCAAGTGCTGATGAGAAATAACACGGTGCTGGGAGGGCTCAGCATGGTGTTGGAAGGGGACAACGTCCATACATCAGTCGTTTGCTAGGGATCAAAGCACACAGTAAGAAGAAAATGTCTTCTGGATTGATGTACGTTGATGTGAAGATCAACGAAAAATGTGTATTAGCGATGGCTGATACCGGTGCTACGAAGACCTCTATTCATCCAGACGTTTCCATGGCATTTAACTTAACAGTTACTAGCGCGGCTAGCACCATCAAAACTGTTAACGCAGAACCACAAGATAGTTGAGGGAAAGTTCGCAATGCAGATGTGCAAGTTGGAGAATGGAAAGGAAAACTAGATTTGATAGTTATGGTCATGGATGATTATGACCTGATTTTGGGCATGGATTTCTTTTTCATGGCGAAGGCGTCGCCATTACCTCATAGGAATGGGATATTGATACAACACAATCAATACCCATGTTTTGTCTTTATGGTGAGGCAAAGTGAACCAGACGAGATACATAAGCCATATATGTCTGTGATTCAGGTGAAAGAAGGCTTACGCCAAGGCTTGACTACTTTCCTAGGAGTGTTGGTTGAGATCAAACCAGGAAAGGTAGTAGAAGTTGAGGATGGAATAGCTGAGGTCTTATAAGAGTTTGCAGACACGATGCCTGCATAACTGCCTAAGACGCTACCACCGCGGCGTAGGATCGATCATATGATTGAGTTGGTTCCAGGGGCGAGGCCACCTGCACAAGCGCCTTATCGTATGTCACCGTTAGAACTTGAGGAAATACGCAAGCAGATTTCTGAATTGCTGGAGGCGGGGTACATACAACCGTCTAAAGCTCCATTTGGTGCTCCGGTTCTGTTCTAAAAGAAGCAAGATGGCTCTCTTCGTATGTGTGTTGATTATAGGGCTTTGAACAAGCTAACTGTGAAGAAAAAGTACCCAATTCCGCTAGTGGCCGACTTGTTTGACCATTTAGCCAAGGCCAAATACTTCACCAAGTTGGATTTTCGCTCAGGTTATTACCAAGTGCACATAGAAGATGGAGATGAACCAAAGACTGCAATGGTAACAAGGTATGTCTCGTTTGAGTACCATGTAATGCCATTCGGTTTGACGAATGCTCCAACAACATTTTGCAACCTGATGAATGATGTGTTTACCGAGTACATTGACCGCTTTGTAGTGGTATACTTGGATGACATAGTCATATACAGTGAGACTTTGGAAGAGCATGCGATGCATCTTCGCAAAGTGTTTGCAAATCTTAGAGAACCAAGTTTGTATGTGAAGAAGGAAAAGTGTGAGTTTTCCCAGACCACGATTACTTTCCTTGGCCATGTGATATCGCAAGGGTGCGTACATATGGACCAGAAAAAGGTAGAGGCCATTATGGATTGGTCAGAACCTAAGAAGCTTGGAGAGCTTCGTTCTTTCTTGGGTTTAGCTAACTATTACCGGCGTTTCATAGTTGGCCATTCAAAGAAAGTCTCCCCTTTTGACATATTTTTTGAGGAAGGACAATTCATGGACATGGACTGACGATTATCAGTGGTCATTCGATGCATTGAAGGAAGCAGTCTCGACAGAACCAGTTCTTCGCTTGCCTAGCTTCGAATTACCATTTGAAGTGCACACGAATGCTTCAGACAGGGCTCTAGGAGGAGTCTTGATGCAAGAGGGTCATCCAGTGGCTTACGAGAGTCGTAAGCTTAATGATGTTGAAGGGAGATATACTGTGCACTAGAAAAATATGTTAGCAGTGATACATTGCCTAAGAACGTGGCGCCATTATTTGTTGGGAATTTATTTCATCATAAGAACGGATAATGTGGCCATTACGTTCTTTTCCAGCCAGAATAAACTTTCGCCAAAACAAGCAAGGTGTCTTGACTTTTTGAGCGAGTTCGACTATAACTTCGAGCATAAGCCAGGAAGGCTTAATTCTGTACCAGATGCGTTAAGCAGAAAGGTGATCGCAGAATATGTAACATCACTAACCACGATTGAGACAGAGTTGTTGTCTCGAATAAAAGAAGAGACGAAGAATGATCAGGCATGTGTGCGCATGAATAATCAGATCTGTGATGGGATCGTTCGTCGATATTGGCTAGATTATGGGGTAATTTATGCCAAGGGAGGAAGAATTTATATGCCTAATTCAGGTGGATTGAGAAGGGAACTCTTGCGAGAGACGCGTGATTCCATTTAGGCTGGTCATCCATGCATGAAACGATTGCATGCTTTGATAGCTCGTTCCTATTACTGGCCTAAGATGGAAGAATATGTTGAATTATATGTGAAGACATGCTTGGTGTGTCAACTAGATAAGACTAAAAGGAGAAGTGTAGCGGGATTGGTACAGCCTTTGTCGATTCCAGACAAGCCATGGCAATGCTTGTCGATGGACTTTATTAACGGGCTGCCAATGGTGCAAGGCTTTAGATCGATAATGGTCGTCGTTGATCGCTTTTAGAATTATGCTACATTCATTCCCTGTCCCCATTCTTGTAATGCAGACATTGCAGTGGATCTGTTCTTCAAGAATATAGTGAAGTATTGGGGACTTCCTCAAGATATTGTGAGTGATAGAGACTCACGGTTTACCGGCAGGTTTTGGACTGCCTTGTTTGGGATCCTTGGTTCCGAACTAAAGTTTTCTACTAGAAATCACCCCCAAACCGATGGTCAGACGGAGAGGATAAATGCATTGTTAGAAGAGTACTTGCGTCATTATGTGACGGCAGGTCAAGAAAATTGGGTGGCGTTGATGGATACGGCCCAATTTTGTTACAATTTTCACAATAGTTCATCAACATAGTTGAGTCCTTTTGAGTTGGCTACGGGACAACAAGCACTAACCCCTCATGAGGTTCCAAAGGCTAAGAAGCAAGGCTCCTGTCCAGCAGCTTATCGTTATACAAGGTCAAATACGGAGATAACTGAGCAAGCGCGTGATAGCTTGGCTAAAGCGCAAAGACGAATGAAGAAGTATGATGATTTCCATCGCCGAGATGTAGAGTTTGAGGTGGGAGATATGGTGCTATTAAAGCTAACGCCCCAGATTTGGAAGAATATTTCTAGCAAGACAGTGCATAGAGGCCTAATTCCAAGATATGATGGTCCATTTAAAGTGGTGAAGAGAATTGGTAGTGTGGCTTACAGACTGGAGTTTCCGGAATGTTTGAAAGTGCACCCCTCTTTTCATGTCAGCTTTTTGAAGAAGTATCATCCTGATTTGCTGGAACCTTCGAGACGACAAGCGAAGCGTGCACCACCAGTGATCAGATCACAATTCGACAAGCAAGTTGAGGCAATACTTGATGATCGAGTTATGGGGCAAAGTAAGAAGAATAAGAGAACCTATTTCCTGATTAAGTGGCACGGGTTGCCAGACTCCGAAGCTTCTTGGGAGAAGAATACTACATTGTGGCAACTTGAAGAACAAATTCAGGCTTACCTACAGCGAAAAGAATCGACGAGGGCGTCGAGTTCAGCTGGTGGGGGAGGTCTATAACAGTGCTGTTAAGTGGCCAAGTGATGATGCATAAGGATGGATCATCACTAGTGGCTTGGTCAAAGTGTCAGAAGTGCAAGTACTACGCTCTAATGGCGCTATGAATCCATAATAGCGGTATTCAATACAAGTACGGATCTGAGCTGCAGGAAGAGAGTGGCATGGGCCAAACAGGGTTTGGAAATGGCCAAGGATGCGAGATTAGCATCATGAGATGCTAAAAGAGTTTGGCATGTTACCTGTATGCATGGGGCGTGCAGGCATGCAATAAAGACTTGCATTAGCACACTTGTATCATTGGAAGAATGATACACAGCCGTAATGGCGCATTACTTGGCTGGTAGATGTGTTGGTATGGAAACAAGGCAAGATGACATGTGCAGGGAACATGGCCTTGACGATTTAGAGTTGGTTACAAGAGAGTGGGTTTACTTTATGCTTTCTAACTGCTAGGAAGGTCCCGTTTGTCTAGTAAAAAGGTTTGGCAAAGCTTGGCATAGTTAGCTAACTGCCACATGTAAAGTAAATCTGTAACCGCCTGGAGGTTATTTGTAGATAGCTTTTTGTAAGGCTATAAAAGCCTGATCTTGTGAAGGGATTGGGTAATCCGGAACAAGAAGAGTTTGTAACCCTAAGTGTGCAATAAATAAAAGGCTAAGGACTTGGAAGATTTGTGAACAGAACCTCTATTTAGTATGGGATTAATAGAGATTTAGTCAAGAAATTGAAGTATTGGCTAAGTGCAAGTTGGATGAAATTTTGCTACGGAGCATAGTTGCCATTGTCAAGTTGGTTGTAGCATTAGAGTGTTGCGAACCTGTGACACATGGCATGGTGTGATTGGCATGATGCGTCTAGCTTGGGCTAAGTGTGGCTGGCATGATTGGCCATTAGCACACGAGATGTAGCTAGCATATCTAGGGCCATGGCATGGTGCGATTGGCATGGAGCTGCTAGCTTGGGCTAGGTGTGGCTGGCATGATTTTCCATTGGCACAAGGGTGCGTCTACCATGGTTAGCATGCTTTGGCGTGGTTGGGTGTGGCTGGAATGATTTGCAATTGGCACACGAGATATGGCTAGCATAGCTAGGGCCATGGCATGGTGCGATTGACATGGAGCGACTAGCTTGGGCTAGGTGTGGCTGGCATGATTTTCCATTAGCACAAGGGTGCGTCTATCATGGTAGGAATGCTTTGGCGCGGTTGGGTATGGATGGCATGATTTTCCATTGGCACACGAGATGTGGCTAGCATAGCTAAGGACATGGCATGGTGTGATTGGCATGGCGCGGCTAACTTGTGCTAGGTGTGGATGTCATGATTTGTCATTGGTA
Source organism: Papaver bracteatum (assembly GCA_023529315.1). Classification (NCBI taxonomy): domain Eukaryota; kingdom Viridiplantae; phylum Streptophyta; class Magnoliopsida; order Ranunculales; family Papaveraceae; genus Papaver; species Papaver bracteatum. The sequence continues at coordinate 71,814 of JAJJWX010005361.1, forward strand.
CAAGGGTGCGGCTAGCATGGTTGGCATGCTTTGGTGCGGTTAGGTGTGGATGGCATGATTTGCCATTGGCAAACGAGATGTGGCTAGCATAGCTAGGGCCATGGCATGGTGTGATTGGCATGGCGCGGTGATAAGTGCATATTGCACATATATTTTGTGTTAATTCCATACTAGTATTTGTTGGTTTTCTTGCAGATTATCGGGTGTTACGCTTGTTTTCTCTTAGTTGTGTGTTATTAATTGAATAATTTAAAAAGAAGTGAATTTGAGCTTAATTGTGAAATAAAAGAAGCTAGCCAAGAGTAAAGAAGGGACAAAGACCAAATGTAACTCGTTCAAATACAAGATTTCTACTTTTCATTGCGTAGATGACAAGAAGGGGAAGCCAACGTAGAAAGAACGGAGTCATTCGGAGTTCGTATGAAGAAGTTATGGGCAAAATAAGACTGAACTTGGAATTAGACTGTCAGTCTTCCAGGACTGACAGTGGAATGGGCATCTCTTGTTAAGGGGCACCCTCACTGTACGTTAAGGGACACCTTCCTGTTAAGGGGCAGTCAGTTCAAGGGAAGTGCTAAAGGGAGTCCGGTATGTTACTAGAGGGGCTGTCAAAAATTCGAATATTGCTAAAGGCACCCGCCATGCAGATTAGGGGCTACTACCTTCTTCCTCATGCACGTCATTTTCCGATTCACGACAGTTATTTGGTGGATTTTTACAGCAGAGGAGAATGAGTGTCAGAGCTTGGCAATGGGTTGGAGCAATGTCAGTAACGGAAGGAGACAATGAGACTGCATTGAAGTAACAGGGACGATGTTCATGGCTGCTGCTGCCATGAACAGAGAAGGGATGACGAGCTTGGTGCTCGGGTTGCTGCCACTGTTTATCGACGGTGATGACAGACAAGAGATGGAGAACTCGAGTTCAAATGAAGAGTTGGTTGCTGTGATAGGAGGTAAACTCGAGCTTGACGTGATTGAACGTAATGATGAATGATGGTAACTTGCGGTCATTGGAGCTATGCTCGATGGCGTTCGATGGTGAATGTCGATGGTTGCTGATGCTTGGCAGTGGAAGAAATCTGAGATGATGGTGAGTAATGGCAGTAACAAGGAGCACGAGTCGGAGATGTGATGCTGTTGTGTTGGGTGGACGGAGTCGAGCTAAAGATGGCTGCTGCCACGAACTGTCAATGGTGATGGTTTGCTGTTCGTTGGAGTTGTAGCAATGATGGACAGGAGGTGACGTTGCTGTGAGCTTGGCAATGACGAGCTGCTGCACCAGCGACGAGAGTATTGGCTGATGGCAGCGACGAGTTGCCGTTGGTGTTAGCCAAGCTCGAGAATGGAAAGTGAACGGAACAGCAGTGACAGATGATGGAACTCGGGTTGCTGCAATCGTTGGAAATCGACAGCAAAGAGTGATGGTTCTCAGCTCGACATAGAAGAGATCAATGAACCATGAAGCTCAGGAATGGTTTGATGCTTGCCGGTCGATGAAGAATGGAGCATGGTTTACCGGAGTTGAAGTCGAGCTAACAATGGAGAAGCAGTGAAGAACAATGGGTTATTGTTCTCGACAGTAAAGAGAACAATACAGGGAGGCATACAAGCTTTGTTAGCTGTTGAAGAACCGGGAAGAAAAACAAACGTAGAGCTCTACGGTAATGTTGGTTGCTACTCGAGATGGAAAGAAAGAAAAACATAAAATAATGGAAAGATTGTTGGCAGACAGCACATGCAAAAGAAAAAGAAGAGTTGAGGCAAGCAAGAGACGGGTTTCAGTTTGATGGGGAGAACGTGAAGAATCAGAAACAACACATGGGACATGGGCGGTTGAAAGAAATAAAAATAAAAAATAGAAAAGAAGACCGCAGCAAGCAGCCTGATGAATGTGGGAGCTCGCATGGGATGGTTGTTGGAGCTCGTGGGGCAAACTTTGTCCTATAAATATAGCCCCAAAACATCTCCCAAAACACATCTCCTCTACGCCTTCTCTTCTTTCATTTCTCTCCTTTCACTCCTTCTTTCATTTTAATTCTTCTTTTCTTTTGTTGTCAGATAAAATAGTAGGCTTTTAATTCTACTTCTTTATTTACTTATTTGCTAGTATTTTAAATTATGAGTAACTAAAACTCTCTTTGATTAAGGGCGATTTCGAAGCCCGAAATATGAATCTATATTTGATATGAAATAACTTATTCTATTGCATTTATTTATGTTATTGATTGGTTTACTACTATGCTATTATTTTGTTGTGGAAGTTCTGAAAATTGTAAATTGTATTCAAAAATGAGATGGAATTGATTAAAGGTTTATTCTAGACCACGGAATACAAACCAAATTGATATATAGCCAAGTTCTTTGCATTATCATGTTACTAACAACCCTAGAATAATTAGTACGCTCAACTATTCCGTTATTATCTCCTAAGCTCACCGGATACGGAAGCGCTCGATCAATGTTCCTACATGGCAAGTTTCCTAGAGGTACGCTTACTAGGTGTGACTTAAACAAATGCTCTAAGTTTTGTGAGATAAGGTTGCTCCTAGTGATGAACTCAAAATCATGAATCACCTACTAGTGTTGATTTCTACATACGGGCACTTAACAAAGTCCCATCATCAGTACCCATATATTGCTACTTGCGTTTATATTTCTAGACAATTACTGGTCGAAGAAAATCTAAACTAGCAAATAGATTAAGAATTAATGATTTAATTTCGAACTTAAACCCTTAACAAATAATCCATAAACAATAATAGCATAGTAGAAAATCAATCAATAACATAAATAAATGCAATAGAATAAGTTATTTCATATCAAATATAGATTCATATTTCGGGCTTCGAAATCGCCCTTAATCAAAGAGAGTTTTAGTTACTCATAATTTAAAATACCAACAAATAAGTAAATAAAGAAGTAGAATTAAAAGCCTACTATTTTATCTAACAACAAAAGAAAAGAAGAATTAAAATGAAAGAAGGAGTGAAAGGAGAGAAATGAAAGAAGAGAAGGCGTAGAGGAGATGTGTTTTGGGAGATGTTTTGGGGCTATATTTATAGGACAAAGTTTGCCCCACGATCATCCCACGAGCTCCAACAACCATCCCATGCGAGCTCCCACATTCATCAGGCTGTTTGCTGCGGTCTTCTTTTCTATTTTTTTATTTTTATTTCTTTCAACCGCCCATGTGTTGTTTGTGATTCTTCACGTTCTCGCCATCAAACTGAGACCCGTCTCTTGCTCGCCTCAACTCTTCTTTTTCTTTTGCATGTGCTGTCTGCCAACAATCTTTCCATTATTTTATGTTTTTCTTTCTTTCCATCTCGAGTAGCAACCAACATTACCGTAGAGCTCTACCTTTGTTTTTCTTCCCTGTTCTTCAACAGCTAACAAAGCTTGTATGCCTCCCTGTATTGTTCTCTTTACTGTCGAGAACAATAACCCATTGTTCTTCACTGCTTCTCCATTGTTAGCTCGACTTCAACTCCGGTAAACCATGCTCCATTCTTCATCGACCGGCAAGCATCAAACCATTCCTGAGCTTCATGGTTCATTGATCTCTTCTATGTCGAGCTGAGAAACATCACTCTTTGCTGTCGATTTACAACGATTGCAGCAACCCGAGTTCCATCATCTGTCACTGCTGTTCCGTTCACTTTCCATTCTCGAGCTTGGCTAACACCAACGGCAACTCGTCGCTGCCATCATCCAATACTCTCGTCGCTGGTGCAGCAGCTCGTCATTGCCAAGCTCACAGCAACGTCACCTCCTGTCCATCATTGCTACAACTCCAACGAACAGCAAACCATCACCATTGACAGCTCGTGGCAGCAGCCATCTTTAGCTCGACTCCGTCCACCCAATACAACAGCATCACATCTCCGACTCGTGCTCCTTGTTACTTCCATTACTCACCATCATCTCAGATTTCTTCCACTTCCAAGCATCAGCAACCATCGACATTCACCATCGAACGCCATCGAGCATAGCTCCAATGACCGCAAGTTACCATCATTCATCATTACGTTCAATCACGTCAAGCTCGAGTTTACCTCCTATCACAGCAACCAACTCTTCATTTGAACTCGAGTTCTCCATCTCTTGTCTGTCATCACCGTCGATCAACAGTGGCAGCAACCCGAGCACCAAGCTCGTCATCCCTTCTCTGTTCATGGCAGCAGCAGCCATGAACATCGTCCCTGTTACTTCAATGCAGTCTCATTGTCTCCTTCCGTTACTGACATTGCTCCAACCCATTGCCAAGCTCTGACACTCATTCTCCTCTGCTGTAAAAATCCACCAAATAACTGTCGTGAATCGGAAAATGACGTGCATGAGGAAGAAGGTAGTAGCCCCTAATCTGCATGGCGGGTGCCTTTAGCAATATTCGAATTTTTGACAGCCCCTCTAGTAACATACCGGACTCCCTTTAGCATTTCCCTTGAACTGACTGCCCCTTAACAGGAAGGTGTCCCTTAACGTACAGTGAGGGTGCCCCTTAAAAAGAGATGCCCATTCCACTGTCAGTCTGGAAGACTGACAGTCTAATTCCAAGTTCAGTCTTATTTTGCCCATAACTTCTTCATACGAACTCTGAATGACTCCGTTCTTTCTACGCTGGCTTCCCCTTCTTGTCATCTACGCAATGAAAAGTAGAAATCTTGTATTTGAACGAGTTACATTTGGTCTTTGTCCCTTCTTTACTCTTGGCTAGCTTCTTTTATTACATAACTAAGCTCAAATTCACTTCTTTTTAAATTATTCAATTAATAACACACAACTAAGAGAAAACAAGCGTAACACCCGATAATCTGCAAGAAAACCAACAAATACTAGTATGGAATTAACAAAAAATATATGTGCAATATGCACTTATCACCGCGCCATGCCAATCACACCATGCCATGGCCCTAGCTATGCTAGCCACATCTCGTTTTCCAATGGCAAATCATGCCAGCCACACCTAACCGCACCAAAGCATGCCAACCATAGGGTAGTTGGAGAAAACAACCACCTTTATATCCTTACAAATAGTGCAGCATGGTTGGAGAAAACAACCACCTTTGTACCCACTAAATAAGATCTAAACTTCTCGAGTGCAAACACTATGGCCAAAAGCTCCTTTTCAGTTGTAGAGTAGTTGATTTGTGCTCCGTTGAGAGTTCTAGAAGCATAATAAATGGCATATGGAACTTTACCATCTATGGCCACCACAAGCATGAGTGACAAAAAGCTCCCAAACATAATAATACACACACTAAGATCTAAACCTAGTGCAAACACTATGGCCAAAAGCTCCCTTTTCAGTCAATACACACCACCTCGCCATCAAACTTTACCATGATTTGCCATTGGAAAACGAGATGTGGCTAGCATATCTAGGGCCATGGCATGGTGTGATTGGCATGGCGTGGCTAGCTTGTGCTAGGTGTGTCTGGTATGATTTTCCATTGGAACAAGGGTGCGGCTAGCATGGTTGGTATGCTTTCGTGCGGTTGGGTGTGGATGGCATGATTTTCCATTGGCACACGAGATGTGGCTAGCATAGCTAGGGCCATGGCATGGTGCGATTGGAATGGCGCGGCTAGCTTGGGCTAGGTGTGGATGGCATGATTTTCCATTGGCACAAGGGTGCGTCTAGCATGGTTGGAATGCTTTGGCACGGTTGGGTGTGGCTGGCATGATTTTCCATTGGCACACGAGATATGGCTAGCATAGCTATGGCCATGGAATGGTGCGATTGGCATGGCGCGGCTAGCTTGGGTTAGGTATGGCTGGCATGATTTGCCATTGGCACGCGGGAGAATTAGGGTTTGGTTTTTCGTAACCCTAATTTGAAAAATATACCCCGGTAATTATTAGAGACATTAAATGCTTTTTTTAGTAAATGCGCCTAGTAAATGCTTGTTTTTAATGTCTGCTAGGGTTTAGCGTTCTACGATTTTAACCCTAAACTATAAACCACCATCAACACTAGGGTATGTTTCTACTTCGACTTGTATAAATAGGTCTTACCTATTTCCAATTTAACAACAAGTTCATTCGGATAAGACAACCCTAAGAAATACTTACTTGATAGCTCTCCTCGTGAGCTCTCTTAATTTTCTAATAACAAGTCGTAGTAACTCAACTACTCTTCTAGAATCAACTATTATGGTCTCACCACTTTCCTTGCTTCCCTCCCCAAAACCAACCCATTCTCCCCCACTTTGTGACTGAAGCAAGTTTAGAATGACCATTTCTTGGTTTAGGCCACACTTGTACAGATTGATCTCTTGAATCTAAAGTACTCCCTTATAGTACATTGTTTAGGGTTTAAATTGTTTCTCACCTTCACACCCGCAATTATCGAAATCAGCAGAAACTATTTTTACCTATAAACACCTGCGGGTGTCAAATCCGACGAGTAATGGTTTGGATGTGGGTAAAAATTTCAAATCCTCTATTTAGATAGATTGTACGCGGGTGATACCAAATCGGCATCCACCCGTCGGTTGCTCACCACTACATGATACACATAACTGATAACTATTTAAGGTGAGCCGTGAGTCTTAAATGATACCCTTTCTAGAGCTAAGGGGGCTTGTTCATAAGTTTCATGATACACATACTTTGTTGGGCTTAAACTTATTAAAGGGTTAACCATGATTGATATGGCACAAGCGAAAGCGATAAAAGACAAGGAGAATCCACTCCTTAAGGTGATGATAGAACACTCCAATCCATGAGAAAATATTCTAATCCAATAGTTAAAAGAGAATAACAATGGTGTTCAACCTAACAAACTTAATATTTTTATAATCAATAACAATGGCGCGCCGTAGCTGATTACAGTAACAAAGGAACGAGATACTTATAGTTCTAAAACCTTGCAGACTCTTGACTGACCATAACTTCACATACGTGTGAAGTTTTTCCTATGAACTTTACTAACAACATACTCCGGATAACTTATTAGACTCTTTCAGCTTATCTAAACATCTAACAAAACTGAATAAATCAAACAAATGTATCTAACTATCGAATATTTGTGAGCACATTGACTCACATAATATGCCACTAAATATGTCCCGTATCAGGCTCCCCTACTGCGATGAAACTCGTCTCGAGTTTACAATAAATAATGAAAACTAGAAGATAAAAATCACTTGATGGTCCTTGTGTTGGGGCTTAAGTGGCATGGCTTGCTCTGGAATTATGCATGGGCACAACAAAACGACGGAAATCCATAATACGATGCCAACCTCTCCTTCCCTAGGTATAGGAACTGAATTGAATCTTTTTATCAAACCCACAAGAAGGGGATCTAGATTTCATCCCTAGCAGATGAACGTAATCGCGAGAGCATACATAATATATGGTTGTACTTCATAATATATAGAAAATGGATCTTCGTAGCTACATTGGAATGATAATTCCACATTCATTTTCAATGACTTCACGGCTGTAACTAACAATCCCCCATGGTCAGAAAGAGTAACCTCTTGTGAGTTTAGAGAAAAATTGAAGTCTCCATAAGCATCTCTGTAAACCAACATATCGACAGTTGCATCCTTGAATCCATTTAATTGTTTTGCCTAACTTACTTCCTCTAAGGATTGACATATATTTTCATCTTCCGTTGGTTCTGCTTCTACATGGGTGTGACTTGGTATTAGAATTACCCTAGTCTTTCCCCACATAAACATGCAAGTGTTGTCGCCTCGGTTGCTATGTACTGCGCCAATATCAGGAAACCACGGTCTTCCCAGCACGATATCGGTATCATATAAATCCGTGTCAACCACTTCACACACAATTGAGTCAGAATATTTCTTACCGAATGACAATATAAATCGGCAAACACCGACACAAGTAATTGATCCCCTATTAACACACTCAATTTTATCCGGACAAGGATACCAATTTATCTCCAGACCCAAGGCTTCTACCATTTTCCTAGAGACCAAGTTATCAATGCAACCACCATCGAGTATAAAAAGGCAAACATTTCCATTAACAAAACTAGAAAATAATGTGTTTCTCGGACCGATTGAGTACTCCATCATTTTTCAAAACATTACTGACTTAACGGAGTCTGTAAGTGTATAAAACTTAGTTGAAAACGTGTTTGATAGGTGGGATCAGATGAGAAAGAAAGTTAGTGGCTTATACTAACAATTAATAAAATAAACCCAAAGATTTCTTATGAGTTTATATCTTTCCTTAACCAATCAAGACTTTCTCAACACACGTAAAAAAAATAATCTTAATTTCCAAAAAACCCCGATGAATAACCAATAGAAGAATTAGAGATCTTACCAAACAGTGAAATAAGCTACTGTGAGGGGTGATATATAAGAACATAAATCCCCAACTGCGAAGATGTTTTAGCGAACAAATAACTGGCTAGAAGGCGGGCACAACCTAAACTGATGCAGGCAACTTTGATGATGAAGGGCTGATTTTTTTTTAATAAAACCTAGAGTTCACGAGAATCCTCAACCGATTCTTCTAAGCGACCCACAGAGGAACAACGCAGGAAAACTTGCTCTGAATACCACCTGATATGGCACAAGCGGAAGCGATAAAAGACAAGGAGAATTCACTCATTAAGGTGATGATAGAACACTCCAATCTAGGATCAAATACTCTAATCCAAGAGTTAAAAGAGAATAACAATGGTGTTTAACCAAACAAACTTAATAGTTTAATAATCAATAGCAATAGCGAGCCGCATCTGATTACAGTAACAAAGGAACGAGATACTTATTGTTCTAAACCCTAGCACACTCTTGACTAACCATAACTTCACATACATGTGAAGTTTATCCTAACAACTTTAGTAACAACATACTCCGGATAACTTATTAGACTCTTTCATCTTATCTAAACATCTAACAGAACTGAATAAATCAAACAACTGCAGCTAACCATCGACTATATGTGAGCACATTGACTCACATAATATGCCCCTAAATACGTCCAATATCAATGATTAAGAGAAAAGAAAGAAAATTGAGTTATTCACAATGGAAGGAGAACACATAGAACAAGTTTATTGAGATTCCACAGGGAACAATTTTATTGAGACGGCAAGGTTTTGGTTCGAAGAGAGAATGAGAGATTCCAAGTTATTCATAGATCTACAATTCCAAGTTTATTAAGATTGCAAGCAATGGAAGGAGAACACAGAGAACCAAAGAAAGCGCGCATCATTCAGCCTTCGCCTCAAGTAAGAAATTGTGAATTCAAGCAAATTTTGAAATTGAATTATCTTCTAAAACATGGATTGTTAAAATGGGTAATGAAATAGATTAAAACTTGTGTTTTGGTGCCAAAAATTGCTAGGGTGATGCTTCTAGGGTGTGCGGAGAAATTGCAGGTATAGTTGGAGATCAGATACAAAGCAGTTGCAGGCATAATTTTGTAACTGCAGGGTCTGGAGGTGGAGGTGTGACGTAAGCAGAAGTTGGGGATGGCAATCAACAGCAAAATATTGAGCGAAGTCGGATCGAAAATGAGTGGCTCGTTGGATTTAATGATGGTTGGGTTATGTATGGCATCACCCCAAACGAGGCCGGATTGAGGTCCGTGAAGGGGTTGTGCTGGTGGGGGATGAAAGGATAGTATGTGGAGGTGACCATCAGGGTTTTTTTTGCAGCACCATTTCCAGACGACGTCAAAGATCAAATCCATATGAATGATTCTCTTCCTCTTTCTGAGGATCAGGTACTCTTCCCCAACATGTTTGTGCTTGCACCATCAATCCGACAAATGACTGCAGATGTTGCTGAGATGGCCAGATCAAGACTTGGGGAGATAACTCATCCACATGAAGTATCAGCTAACGAGCCTTTTCCACCGGGACTTGGGGAGATATCATCCGTGGTTGTTATCACGAATTACATCAAATGCTAGCAGTTCAAGACATAGTTCAATGTCTCTAGCAAGTAATTTCGGTAATATCTCACTAAGAAAAGGTTCAAGACCTCAATTCATAATTGATCACAAACAAAAGACAAGGTCAAGAATATTCAGAAGACGATCACTCAAGCAAGGGACAATCGGAACCTGTAAAGACGTCAACAAAAAAAACAATTGACGATTAAAGACCGGTTACTAAAACTGATGATAAAAGACTCAATAGATGAAATATCCCTCCAAGGTCTTTAAATTGCTAACAATTCAAGATGATAAAATCATAAGTGATGGTACATTGATGTCAACATAATACAAGGCATTCCAGAAGTTTGTTTTCCTTCTTTTCTTCGCACCTTTACATGTGTCCAAATACAAACAGGACATTGAACCACCTGAAGATCTAGTAACAAAAAAAAGACAAGGTTGAGATACAAACATTGGTAATAATATTCTCCCATTAAATATTACTAAATATGTGAAAAAATAAAAGAACAAAAGAGATGCCAATCCTACATTGCCAGAGTATTAGTCGACAAAAATGTTCGTAGTATGGAAGCATTAATATTAAAGAAAAAAACCATTAGAATTCTCAAGTTTGATATTACCTCAGCACGCAGAATACTTCATTAGCAGCTCCCTTTCCAAACACTAACTCACCACCACTCACCAGCGAGCTAGGTACTATCATTACCAGCGCTTGCTCAAGCTTCCTTAGTTCTCTCTCCAAGCAACGAAACACCTTCGATTAAGTTAAGAAATGCATGTCATCCTATCAAATACATCAACATCAACACTAATTCAAATATATGCTTCTTATACCAAGAAACAAAAGAAAGATCTAAATGATTGAATAAGGTATGGGAAGAAATGTTACCGGTTGTGACCAAACTTTTTTTTTGTTACATCCTTTTGTTAATTCTACTTGTAGGCTTCTCTTTCCTGTCTTGTTTATCCACCTTTGGATTTTGTCCTGTAACTTTTTCACTACGAGCTAAAGATCCGTAAACCTTACCTGCAACAAAATCACAAACAACCAGTTATTAGATTAACAAATACACAAACTGAAAATCAAAAAATCGTGATAGAATTGAGAGAAGGATTGGAATTCAAATTGAGAGTTGATTGAAATTAAATCATAAACAACCAGTTTACCAGAATATGAATATCTTAAACAGAAGCGATATCTGAAATTGTAGGTGTCTGAAATAAAAATCATAAAAGAAAAATGTTAAAGTTTACAACTGAAATTTAAAGAAGATTTAATTAGGATTTGTAATTGAAATTTTAATACTTACTCAAAAGATGCATAGAATCAGAAGGAGAAGCAAAGCAAAATATGAATAAGTAAAATTTCAGATGAAAACCACACCCGATCTATCCATACTTGTATTTTCTTTTTTACCTAAATATCACCAGAAATACAAAATCGAGAATGAAGAAATCAATTACCAAAAGCTTCACCTCAATGATAACCGATTCAATTATACTGAACTAAAATCAATTCAAAAACCCTAGCTAATACAAAAATCAAAATGGAAAATCGGTATATATATGTTTTTTTTAGGAGTTAATATAGAGATGGAAGAGTTGCATGTGTTGAGTTCAAGATCTACACAGGAAGAAAGTGGGTTTCAAATCAAAACCAAATCAGGAATTTCGTAGAAGATAAAAAAGGGAGAAGAGGAAGAAGAAGAGAGTGAGAGGCGGAGAGAATAATGCTTTCTCTCTCTGCATATAGATAATGTGAGTTAGAATCTCGGGGAAAAATCAACCAGATCTAGGGTCTTGATTTCAAATACGTGTGTATGTTACGTGTACAACTTATTGGGCATTAACCTCCTGTAACTTAAATGGACAACACATGGTTTTCAACGACGGCTTTATCACTAAAATGTTGTTGTATGCTCACTTGCAGACAACGTTTCCCGAAACGTTGTCATATGTCCGTTGTCAATGCCCATTTTTCTTGTAGTGCATAACCATGTCTAAATTAAGGAAACTTGAATTTTCCTTTTTAGGGATTCTTTCCAGTCTAAGTTAAGGAAACCCTTTCCTAGTCCAACACTGTTTCGTTAAAAATTATAAATACCCATCAAAATAAATTGAATCTGTTAATACTGTTCTTTGGTTTGCAATAACTTCAAATCCAACTTTTTTGAAAATCACACGAGAGGTAAAACAGCAGTTGAATCTCTATCGTGGTTGTGTACGATTGCATTAAAGAGAATTCAGAAGGAATTGCAAATGCTCGAAAGAGTTCTGCCCGTTTCTTGCAGTGCAGGTCTTGTAGGTGAGGATATGTTTAATTGGCAAGGAACCATAACGGGACCAACAGACAGCCATTTTGCTGGTGGTGTGTTTTTCATCTCCATTCAGTTTTCAACAGGTTACCCATTTGCTTTCATAACGCCAGTTTTCCATCCAAATATCAATAGCAACGGGGGTATCTGCCTCGATATTCTCAGACAACAATATTGGAGTCCAGCCCTTACCGTATCCAAGTTGCTGTTGTCTATTTGCTCACTGCTTACTGATCCAAATCCTGATCATCCATTGGTCCCGGAGATTGCGCAAATGGACAAGAGTGACAGAGCCACTACAAGAAACTTAATATATTACAACACCCTATAGATGTGGCATAAACCCCTATTAGTGACGCGATAACCTATGTAGCAAGAAGTCCTTTTTGCAGCACCAATTTTATTGCTACAACAAGAGATTATATTTTTTTGCCACACTCTTTTTATATTGTTATCATAGTTGTGTGGCAAAAGTTTCATTTTGCAGCACTAAATTATATCTTTTAGCTGCAGCCGAAAAGTACTGTGACTAGAAATTTACTTTTGCAACACCTATATTAAAGGTGTGGCAATATATGGTGTAGCAATAGCTATATTTTCTTGTAGTGAGCCAAGTATGATATGACTGCCAGATCCTGGACCAGAAATATGCAATGTGATGAAATAATGTGAATCCTCCAGGTCTAATGTCTAATGTCCTATCCAGTAGATAAAAAAAAATAACTAGAACATGATTTGTAATTACATGAGAAACTTAAAAAATTTAAGTTTTATGACTCTCCATATAGTTACTGCTCTAATCAATGAAATTGCAATATTTAGATGAACTAGTCCGTTAGCAATTCAAATTAACTTCACTTTGAAGACTTGCAAAATTGAGTACTTTTAGAGACTTGAAGCTTACGGGAAAGCAGCTTAGCCACCTTCCTTCAGCATCATCAATGGCATGCTCTTGTATATCCAGCTCAGTCAAGTTTCTGAGAGTCAGAGAAACAAATAGATGATAAATATATATTTTGGAGTAAAACACAGAGCATCTATGTTTGCGCAAGAACAATTGCAATGTTATAGATGGTAGTGGTACCTTGGTACGGGTGCACATTGGGCGCCGATAGCTTCCACTCAGCAGTACCGGTTTTCAAATATAGAAAGAGTTCAAAATCAAAGTATACAATATCGAGATCAAAAGCACTGCTGGTGGGTAATCCTCCTCAAATATTTAAGGATCAACCAAAAGATTATATGGGATATGCAGGTGAGAGCAACAACTTTCATCTGTACTCTAGAGGTGATAAAATTGTGCAGAATAAGTCCACTATTCCCTAATGATTGTTTGTCAGTAACTGGATCAGATGCGATTGGAATATGCAGCCTATGTCATAGAAATATTCTAACCAATCAACACACAATCAGTTACAGAATAAGAGGATCGCAATTCTCAACTAGTCTTAACTTTTCACAAGAGGCCCCGAGATAAGGTAATTAGAATCATCCCTTTTGCTACTATTGCTTATAAGACAGAAAGATGTAACCAATGCCACCATCAAATTAACTTTTAACAATCCAAATATCATTCCACCATCCAAAGATCATTCCACTATGAAAGGAGGAACAGTAATTTTTGTCTTCATACTTCATTCCCGCAAACTTTTGACTAGTTTTTGCAATGCAAGCAACAGTGAGTTTCCACACCACAAGTCCCATTACAGTTCAAAGAAGTGATGAGGACACTGAGTGGTGGACTGGACACATAAATACTTTCAAATCAAACTAACAAAAAAGTTGCAAGATGAACCTAATCCTGCATTAGATATGCATACGAGATGAGAAATTCAATAAATAAGTTGGTCAATCTATTCTTGTCGTTGCATGACGCTCCAAAGAATTGTTTCCTCGTTAATTAATCAATCTATCGAATTACTTTTATTAATAATGGTAAGACATTTTCAAAGTAACACATTTCAATGTCAACGAAAATAATCACAGCACCACTTGTGAGATCATATAAGTACAGTGCTTTGATTTAACATCTAAAAACTATTGAGCTTAAAGGAGTTAGAGTTATTTGATCCCATGCATACTTGACTTTGATTGTGGTAAATCCATAAAAGTAGCCAGCATCATTGAAGCTACAAGTACCATCACCCCTCGGCTTTATATATATATAGTTTCCAGTCCGGCCTCGGTGTTCGAGGCTATAAAACCCGGGACAATTAAGGACCACTCGGAACTGGACGCACTTACATGAGTTATAGAATGTCACCTCTTGTCCGATGCGTTACGGTAACAAATACCAAGTCCTGTCATTTTAACACAACAAGAAATCTCTTATTAGGACAGAAATTTGTGGACACAAAAATATCTTATGGAAGTGATTCCTAGAAAAACAAAAGGATGCAAAGAATGCTCGTCAAAACCAAATTTTTTTTTTTTGGTAAGAAAAAACTATGATGAAGACATTAAATACATGAAGTAATTTCTGGACCTCGACCAGTTGGCTAGCTTGATTTGGTTTATGTCAAACTTTTTTCTCTTTACATATTTTAAGATAAAACACTCAAAATATGTTGAGATTTGAGTTGTTTAGCGCAAACTTTGTTCAGTAGTTAAACAGTTTTTTTCATTAGAACAGAGGAAAAAAAAAATCAAATCTCTACTAGAAAAAGAATTCAACAATTAGGAAACTTGATAATTGGAAAAACGGTACTTTCTCACAGCAGACTTGGAATAACAATTGCAAGAAGGGTGTTAATGGCAGTTGCCATAGTAGATAATTCAGAAATTGGATGCTTAACAAGTTCACTCAGAAGAATTTCTGAATGAAAATACTTCTTATTCAATTGTTTTTTGTTGCTTGATTACATCCAGGGAAGCTTTACATAGTTTTCCAAAGAATACAAGAGACTATCAATTATGTGCACGATATGCGCAAGACCCTTTGACTAGAATATCTTCCGACTTGCGTTAATTGATTTTCTTCCCTAATGTAGTCGTGGCTGATTTATGCAGCATATATATTCTTTCCTCTTTTATTGTTGGTCTGGCATCCTTTGTGCTTGGGTAAGATCTTCTGAGCTGGTGAATCTTCCAGCTGTTGGACATCTTTATTACTAGTATGGATCGGTGAGTTCTGTCTGCAGCCAGCCAGCAACCTTTTCTGTGTGTGTGTGTGTTTTTTTTATCGATGCACAGTTTCAAGTCTAGACAAATGACCCAAAAAAGATCGTTTTGTAACCTCAGATAGACGATCGGTCATTCATTAATACTGACTCACTCCATATTTCCTTGTCAATGTCGTGCATTACAGTTTTGCAGATGAAGTAATTGAAGCGACGGACGGTAGTGTATACTTCAGTGACATTAGCACTAAAGTTGGACTCACAACTGGTATCTTGGCGTACTCGAAGCTAATCCTAATGGGAAGATTCTCAAGTACAATCCTTTCAACAAAAAAACGACGGCACTTATTGACAGTTTGTGCTTCCCCAATGGTGTGGCTCTCTCTAGGAATCAGCATTTTCTTGTGTTCTGCGAAACATGGAGGTAAGGGATTAGGGAAACTTTAAGGCTACCTCAGAAACATGTACCAATAACGTTTAAACTTATGTATATGTATTGTATCAAGAAGGTTGCAATCCGTCTTTTCTGCTATCGGTTTTTCAGATTTCGATGTCTTATATACTGCCTGGAGGGGAAAAACAAAGGGAAGCTTCAAGTTTTCATAGACAACCATCCTGGCGGACCTGATAACATCAATCTGGCACCAGATGGTTCTTTTTGGATCCCTTTACTTCCCGTGCACATCACAAACTATTATATATAACGACTAGGCGGTTTGAGTTTATACATAAATGGCCGATGTTTAAATATGTAGTTGCACAATATCCGAAGCTTGTGGAGTTACTAAGGACCGTTAACTATAAGAGGTCAATGGTGGTGAATGTGGCAGCGGATAGGAAGAATGTCATAAGAAAGTTTGACGATGAAGGTGCAAAAGTGATGCCATTTCTCGCCTCTCCTCTGGAATTTGAAGGTCATCTTTACTTGGGAAGTCTCGGTAACAACTTCATGGGCAAGCTTAAGCTTCACAACTAGCTAGAACGAATGACTCAAGCTTATTGCAATATGGTGAAGCTCATTTCAAGTAAATATAACCAAATAACGTTTGACTGCAAGAAAATGAATCTGGAAAATTGCTTCATGATGCTAATATCCAAGTTTGTTGCACCTAGCCTTGATGTGCCAACACTATTATAAATGGTCATAATTTCGAAACAGACGCATAATGTGGCTCCCTACGTTAAGTGCTAGATAAATTGTCATCCCTTGTCTGACCTCGAACATAAGAGTTAAATGCACAGTTTTTGTTATCGAACAAGTTAGGTTTGCTACGTGAGATTTTGGCAACATATGGCGATGCCCAATATCATGATGAAATTCACGAAAGGGTGCGGATCCCATGTACCTCCTTGCATGTGCCCTCGTATCCTACCAATTAGATTTTGACATGTGGGCTCCTATTTTTTCATAATTCGGTTATTATATTCACGGTTAAAGATAAGTAAAAAAGATAAAAACATATATACTATTACCTTTTTTTATCTCCCCAACCAAAATCCAAGCTTACGACCAAACCAAACATATATGCAATTACAACCGGTATTCTAGTGAACATAGTCCTATCGGTTTTATGTCATGATGTTAAGACTTTAAATTACGTGATTAAATCATAAAACCAAAACTATAAAAAGGAGCTTAAAGTTATGTAAATTTTGGTTTTGTAGGGTTTACACAATGGTGCTCAACTTGAAAAAGACGATATCCAAGTGGGGTGCAAATCGGATTTCGTACTATCTTGAAGTTCACTCTATTACTGGAGTTCACCTTGAAATCTTTTTAAAAACATGTTTTTGGTGGAATGGGAGTTTGTTAAGATTGTGATCAGTATTCTCCCACTAATCTCAAATAATCTCAAAGTGTAGTTAAAAGAAAAAAAGAAGAAAAAAAGAAGAAAAAAAAGATGTAAATTTTGGTTCAAGAGATAAAAATGGCAACAATATATATGATTTTATTTTCTTACTTTTTGTAACCGTAAAAAAGATATATTCAAATTAAGGAAAGAAAAAAAAAACCACATATCAACATTTAACTGGTGGGACACGAGGGAAAATGAAAAAATGGGACATGCGATCTGCACCCTTCATGAAAGGAAAGAAAATATCACCGGTTTTGGTCTATTTTGGAGGATTCTTTCATTATGAGCAAGAGCTCTCACCATCATAAAGAAAGATACCACCATTCATTTCAAATATGGAGTATGTTGTCATGAAAAGATAAAGAAAATGTAAGAAAATATTTTATTTCCACATATAACTTTACCATAATAAAACTCAACATAGAAAGAAATCTCGTATTAACATAAATAAAGATTCTAACCAAGGAATATCTTGACATGCTACGTGCTTGTTAACCCTAACCATGTGACTATAAAACACTATGAAAGAAAGAAAGAAGTAACCATTAGCATTATCGTTAGTTTTCATTTTTAAGTCTGATTCCAGATCCAATCATCATGCCAAAATCATCATTTCTGGTTTTTGGGTCAGCTTCTTCCATTTTCTTTACTCTTCTTACCTTATCATTATTTTGTGCACAATCAGATGCTCGTTTTGACGTCGACAATGTTTTTAACAAAAAGACTGTCACTGTGCAAAATGATATATATCCAGATATAACTTTGAAAATCCATTGCAAATCAAGTGAAGATGATTTGGGTGAGCATACATTAGATTACAAACAAAGTTTCTATTGGAAATTTAATGTTAATTTTCTACAGTCAACTAAATTTAAATGCTATTCAAGTTGGTATGATCCTGCTGAAGAAAGGGATCACATAATGGAGTTTTTTGCTTACGACACTTGGAGGGATTATAACGTATATTGTAAAGATGATTGTTTTTGGAGCATTCATCAATATGGTGGTTACTATGGTGAAAGTGAAGCAGATAAAAAGTTTCCATTCAAAATGATGTTTTCTTACAGATGATTTTAATTCTAGATTGGCAGTGGACAACCACGTCAAAAATATAATGGTGGTTTAGGTCCCAGTAATAATTTTCAGAAGAAACTCACCATCAATCCAGTATTTTCTTATAATTAGTTTGAAATTTAATAATTGCAGCTTCTTGATATATTTGGTTCCTATGTGAATCAAATATTTATTAAAATATTAATAAAAATTACTATCTATGAAAAGACGCAAGTTTTTCTCCTTCCGTTATTCAACTTGCGTCTTTCGGTAGTTTTTCTATAAATGTTCGAGATTTTCCAAATCTTATACCAAATACCCAGCGGAATATAAAAGTCCTCCATGAGCCAATTAGGTTTTCATAAGCTTGCAATATGGGATACAGATAACCAACAAGATGCAGCCGAGGAAAATCAAACAATCATCAAAAAGGATGATCATACGAGAACCATCCATTCACATTCCATTCCATTGTCCATACTGATCTACAGAAAATACTAAAATCGCAACTGGGTGTCCAATCTATTCAACTTCAAACACGCAAGTTGAATAATGGAGGAGAATCAAGCAAACGAAATCAAAGGGACAAGAGGTACTACATGCCACGAGATCATCTTTGCAAATCTTTATCACATGCTATGTTGTATTAGGCGCTAGGCGAAGCGAGGCGCCAAGCCCGTCGCCTAGCTCCTAGGGGCCTAGGCTCCCTAGGCGATCACTACTACGATTGATGTTCTTTTACAGATTAATGTGCCACTGAATTGTTAATTAACAAAAACAACAGTTCCCGTTGAAATTTCAAAAGTGAAAAGTAATCAACTAAAAAAACAAAAACAGACAACAAAACTGAATCTCATTGATAAGCCCCAAACTTATCAATCAATAATCACTGGGAAAATAGTGAGAAAACACAGTACAGTTGAGAAGGGAAGAATGGCAGATGAGAAACAATAAGAATTCATTAGACCTGAGATGAAGAGTACACAGACAAGATAACATCAATTCATTTCCATTCATAATATCATTACATACTAACAGACACACATATATATATACGTCTGCTACAACCGTAGCATCATATCCATAACCCATTTAACTGCTAAAGACACCAAACCTAGTTACATAATCATACAATACCTAATGCTCTTATCTCTAATTCACTACACACCAGCAGAATGCCCGACCTCACCAAACTCATTGAGATCAATGCCTCTTAGACCATCTTCCCTTAAAACTAAATCAATCACGTAATTCCTTTAAAACTTTATTAATTGTTTCCTTATTTTGTTCATGGGTTGTCGACGGTGATTGATTTTGCATTAATATTGATTTATTTCACTACATATATAGAGTTTCCATACTTTGATCATTCATTGTCCATGCATCTATGCGTTGACATTGCCGTGATAATATATCCCAGTATTAATGATATTTCCATATTTTTACCATTGATTGATGCTAGAATATTAGTATTATATATTCATCAATGAGAATAAATCAATCTTCGCGACAATCAATCATCAAATATGGAAGGAAAAAAAGTTCAAATTTTAGGAAAATCATACCGTTCAGGAAAGCTAATTTGTTGATGATCAGAAATAAATGGGCACTAAATGCTAACATGTTTACCACATACACATGGCGCCTTCGGCGCTTAGGCTAGCGCCTAACATTTCAGCGAGGCACCAAAAGCGCCAAACTCGCTCGCCTAAGGCGCTGGCGAGGAAAATAGCATAGAGTTGGATTATGCGGGCCCTAGACCTGCGCTTAGTGCGCTTTTGGTGCCTAGGCGCTCCAGGCGCTCTCCTTTTACAACACAGATCACAGGTACCGTAATGAACCTTATATGCATAATCAGAGTTTGTATGTTGCCATTATTAAATCTCAATAATGCAAATCAATTGAGGAAGTAATGGTTAATGAATTACAAATATGCAAATCAATTTAGTAAGTAATGGCTAGTGAATTACAAATCCACTTGAGCTATGCCTGATAATGTACTGTCGCTGTCCAATCGAATTTATTGTATTGTTATAAACCAATTTCTTTAAACAGGATCAGAAAATAGCCTTCAGCATCCCAAAGCATACATACCCTAAAAGAGAGGACGCGGTTACTTTTTACATTTATGGGAGGTAAAAATAAACAAGAAGATCAATAATGGTCGTGCACCATACATCTTAGAAATAAGTGAGAAAGTACCACACAAGAAAATACGTTGTGGTTCTTTGGAGATTGTACTTAATCTAACACTAAGTAACCATTGCAAAATCGAAGTGTGGGTAATGATCCTGCAGGTTTAGGAGATGTTGTTACAGATGCATCAACAACCCATTAATTGTGTATATTTTATATCTGTGATCACTACAAGAAAATGTGTCTCTTGCGACTAAATTTTATCAACTGTCTAAAAAATTAGTCGTTGGTTTCCTGAAGCTACTTATTTTTGCGTCTGAAAAAATAATAGTCACTACAGAATACTATACAGTATTTTCTTGCAACAAAAAATCTATGTTAGCCATTAGACGTATCGTGCAACTTATTTGGAGCGACTACTTGGATAAGCTTGAGGCTATTTATGTTCAGCCACAACGAATGTAGCTACTAATTTTCTTTTAGTCGATAGTGTTATCTATCTACGAAATTCCTTGCGACTGAATTTATCTGCTAATCGCTGAAGCTATCTTACAACTTATTTGGAGCAACTACATAAACACCTTGGAAACTATTTACCTGCAGCAACAATTTTTGTAGTGAATGATTTTTCTTCGATCGCTAGTATTCCCTATCTACTATTTCCTTGCGTCTGAAAATATCTGTTAGTCGTAGGCCTGTCAACGGTATCTATCGAAACGGATATGGCCTCTACCATATCCGTTACCGATAAGATTACCGGATATCCGACGGATATTCAAAAATATTTTCGTTATCCATTCCGATAATAATGTCGGTTATCCGATAATATCCGGTAATATCAAATAGTAATTCATTATAATAAAAATAATTTCAGTTATTTTTTTTTTGGATTTTTCTAGTTTCATAAATTAAAAAAAATATTAAAGGAACCCTAAGGAAATTCGACTAAACAAAACCAAATACCTTGATCAAATGCACAAATATCACTATAAAATTATTATATTAAATTAGATTTAAACAAAACTCGAATCTTCTCCATCAATATTGAAAAATTCTCCGCTTTTCTCACAACCAATAAAACTAGTTGTGTTTTTGTTCTTCCATAATATTTTATTTATACCACTCTTCACATACTACTAAGCTATCAACTAAACATATTACTCAAAAAAAAATATCAAAAAATATGCATATGCATTCTTTAACGGATATTGGATATTATCCTATATGATAATGCCTTTTACGTATCCGTTTCGCTAAGGTAAGAATATCCGATAAGGTATCCGTATCCGATATCCGTTATCCGAAATTTCAGATAATATCCTATAGATTCGAACGGAAACAGACGGATATCGAATATTCGGTTATCCATTGACATCCCTAGTTAGTCGCTGGAGCAATATTAGCACCAACTTAGGTTGGAAGCTATTCATGTTCAGCGATAACACGTCTAGCGACTGATTCTGTTTTTATCATTACATTTCAAGACAACTTTGTCTAGCTATATAATTCGTTCAGCTTCGCTGAATATGCATGCTTAGAATTACATATATATGTCGATTCCAAAAATGACCCTCTCTATCGAATCATAAAATTAAAACGATCCAAAAAGAACTTACCTGTACAAAATACGTACAAGAAACTATCAGGTGAAGGTTAAAAGTGTGTGCCTAATGATTGAATTATTTAGTGATCTTTTTAATAATGTTGAACTACATTATTCAAAGTTTAGGTTGTATGCCTTTATACCACATTTAAAGTTCGAATAGACACTGAGCTTAATATTTATCGATTTCAATGATGTATCATGCTAAGTTTGAAGTCATAACCCTCCAGGAGCTTCTTGGTTCATTGTATGTATGCCATTATACCGAATTTGAAGTTCGAATCGACACTGAGATTCATATTTATCGATTTCGACATTGTTCATAGGTTGTATGCCTTTATACCACATTTAAAGTTCGAATAGACACTGAGCTTAATATTTATCGATTTCAATGATGTATCATGCCAAGTTTGAAATCATAACCCTCAAGGAGCTTCGTGGTTCATTGTATGTATGCCATTATACCGAATTTCAAGTTCGAATCGACACTAAGATTCATATTTATCGATTTCGATGATGTATCATGCTAAGTTTGAAGTCAGGACCCTCCCAGAGATTTTTGGTTCATAGTTTGTATGCATTTATACCGAATTTGAAGTTCGTATCGACACTGAGCTTCATATTTATCGATTTCGATGATATATCATGCTAAGTTCGAAGTCAATACCCTCCTAGAGATTTGTGGTTCATAGTTTGTATGTCGTTACACCGAATTTGAAGTTCGAATCAACACAAGAGTTTCATATTATATTTATCGATTTCGATGATGTATCCTGCTAAGTTTGAACTTAGAACTCATCCGTAATTTCTTGGTCCATCTATAGTAATCTTATAACCTGAGTCTACCAGTGTGAACAAAAGCTACTTCAAGACCTTTAATTTATGACCTATGCAACTAGTCGAAATTCAAACCGAAAGCACAAAGAGAAAGCACAAAATCACAAGGAGAAAGCACAAAAAATACATTAAAAAAAAACACACTTTCCTTGATCCGTATAACAGTCTTAAATCAAATATTTAACTTCCAAAGATTTTCATAATCCGTATGACAAACATATGTTTCACGACCTCTATTACTCAGTCGACGGTTGTTAATAAGCCGAATACCAAATTTTCTTAATAACACTATAAGAAAACACACTTGCCTGGATCCGTATGACAATTCCAAACCAAATCTCTACCGTTGAATATTTCCATAATCCATGTGACTAGCCCTTATCACCATCCAAAAGTTTTTAATAAAACTTGAAATTCTTTCCTTTCACTTTCCTCTCTTCTCTTCTCATTCTCACTCTCTAATCTTCCGTCTTCGGCCTCCGAGAGAAAAACCCTAACTCAGCCGCCACTTTCATTTTTCACTACCACCGGTCCACCAATCTCTTTCTTTTCTCTTAGTCCCTCTGAACCAAAACTTTATGAAGTATTAGATGAAGCAGATATTTCACAAGAGGTTGTTGAAGAGGTATTTTACAAACCGTAATCAAGTATTTTCAGGCAGATTCAAAGAAGGAAAATGTTCTATTAATCTCAAATGTCTGCTTGAAGTTTTAACCGCTTCTATGATGTTTGTCTTGATTATCTCATGAATGATGAGTTTCTTACCCTTCTCTCTTCAGATCTATTTCGGGTTTCTTTGGATCTTATTGTTTCATATCCAAAAATCTGATTATGGTATCTTTTGTTAATCTGCTTTTTCTTTTCAGGGTTGAATCATAACATACCTTGTCATGAAAAGGATTAGATATATTTACTCAAACCGTAAATCCCAATCAAACCCTAAATATGATTTCCTTGAATCTCTAATCAATAGGATTTATATGGTGTATCACAAATTGGTTGTTGATAAACCCTAGATTTCACTTAATCAGAGATTAAATTCGCTAAAACTGTAACTTCTTAGACATGGAAAAAGGGAGAACTCAGTCACTCGTTCAAGTACTAGCTTCAATTTACATTCAATTTACAAATTATTAGATGTGCTTTTTTTTTTAATATACAAATTAATTGTATTTCGGATGTTTTGGAATAAATTTAATGTTGGTTTTTCCCGTATTTTGTAGTTTATGATGACATAAGGGATTGTACCATCTAAAGAAGAATAATCTAAGAGGAAAACTATCCTGTTGAGAAGGTATTGACTCTTTGAGCTCATGTTTTTGGTGGAATTACCGGTTAATACAAAGAAGGAGAATCTAAGAGGAAAGATGTCCTATTGAGAAGGTATTGACTCTTTGAGATCATGTTTTTGGTGGATTTACTGGTTAATACAATAATTGATGGAATGGAGTTGTTTCTTTATAGTGTATCTTGTATGTGTCTTTATGTTATCCTGATTTGCACAATAATACAGGGGATACGGATTTGCACAAATTATTCTCACTATTCACTGTAAAAAGTTGTTATCTCTTTCGGACCTCTATTGAGTTTCTTGTGTTTATGTGTCTGCAGTTGCAAATTGGTTGGAGGAGAGGTTATTTAGGATTTGGCATATAATACTCCTATTCCTGGATACAAGACAAAAAATATTAATAGTATTCGTCTATGGAATGCAAAGGCTCTCACTCAGTTTTTTACTTATTTCAATTTAAAGATTGCAAATATCTCAGCACCAGCAAACTACACATGAAGATGCCAAAAGGTTGGTAAGTAAGTGTTTTCCTGTTTCAACTCTGGAGTCTGCGATTTGCATAAAAAGATTTCAAGTTTGCATTTTTTTTTTTGCTTCCAAACTCAATCGTTTAATTTTTTTTCCAGGGAAGGAGATGAACGTAGGAAACTAATGCTTAGTCATATTTTTAAGCACGGGAAAGAAGTAAGTATACGTTTGACTTCGAACTCCAATGTATTTCTATGACCTGCGATTTGCATTACTAACGTAGGCAACTAATGCTTATTTGTTTGTTTTAGACAATTCTAGGTTGTGAAAACATAGCTTACCCCATGAGTACAGTTCATAGAACAATTCTTTTTTCTGAACACATATTTACTAAAACAATGCTTTCCTTAAAACATAGCTAAATATTGTGTAACTAACGGTATCTAACTATCTATAAATCTTCAGTTACAACCATACGACTGAATTGCACCAGTCACAAGAAGTGTATGGCGGTCTAGTATTACAGCCGCTGATTATTGTAGCAAGACATCTCGAGCGACAACAGTGTCGCTGAGAACCTTTATTCACTTACTTTCTTGCGACACCACTGCGACTACATAATTTTGGCCGCTGGAGGGATGTATCTTTTAAAAATAACCTCTTGCGTCTGTATTGTGTTTGTCGCTAGAGACCGGTTTTCTTGTAGTGCTTTTCGGAGAAAGAGTTTATATGGCAATAATTATATTGCGTGTTAATCACCAGCTTCTTCTATCTTATCTATTATTCACCACTACAAAAAATTCTTCATGGAGTCGTATAATATTTCTTATACACGGTGGAAGATCAGTTACAAACAATCTTTGCACTCACAATGCATCTTTCGCTTATGAGAATTGGTGGAAGTAGGAATTAATGGAGAAGGTTTCTTTAATTCGCATTACGAGTCAACCATATTACAGATTATGGAAGGAAGAAAAATTAAGGTTGGCTATTCAAGACTGTTAACTGAAGATGAAAATAATTCACTAATAGAGGTCGTCCACATAACCTAGATAAGGCCTGATCTTCCAAGTAAGCCGATCTTTGATTTTTGTGCTTCTGACAAAATAGATGCGTGCATCCTACAGCGACGGATGGTGGTGCGGACAGATCATCCATAAAACTAGCGCCACTTCACATCTAAATTGGCCTTTGAAAATAACTGAGTTTTTCCTTGGTAGAGACTAAAATATTACATTTCTACAGATTGCAGTTCATAATGTTGTTGCAATTGATTTCCCTATCATGAAAATAGAACCAACATTCATATACCAAGGCAAAAATAAGATTATGCAAGTATGTCCGAAATAAAAAGGAAAAGTGTTTCCAAAGGATTGAGATGACATGTTGGTTTCGAAGGAATAACCTTTAGGCTATAAGATGATTATAAATCTTATACATAATTTGTGCAACAACAGTCTATGATTACACTTATTACTTTTTTTGTTGCTCAATTAATGAACTTCCCCATGCATTTGGACGGGCTCACGGATCTTGTATATATATATATATATATATATATATATGTTATAAATGTATAATTATGTTAAGAATATCTATGGTAAATCTCGTTTATTATTGGGCTGCCCTTGTGTCTAGCCCTATAAATAGAGGCTTTAATGTTTGTCTATGATACTAATCAATAGAATTTTTCCCTTATTCTTCCCCTCTATTTTGTGTCTCTTGTTCTTTATCTTCTATATCACAGCACGTTATCAGCAAGCTTTACACTGAGCTTTGAGCTTTGAAATCGCTTACAAGAACACAACAAAAGAGAGTTGGCGTTGAAAAAAAAAAATTGACAATGGAGTTTTTGGATGGCAACGCATCCATGTGCTTACGGACGACTACTGCAATGGATGGTGGAGGTTCAAGGGTTTGTCGGTCCCATCCTGAAACTTTAATATTTCCATTTATGTAGATTAATTCCTTTTTCTTTTATATTTTTTGAGAAAGGTAACTTTTTCTTTTATATGGAACATGGGAGATTAATCTTTCCGTATAAATTTCTCCATGTTTTTCTTTCTTCTCTAATTTTTTTTTCTATATAAAAGGAAGAAATCAAAGGATGGTTTACAGTTTCTATTCCTTTCATGAAACTATAATCACCGAAAATTGGTGTTATCGTCACATGCATGGTTGAAAAACCTACGGCCAAATAATTTTGGAATCTTTGTCTTTTAGACACGGATCATGTGATTTACTTATGGTTTCTATTTTTTTTTATATGCAAGAAATCATCTGTCAACCTCAAAATAGGTTTCCTAAGCGATAACTAAAACGACAATATTTTTATTTTTTCGATACGGGTTTGATAAATCGTAAAAACCAATTTTGTGAATTTTCTCACTGGTTTCTATAATACAAGAGAAAATATATTGGCATATTTTCTAAAATTTTGCCAATAATGGTTTGATTTTTCCCTATTACGGAAGATTAATCGTTTCAAACAAATTTTTACGATCAAATATGTATGGTTTTATCTAATAATAAACCATTGGTTTCTATTTTCATTTACATGAAACCATTCATCAACTAGAAAGAGTAGATTTTATCTCTTCAAAGAAAAATAACGATAATGATTTCTTTATATTCTCAAAAAGAAACATATAATTCATCTATATCGATCCCTAAATGATAAAATATCGTTATTATGGTATAAGCCGATCGTTAAATACCGATGAATGAGAATTTGATGCATTCTTTTAAGATATTGAGAAATTTTAATTTAATTTAATTTAATTTATTTTTTATTTATTTATTCGGTCTATTCCACTTGTTTTTGGAACACCGAAGGACATATAAGATCAAAGGGTGCACCAGACTTGTTAACTATATCATTAGTCCTTGTTGTGACTATATCGATCTTGATATAATTTTATTTTGATAAAGAAGTGTCCATAATTTCATTCCAGTTCAGTATCTCATTGATCCTTGAGGTCATGAAATTATTTTGGAGTTTTATTTGTATATTTTGGGTGTAACTAATAAAATCCATGGTTGAGCTTTAATTTGTATAAACTACAATATTTGTGGACATTTTTTTATGGCTCTTGGAATCAGTATCTACTGTCCCACCTGGTATTGTTAACATCAAGAAATTATTATAAGTATATGTCCTCGAATTAATCGGATAATACTTTACGAAATTTGTTTTTGTTTTTATAAAATGAAAATGTTTCTGCCATAATCAGGGGGAGACTATACACTACAGCAAAAGTTGGTGTTAATTAACTTGAATGTTATATCACTTTCTCTCCCATCATGATCAAATTGAAAAAAGGCTACCATTGACTAGGCGTGAAATATCATATTTGCTTTTGCATAAGCATTTACCTCTTTAAGAGGAAAATCCAATCACATCTTGTAAAATAAGTAGCGTTCTATAATAGGCTACTGGTAGTGCTCCAATTGAGTGTACCAAAAACACGATTTGCATTCTCAAAGTTATTATCTCCTCAATTAGATAAGAGGAGATTGTAATGCTCGTGGGCGCTGGTACCAGCAATTCTATGATTTTTTTTTTCAAGATATGCATACACTTGATAATTATGTGGGATCGTAATTAATTAATATATTTTCGAATATTCATTTAAAGTATCTACTGAAATAAATGATGGTGGTTTTGAACCCATATGCAGAGGAATATCGACATATGTGATTGGTTGGCATATAATCCAAATTATGTTGGATTAATTTCTCGATTGACACAATTTTGGATCCAAAACTTATCACCTTAAAAATTCCAAGCCTATTAATTACAGGTTGGTGTAGTCATATTGCGCTGTTATACGAGAAATGTATTCGTTTCAGGGTCTTATTTATTTTCAGACCCTGTTATTGATTTACTAATTGTTCTCTTTATACAATGCACATGGCATGGTTGAAGGACTCATATTTCATTCACACAAGAAATTTAGTAGGAGTACATATTAAATTTGTAATCCTTGGAGGATTCAAATTATATGTAGGCAGCCACCTTATTTTCTTACATAAGGTTTAACAATCCTTTATGTGTTTTTAGAAATTTGGTACAAGGACAAAAATCTGAATTAATTAGTTGATGATATCAGCTTTGCAGGTCTCTTGAGGAGTCCTTAAAAACACCAAAATCCACGCTTTAGCAACATAAATTCTATTTTTTTTTCTTTCTCTTTCTTAAATCTGCAGTTGGAATTATTCTAGCTTAAACTCTTCTTTAAGATAGACTAGAGTTATTATTTTGATGCTTTTCTTTTGTAAAACTCATATAGTTGGGTTAGCATCCATATTTACATCAAAAGTTGTACTCTTTTCCCTTCGTTTCAGGTTTTATCCCATGTGGTTTTCCTGACAAGGTTTTAACGAGGCAACATCTCATTGACGTTTGATTTTCTTTCAAAAATGTTAATATTTGTGCTCTTTTTCCTTCGTCCAATTTTTTTCCCATTGGGTTTTATTGGCAAGGTTTTAGTGAGGCAATTTATTCAACATGGTGGTCATCCAAGGCGGAGTTGTATAATTTTGGTTATTTGGTGGATTCCCACCATTAACTAGGTCATTATGTTCTATTAGACCACATCAACATAAGAACCCTTAGGAATTTGGATATTAATATGATCCATATATGGTATGATCACAAACTTTACTCACCTATGGTACATAACTGCATATTGGCACTTTGTTGAAGAAACTACATCAACTACTTTTGCAAACAATCTCCGAGAAGCTAGGAATCCAAGAAGCAAGTCCTCAATGTACTTAAGGAAGCGTGAAGACTCGACAATACTACCATTATAAGACTAACACAAAAGAATACTTCTCAACTTGGAAATTTTCACGAAAGAATTACTATCTCCAGCATTCAAGAAATTCTTTCACCGAAATCGGAAAGTCTGGACTCAAAGATTTGCAAGCCAAGAATTTACTGAAGTACTCATTAGGAGTAGCATCGTATTAAAAGGTATTTTATTGAAGTATCACGTTGTATTCTTTTTCCTTTATCAAGGTTTTTCCCACTGGGTTTTTCTTGTCAAGGTTTTAATGAGGCAACATTTTCATGTCCAAATTTTTCTAAGTTTTCTCAATTGTACTCTTTTCCCTTCGATCAGGTTTTGTCCTTTTGGAATTTCTGATAAGGTTTTAACGAGGAAATTAGTTTAGACACAATGTCATCAGGGGAGTGTTATAAACGTATAATTATGTTAAGAATATCTAGGGTAAATCTCGTGTATTACTGGGATGCCCTTGTGTCTAGCCCTATAAATAGAGGCTTTAATGTTTGTCTATGATACTAATGAATAGAATTTTTCCCTTATTCTTCTCCTCTATTTTGTGTCTCTTGTTCTTTATCTTCTATATCACAACAAGATAGATATAGATTTCGGGGTGTGCATTTTATCCGCAATCCGCGGATTTAACCGGGACCAACCGTTTTTTTGCGAATGGATGCCTGGACCGTTTTCTAATGGGTTGGACGCGTATGAAATTTTTGAAATGCAACGAATAGCGGATTGGGCTCGGATGCAACCTTGAAAATCTGTTGGACATCCATATCCGTTAGATTAAGGGAATTTATATAGTTTCTAGAAAACAGATATATAGTTTTGAAATTTTTGAGGTGTTTGATTGGAGTGTTGTCCATGACACTTCTATATTTATATACATATATAAAATGTGTAGGTTATATAAGAAGTCATTTATATTGGTTTTATTTTTTCATTATGAATTTTAACTAGTAAAAATCCATTGGATTATCCGCACCCAATCCATTCATCCCGGCATCCATTTGATGCTAATCCACTGGATGTTGGATTGGATGCGGATGCCAATTTGAAATCCGTAGTGGATTGAATTGGATGTAGATGAGGTAAAAACCGGTCCATATTGGCTCGTGCTCACCCCTATATAGATTTGGCATGTTCGGACCTTGGTTTGTTTTCTACTTCCTTGTTTTCTAAATAAATTCATTTAAAAGGATAGGCTTTGCAATTCAAAAAGGCTTGCGGCGCAGCTTGTTGCTCGCTTGCCTGCTATGTAAGAATTTTTCTTAAAAATAAATCTTGAAAAATGATACACTTATATGATTTCTCTGTATTTTCAGATCGAGACGTAGCATTATTGTTTGAGGTGTGCTAGGTGACACCAAACAAATCACCTGCCATGAAACAAGATCTTAGTTTTTCTTCCTTCTATCAAGTTGTAGCATAGATACTCCACACCTAGAAGTACATGATCTTTTAGTTTCTCACCTTGCTCACTGCAATCTTTTTTATCTATACTAATTAGACTAGTGTCTTTCCCGTGCGTTGCACGGGGATAAGTTAATGTAGCTCGATCATCTTCTCTATATTTTTATTTATGCTGAAAATGTAGAGATGGGTCTCTCTTATTATGTCAAAATTTAGTATCTACTTGCATAGATTTCTCAGAGTATTAGCACCTCGGATAGTTGTAATGGGGCAAAAAATCAGTTCAAGTTAATTGGATTATTATATTAGCTGAAAATGTAGAGACTGCATAGTATTAGCATATCAGATAGAACCCAGATAGACAGAAATCCCAATCTTCAGTAAGTATTTTGAAGTTCACAACTGACATAGTTTACAGAACGGTATTATTCAGTATTGGCATCAATAATGCTACATAATTCACCACCTCTTTCACATTAACTGCTCAAATAATGAAACAACTACTAAGAAATAGTTAATCGATATTCATTTTTTGACTACATAGATATTTTCCTTACCTTCTATATCAATGTTTACACGGTTGGTTCTTAGTACATGATCTTGGCAGCAAAGTGTATACAGAACCTTTCGGTACACATTGCAAACGGTTTCCATTATTTTTGATGTCTTTCCGACCCAGAGCCTTCATCTTTGCTGACGTCCCCATTGTCACCATAACCTCCACCACCATGGCCGCTGAAACAACCGAAAAAAAATTTAGTTATTCCAATTCGGTTAGTGACATCTCAATACAACATGAGTAAAGAATTCTTAGATGTTTTTATCCTGTTGTGTTTTATTATGTAATTTCACCTGATATAACTAATGAAGAAAGATGCAATGGGAACCGCTGGTGCCACAACACTGTGGGGAAATCATAATAATAGTAATATCTAGATGAATTAGAATTCTTAATTTGTTACCAAAAATCAAGGATGCCATATTTTTAGCCCATAATGAAGACACATAATGCACCACAGCACTCCAGAAATGATTGGGAAACATACATTTTCTTGACATAAGGTCTACCCCTGCAATAACCAAAAAAAGAAAGAAAAAAAAGGCTCTCTCAGCTCATCAGCATCCAAATTCGGATCATCAGTGTGATTGTGGAAAAACCGCATTGATTCCAAAGTTATTATTTACATCACTATGAGTACAATATGATGGTCATGATTAATGGGTCACGGATTAGGATTTTTGGTTTTATTAACCTCCTTTCTTGCATGCTTCCCCAACCTAAAGATAAATGCAAAGGTAGACAACAACTTAATGATATATGTAACTGAAATCCCGGGCATAGTAATTTTTCGTGTAAGCGGTACTAACTATACTTTCTCAGTCTCTCAGAGATACCATCCATAGAGTTTACTTGCTGGTAAATCCATATTCACGTTTGGGAAGGTTAGTACTTTGTAGTGAGATGGGCAAAGCAATCAGTTGACACCGCACTTGTCCACAATATATAATATGCATCTGGTGATTAATCCCACTTATATGTGCAATGTATATCAAAATTAATTAAGGGACGGAAATTTATGAACTTACCATAAAAGATGTTTAATATCTTACCATCATAACTTCTTTAGTCCTCCACCATGATACTCTGTTTGATTAACAAAGTGTTAATTTTATTAGGATTTAAGCTCAATAGTGTTAAAAAAATTAGAATAACAATACCTTGTTAAATTGATTTGATGCATATAGAAGAGGACACTTACATTATCCACTGATCAAGACACTTATCAGTAACTCATTATAGCCATAATGAGAATTGAGGGCATTACACACCATTTAATCCGCATCAATACATTCTTGTAGTTATGGCATCATTTCCACTAATAGTCCAACATTAGCAGCACGAAAACATCCTTGAGCCAAATTATCTTGTGTTCCGAAAGAACTTGCACAATAGAAAAATAGATGAATACAACAAAACCCAGTATACAAAATGTAGAAATTTCATTAATCTTCTCAATCAGAATCTATTGGACATGAATTATCCTATTTGTCATGATACTGAATTCCAGTAACTTGGAAATGAATTATACTTGTCATAACTCAAAAGAATTAGTTATCAGCTGTAAATAAACATTAGTTTCTACAACAATGGTACCAACAAATCTATATATTGGTATCGTTGTTCGTGAATACCAACATGGAGCCTAATCTCTTAATATTAAACGAATCTATCTAATCCCACTCTGGGGATGGGATAATTCTGAAATTAATAACAAATCAGCTAACCCACATAAAAATGATACAACTTCGACTCAATATTAAATATAACTTCAATTTTTTCAAATATATTAGTTAATATTTTGATTCTGATAACAGAATCTAAAGAAACAAAATTAGGATAAAAGAAAAGTGTACCTGTTTCTATAGAGGATTTTCACATAATGTAGCTTAGGGAAGACATTTCTCTGAATCCCTCAAAATCACCTCAGCAGATATTTTTCCATTTCATCTGCCACGCGAACTGAGATGGTGACGTCTTCTGCAATCCATCCATCCTCCACTATAAAACACCATATTATCACAAACAAACTTATAGTGACAGAACTGGATGTTGAAATTCCGACTCACCATACTTCTTTCTCACGAAGTATTTGTCATTGTTATCTTTCTCAATAAATTAAACAGGGAGGAAAGAATTGGGAG
Source organism: Papaver bracteatum (assembly GCA_023529315.1). Lineage (NCBI taxonomy): Eukaryota > Viridiplantae > Streptophyta > Magnoliopsida > Ranunculales > Papaveraceae > Papaver > Papaver bracteatum. Next base: position 105,297 of record JAJJWX010005361.1, read on the forward strand.
CGGAGAGGAATGACAAAGTATTTAGGGTTTAACATAGCATATGGAATAATAAAAAATATGATTAGGATGTTATATGAGACATAAGGTATCTCCCACCCAAGCGTGAGTGCTGAAAAGCATTCAAAGTCATTTGAAACCCTCGATTTCCCATCCTGCAGGGGTAGAACTACCTTAATCATTGTATTAATAAAAGAGGCATCAGGGTCATAAAACTATCAGTGTCAAGGGTGGGACTGATATCAATATAATGCTCTTTTTGGGCTAACAAAAAGAGAATATAAGTATTAACAAACAAAGAAACAGATCATAAGTTGATAACATGTAAAATATAGCCTATCTAGTTTTCAAGGGTGTTGCGTGTTGGAGTACCTGGCTAACAATGCATTTTATTTAACTCTAAGAAAAGAGTCTATCTCACACTGATAATATAGCTGGTATTATTAAAGAATCTCACCTGATTTGAACTAGTAGAGCTTCAGCTCCAAAAATCTACCATTTAATCAATATAAAAGAAGAAATTCCAGTTTATAAGAACATATTTATAGGTCACGAAGATCATTTTGAAAATCGAACAAAATAGACAAAAATGATTCAAAAGATTTAGGAAAACTGGAACCTCTATGATGCAGATGCACTTTCGATTCTCCATCACCTGCGGGATTAAAAGGAGCACAAAATAATAATATAATAAAGAGAACATAGAGCGAGAAGAGGAGTGAAACTCAGAAGTTAGGCTTATATTCTGCCTCAATTAGATCGTGGACGATTATCAACACAAACCTAATGTAGATACATTTTACTACAAACTACATCCAAAGGATAGAAATCTTCTTCTCATGCAAGTAAAAGTAAGAGCTTAACAATAGACACAAGGATATACGTGGTTCGGTATGATTACCTACGTCCACGGGGGTGAAAGCATGAATCTTATTGCTTCAAGGTGTTACAATGGTGTCACTCTACAAGTTGAACTCTCTTCCTTACAAAATGAACTAATTCTCCACTCTCTTTCTCTTTTGTGCGATTACAAGTCTCTCTCTCTCCAAAATTACAACCTCCCTCTCTTGGGTACAAGTTCTTCTATTTATAGGGGAGACTACATATAACTAAACTATGGTGTTGGTCACAATATATCTATCTTGAAGTCATGTGTTGGGCCATATCGCATCGCCTCTTCTTTCATAGATATGGCCGATGTAATTTGGTTCCTCAACAACCTCATATCCGAGACAATCCTTTTAGGTGCTCTCTTGGTGCGATGTCGCCCCTCCAATATTGTCGCCCTTTCAGTTGTCCGATATGGCATGTACCTTCTTATCCATTTGACTAACACCCCTTGGTTGACCCAATATGTCTCGTCTGTCAGCTTTGTCAGAGGTCTAGAGTCATGTCTTGTCCGACAGCTGTAGAGTGATCATGTCCAATATCTATCCCATGCTTCTCGCTTCTTCCTCCTTGGGTACACCATAGCTTAAGAGGTTGCAACCTATCCTTGTGGATACTCTACACCTATATTTATGCCCCTTCTTTCGCTTGTATGGTGGACACGAGTGGAATAAAATCGTCCCATCTTCCCACGTCCCCGTTCATGCCACGATTTCCACCATGCAGTCCCCCATTAAATTCCCTTTATGACCTGTAACTGTCGGAGCCGGTCACGCTTCTTTCTTCCTTTAAATACCCCATTTTCCTATTCTCTTTCTTCTACTTTACCATTTTATCAATTTCCGGCCTCTGCAACCATTTTCTCTGTGATTCTTCATCACTTTCTGCCTCTGTGAGCCCTTGTATTTTTGATTCTCCTCCTTCACATCTTCATCACCGAGTGTTATAGTTGTCGTGGTTACATTTCCGTCATCCCAACCTTCTTCACCAGTTTTTAAGTTTTGCACTACTCACGTCCAAGGCTTCTTCTCCCTTAATAACTGAGAAAAGGTGTGTTGATGATGTTTTTTCCGAGATTTATGTTTTTCCCCTTGATTCCCTATTTTCGTTTGATAGTCCCTCTGAGTACGATGATCGCTCCATAAAATATATCTTTCCTGACGGTTCTCCTTCTATTTCGTGTAGGTGCGAGAAAAGGGTGAAAGATCTCTCTGATGAAGAATTCATTGAGCAGTTGAAAGAGAAGTACGATCTTCAAGACTACGAAGTTACCCTGATCTCGGGCCAAAATAGCACCTTGAGGAAGTACGACATGGAGAAGTACGAGCAGTCGGCTGAATGCGTGGTTATCACTCATGGCCAGATGGAGCTAGGCCTCCGTATCCCTTTGTATAATCCTGATAGCCCTTTCTACTATGAGATTCTCTCCCAGCTCTAGCCTTATCGTGCTCTGGCTCAGTGGACTGGCAACACTTTTCGGATTATGGATGAGTGGAGAGATCGCCGAGATGGTCATGGATCCACCACCGACTGGTCGACCTATAATCCCGAGGACGCTCCAGAATATACCGTTGCCAATTTCCTTGCCAACTATCGAGTCGGTACTTCAACCAATAGTGACCTTGCCGGTTTTGCTTCTAGTCCTCATCGTCATAGAACTATGCCTAAGAATTTTGAAAGGATGATGCTGGATGCTGATCCCATTGGCCAGGGTTCTAACAGGTGACCATGTCATACCAATGACCCAATTTATCCCCGATTTTTGTTTCTTGTCCGAGGGCCCATTTTACATGGTAGCTTCTTGTCGCCTCCATTTCCCACCGAGCCCTATCCTTTTTGGGTGGTTAATGATGATAAGGCTGATAAGGTATGTGTCTCCTTCTGCTTTCCTCAATTTCTAGCTTGTTAGTTTTGACGCCAATTGGTTATTTGTTGTCATCAAAGTCTCAGGGAGACTCTACCAAGGCCGCCGCATCGTCGAGAAAGAAGGGTATTGGCATAAGGGTTGAGGAAGACCAAGGGAAGGTAACAAACACAGTAATTTTATTATAAGTACATATAATTGCCCCTGTTTTTTTCCTTCACATGTTCTGACGAGAAGCCTTGTGCAAAAATTTCCTAAGCACGATGACGATGAAGCAGGAGGGTCCGATGTGCATGAGATTGATCCTCAACCTCTTAGGCGTAATCCCGCTAGAGGCAAGCATGTTGTTACTAAGCCACAGCCGAGGCAGAAACCAATCATCGATATTCCCGATGAAGAATACATATTCGGCGAGGATTTCTCGGATGATAAGGGCGATGGGAAGGAAATGGGCGACAAACAAGAGACCATGAAGATTCCCGAGTTGGGAAAGGCTGTTAATGCTAAATCAGAAGTACTTCCTCGTCTGCCCCAGATCACTGATGGGTCTTCATCTAATGTTGAAACCTCCATAACTGTCTCTGGCCCTATCCTGAACTCTCTTGGAGTGCTCACTTCCCCCGACTTTGGAGCGTATACTGATGAACAAATGCTTGGCACCGTGCCCCTTTATAATGATATAGCTCAGACTCTTGATACATTGTTGAGTGACTCTGTATGCTTGGGTGATGCCCCACTCCTTAATATCTTCCGAATTGTCGCTTGGCATTCTAACTTGTTTACTTGTATCATATCCTTAATCGGGTACGGTTGGATGCCACCAATCGTCGTAAGGAGAGGAAGTTGGTGGAATCTCTCCAACTTCAATTGCAGAACGAGAAGAGTCGTGCGCTCGATCTAGAAATTAAACTCGCCGATGCTCAAGGTGTGTTACAATTCTATAAACCTTAATTTATGTTGATTGAGTTTATCGTGCCAGTATCCTGAGTCAAGTGTCCTTCTGCTAGCCGAGATAGCTAGTATAGGTTTAGATGCTTCTTCGGAGTTTAGGATTATGAAGAGGAAGTGGTATATTGAAAAGGATTTAGTGGAGAATCTTCGTCGGAGAATGGAAAACAAGGATGGGAAAATAGATCGCCAAGATGATGAGATCGAAGAAATTCAAGGTGAATTAGACCGATATCGCAGTTTGAGTATGCCCTTGAAGAAATAGACAACTTGCGGTCCACGGACCTAGAACAACAGGTAGACTTTTTACAATTGCAGAACCGAGACCTTCACAAAGATCGCCGATGAATTTGAGGGATAAAGATGTAGTGGAGCGAGCTAACAGGGATTTGCTGGGCAAAGTGGGTGAATTTGACAAAATGGTGGGTGAACTAGAATGGAGTAGGTCGCAGCTGTCAGTGCTCCAAATGCCGCTCAATCGTTTAATGGATGAGTGGAGTGAACATAAGAAGTACTGCCCCAATAATGAATTCAATGAGCAATGGTATAACGAGCTAACCATGAAATTTTCCAAGGCCGAGGATAAGTTTTCCAAGTCGGTAGAATCGCTTCAGTCAGTGTTACCAGCCCTTTCAGGTATCGTAGGCGATGTGTTGAGGCAATTCCTTAGGATTAGATTATTTTTTGTACTTGTGAAATTGCTAAACCATATCCAATGAATAATCACGTGTTGTTGTGATTTTTTAGCCGAGCAAAAACGTTCTCAAGAACTGGATATGGAGGTCCGATGGTTGAAGCGGGTTGAGGCCGATTTGGGCACCAAGTTGACCGATACAGAGGCAGCCAATTTGCAGCTTACCCAATAGGTTGAGGATGAACGCATCTCCCATGAAGAGGAGATAGACGAGAAGGTCCGGGCGGGTATTGCTGAGTATGTGGAGAATAAGCGGCTCGAGATCGTGCAAAAGAGGGCCGACGCTGTTCCTCCCAAGGATTGAATTACCCTTTTATAGTGTTGCGCCACTAAGTTTCCCTTTGTCATGGGTTGTAAATCTCTTTGAACACCTCTTCCCTTTTTACTTCTAATACACTGCTTGTTTGTTTAAAAGGGGGTGATGGGTCGCCGATGCTGTTCTTTTTATTTCTGTTATACTTTTTACTTCGTGGAGTTTTATGACGCTTTTCACGCTTTTTTAATTGGCGTAGGACACTGTCGCTTGAACTTTTGTTTTTTATATCATTCCTGCAATTGTTGATTATGTATGTTAGTATTTTAACCTTTTCTGTCGAACACACCCAGCAAGAAGGGTCATCGAGCCCAATGTCATGTCCTTATTGGGGTATCTCATCACTATCTCTTGGATTCAGTGGAAGGGTACTATTCAACCTAATTCTAGGTTCGATTGCCCCGAGCGGTTATCGATCAACCAATCTCGGGAAAATGGTCACAGCCACTTGTGATGGGGGCGACCTTTCAAATGTAAGTAGGCCACCTAGCTGAGAAGACCTCGTGTCTTATCAGCCTGTTGAACTGTTTTCCAACTACCAGAACCCTTAGGCTACCTCGGCACTTGCACACTGTCACTTCCCCGAGTACGAATAGCCAGGCGACTGTAAGGCACCTCGGCACTTCCATACTGGCTTTTCCCCGAGTAAGAATGCCCATTCGAGTGTAAGTCACCTCGGCACTTCCACACTGGCTTTTACCCGAGTACGAATGACCATTCGAGTGTAAGTCACCTCGGAACTTCCTCACTGGCGTTGCCCCGCGTACGAATGACCATTAGTTGCTCATGCCCTATCTCATACCCCTCATGGTTTTATATAAATAGAAGACAATTATGCTCAACCTTTCTCCGCACCTCCCTTCAGGGGTGGTAGAGCTTCAGATACTTGATGTTCCAGGGTTTGGGATCTTTTGTTCCATCGAGTCTCAGTAGTCCATATGATCCCTCTTCTGCCTTAGACGCAATTATATATGGACGACCCCACTTTGGTGCTAGCTTTCCGCCCTTTTTGTCTCACTCCCATTCGGCCAAAAACTTTAGTACTTGCTGCCCTGGTTGGAATTCTCTTGGGCGAACACTCTTGTTGTACCCTCGATGTAACCTCCTTTGATAGTTTTCCATTTTTTATAGCGTTGTATCCCTTGTTTCTTCCAAATCGTCGAGTTTTGCCAAAATTAGATCGGACGAGACATTTCTCCTCCAAGCTTTTGTCCTAGTAGTAGGGATCATTCCTTCCGTTGGTAGAATCGCCTCGGTTCCGTAAGTAAGCATGAACGGCATGAACCCTGTATCTTCCATCCATGTGGTTCTGTATGCCCATAAAACGTTGTACAGCTCCTCGCACCAGTTACCATATTCCCCATAAAATTTATTTTTCATGTTATTGGAGATTGTTTTGTTAGTGATCTCGGCCTACCCATTACTCTAGGGTAAATGGAGGTAGCTTTACTTTTCCTGATGTTGTACGTGTTGAACAAAATATCAATATTTTCCCCTTTGAGTTGTTTACCATTATCGGAGATGATAGCTGTTGGGATCCCAAAGCAGCAAATGATATGCTCCCAGATGAACTTGAAGACATCTTTGTCTTGGATGTGCCTTAGTGGTGCTGCCTCTACCAATTTGGTAAAGTAATCCGTGGCCACAATCAATATTTCCTCTGCCCTGTTCCTACATGTAACGATCCGACAATGTCTACCCCCCATTTGGCAAAGGGCCATGGGATTAAAACAGAGTTTAAAGGTACTCCTGGTGCCTATATTTTCTTGCCAAACCGTTGACATTCTTCACAAGCTTTCACCATTTCCTTTGCGTATTCGTTCATGTACATCCAAAAATAGCTCATTGTCTTTGACTTGGCCGATAAGCTTCTCCCCGAGATGTGGTTTCCGGAGGCTCCATAGTGTAACTCATGCAAGATTGTGTGGCCTTTCTGTCTACTTAGGCATCGTAAAAGTGGCCACAAGTAGGATTTACTATATCATAACCCTTCTCTTAGCTCGTAGGCGCCCGACTTACTCTTGATTTTATTTATCTCGGGCTGACCCTTGGGTAGCTCACCCATTTCCAAGTATTGGTGTATCGTCTTTCTCCAATCACCCTCTTTATATCGATCGGATGTGTTAATAGACACATCGATCTGTATGTCCGGTGTTTCTGGGATTGAGGGAGTAAGGATCCTCATAACAAGAATGCCCTTTATGCTTGGGTCGACCAGTTGTGAGGCGATGTAAGATAGAGCGTCTGAATGCATGTTAGCTTTTCTACAAATGTGACAGAACTTAATGCTTGGTATTTGGTTGATGTTAAATTGGGCGAGCTCCCAATACTTTTGCAACACAGGGTCGTGTGTCGCATATTTTCCCGTAATCTGCCGAATCACCAACTGTGAATCACTAGTTAAGCGATCCTCCTGTAGCCCCATTTCGAAAATTATCTGTAAGGCGTGGATTGTCGCTTCGTACTCGGTGACATTGTTTGTTGCTTTGAATTCTAGCCTGAACGAGTGCACTATATTTCTTCCTTTCGGCGTGGTGAAGACTAACCCAAGGTCTGACCCCTCTTTGTTTGATGCCCCATCGACGAAAACTTCCCACCGTGTTGGACTACTGGATGCTAATAGGTCAGCAGGCTCTTCTCGTTATTCCATCATCCCAGGTATATCTTCAACCTCGTCTTCATAGCTTAGTGGGAAATATGCTAGGAAGTCGGCCACTACCTTTACTTTGATCGCCGTCCTCGTCTCGTACACCACATCATATTGTTTGATTAAGGCTCCCCATTTAGAGATTCTCCCTAATCTCCCTGCATTATCCAAAACTTCTTCGATTGGAGATTTGGTGAGCACTCGTATGTGATGAGCTTGAAAGTATGTTCAGAGTTTAGAAGCGGAAAAAGCTAGTGCAAGTACTATTTGCTCTATTCTGATATAGTTTTTCTCAGCCGGACTTAGTGTTTTGCTAGTGAAATACACCGGCTTCTCCGTATTCCCTCCGACCTAACCAACACTACACTAATGGCGTGTGGTGTCGCCCCTAAGTATAGGGTAAGAATTTCTATCGGCTTGGGCCTCTGCAAAACTGGGAGGCTGGCTAGGTGTAACTTGATATTTTGAAAGGCCTCTTCGCTAGCATCCGTCCATTGAAACTTTTTCCCTTTTTTCAGAATGTCATAAAAGGTTTTACATTTGTCCGATGACCGTGACACGAATCGCCCCGATGGTGCTATACAACCATTTAGCTTATGCACATCCTTTACTGTCGCGGGAGATGGCATCTCTAAGACAGCCCTAACCTTCTCGGGATCTGCTTTTATTCCTCTGGGGTGATGATGTATCCTAGGAATTTCCCCGATATAACACAAAAGTCGCACTTGGAGGGATTAATCTTCATCTTGTGTTTCCTCATCGTCTGAAAAATCTCGCTAAGGTATCGGGCGTGAACCTTAGCTCAGCGGCTCTTGACCAACATGTCGTCCACATAAACTTCTATGGTGTCGTGTATCTTGTCTTCGAACATGTCTCCTACCAATTTCTGATATGTAGCACCAGCGTTCCTAAGTCCAAATAGCATCTTGGCATAACAATACATCCCCCTTGGTGTGAAGAAGGAAGTATGCTCCTGATCCTCGGGTGCCAACGGTATTTGGTTTTAACCCATGTATTCATCCATCAATGTCATCGCCTCATATCCAACTATTGATTCTACTAGTTGGTCTATGCTTGGGAGAGGGAAGCTGTCCTTCGGGCAGGCCTTGTTCAAGTCACTAAAATCAATACATATTCTGACTCCTCCTTTTTTCTTTGTTAACACGACCATATTAGATATCCAATGCGGGTAATGGGATTTCCTGATCATTCCGGACTCTTGTAGATTCTTTAGCTCGGCCTCAACCGCTGCCTATAACTCTAATGTGATTGGCATCATTTTTTGTCTAACAAGTTTGAACCTCGGATCAATATTCAAGTGGTGGCAACAGACCTCCGGGTCAATGCCCTCAAAATCGTGTACTTCCCAAGCGAACGCGTCTAAGTTTTCCTTTAACACTGTCATGATTTGACTTGCTTGTTCATCTGAGATTAATTTCCCGATCCTTACTATCTTTGGCTCCTCAACCGTCCCCAAATTCACTTCCCGAGTCGGCTCAACTGTCGAGAAATTAGATTCAGGTTTCCCGAATAGAGTTGTTTCCTTTAATTGCTATAAAGGGTCTTGCTCTTGAGTCTCGTATGCCATGACCGCTTGTGAAATAGCCTCCTCCAATTCTTCTTCAGCCTTAACTTCTTTGGCTTTGTTCTTCTCTCGCCTTTGTCGAGCTCGCCGATCTTCATTAATTTCGGCATCAACCTGCATGCATTGTCGTACTTCCTACTGCCTAGGAGTCACCGCCCACTTCAGCTATTCCATTGCAGGTCGGGAACCTTAATATCTGATGAGATGTCGATGTCACCCCTTTAATCTCAGTGATCCATGGACGTATGATAATTGCTTCATAAGGAGAGGCGACGTCGACCACACAGAAGGTGGTTAGCGTGTCAAGGTATCCCACATCGTCCGAAACCCTCAAAGTTACCTTGCCCTTAGGGATGGTTACTGTACCATTAAATTCGTAGATGCGATATGTTAAGGGGACGAGGATGTCGTCCGACATCTCCATTCTCTTGAACGTGTCTTAGAATAGCACCTCGACTGAACTTCCAATATCCACGAGAATCCTTCTTACTCCCCACTTCTCAATCAATAACGTGATGACCAAGGGATCACTATGTGCTTGCCCATTTGCTGGGACATCCTTGGCCGAGAACGAGATAGGCTGCATAATATAAAGTTACATCGGTAAGGTCTTCGCCATGCTAAATATTTCTTTGCTATCGCGATCCCTCTTGTGAATCCTTGAAGTGATTACTGGGCCGAGAGTGTAGTCTTGAATAGCTGAGTGTGAAATGGTATTCACAAATTGAGTTCACCTATCAATGCGGACTTGATGAACCAGCACATCGGGTGTTGCTGTCGGCTGAGCTGGATGTCGGACGAACTATCTCAGGTACCCATCTCGGATGAGATGTTGAACGATATCCTTTACTTCTCGGCAATTATTAGTGGAGCGGACTCCATACTGATGGTAGTGACTGTACTCGGGGTGATCCTTGGTTTCTTGGAAATGGACACCCCTTGATGCTGGGTAATTTATATCATTCCTCTTCTCGACCTCCTTGAATACTTCATCCAAAGGAGCGTTCAAAGTTGTATATGATCGGGCTTCATGCCTCGGCATATTCCCTTTGGCCACCCACTCTTTCTTCTCCATGATTCTTGGTGAAGGGTTTGATTTCTTCTCAAGATGCCTAATAGGATCGTCCATAACTGCTTTAGCCTTAGTACCAGCCTCAGAACTAGCTTCTTGCACTCCCCTATCTCTCGATTCAGCTTGAATTTCTTCTAGGGCGATAAAATGTTCTTGCATCCTTCGCATCTCCTTTAAGGTTTTTGGCTTTTCAGAGAACATTGCTATCCAGATGGGGTCCGATCTTCCCAATATGTTTTCGAATCCAAAGATAGCTTGATCCACTGATACTTTTCCAATTTTAGTACACAGTTTCCTCCACCTATCGGTCAAGGTTCTCAAGGGCTCCTTGAACCTCCGGGCGAGGGTAAATAGCTTGTTCATTCTTGGACGAGGTTGGCTATTGTGCATATAGGTTTCAAGAAAGGCCTCGATAAGTGCATCATAACCGTCGATCGATCCAGGTGGAAGTGAATAAAACCAATCTCTCGCCTCTCCCTCCAAGCTGGGATCCACTTCCTCGTCAACAATTGACATGCCTCGTGAAGCTGCATGAGATTCCTCGGGCGGTGGTTGTCGACTTCCTTCTTGCCTCGGCCCAGTTACCCCTGCCTGCATGCTGCTTCTAGCAACTATACGATTCCTTAGCGTCCTTCTCGTCCATGAAGTATTATCCATCAGGTGTGGCAAGTGGTGAGCCGAGTATCGTCCCTACCTATGTCAGCAAATACAAAGAACACCTTATTTTGACCTGATATTGTAAATAAACATTCAAAAGGGTGAAAAATATTCGACTGACACAAGAATTGTCACTACACCAGAGCTTGCAGATACAAAGACTACTTCATTTATCAAATGGGTTCTGCCTATCTACCCTATTTTGACTCTATGTTGACTTTGTGGTAGATTTTACGCTATGTCACTATCATTCCATACGACGTCGCCTTCAGTACTTAACCTCCGCATTTAAGATAGTTTGTTATTCATTCTGTATGCTCAAATCATTAAAATCATGCACGTGATGATTGCATAGTACGTCATGTAAGTCAAAAAGTTAACTCAAGTCTTTGCTGGTGTTATTTCCTCAAGATCTATTCATGGCTACCTTCCATTGACCCTCCCAAAGAACTTTCCGATGACTAACCTGCATCAATGAAACATCTAGAACATGACTTCCACGACGGGAAGCCTAAAATCGGCAGCTTAACACGCAAAAGACACCTTAAACTTAACCTTCTACAACTCTAAACACACAAAATTCACCACTTATTTACCACAACAAGAAAGCAACTTATTTACCACTAAAATTCACTCAACCATCAAAAACAAACAGTCGTCCTGTCGGCAGATCCTCAACCTAGCTCATAACCTGCGCTATTGATCACCGGTGAGCTTATGGAGGTTTTCTGCTGATCAAATCGTTTGTAGGCAAAAAAATGAGAACACTACTACACCTTGTAAAAATGTATCTCAAAACAACAAGAAAATGGAATTTTCGGCGAACATAGTTCATCCTAGCTTCAACTACAACACTTAAACGTGTATTTAGGAGCTTTAGATCGTCTCTGAAGGCCTTTCAAGCAAGGTATCAGGAGATCTTAGTCGGGTCCCCTTAGTCGGCGCCATAATGTAGATGCATTTTACTACAAACTATATCCAAAGGATAGAAATATTCTTCTCATGCAAGTGAAAGTAAGAGCTTAACAATATACACAAGGATATACGTGGTTCAGTATGATTACCTACGACCACGGGGGTGAAAGGATGAATATTATTGCTTCAAGGTGTTACAATGGTGTCACTCTCTGAGTTGAACTATCTTCCTTACAAAATGAACTAATTCTCCACTCTCTTTATCTTTTGTGCAATTACAAGTCTCTCTCTCTCTCCAAAATTACAACCTCCCTCTCTTGGGTACAAGTTCTTCTATTTATAGGGGAGGATACATACAACTAAACTATGGTGTTGGTCACAATATATATATCTTGAAGTCATGTGTCGGGCCAGCTCGCATCGTCTCTTCTTCCATAGATATGGCCGATGTAATTTGGTTCCTCGGCAGCCTCATATCCGAGCCGATATTTTAGGTGCTCTCTTGGTGTGATGTCTCCCCTCCAATCCTGTCGCCCTTTTAGTTGGCCGATATGGCATGTACCTTATTATCCCTTTGAATAACGTCCCTTGTTTGACCCAATATGTCTCATCTGTCAGCTTTGTCAGAGGTCTGGTGTCAAGTCTTGTCTGACAGCTGTAGAGTGATCATGTCCTATCCACGTGACTCCTTAATCTTCGCGCCTGTCGGCCTCTGTCCCATGCTTCTCGCTTCTTCCTCCTTGGGTACATCATAGCTTAAGATGTTTCCACCTATCCCTGTGGATAATCTACACCTACACCTAGCTATAAGCAAATTAAGTTTATCAACATGTATATTAATCATATGAATTCAACTAGATTAAATATCTGTTGATTTTTCTACCTTTTTGTTGAAGATCAATGTGAAATACATCATCATATGTAGATAAAGCGATCAACAGGAGATCAAAACAAAGAATAATTTCCAGAAGGTTCAATTGAAACAGATAAAAAAATTAAAAAAGAAGGCGGTATATCATGAAAAGAAGATTAAGGTTTTTAAACAGGGTTTTCGTAATAGCTTTGGGTGCTCACCGGAGAGAAGAGAAGAATACCAAAGAGGCGATAGAAAATATAATCAGGGTTTTGTTATCTAGTTCAGGTAGTCACCACCCACCCTTTTGAGTGCAACAAAAACTGCCTGAATAGAATATAAACCTTGATTCCTATTGGTAGGGGGGCAGGAGCTCTATAATTCAAGCTTTTGGCCTAACTTTCAATGTGAGGCCAGCAATTCCCACTCAAATTATATATACAATGAGAATTTCGTCTAATTTTCAGATCTTCATCAATACTAATTATACTATCACTACTCCTAAAACGGCTACCTTTACTATCTTCGGCTAACCTAATCCTTGAGAAAATCCATTTCTTTCTTGGGTAAATAGGCAAAATGCCCCAAAATGGGGGTCACCTTTCCAAAATATCCCAGACGTTTTGAGATAAGTCAAAATGCCCCAATCCGTTAGCTTAAAGTTAAATAGTCAAATTCGGGCATGTTTACTGGTCAACTGGATATGGAAATATCCATTGTACCCTTCGACAATAATGACTATGTACCACACATGTGATCGACACGTGCTATGCTAATCTTATCTCCTCACTGGATTGAGTTTCAGCCATATAAACAATTTCAGAGAAAGAGAGATCGAGAGACAAAGCATAGAAAATAAGAAAGAGTTAGATCGAGAAGATATATGAGAGGTGAAGACGGCCGTCATTGGAGATAACTTCTGAAACCAACCCGCATGCCTTTGTTAAGTTCTAAACAGAGGGAAGAACAAGTAAGTTCTTAAAACCCTAGTTTTGTTTTAGTTTTACTTTTTCGAATGCGTGGTTGTTATTTTCGAATAGCCGTTGTCATTGAACGGTTATCAAATTGAAATTAGGGTTTCAGAGAAAGGAAATTAGGGTTTATAATTTTGGGATTTTTCAATTTTTTTGTAGATGAAATCAGTTTATGTGGGTTATATTGTATCATAAAGGTCTGTTCACAGTAGAATTCTTATTAAGAACTGAAGTAATTAACTTAGGTTAATAGGTAATAGTTCTTACAAATCCGTTTCTTGAGTATATATATGGATGATGTGTCTTTCGGAGTAATCTGATACATATATATCTACATACTTAGACAAATTGATTTAATTCAATGTCTTGTTTTTCCTATTTAATGAAAATAATATTACCTGCTTCCCATCCTCATATCATGTCCTGAATGCTTGCGTTTACATACTTATTATTGATACTGTATCTAGGTACCTTCCTCATCTTAATTTGTTTTAAATGTTTAGGGGATTATTATGGGAAACACACTTTCTGTCATATTAAGCTATCTAATATGCTTGATTCCATTGGAGAAGTCATATTAAATCCATATGCTCCATATCTAGACTGTTATGATTGATTATTGGACTGTGTTTATGGGGACCCAATGCTGCAATAATATAAGTAGTGGATGTTTGATTTTGTTTGGTTGTTAGTTTAGTGACACTGGTATTTTTTATTTTCTCTTGATTGTATTGACATGCATTTTGGATCATTTTGTTGTTTGGATAATTTGTATTAGCCTTGACAAGGAAAATGAATCTAGCAATAATTTTACTTATACAACACTTTGCTACCTGAGTGATATATGTTCCAAAGTGGGACGGGAATGCCTTCCGTGGTAAAATATGCCCACTAAGATTTCAGTGTCTTAGTGGGCATATTTTACCACTAGTGTTCCTATGAAAACAGACTTTTAGGTCTTCTATCATGAACCATCCCGTGTATGTAATGTTCTTGAAAACTAAAACTTAAGTAGATCGCTCTTTTTCTTGTGTAAGTGATGGATGTCATTTGATTTGTGAATTATTCTTTAAAGTTCTTATAGTTTGCACATATTTTTTTATGACTTTCTTTTCATGGGTATTGCCGACTTCTATATGATTAGAATGGGGGCATTAAGTGCTTGAAATGTGTTAAAACTGTTGGATTGAATGTTAAAAGTGTTGTTCACCATTTATCTCTTTGAATTCTTTTTCTTATCTTACGAATCTAGTTGCTTCATTTACGTATAGGTGTAATCTGTTCTCTAGTTTGTAGTGTGAACTTTAAATTATATATTTGTTGGTAAGTGCAGTTACCACCCTTGATTAATAGATCGCATTTTTCCATGATTATATGTACCATGCTAGCTCTGTGCTAATACGAGGCACCAATTATATCTTGTATACTGAATGGGGGTCACCTTGCAGAGAGAAATCAACAGTTCGCGCAAGGACGCAACAGAAGCAACAAGGACCTGAACTTCTTGGTTGCAAGATGCCGAGTCATTATAGATACTCTTAATCCTAATTATGCTTCCTTGTAAAATTATTGAAATTCAACTTGCCATTTTAATACTTGAGATAGCAGCCATTATGGTTGATGCAAGAAAAAATTGAATGTACTGTACATTCAGTGGTGAAACTAGACATTTGGAACAAACATCTACAAACAAACTACATCCCAATATAAACATCCCTAGCTTGAGCATTTTACCAGCCCTGGCTTAAGCCTAATATCTACAAATAAACTACATCCCAATATGAATTAGGCTGTCAAAAACATGGGCTTGGACTGCTTTAAGGGTGGCTTCAGCCAGGAGAAGTCCGGCTGTAGTTCCGCCCCTGTGTACATTGATTCCGGATCACCCCAATTTATAGGTCCAGGTTAGGAACAAGTTGACCATTATAAAACTGGGATCTTTTGTCGTCCATTTTCAATCCTTGGACACGTGTGGAAATTTAATAAATTAGGACTATGTGGTCATTTCCAATGTTAAGGTGGGTAAAGTTTCATGTAACACGTGCGTGTCATGTGACTCAAACTTTAAATGATAACCGTTAGATAAAACTACAACGTGGCACACATTGGTTCAATCTAGTTCACAAGAATATATCTGTAATTTTCTCCCACGCGAGAGCACACATGTGTGCGATTTTGACTACTTAACTCTCTTTAATGGAAAAACAAACGGATTGGGGAATTTTGACTTATTTCAAAAGGTTCGAGGTATTTTGACAAGGTGGCCCCCCATTTTGGGGCATTTTTTCTATTTACCCTTCTTTCTTTCTAAATTCTATTCTCTCTTGCTAGCTAGATTTATGCGTAATGAAGAAAAAGAAAGGAGGAAGAAACAACCATGTATTGCTGATCATGATCCTAATTAATCGGTATGTGCGGACTCTGAAAGATAACAGGTAATTATAGATAAATTCTCATCTACTACCTTGTTTTCTGAATTTTTGTTGTTAATGTTCCGCAAAATCAAGCTGTTACAATTATAAGAAGGATGTTTCCTTTAACAGGGTTCAAATTCTTTATCTTAAACTTATAAGCAGTGAGCAAAAAAAAAAGAAAAAAAAGACTTCTGATACTTAAATGTTGCCTGGTGGCACAGAGCCGGATCTAGACATTGGCCACTAATAAAAACAACTCTCCAAATCCGCCATCCATTTCTTGCAGTGCTGGTCCTGTAGGTGAGGAAACGTTTTCATTGGAAAGGAACTAAAGGGACCAACGGACAGCCCTTTTTGTGGTGGTATATTTCTCATCTCCTTAAGCAACTCCTACCTCATAATGTTCCCACGTTGCTACAGATAAGTTCAACTTAAGATACCTGAACAAAAATACCATTGTTAAGCATGTATCATATTTCTGGAGGTTAGCGTAGGGAGCAGCAAGTATGGCAGGCTATGAAGATAATTAGGAAAGGATCGAATATTTCCTCGATTTTTCTAAAATAAATATGGTTAATTAACCAGCTGTAATATACACAAAAAACGAGTTGGTGGTTGGGAAATTACAAATACGAGTCAACTATCCATTCGCGGGAAGAGAGGGCGCAGAGCAATTATGGCACAGACGATCCGGAGCCATGCCCAATATCACGATAAAATTTCATGAAAGGAAAGAAAATATCATAATAGCACCGGTTTTGGTCTGTTTTGGATGATTCTTTCATTATGAGCAACATCATAAAGAAAGATACCACCATGCATTTCAAATATGCAGTATGTTGTCGTGAAAAGATAAAGAAAATTTTAGCAAATATTTTATTTCCTCATGTAATAAAACTCAACATAGTAAGAAATCTCGTACAACCCCAATTTAACATAAATAAAGATTCTAACTAAGGAATATGTTGACATGCTACAGGCTTGTTAACCCTAACCATGTGACTATAAAAGACTATGAAAGAAAGAAAGCAGTAACCATTAGAATTATCGTTAGTTTTCATTTTTAAGGCTGATTCCAGATCCAATCATAATGTCAAAATCATCATTTCTGGTTTTAGGGTCAGCTTCTTCCATTTTCTTTACTCTTCTTACCTTATCATTATTCTGTGCACAATCAGATGCTCGTTTTGACGTTGTTTGGAGCAAAAAGACTATCATTATTCTGTGCACAATCAGATGCTCGTTTTGACGTTGTTTGGAGCAAAAAGACTATCACCGTGCAAAATGATATATATCCAAATATAGATTTGAAAATCCATTGTAAATCAAGTGAAAATGATTTCGGTGAGCATACATTAAAATTACAAACAAAGTTTCAATTGGAAATTTAACGTTAATTTTCTGCAGACAACTAAATTTAAATGCAATTCAAGTTGGTACGATCCTAGGGAAGA
Source organism: Papaver bracteatum (assembly GCA_023529315.1). Lineage (NCBI taxonomy): Eukaryota > Viridiplantae > Streptophyta > Magnoliopsida > Ranunculales > Papaveraceae > Papaver > Papaver bracteatum. The sequence goes on from JAJJWX010005361.1 coordinate 122,572, forward strand.
AAAGGACCAGATAATGGAGTTTTTTGTTTACGACGCTTGGAGGGATTATAACGTATATTGTTTAGATGATTGTTTTTGGAGCATTCGTCGAGATGGTGGTTACTATGGTAAAAGAGAAGCAGATAAAAAGTTTCCATTCAAAAAGATGTTTTCTGACAGATGGTTTTAATTCTAGATTGGCAGTGGACAATCACGTCAAAAATATAATGGTGGTTTAGGTCCCGGTAATAATTTTCAGAAGAAACTCACCATCAATCAAGTATTTTCTTATAATTAGTTTGAAATTTAATAATTGGGTGCCTCCTTATGATGTATTTGCAGCTTCTTGATATATTTGGTTCCTATGTGAATCAAATGTTTATTAAAATATTAATAAAAATTAGGGAATATTTGGGATATGCCCCAAAATCGATTGTCATCTTGGGGATATGCCCCAGGATTCCAGTTTTTGGGAATATGCCCCAACCGTCCAAAATTACATCCAAAACCGTTAAGTAGTAAAGATTCGCACACACTTGGGATCACATATGTGAATTAAAAAGTAGATTTTCGATATATTAACACCTTTACAAGGTTCGGGAACATATTTAGACGAAAAAATCTCGAAACAATTAGAGAGATAGTTCATACACATTTACGATAAATAGTCTATTTAACGGTTCCTTGACGGAAACAGTTACTTTGGGGCATATTCCCAAAAATTGGAATCCTGAGGCATATCCCCAAGATGACAGTCGATTTTGGGGCATATTCCCCATTTTCCCTAAAAATTACTATCAATGAAAAGACGCAAGTTTTTCTCCTTCCGTTATTCAACTTGCGTCTTTTGGTAGTTTTTCTATAAATGTTCGAGAATTTCCAAATCCTATACCAAATAACCAGCGACATATATAAATGTTCGAGATTTTCCAAATCCTATACCAAATAACCGGCGACATATAAAAGTCCTCCATGAGCCAATTAGGTTTTCATAAGCTTGCAATATGGGATACAGATAACCAACAAGATGCAGTCAAGGAAAATCAAACAATCATCAAGGATGATCATACGAGAACCATCCATTCACATTCCATTCCATTGTCCATACTGATCTACAGAAAACACTTAAATCGGAACTGGGTGTCTAATCTATTCAACTTCAAACACGCAAGTTGAATAACGGAAGGAGAATCAAGCAAACGAAATCAAAGGGACAAGAGGTACTACATGCCACGAGATCATCTCTGCAAATCTTTATCACAGGTACGGTAGTGAACCTTATATGCATAATCAGAGTTTGTATGTTGTCATTGTTAAATCTCAATAATGCAAATCAATTTAGGAAGTAATGGTTAATGAATTACAAATATGCAAATCAATTTAGGAAGTAATGGTTAGTGAATTACAAATCCACTTGAGCTATGCCTGATAATGTATTGTCGCTGTCCAATCGAATTTATTGTATTGTTATAAACCAATTTCTTTAAGATCAGTGCTGTCCCGCGCAGCTCTTAATAAGCAAACAGTTTGTAGGCCGTTTGATTATTTCACGAGTCATTGGATTAGAGCTAATTTAGTTTCCCAGTCAAAATACACCTGTGAAATTTTCGTTATTAGAAACAGGTCCTTTAAATATATAATCTTTTTGTTCTGTATCCTCTTCTTACTTCTTAGTTAAGAATCATGTGATCTTCTATTAATTTCTATAAACCCCAACTTTGAGGGATGGACCCAGGATTTTTCCTTGGGATAATGCGGCCGAAGGCCGCGGCAAATTTTTTTGGAATACATCACATAATTAGTGGCCAAAGAGTGATCCACCCGTACAATACTAAATAGCTAGGGGAATAAAAGTTAAAACGAACACAAATAATAGAAAAACAAAGTGATTACCAAAATAGAAGAAAGTAGGAGTAGAAAGGTAATGAGTGGAAGAAGATTATTTACTTTAAACATGATTTAAATTTTGATCACCTCATAGTATGGGCTAAAAATCACATACAATTAGCTAAATACAACTAATACGTGGACTAAACATAAAATTAGACCTAAGTTTCTATACAAAAAAAAAATTTACCCAAAAATTAGGGACGGGCTATAGCCTCCTTCAGCCCCTTGCTAGGCCCGTCCCTGCCAACTTTTCCGTTCTCGAACATTTCATCAATTGTATACAATTAACATTAGCCATTACCATATTGCACCACCACTTCAATACAAATGATGTAGGAACTCACCGGGAAGTACTAGTTGGTGTTGTTATATGGGGTTGGTTAAATCAGCGTTACAAAGAAGATTACAATCCTTGTCGCTAAGATTTCTGGTGGTTCATTTGCTAAACAAAATTTACGGACATTTATAAACCGTTCAATGTGATATTCCATAGTTGTTACGTAAATCCGTCTATTCTCAAATTCCAGCTTAATTGCTAACAGTTGTTCATAATCCTAGCATATGAAATTAGTGAATATTTTGGATTCAAATAAACTAGAAGGCTAGAAGCTACTGTTAATTATGTCTGTGAAATTAAAACTAAACTTGTGGCACCTCCTCGTTATGTTCTGGCAAGTCGAACCCTTGACGACGTTAACCAAATCGATTATTAGCATAAGACAGAAGCTAGAATTTTTTTTAGTGAAATCTTCACCAGACTAACGGCGTTATGTTCATGTTATGACTTGCGCAGAGCTTGGTTTTGTTGGCACAGGAGCAAGGCAAAAAGGTTCTTGCTGACGCAATCCAGGCTTGCACTGAAATCATAAATAGACATAAGGGCAAGGCAAGCCATTCTTAAACTTGATTCTGTGTTAAACTAACTGGCTTATAGGAGCAAAATTCGCAAAACTTAGTTGCACATATACAAAGAATCCAGAATACCGAACATGAAGACAGTTTCGGATTTTTTATTTCTTAAATTCAGAAAACCAAATATGATTTAGACACATCTGTCTAACGAGACCAACCAAAATATACGCAACTGCATAACTTGGATGCTGCGAAATCTAAACAAGACATGAACTGCATAACTTTGTCTTTAGTTCTTCTTTATAATTCTAGCAACATGCATTTTCCTTCTGTCCTCGGAAACAAATATGGGTTTGGATGGAAGCAAATCAATAATACCAGCATCGACATTCTTCAAGAACTTAGGCTCCTCTCTCAAAGGAACCTTAAATGAACTGGCCTATAATCCTCTTTATTTCATAGTAGGACTAAAAGCATAATAATAGTCCTATAAGAAAATCAAAATTAATCGAATGAAACCACTAGATGTAAGAAGTTTCCTTGAACTATACCTTCCTTTGCAAATGATTCTTCCAAATTATTATGAGCATTCCACTCACTAAAATCAAAACCATTTAGTAAACTAAGATTAAACTCGTTTTAGCAAATTTTGTCGAGGAGTCATTTCTACAAATCCTTAAACATAAGAGATCAGAAGAAGTTGGGTTTCTAAATCAAAGAAAGAAGGTGAGTTTTCTAATAAGAAACGTTTGCTCTTCATAGTATGATTCATAATAGTAGAGATTGATGACTGATCAAAAAAATAAAAGTAGAGATTGATGAAACTTATTAAGAAAACCACTATGTGCAGAGGATGGTTCTTAGTTTAATTTATAAATCAATAATGGTCGTGCACCATACATCTTAGAAATAAGTGAGAAAGTACCACACAAGAAAATCCATTGTGGATCTTTGGAGATTGTACTTAATCAAAAACTAAGTAACCATTGCAAAATCTAAGTGTGGGTAATGATCCTGCAGGTTTAGGAGATGCTGTTACAGATGCATCAATAACCCATTAATTGTGTATATTCTTTATCTGTGATGCTTTTCGGAGAAAGAGTTTATATGGCAATAATTATATTGCGTGTTAATCACCAGCTTCTTCTATTTTATCTATTATTCACAATTACAAAAAATTCTTCATGGAGTCGTATAATATTTCTTATACACGGTGGAAGATCCGTTACAAACAATCTTTGCATATGAGAATTGGTGGAAGTAGGCATTAATGCAATGCATCTTTCCCATATGAAGTAGGCATTAATGGAGAAGGTTTCTTTAATTCGCATTACGAGTCAACCATATTATAGATTATGGAAGGAAGAAAAATTAAGATTGGCTATTCAAGACTGTTAAGTGTTAACTGAAGATGAAAAGAATTCAGTAATAGAGGTCTTCCACATAACTTAGATAAGGCCTGATCTTCCAAGTAAGCCGATCTTTGATTTTTGTGCTTCTGACAAAGTAGATGCGTGCATCCTACAACGACGGATGGGTGCGGACCGATCATCCATAAAACTATCGCCACTTCACATCTAAATTGGTCTTTGAAAATAACTGAGTTTTGCCTTGGTATATGAATGTTGGTTCTATTTTCATGATAGAGGAATCAATTGCAACAACATAATGTTAGAGACTAAAACATTACATTTCTTTAGATTGCAGTTCATAATGTTGTCGCAATTGATTTCCCTATCATGAAAATAGAACCAACATTCATATACCAAGGCAAAACTAAGATTATGCAAGTATGTCCGAAATAAAAAGGAAAAGTGTTGCCCAACGGATTGAGATGACATGTTGGTTTCGAAGGAAGAACCTTTGGGCTATAAATCTTATACATAATTTGTGCAACAGCAGTCTATGATTACACTTATTACTTTTTCTGTTGGGTCAATTAATGAACTTACCCGTCCATTTGGACGGGCTCACGCAGCTTGTATATATATTTTTGGCATGTGCGGACCTTGTTTGGTTTTCTACACCTTGTTTTCTAAATAAATTCATTAAAGCTTTCAAGAAAAAACTATAACTATATGTAGAAGGAGAAATTGACTAGCGTATACATCGCAGCATAATTATATCATCCAGGCATTAGACTAATAAAATTGACGGAAAAAGTACACACATGAGCTTATTGTTAAGAACGGGCAACGGAAAACCTCAAGGCCATGTGAAATCCATATTAAAATGTTTTGACAGCATCGAAGATCCTAGACAAGTAGGCTTTGGTTATACCCCCGGCCAATACCGGTTCAAGCCATCTTGCAACGAAAATTCATTTCAACTTTTGTTAATTTGTTTTCTTTCAAACAGAGTCATGATGACTTGTTCTCAAGGACCAAAACCTGACCAAAAATGATATGCATCACCTCTTAGGCATCAAATTCATATGGATTAGTATAGCAACCACCTGTCCAATTTCTAGGACCGCAGTTACGTATGGGCAAGTAGGATGTGAATGGATAATAGTCCCACAAAGCTATAATCCGCTTAATTAACTTAAAATATAATAGGGAAGGGCCGCTCCACTCATTGCCAATTGGTTTTGAGTTGGATGCCCGCAGACTTTAATATGGTATCAGAGCTAAGCCCCAGACCTGCCTACGCCACGTGTAGGCCGAGTTACTGGCCAAAGTGTTTAACCGATATTGTCACTTGTACACCCGGGGTGTAGGCCAGTGCCGATACTGGCCGAGGTGTTACCCCCTGATTTAGTCACTCACCTGTGTACACCTGTTACCAATGGACTGGTAACTCCCACGTAGGTCCACGTGTGAGGCACAGTGACTGGCCTTACACGTGAGGGGGCGTGTGAAAGGACAATAGTCCCACATTGCTAGAATCCGCTAATTAACTTAAAAACTTAAATATAACACCCGGGGTGTAGGCCAGTGCCGATACTGGCCGAGGTGTTATCCCCTGATTTAGTCACTCACATGTGTACACATGTTACCAATGGACTGTTAACTCGTACGTAGGTCCACGTGTGAGGCCCAGTGACTGGCCTTTGGAAGCCCAAAAAATAAAGAATGGGCCGGGTAGTCTTATTTATAAATCTCAATCAGACTTATTAAATCCATTTTCCACTAGTGATATTTCTCATCTCCATTCACTTTTCAACAGGTTACCCTTTCATGCCACCAAAACGCAAGTTTTCCATCCAAATATCAATAGCAACGGGAGTATCTTCCTCAACATTCTCAAAGAACAATGGAATCCAGACCTTTGATGTAATCAATAAATTAAAGAGAAAAAAAATCATGAACATGAATACTCAAACTAATTAAGAAGGGTTATTTGGTTTTTGGTACTCAAGTTTTGTCCAAAGTTAGTGTTTGGTCTAACATTTGTCCAGCTTTGCGTTTGGTACTTGGAATTGACGTTGACTAGCGTTGACTGTGCTCGGTCAAATTTCAATAAATTTTAAATCTAATATATTTATACATTTACTACAATTCCCTTCATTTATTAAATATTTACATTACAACTGTAGCCACCACCATCATCGTCATATTTCCACCACCGCAACCACGACGGTGATCATCATGTTCTTCCCCAAATTAGTACCTTAATTTCATAAATCACCAGTTTAATTTCAACTCAATCAATATATCAGAAATCAAATTGAAGAATATCAAATTCTTACCTTACTGCTGTCGTATCAACTAAAGAAGCTCTGTCCCTGCAACATCATCAATCCATCCCTGATTTCTTTACCTATTCCCAAATCTGAAAATTCTGAAAATTGCTTGAAAACTAGTGTAACCTTTGAAAACCCACTAAGCTCAATTATCTAACTCATTCATAACTAAAATTATCCTTCCTTGTAATCCTTGTTCAATACTCGTACTTTCAATTTAGAATAAGAATCAGAAATCAGAACATATAAACAACTAGGGCTAAATAGAAGAAAAAGATGGTGATCACCGCTCTCCCCAATCCTTCTTACACCCTTCTAAAACCCAAATCAGATAATGAAACTGCGACAAGATCTAATCACATATCTTCTTATTTCATCAAAATCTCCAATTGAAACCCTAATAAAATCATAACTGAAATCCCAACTGAAACCTTATTTAATTGATTATGTGTTGAACCCAAATTGAAACTCAAATAAGAATCGAAACCCTAACTTAAGTTTTTACTTGAAAATTTTCAAAACATCTAAAATTGAAGAATCGAAATCCTAATCGTCTCTGCAACAACAATAATAAATCACATAACCTCAAATTGACTTCTTCTTTCAACAAAATCAAACCCTAGATTCTAAATCTCTGCACAAAGTTTTCTTCACCATTTGATCCAAGTAAAGCTAACCTTGATAAATTTATGTAATGGGTTCCAATTTAGAAGGAAAAAAAAGATATGCCAAAGAGATTTTAGAGAATGGAGACAGAAATTCGAAGGTGGTGATTAGGGTTTTGAACTCAGAATGAAATCAGGGTAAGGATATGATCTAATGTCGCTGATAGAACGGGTTCTGGGGGTTATGCTTGAAGAAGTAGGAGCTCGAGATGAACAAGGAAAATGGGTATTCCATTTACAGGGAGTAGCAGGGAGTTTCATAAGAGACGGCAGTAGCAGAAAGGTGAAGAAATTCACATGTCTATTCAATCCAGAAATAATAAAGAAGATAATGTATGACATCAAAACCGTAAAAACGATTCTCTTATTACAACCGCTGGATCCTAGAACCACTAAAGGGCACATTTGTAAACTCATTATTTCTATAATATTTTTATTTTAAAAAATTGATTATAGTTTAGTCACAGACAGTCAACGCCGGTCAACGTCAATTCCAAGTACCAAACGCAAAGCTGGACAAATGTTAGACCAAACACTAACTTTGGACAAAACTTGAGTACCAAAAACCAAATAACCCAATTAAGAACCAAAGAGTATCAAGAACAGCCATCGTTGATTTGTGTTGGTATAGCATCTTGTCTCTCGCAGAAGATGCATCAGCTATAGGGAGAGCGAATAAGAAAATTTAGGGTTATGAGATGATAAATTAGCTGCCGAAATACTAAACCAGAGGGGTTTTTTGGTCCATCCATTGTCCGTTGTCTTTGGATAGATCCGGTCGTTCGTTTTTGGTGTAAATACTTTTTATTTCCCATTCTGGTCGTCTTAGAGCTTCTCCAACGGTGGTTGTATGTGTTTTCTAGGTGACCACCCAAACAAGACATCCTCATTCCAATTTTTTCATAAATTTAGGAGGAAAAGCCATTTCATCTCCAATGGTGTTGTTGGTGATTTTTTATGAATTAAATGCATTTTTTATTTTTAGTAAATTTTAGATTTTAAATTAATTTTGGGAAGCGAAAGCTTATTAGGATAGCTTGACATTGTCAAAGTGAATGTCTAAAACTTGACATTCACTTTGACAATGTCTAACAAAAATTAAGCCATGTCATTTTCACATTGATTTAAAAAGTTGGGTTGGAGAAGATTTTAAGGAAAATGAATGTCTATCCTATATGGACTTAGACATTTATCTTCACATACATTTCATTGGAGAAGCTCTTAGCTTCGGTCTAAATACGAGCTAATCCTTTGCTTAGGTGTCTTGCAGTGATTAGAAAAGAAAAAATATTTCTAGCCCAATTTTTTGTATTTCTATACGAAAAATCCACCGTTTAGATTTTAAATATGCCAACTCGTTGGGATCTTATTTTACTGCATCTCATCAAAAGGGAGCGAAATATTGTTGCATTATTTTGATTAGTTAAATAAAAATGAATGTAACAGACGCGAGATGGCCCATCCTTCATGCACTTAAGAAGAATACATTATCGCATTGGCATTAGTCAAGTCCTAAAAATATATATAAGGAAAATGGATACATAATAAAAAAAATTTATTAAGAAACTACTTCCATCCCCAAACTTTCCCATTTTCCGTTCGGCATTGATTTTTTTTTTTTTTTTGAAAAAAGGTAAGATGGAATTAAAGAAGAAAGTGCCAAGATAGCACCTTACATAACACAAAAGCCACTAAAAAAGAGCTTATAACCGATTACTTTCTAAACAAATTCACCCAATCGAAAACAAGGGCATTAAAATTGAGGCATTGATTCAATTTAACTGCTTTCCCCCCAAAGAAAAAGTAATCCACTTACCATAACATCACCCACTGGTCCATTCTCCTCTTCTTTAAATGGCATATCTTGCTACTACGGGTTACAAAATCATGGGTGTTAAGCGAGCTTGATATCGGCCTTTACAATTTCATCAGAAACAGGGGTGTCGATGTCACTTGTTGCCTTCACCCTCTCCAAAGTTCCAAATTCATTCTCTTTGTTATTACTGCACCACCAGTTTATGGTAGACCCAAGTGATCCTAACAATTCCAAGCCATTCATTAAAGCAATTTTTAACAAAAGTGGTAATCTGTACATATCTCATTAAACATATGTCCTGGTCTAATGACATTAAGAGAGCCTTTTTGTCAATTATATGTTTAACAGACACATAAATGTTAGTAACTAAATAAGTCTCATGGTAAATGCTTGAATTTGAAAAAGAGATAATCAGCAGACAAACCTTGTACGCCGTGATAAATCTCTTCTTGCCCCAGCATGCCTGGATCTCCAACCCATGCATTCCATTTCTCAGATAATTTTATAGCGCACAAAATTTCCATTAGATTTATAATAAACACCAAAAGACAATTAAAGCTGAGATACATACATATCAGTCAGACGGCCACCCCAATTTCATGATGGTAATGTTGATTTGGCTCTTGTTAAGATCTTGTTTAGGTGTCCTGTCAATGGGGACCATTATTAAATTCAAACCATAAAATCGAAGATTTTTTTCTTTTATTCTATTTTGATTTCATAGATAGATAAAGAGAGATAGAAAATCATCTATTAGGAATTTTGGATGTATGGATTTGGCGAGAAAAATAGGAATAAGATAAGAGAGAGTTAGGGTTTTTGTATCAATCATTGTTGTCGATAAGAATAAGAATAAGCTGAATAACTTTGAAGGAAATAAAAAAATGGAGAAAACAGGAACATGAATAAATTAATGGGTTGGAATTGGATGGATTACCTTAAATCTTCACTATATAATTATTTTTTTCTGGATCTAGTATCATCGTCATCACAATTAAACAACCACATCGATCCTTTCCTGCACAACAGAACCACAGAAACATCAGTAAGCTGCCTAATGCCAAGAGAAAAAAAAAATGGACGGAGAGAGAAAAAAAAAAGATTGACAAAGAATATTTTGTGATTCATTAAACAACTTGTTCTTCTAATCTTTTGTGCATCTTCCCAGTATCTTGTTTTGGTTGTGGCCTAAACGGAGAAGAATGAGTGGGAAGTTGCTAACTGACTTAAGCGAACCTAAAGGTCTAAAGTGGGGCAGTTGTTTACTGGATTTTCGTAGGTCACCGGATGTTAACATACGAAAATTGATATGGAGCACTTCTGGTCGTGGATGAAGAATAGTAGAAGTGGGGATAGAAAGTGACAATATGTACTGCGAATAATAGGAGGAGGTGTAATAAAAGTGTATATAACATTCTTTTACAGTTGGTGTGGGGTCAGAGTGAATGAGAAAACTTTATTTATTAATACCCTCTTCACAGAAGTCTAGAGGTGTAAAACGTGCCGGCCCGGCACAGCCCGGCACACGAAGTCGCGTGCTTCACGTGCCATGTGCCGTGTTGTGTTGTGCCAACGATTTATACGTGTTGTGCGTCTTTGTGCTTTACTAGTCAAAAGCTAGGCACAAAGACGCCCACGGGCATAAAAGACACGAATAAACGTGTTGTGCCGTGTTGTGCCGTGCTGGCACATGTGTTATAAATAATTTTAAATCACTTAATGGTATACATTAAGTCGGACATTATTACGAAAATCTAAATAGACAACATATCATTTGTATTTTTTTTCAAGTAAAATCAACAAGTTTATTCAATAAAAATAAATAACCCATCAAATATAAAATTGGATCATTGTCATATAAATTAATGTTCTAGTCAATTATAGGTAACGACATTATAACAACGATATTAGAATATATTTTCCAAATATTTAGGTATTATATGTGTTGTTATAAAAGTAAGTTAGTATAAAATGTCAAAAACTAGCTAGTAAGTGACTATTTTGTGAAATATACACAAAATGTGATTTATTATGCCTTGTTATATGGTGTATTTGTGCATGCTATGACGTGCTTTCTTAACGTGCTGTGTTGTGCCGTGCCACGTGCTAATCCGTGCGCGTCTTTGTCTTTGGACTCTATGTGCCAATTAGTCAAACCCAAAGACGTCCCATTTAACTAACGTCTTTTGTGCCGTCTGGGCTGGGCTCAACTTTTAGCGTCTTTGGCACAACGGCTCGTCTTTACACCTCTACAGAAGTCCATATTAACATTTTGTGAGGCCAAAATCATTAAGAATTGAGTATTAGTATTCAATTATCATCTTGTTGGATTTGGACTGTAGAAAAGGAGGAGTTTTGTATGGGAATGTGGTGGTGGATATCCCGATCCCTATGGTTACGATTAGATTTTTGACTCGGCTCTTTGGCATCAAACTCGGTCACAACTAGGGCATCTTTCATTTTTCTTATTTGTGGTTTGGTGGAACTTTTTTTGTAGCCCATTTCTACTTTTTTATATATATGAAACCCACCATTAAAATTTCATATATGAAGAACCCATATATATTTAAATGTAGAAGTTGATTACATAAATACCCTTTTACCTAAAATTAATTTGTTATCTTTTATTGAAAAAAATAAGTAAATATAATTATAAGAAAATATAATCCCTAAAAAAGCTCCATAAATAATTTTTTGACTTTCTTAGAATAATTATCTCCTAATATATATCCCTAAATGGCGTTTAATTGTTTCTCTCCCCCCCAAAAAAAAAACTTCCCTAAACAACTCATTTTACCTTTTAATTATCCCGTTAATTTGTTTGTCCACGTAATTTGTTTTTATTGCACCGACCAAACAAAGCCAATTGTTACCCATTAGAAAATTCGAGTTTTCACACGATAACTGATTTGGTGAAATTTCTAGGTTTCACGCAACCGACCAAACGAACCCAATTATCACCCATGGAGTTTTAGGAAAATCCTAGTTTTCACAATGCGTGTCTGTGAAACTTCTGGTTTTCATACGTAACAGATTCGGTGAAAGTTCTAGTTTTCAGTGAAAATTACAATTTTTAATGAAATTTTCAGTTTATGAAAATAGCAATTTGGTGATAATTGCAATATTCCTATGTTGGAATTGATTGTATTTTATGAAAAGCATACCAATTGAACAAAACTAAATTAAACTGAGGGATGTCAAATTAATTCCTTAGGTCAATCGTATCACAAAAACCATCCCACAAACAAAACAAAGCTAAGAGTAATAACGAGTAGACAAAACAGATAGCAACAGTATAACAAAAAAGTGATTTGCTTCTGTATGAGATGCTTAGTGTCGCCTAGCTTCAAGCCCTTGACTGGAGAACTGCACAATCCATGGAGAAAAAACGCGCCGGATCCATTTTATTAAAGGCATATTTGTCGAAATCACCAAGCTTGCAACGACCGGGTGTATCTTGAACACTGAAGTTGAGTTGACAGTGTTTTTAACGTGATGATAGATTTTTTTTGAGAATAAAAAAGAAGAAGAAGAAGAAGCCTAACTGTCGCCCACTAATTTTGCTATCAACTAATACCGTAAACCACTCCTAAGAATCTATGATAATCACTCCTCGTTATTTTTCCGTAAAAATGGTAAATAATTTCATAACCTAATTGACCGTAAAATATGGCCTTTTTTTTCTAAATTATAAATTTGTTTGTAACCTAAAATACAAAGAAAGGTTAATTTAGTCTCACGAACAAATTGTAAACCTAAATTCAATTTACAACTAGTAATCATAACCGTACATTTTGTGTTTTGGGCTATACATATAGACTATCTTAATGACGGGTTCCTAGAAGAGAGAGGAACCAAACATGGGTTCCTCAGAAATTTCCACTTTGGGGTTTAGATTTTTGACACTGGACTTGAATAGTAAATGGCCTAAATAACCATGTAATTGGTGTTTATCATCTCTTCGCATATACTTGCATGTTCTCACGATGGCCCAAAAATAGGAGTTATAATTGACGGATCCCTGAGGTACTTACTCTCTCTTATGGTCAGGTATCCATGATTTAACCCATCACCAACTTATCTTCAAGTAAACTTACTTAGGAAAAATGGGTGCACCCAGAGTTGGCCATGCTAAACATATATCAGTAGAAGCTTATGAACCATCTGCTGATACAAAACGGTAGTTATCTTTGGTTGTTCCTTTCTTTCAAATCAAATTCTTACAAGGTTTCAAAGTAATCTAAAGATAAAACAATAGTCCCACATCTGGAGAGGGTGTTCCAAGGATATTCTATATATGATATTAGAATTGCATTTTTGATTGCCAGTCTCCAATGGTTTTGATGCCCACCTAATAGCCCAACATGGGCTATCAGCAACAACATTTTATTACAAAAAAAATAAAAATAAAAATTGGGCAGAGCCAAAAACACAACCAAAATATCGGGCGTCTCCAACTCTGGTTGATTCCAGACTCTTTTTCTGGCTGTTATGTCTATTGCTGCTGTATTATCTCTTACTTTCAGGCCCCAAACCATATTATCTCTTACTTCCAGGCACCAAAACAACCTTGCTAAATTGGGGCCTATCGAAATTTTATTTCCACCACAAACAATGATAAGGGGTATCTAAATTTATTGGAACTTCCAAAATTATCCTTAAAAAAATACTAATATTACTAAATTACCCATTAACTCTTAATAATAAACCTAAAACTAAAATCAGTTTTCATTTCTATCTCATAAACCGATTCTTCTCTTCTTATTCTCCCTCTTTTTTCATATTTTTGAAACCAAAACATCGTGGATTATCGACGATCCAAAAACGATTAATCGTTCCTTTTTTCTATAAAATGTCGTCGCAACTAATGCGGGTGAAGCATCCTACTAACAGGAAATTTCCTTGTAAGGTTAATCCTGGAATTGTAGAAGCGATCCGAAACAAAACGGAGAAAAAGGTTGAGGAAGTTGAACCATCTTTGATCGCACAAGAGGAGGAAATGGGTCGAGTCATGTACTTTTCTATGAACCCAATCTTGTAAACTAGGTTTTAGTAACATGTAATCACTTAGAAATCGAAAATTTTGAAATCAAAACATTTTCTTGTTCACAGAATCAGATTAAGTTAATGTATAAGTATACCGATTAAATTTAGAAACGGGTTATGTTTTTAAACTTATAGACCGATTGATCTGCATGTAAATTTAGAATCGGAAGACGTTAATGTATAAATAGACCGATTATTGTAGCCATAGTTTCTGTAACTAATTTTTGTTAGAATCGGATTACATATGTGTTCACAAAAACCGATTATGTAGCCTTAAAATGCTTATATGCTTAGTGAATAATTGGACTTTATATGTATATCGATAAAAACGATTGTTAGAATCGGGTTACATTAGCACTTAAAACATCTGATTATTGGTTTTTATTGTTAGAATCAGATTACATAAGCACTTGAATAAACCGATTATGTATTTGTTATGTTCTGAATCGGTTTTTATATGTATATCGAGTAAACCGATTGTGTACCTTAACTTAAAAAAAATGCATTTGATTTCATTGTTGTTTATTGCGTAACTCCGTATTCTACTTCACAAAAACATTCAAGACATCAACACATATCACAAACTGGGGGATATTCTTTGGGTATTGGTTTGGCGGTTCACAGCGTGCGGCGTATACTACTCCCGTCATAAGAAAGTGTCATAAGGATGAGGGGGTCAGTAAATACAGGGAGTTAATGGTGAATGCTCTTTTTTATGGAACATCAATTCCATGCATCAACGGTGACCAGATCTTCCCATTTACTCACCTATTTTTCCATTCCTTAATGAGACCAGAGTACGTTTCATTCCGACTTGTATAAATAAGTCTTACCTATTTCTACCGAATAACAAGTTCAGTCAGGATCATACAACACTCAGAAAATATTTTCTAGCATTCCATTGGTTAGCTTCCCACTTTATGATATAAGTCATAGAAAACAACTACTCTTTCAGAAATCAACTATTCTGGTTTCATCATTTTCCTTGCTTCCTTCCCAAAAACCAACCCATTCTCCTTTACTTTGTGACCAAGGCAGGTCTGGAACGGACATTTCTTGGTTTAGGACAGACTTGTACAAATTAATCTCTCGAATCTAAAGTACTCCCTTGTAGTATAGTGCGTAGGGTTTAAATTCGTTTCTTACCCACACACCCAAAATTACCGAAATCAACAGAAACCGTTTTCACCCTCAAACAACTGTAAAATGCTTAAGTAAGAAAAGACGGTTGAGGCAGCCAAATTCTTATGACTACCTTCCTTCTGTGAAATAAGATGTTGAGTTAAAGCCAAGCTACTATTCTCCAAGTGATTCATCGCATCGTCAAAATTATCTCCAACCAAACCCTTCAGGCGAGATTGAAGATTCTTCTCATTAGAAATAAGTAAAGCATTCTCATTCGCTAGGGAAGCATAGGAATCTTCTAATTTAGTATGTTGTTCTTTAAGTTGACTCTCCTTTATACTCAAAGCTATCCTACCCCGGATGAGTTTATTTTTTCAGCGGTAGATGACTCAGTTACTTCTTTAAGTTCACTTCTCAACAAGCGAAGAGATCGCTCTTGATCATCACACATTTTTTTGACGTATATTAAGTTGGTTCGATGATATCGCCACCTTGTTTAAGAGAATTCTCTTCTCTTGGTATAGGGTTATATTCTCATCTGACAAAGTTTCAATTTCCAAGTAATCTTTAGTTAATGAATAACAGAGTCGGGATACTTCGCTACTTAATGTTTCTTTCTCTTGAACTAATTGAGCGTTCTCCTTGGTAAGGTTTTCAATTTGATCAACAGAATATGAATGGAGATTATCTAATTGGTTATATTGGTCCAACAAATCTTCTTTGTCATCACGAGCCTCTTCAACGGCGAATTCAAAGTCATACATATCCATTATTTGTTTCTGAATTAAAACTTAATGTGCGAACAAAGTATTTTAAGGAATGTGAACGTGAAAAAGATTAAACTACCAAAGAAAATAAGCCATAAGCGAAGACAAGAGGATCATACCTTTTAACTCATCATTCTTTTTACGAAGATTATCGCAGTCCAGGGAAATATTCTCAAACTTCTGATTCTCAAGGCGAAGATTCCCGCACTCTAAAGTCATGGCCTGGAGACTCTCCTTCAAAGTTTCAATTTCTTTCCCTAAATATGTTTGCGAAGCTGCTTTTTCAGAACTAAAATACTTGCTCAGAATCTCGCAGACACTGAGTTTGACGTGATCAGCGGAAGATCTCTTAACATCATCAAGAACATTAGATAAAACCTTGAAGGCGATGTCCACTCCTTCCAAAATTTCTTTATTAACATGGAGGGATTTAGATGAAGAAGTGGTGATGATTGAAATTTTGGGAATTGAATCATCTTTTGAAATAAATGTATCATTCGTAGGCGTAGGATGGGGTTGAAATGGAATCAATCTTGGAGGCGTCAGCAAAGGGAGAAGAAGAGGTTTTATTTGCAATAAGGTCGGTTGAAGGGATGACATATGTAGAAATATCTTGGTGGACGTGAGTGGTAAGTAATAAAGGCCCAACTTGTGAAGGAGAAGTAGGAGATACTAAGGGTTTGAATTCATGAAATGCAACTAAAGAATTAACAGTCCTTGGTTGGCGAGACTTCTTAGAGGGTTTGTTTCCATCTTCATCACCCTGCGAATCACAACGCAGATAAGAAACAGAGGCAACAATATTGTTATTAAAATAATAATATTTCTTACTACCTTGTCATTCGCAGGATTTCTTTTACCTACAACAAAATTAGGCTATGAGATTTTAGAAACTTTAGGGTGTGGGACTGTGAATTTGGTGCTAGAGGTGCTTTTGCTTAAACAGAAACAGTATGATAATTATGTAAAATAAAAAAATTAATTGGGGAAATCAACAAAATAAGATCAGTTCCAGCAAAATCAAAAGAATAAAAGCAAAACTAAGAAAAAGTAACCTTGGTGACTCCATGAAAGCAGCAACAGACAGATGAACTCGTGAAAATCAAAGGGGAAGAAAGTTGTAGACGATGAAGATTTACAGAGAGTTTGGAGATGAGGAAGACGAAGTAAAAGAAGAAAATTATCTTTCCACAAGTTCTCACCTTAAATAAACAAAAAGAGATGACTGGTTAACATTGAACGTGTCGGTGGACAGGGGAATATTAAACACGTGTAGGTGGTTACGCTTAATTCACGGAAAGTTGTCAGTAAAGAAGAATATGGAAAGATGAACATGTGCGGCATTTTGAACTAAAATTTCTCATATCATTCTCTCCTTCGCAGAGAAGACATGAGAAGAGGCAAGATGTAGGAGCAGAATCTCGCAACATCAATATCCCATCGAAGGTTCAACAAACGAGTGTATGTGAAGACATTGCAGACTATTCGAAGAAATGACGTGGAAAGTGATATCAGCCTAATCAAGAGGAAAGTGTGAAGACCTTGCGAGATTTAAGAACATTACTAAGAAAACCCTTGTAAGCTTGCGAGAATGACGCAAGCCAGATCCGAAAATAAAGGTTGACTTAGCTGTCATCCACTACGTAATACCCTATATAAAGAATCAGGCAAGGCTTAAGGAAGGAGAGGTCTTTTTTGAGTAGTAAGAAAGCAAGTAGGAGAGAGAAAGTCTAGATTAATTCTTATTTCCTTGTTTTCCTCTCATTCTTGTATGAAATTCATAAAAGAAGTTAATAAAATTTTAATTATTGGTCTTAAAGTTTGTACAAATCATTGTGAATTTCTATTAGGGTGTGGTTGTATGAATTCCTGCAACTAAAATCTAAAAATTGGGCATGGGTGTTTCCAGTGAATGTGATGGCGTTATTTCACACATGTCCAAACAACAATGATCTTTCTTATACAGGGAAGGAGGTATGGGATCTTATACATGCAGCGGTCTTTTGGACCATTTAGAGGGAGAGGAATTGTCGTTTTTTCGAAGAAAAATACACTTACAATCTGATTTGGAGCTATATGACAATGCTAAATATCTAATAATTCTTTCTTGGGAAGCAGCTGCTGGGAATAAAGTACATACAAATTTCGCCAACTCAGTCAGCAATTGGGATACAATCTTCTTCTAATTTCTTAGTTTCACTTTGTTTTTTGATTTTCTACCACTAGTAGAACTCTTGTACATTCTACTCTATTAATAAATTTCTTCCTTTTGATCAAAAGAATAAAAATATGTCAATTTATGGAGACACCCAATATCTTGATAAAATTCAAGAAAAGAAAGAAAATATCATAGTAACACCGGTTTTAGACTATTTTGGAGGACTTTTTCGTGATGAACAAGAGCATGCATTACAAATATGCAGTAAGTTGTCATGAAAAGATAAAAAAATTGTTAGCAAATATTTCACGAGCGCATCTTTCAAGACAAGAATGATCAATCCAGTTTCTACCGTCTGTAGGATTAAGCATCACTTACTAAACTTCATTACATCTATGCATACTCAACCCCGTACAACCACTTTTTATCGAATTGCAAATCCACTTTCTTCTGATATGCATGTTACTTACGTGGATGCATCAATTCATTATGATACTAACACTATTGCTATGGTATGGTGCTTTTATCTACAGTAGGTACTTATGATGGGGTAAAAGAAACCTACGCAGCGGAGTGAATGATACTGAAGATGGAGAACGCATGGTTACTTTGGAAGTGTTAAGTTCGGTCAAAATTCTGAACCTACAAAGTTCCCACCTTGTTTTTGATGCCGAAGTTTTGGTGTAGTCAATAACAGGGATGGAGCTAGGAATTCAAGTTGTGGGGGATAAAAAAAAGAATTTTGATAAATATTGTAGTTGCTGGAAATCCTACAACCACATCCCAATGAACAAAACAATATTCTAAGAAATCACAATGGAATATTTCTATTAAAATCAAGAGCTACAATCGATTAAAAGTATTACAATAAATTTACTTTCTCTCCAAACCAATTTTCTCTCTCTTAGTTTCTTGTCTAACCTTTTCTCCAGAATCCCCCAACATATGATGACCTCTTTCCTTTATATAGGATTCCTCATAGTAGATGACAGCTAAGAGATCCACTATTTTCGGAATCACTGTGCGTTACATTCGCTCATGTACACTCACTCATTCTCGCTCAGCTTATACTTCACATAGATCATCACACTTTACTCGTGACTTTATTGACATTATCCAATGCGTCATCTCAATCTTTCTATGTGAGATGGTCCTCGCTTAAGTTAGGTCATCTTCATTTCGTATTCTTATAGTTATATGCGATATTCCACTCCTACATTTTGCCTCTTCTCATTTTGCTTACTTCAGAGGGTGAGAAATATGAGAAATTTCCATTATATAATATCGTGAATATGTATCTTTTCGTATTTTATCTTGCCGATCTTTCTCCAGAATTCCATTTTTCCTTAATTACATGTGTATTTTTCACCACTTATTATCTGACACGTCCTTTTAACCGCATGTTCTTATCCGTTCATTCTTCGCAGTAATTAAACCAGATCTCAAAAAATAAGACTATCTTCTTAGCTTTTTCTTATATATATATATATTCTTTTGTATTCCTATTTTCTTCTTTTTTCCTTCTGCTTTTATCTTCTCTATTATGGATCTTGATTTTTACCAAGTAATATAATCAACTTCTTTCACTCATCTCCATTCCCGTTCTTCAATGGCTCCTGCTGGTAAAAAGATGGAGACGGAATTCAACAGGTTAAAAGGCGAACTTCATTTGAGAGGTTACTCGCTTTCTCTACATTCATCATCTACCTATTCGTCAAAACTCCACCTGGATTTGATCAATTATGTATGATGGAACGATCAAAGAATTATTATTTCATTGGGACATCTTCAAATTCTTACAATTCCTCTGTACAACCCAGAAATTCCCTTATTCTATGAAATTCCTGCTGATGATAGATTCACACGGGGAGTTTTCAAATTAAGTGGTGATGTAATTAGAACAATATTAGAATATTCTCGTCGCGCAGCTGGATTAGAGACATCTTACCCTTATGATGTGCGAAATGAACTGCATTGTGATAAAATCATTGATTCTACCGAATACACCCTTGATAGCTTTTTCAACAATTACTATGTTGCAACTATAAAAAGTAAACAAACAAAATGGGCCGTTCGCTTAAGAAGAAAAGATGGTATTGCTGAAGATAAGAAGATCAAGCAAGATGTTGACTGGAATGACAAATCCAATAAAAGTGATCGCAAATCTAATGATTCAAGATGGATTAACTGCCATGTTATCTTAGAAGGTCCCTACATCTATGAAAAAGCTGGAGATGGCTCTGATATTCTTCTTCTTGAGAAATTTTCTTCTTATCAACCCTGGGAATTTTCATTGTATGAAGATGAGACGAAGAAGGTGGTATGGGAACTTCGCATATGTATTTTTAAATTTCACATAAGTTCCTTCCCAATTTCTTATTTTACTATTCCTCTCCTTTCATGCTGCTAAGAGAAACAAAACTTCGCACAATACGTCACCTTCGCAGAATAATAAAGCGTTTAATTTTAACAATATTGTTCCCTCTGTTTCTTATCTTCATTATTCGCGTAGATGAAATCTTTGGGTGCTAAGACTTCGTGTAAAGGTAAGTAGCTTATATCTAAAATTTCTTCCAAGAAGGATTCTTCGATGGATGAACTCTCCAATAAGCGTAAAAGATATGATTCTTATTCAAGCTCGGAGTCTAGTGAGGATGACATTATTGCTACTGAGGATTCATCAATCGATTATAACCTGAAAGAGTTATCCAATATTTTTGCTGGAGATTTTTTATAATTGTTGACAATGAAGGATTGGATCATGCTTTTAGAATGGTCTCTAAGATCTGCGATGCTCCTACTTTGGATGATTCATATCCTCGTGGAGCTTCCTCTACGATAAATCCAAACCTCCAATTCACAATCGGTCTTTGGTAATATTTTCAACTTTATCTTTTGTCTTTTCCTTAGTTTTATTTTATTCCTAATTGTAATACTTCCTTTTATTTTCGCAGGGTGCTAGTTTAGATTATGTAATCTCCTCAGATTACCAAAGGAGAATTATTAAGCTTGAGCAAGAAAATGCCAAGCTTAAAGATGAAAATTCGATCAATTTTGGATTGATTCACAGATCCCGAGAAAGAAATGATGAACTCATCGATATGTAGTCTTTAGCATTTCTTATTTTTTTTATATTCATAGACCTTTATAACCTTTCTAATGAAGCTTCCAATCTCCCTGACGATGAAATCCTTTTAGAACATCTTAATTCATCTTTAAATTATTACCCTGACCAAAGGTCTGAAAATCTGAGTTTAGAAGAGTTAAGACCGAGATATATTTCTCTTAGAAGAAGTCATAGATCTGTATTAAATTCATTTAGTAACTTTAAACATCGTCATCATGAGAGTCATGAGACAGTTTATGTTTTGGAAGCGAAGAAGAATAATCTTATCACTGAAAAAGATGAGATTGCTCTTAGGGGTGCGAAAGTACTAGAAAAATTCTAGGAATCCATCATTGAGGTTCAAAAAGAATGTGACTTAGCTTTGAGCAAAAAGAACACACTTTTCAAAAAAAAGAGACTTAATTCGCTCTCAGCTTGTCATAGAGAGCGAAGCTGAATTTAGCTGGGATGCTACGGTTTTGGATGATGTTAGGAAGGGTTTAGGTTTAAACGTGAGTCTTCAGGATGAACACTCCGCATTAGTTAAAGACATTGTTTCCAACTATGAAGGTCATATGTTTCTCTTTTAATACTTGTTTCTTCTTTGAGAATAACATTTTCTTTTATTTTAACTTGCTTGTTCAAATTTCGCAGAGAAAGAGAAGGATCATCTTAAAAATATTGAGGAATAAGAAACTTGCTTGGCTTATAGAGAAGGAGAGTTATCTGCTCCTAACTCCAAATATTATCAATTGAAGAAGAATTTCACCATAATAGTCCAAAATAACTGTAATGATGCTAATCGTGCTCGTAAAGCAGCCGTAAAGAATGTATGAATTGAGATTAATATCCCTCCTTCAAAGTATAGATTTCCAGAAAATCCTAATAATGAACCTATTCCTGAGATCTTGGACAGGGAAGGAGAAGACGAAGAATCTGGGGAAGAAATAAGTGATTCCGAGGCTGAGCGAGATGAAGAACATGAAGATTAATAATCCTCTTTGTTGTGAATTCTTTTTTGTCTTTTGTACATTTTCATGTAATTATTTTCACTTATTTAATGAAAATTCCATTTATTCGCACTCGCGTCCAAGATGTCATTCTTTCTCGCATGTATATCAGACTATCAAATGGGGAAAATAACATTCCTTTTGCATTATCATTCTTGCCTCTGTGAATTTACACATCTTGATAGAATGAATATGATTAATTTAATCTTCTTGATTTAGTTTTTGTGAATGAGTTTCCCGTATCCTCATTTCCCTGTTAATTTTTGCTTTTTAAGATATTTTTTATAGGATATCCTGCAAAATAAGTGTTAGTTTACATACAATCTTTCTTATGAGGTCTTATCTTGCCTTCATATGTAAAGGTTTTATCTTACCTTACTTTATGTGCGATGAGATCGCAGGAGGTCTTTACACTGTGGTGTATCGACCCATTGATCTCATCTTATCTTTTTATTATATTATTACCTCTTCAGGTTTTATCGCATAAATATCACGATTCTAAATACTTCCATGAGTAAAAATCCTCATGATATTTACGTATTTTGACATAATTCAGCTCACTAATGGAGGTGTCGTCCTTATCTTCCCGCTGGTTTCCCTTTCAAGGAAACTTACCTCTACCAGTTTATGGTTATGGATTTTCCCATCCAGTAATTCAATAACCAGTTGATTTCGCAGTCTCACATTCCACTATCAATAAGGTTTATAGATGCGAGACCGCACCCTAAGTGGGGTATCTTCAGACCGAGTGCATCATGGTTAGGACTTGTCAGGAGTGGCAAGGTATGCTCCAGACGCCCCGGGAACTCTTGACTCAACCGTGTACCTCAGCGCCATGATCGAGTTTCTGCACTCCTTAGGAGAGACTTTCTCACCTTAGTCTCTCAATCTAAGATTATTATCTTAGACTGAAAATTTAAGGTACCTCTCCTAGATGGAAATTTTTGTTTGTTCTTACCCCAAATCTCCATGACTCAAGTTCCAGGGTCGGTATAGCTTTCCCTTGAGTCATGCTTTCTAGGTTTCTCCGACTATGACGTGCGATAGGTCTTACTATTTTGTCTCTTGCATCTATGAGAAATAGGTTGCACCCCACATTCAGATTCCTAGTCTATCTTATTTAAATTTTTATTTCTGATGCCTTTTGTTAAGGTCTTATTATAAATGATGCAATATTCTTCTCTTCATACAGTATTACCATGTGAAATTTGAATATTTCATTTCACTTCCAAGCTTTGAGTTTATGCAACTCTATTACATGGTTTTCTTATTAATTTCTTCTATATGAAGAAAATTTTAGTGCGGAAAAAGCTTGAATATTTTAATCCAATAGTATTCTTATTCACAAGTACTACTCATTCTCCTCCATACTACTCCCTTACCCATTTCATATTTTGTATCTCCTTAAATTCGCAAATGCTTTTCAGAATATTATCTCGCATGATTTCTTCATTCTCCTCCATGCGAGAATCACCGCACTCTTCACTTTTATCTCGGGTACACAACTTCTTCCTCTGTATTCCCTCCCCTTCTTTAGAATTGACATTTCTGGCTCTCTTAGTACGATCATTCGCAGAAGATTTTACCTCAGTATTCCTCTTATCCTTGTTGTCAACCTTATACACCTCATCCACCATTAATCTCTCAGCTCTTTGACTGTCTGCAGCATGCCTTTTCCAATGTCTTCGTTTACCTTCTCTTTCTTCGCACTCATCAATGTCAATTTCCTGGAAGTTTCTACTTTCAACTGTATCTCCTCTTATTATACCAATACCTTGTGGTAAAGGAAATTTTATGCATTGATGAAATGTCGATGCCACACCCAAAATATTATGTAACCACGGTCTTCCAATTAAAGCATTATAGGATGATTCAACATCCACGACACAAAATACAATTTCCGTTGGTAAATTCTGAAGAAGAATCCTCATTGTCACCTCTCCTTTTGGCTTGTTCGCAGTTCCATTGAAGCCATAGGTTTTATATGTTGAAGGAATTAATTCATCATCTCTTCCCCCCATAATGTTTTATGTAGGATAAATTAGAATACCCACAGAACTTTCAATATCTATGAGTATTCTATTTATTGCAAAAGTGTTTTCTTCATCTTCTTCATCATCCTCTACTTTCGGTTTCAAATTAATCCCTATTTTCACTACTAATGAACACTCGTGCGATTCCCCTCCACCTGGTGTTTCTTCCGCACTAAATGAGATAACTTGTTTTTTCCAGTCTTTTAATGGTGATACTTTCGCAAGGTTTTAGATTTCTCTTCCATCGTCATCCCTCGCATACACTAGACTTAAAATGTTATCATGGAAATCTTCTATATTCTTGAAGGAATGTATAATTGAATTACAATATAAGTTATTTTCTTTCGCACCTACTTCAATTACATATGTATTCTTTCATGTTTCCATTTTATGTTCCTTTCCTCCCGATGGGTGTGGTGGTGGTAAATTCTTTGTATCCTGGTTGCGTTAGATATCCTCCCTTTAATTTATTTTATTTATTTACAAAAAATTTTAATTATCATATTGTTAACCTTAGTTGTATCCTGTTGTTGATGGTGGATTTTAGACAAGGGGTTAAATCGTAAAACCCCATGACCTAGTGTTACCAGCAACACATTAACTAAGAGCATTTAATTCAGGTGTCAATAATTAATAGGGGTATTTTTTCAAAATACCAGATTAGGGTTTTCGACACAGAACCCTAATTCCAAAACTAAGCCGCATACTGCGCACCATGGCAACAACGCCAAAACCAAGCCGCATACTGCGCACCATGGCAACGACGCCAAAACCAAGCCGCATACTGCACACCATGGCAACGATGCCAAAACCAAGCCGCATACTTCGCACCATGGCAACGATGCCAAAACCAAGCCGCATACTGCGCACCATGGCAACGATGCCAAAACCAAGACGCATACTGCGCACCACGGCTACGACCCCAAAACAAAGCCGCATACTATGCACAATGGCAACGATGCCAAAACCAAGCCGCATATTGCGCACCATGGCAATGACGCCAAAACCAAACAGCATACTGCAACCATGCCAAACTAAGTCGTTGTGCCATTGGCACATTCCAAAGTAGCGCCTTAGGCTTGCAAACCGTGCAACCTAGGCCAACATGGCTATGCGTGCCATTGGCACATGCCAACACGCACCGCTACCCAATTCCTATTTCAAGTCTCTATGCTATTGGCACGGGCATAAAGTAGCACCCTCCACTTGGCCCAAATGGTCGTGCATGCCATTGGCACATGCCAACACCCACCGCTAGCCAATTTCTATTTTCAAGCCGTTATGCCAAAAATAATGCCCTAGGCTTGCAAACCGTGCAACTAGGTCAACTTGGCCGTGCGTGCCATTGGCACATGCCAACACGCACCACTAGCCAATTTCTAAGCCGCTATGCCGTTTGGCACATACAAAAAATAGCGCCCTAGGCTTGCAAACCGTGCAACTAGGTCAACTTGGCCGTGCGTGCCATTGGCACATGCCAACACGCACTACTAGCCAATTCTAAGCCGCTATGCCGTTTGGGACATGCCAAAAATAGCGCCCTAGGCTTGAAAACCATGCAACTAGGTCAACTTGGCCATGCGTGCCATTGGAACATGCCAACACGCACCACTAGCCAATATCCAAGTCGCTATGCCGTTTGGCACATGCCAAAAAAAGCGCCCTAGTCTTGCAAACTGTGCAACTAGGTCAACTTGGACGTGTGTGCCATTGGCACATGCCAACATACAAACCACTATCCACTTTCTATTCTAAGCCGCTATACCATTGGTACATGCCAAAGTAGCGCCCGCAACTTGGCCAAAGTGGCCGTGCGTGTCATTGGCACATTCCCACATGCAACAACTATCCAATCCCCATTCCAAGCCACTATGCCATTGGTACATGCCAAAGTAGCGCCCACCAACTTAGACAAAGTGGCCGTACGTGCCATTGTTACATGCCAAACACGTTTCCACTAGCCACTTTCTATTCCAAGGCATTCCGCGCATGCCACATGCTCCACTAAGCGACTTTGGCATTTCTATCCGCACTCAAAGTGCAACTTGCGGCCATGGAATTCCGCGCATGCCATTGGCACTTTCCACATGCTCCACTAAGCGACTTTGGCATTTCCATCCACACTCAAAGTGCAACTTGCGGCCAAGGCATTCTGCACATGCCAAATGCTCCACTAAGCGACTTTGGCATTGTCATCCGCACTCAAAGTACAACTCGCGGCCAAGACATTACGCACATGACAAATGCTCCACTAAGCGACTTTGGCATTTACATCCTCTCTGAAAGTACAACTCGCGGTCGAGACATCCCGCACATGCCATTGGCATATGTTGCAATGCTTAACTAGCAACTTTGGCATTGCCACTTGCGCCCAACTCTCGAGACGCCAACACAAACTGGGGGATTCTTTCTTGGGGTTTTGGTTTGGCGGTCACAACGTGTAGCGTACACTACGCTCACAATAAAGCAAGGCGTGCAAGGAATGAATACGGACAATTAAATAAGGAAATTTATGGTGAAAACGTTTTTCACCATAAAGCCAACGGTTTCCACCTCCTTTGTTTTAATTGATACATTTACTCAATTCCTTAATGAGGCCAGGGTACGTTCAATCTCACTTGTATAAATAGGTTTCACTTATTCTGCCAAAACACGCAAGTCTTGGTCAGGCAAAATACAACACTATCAGATGGCAACTTTGCAAGATCTCTCAAAAGATTCCATCACTAGCAAGCTTCCGCAAGCTTATAAACTTCTGATACTAGTTGAGATACTACCTAGCCAGAACTCTCTGGTCTCATCACCCTTTTTCTCTATCTTCCCAGAATCAACCCTTCTCCTCCACTTTGTGACCGAAGCAAATCTGGAATGGCCATCTTCTTGGTTTAGTCCAGAGTTGTACATATTGATATCTCGAATCAAAAGTGCTCACATGCATCACATTTATTTAAGGGTTTAAACCTATCTCTCCACCATCGAATTTACCAAATTCGGCAGAGGCGATTTTCTCCCATAAACAATTGGCAACCACAGCGGGAGTTTCAATCTATTGGTTACAATATCTACTTCTAGAAATCGATCTCGCGTCTCGATACAAGAACCAACAGCAGAAGCAGCCAATCGGTTTGGAGATCTGCGACTCAACTACCAGACAACCCAGTTGACAGCTGTAAAAACTACACAGGAAACTGGGGACTGGATGACGGCTTTTTCAGCAAAACTATTACTAGCAACTGGGGACTTACTAGAAAAGGCACCGGCAAAACCACTTCTTATACGAAAATAGACATATTTGTGACGAAAGATCCATACAACAAGTAAGTCTAGCCCGGGCAAGATATCTGATCTATTTTTGGGTTCTCAGTAAAACCATCATACCATTATGTTTTGTGTTATTGCTAGCAAAAAATTTCATAAAAACAATATTCCCTTCGCAAGGCATAATCAAAGTTATATATTAAAACAATTCATTCCAGAAAATAATCCAACATCTCAAAAAACATCAACCAACTTCCAAAATCAGTCAGACTCCGAAATCCAGCACCCAAAGTGTTCCTCAAAATAAAATGGAATCTAAAGAAGAAACATTTAAGGGAATTTGTCCAACAGCGGTTTACTATTCTTAGCAAGATGGTCATTCGCATCTTCAATAGCCGCTCTCTTCATAGCTAACACCTTGGGAAACTCCTCAGCTTCCGCTTCTTGCCGTGTGGTCTCCTCCCCAGAAGGGATTTAGACTACTTTATCCTTCAATTTTCGAATCTCAGCAAGATTTTTGACGAACCACGAAGAATTGAATTACTTCTCCACACACACATTGCGGCGATGTTCCCAGTTAGCAATGATGTCTTCAGAAACAATGTGGCCAGTCACCCCGCACATGTCCTCAATAGAAGATAAAGCTTCTTCCACACGTTTAACTAAAGCAATAAGACTAGTGACCTTCCTGGTCGTATCCATGTGTCCATATTTCTTCCATATTTTGGTATACAACGCCTCATATTCGGCCAGCACGCTGAAACCGCCGACCAACACGTGACCTGGCTAAGGAACCAAGTATGGAGGATCGAAAATGGCGCCTGCAACCATATCCGCAATCTGCGAAGGGTTCCCTTCCGCATCTGTGCCAGCAAACAGAGAATCATTTCT
Organism: Papaver bracteatum; assembly: GCA_023529315.1. Classification (NCBI taxonomy): domain Eukaryota; kingdom Viridiplantae; phylum Streptophyta; class Magnoliopsida; order Ranunculales; family Papaveraceae; genus Papaver; species Papaver bracteatum. The sequence continues at coordinate 150,853 of JAJJWX010005361.1, forward strand.
CGGTCGAGCTGCATTCATGCTTTGTGATTGATCAACTTCCGTCTCCAATCCATCATCAGCGGTCACAGTCACTACAGGAGGATCTTCAACTTCCATCTCCGGGTCATCACTGACGGTTGTTGTCACCAAGGGAAAGTATTCATGTGCCTCCATATCAGATCCATATCCTGAGAAAATTCCTCCTGCAAGATTTGAGTTAGACATTTTCAAAGGGAGGAGGAAGAAAAAGAGGAGCGAAACCTACCGAGCCACTTTCCGAAAGGGATCCAGCGCTGCTATCGGAAAAATCACCCTCACTTTCCGAACTTTATTCTTTCTCTGCCAAACTTTCTTCTTTCTCTGGCGCATCACCGTTGTGAGAAGGCTCGATACCGCCATAATTACTCAAAGGAGTTACCGTCTCCTGACAGCGAGTAAGAGCAGCAAAAGCATTAACACTACCAAAGCCCTGGAAGAACCGAGACACATACCTTCAGCAGAAATTCACACATTTGGAAACAAACCAACAAAGAAGCGACACATACCTTGTTATTGGAAGAACTGAAAGACACAAGGGCTGCAGGAGGATCCTTTGAAACCGTCTGAAACCCACCAGCACGGTTTTTCATCCTCTTCTCTTTCACTTGGGGACTTTCAAAATTGCCAGACGACTTTCGCTTGAAATCTCTCAACATTGGGTACTTATTCAAAACTTCTTGGGAAGGCTTACCACGAACATTTTCCACCATGTCATCCACAAACTTTCGAACCATAAGACTCTCACGGCACCAGAACTCGTTGTAACTAAAGATCATCAATGGTGCTCTTTCTGGTTGAGAGAAGGGAAGACGGATACCTTGCCCAAGGGCACTGGAATCGAGGGAAGCATGCAATGAATTCTCAGGAAGCTCCAACCGGTAAGCAAGGGGCACCCCCTGATCGAAACCCATATGACGAGCCACGCGATCAATGTTGTACTCAGCAATCTGGAAATCCCCTCTAAAGAAAGACGGAATGTGACCGGGGATGTAACTTTGAATAAAAAAGTTTTCACCAATGCTCAAGTCGTCATCTAAAGACAAAATCACATCCGGAGTAGAAACAAAAGTGTCAATTTGAGTCACGGACCTATGAACTGGCTCCCACGGGCGAAAATTGATCTCGTGAGATTTATCAAGAAGGCTAACCAAGCTCACACCAACTCTTAGACCCTTATTCTCCCATAGAAGAATTCGAGATCCACCCCAACTCGCAGGAATCGTAGGCAACAACTTTGGAGAATGCTTTTCAAAATGCTCCCATAGCCAAGCTTGTAGAAAAACGACGCGCACATATGAATCCACTTTCATGAAACCATTCGAAACTCGCATATTCACGACTAAGTGATCCAGATGTGCGTACAAGGAGCCAATGAATAGATTTCCAATGGGGAGAACTTCACCTTTCCCCAACTTCACAATAATTGGTAGCAGCTCTGGCCTTATCTCCTTCTTGACGGAACCGTCGTCAATAATGTCTCTAGACAACCAGAGGGCCAAAAATGCTGCAATGTGGAAATCGCTGCTATTCTGTCTAGCCTCCAACTCTTCCGGAAACCACTGAGATGTCCACCAGCTGTAAAAGAACCTTTCATCCTCTTTCTGGACGAAATCTTTCGACATCGCAGTAGAGTCTTTTCGGGAAAAATCTCCCAACTTAGCAACAAGGGCATTTCGCATCTTCTTCTCATCTTTTGATAATTGGATGTTAAGATCCCCGGTTACCGGAAGATTCAGCAAGAGAGCCACGCTCTCCAAGGTGAAAGATATTTTTCCCCATATACAGATAATTATGTGAGTGTACGAGCAGCACCTAGAGAGGAAAGCAACCAAGCCCGGGATATCTTTCCTAATCTGGAGACTTACTAAAGCTCTGACGGCATTAATAATCCTCACTCGAGTCAAGTTGAAATTTATATGCTCCCTACTCACCATAAATTCAAACCGCACATCAAAAGAATGTAATGGGCTTTGACACATCCTGAAATCAATACTGGAAGAAGCATACGCTCCTTTATGAAGACAAAACCGTATGGTATGCTCTGGCCGAACTGTGCGTGTCTTCTTTTCATCTTCACCATAAGTCAATAAAGTTGGCTCGAAGTCTGGAAGATTCCTCCGAGCAGGAGCAAAGGGTTTGGTAAAGAACTCACCATCTATGTTTGTTTGGGAAATTGTGAAATTATCTCCCAAACACATAACCGCGCTCGACAAGAGAAAAATCCCTAACACATGGGAGAATAGTATTTTCTACGGTTTCGAAATACATATACAATATTCTTCTTCGGGATTCATATACAGTAATTCTTTCGGGTTCATATGAAGCACATATACAGTATTATTTTTCGGGATTCATATGCAGTAATTCTTTCGGGTTCATATGAAGCACGTATACAGTATTCTTCTTCGGGATTCATGTGTAGTATTTTTTCGGGTTCAAATACGTATACATTATCCTACTTCAGGTTCGAAATTATATGCGCAGTATATTTCTCGGGTTCAAGTGCATATACAATATCTTACTTCAGGTTCGAAATTATATGCACAGTATATTTCTCGGGTTCAAATACATATACAGAATCTTTCTTCAGGTTCAAAATTATGCGTGCAGCATTCTCTACGGGTTCGGAATCATATATGCAGTATTTTCTACAGAATCAAATCATATATATACAATATTCTCTACAAGAAGCACGCCAACCAATCATGTGCACAATATCAACGCAAGATTTATAAAAGAAAAAGCACCTACTGCTGGGGTTTGCACCTACAAAGGAAAACAAGAGAAGTATTAGAAGACACACCTGGATAGCCGGTTTCTCCTTTATCACTTTACCGCTAGCAAGAAAGAAGGAAGGAACAAAGCGCAAGGTAAAATAAAAAACTACAGATGCGGGCGGTTTCCATAATAAAGAAGGATTCCACTTTTTTCTCCCAAAATCTGCCCGTGTAAGGGAAGTTTGGGCCCACAAGGGCGCCCAACTTCCCAATAGACGCTCAAGCCTCCAACGCCAATGCTTTTCGAGCATGCCGGTCCCAAAAAACGCCCTCCCTAAACTTGCGCTCAACGCCCAACTCTCCGGGCCATCCCGCTCACTCTGCGCCGGTCCCACCGCACCAGCTTCTCAACTCGCACCGACAATTCAATACTTCCCAGCTTCCAATTTGTTCTAACCTCCCGATTCGTGCAAAACTGCCAAGGACAAGGATTATGAATCCAATTCACATCTCAGAGAAAAGGTCAGATAAATCTCCCGCTTCTCTCTCAGATTTTGTCTTGGCACCATATTATGCTTACCTCGCAACAAAGCTCATGTTCCGAGCTAAGCAGGGGACTTAATGTTGATGGTGGATTTTAGACAAGGGGTAAAATCATAAAACCCCAAGACCTAGTGTTACCAGCAACACATTAACTAATAACATTTAATTCAGGTGTCAATAATTAATAGGGGTATTTTTTCAAAATACCAGATTAGGGTTTTCGACACAGAACCATAATTCCAAAACTAAGCCGCACACTGCGCACCATGGTAACGACGCCAAAACCAAGCCGCATACTACGCACCACGACTACGATGCCAAAACCAAGCCGCATACTATGCACCATGGCAACAACGCCAAAACCAAGCCGCATACTGCGCACAATGGCAACGATGCCAAAACCAAGCCACATACTGCGCACCATGGCAACGACGCCAAAACCAAGCCGCATAATGCGCACCATGGAAACGACGCCAAAACCAAGTCGCATACTGCGCACCATGGCAACGACGCCAAAACAAAGTCGCATACTGCAAACCACGGCTACGACGCCAAAACCAAGCCGCATACTATGCACCATGGCAACGATGCCAAAACCAAGCCGCATATTGCGCACCATGGCAACGACGCCAAAACCAAACTGCATACTGCAACCATGCCAAACTAAGTCGCTGTGCCATTGGCACATGCCAAAGTAGCGCCCTAGGCTTGCAAACCGTGCAACCTAGGCCAACATGGATGTGCGTGCCATTGGCACATGCCAACACGCACCGCTAGCCATTTCCTATTTCAAGTCGCTATGCTATTGGCACGTGCCAAAAGTAGCGCCCGGCACTTGACCCAAATGGCTGTGCGTGCCATTGGCACATGCCAACACGCACCGCCAGCCAATTTCTATTTTCAAGCCGCTATGCCAAAAATAGCACCCTAGGCTTGCAAACCGTGCAACTAGGTCAACTTGGCCATGCATGCCATTGGCACATGCCAACACGCACCACTAGCCAATTTCTAAGCCGCTATGCCGTTTGGCACATGCTAAAAATAGCGCCCTAGGCTTGCAAACCGTGCAACTAGGTCAACTTGGTCGTGCGTGCCATTGGCACATGCCAACATGCACCACTAGCCAATTTCCAAGTTGCTATGCCGTTTGGATCATGCCAAAAATAGCGCCCTAGGCTTGCAAACCGTGCAACTAGGTCAACTTGACCGTGTGTGCCATTGGCACATACCAACACACAAATCACTAGCCAATTTCTATTCCAAGCCGCTATGCCATTGGTACATGCCAAAGTAGCGCCCGTAACTTGGCCGTGCGTGCCATTGGCACATGCCAACACGCAAACACTAGCCAATCCCCATTCCAAGCCGCTATGCCATTGGCGCATGCCAAAGTAGCGCCCGCAACTTGGCCAAAGTGGATGTACGTGCCATTGGCACATGCCAAACACGTTACCACTAGCCACTTTCTATTCCAAGGAATTATGCGCATGCCATTGGCACATGCCACATGCTCTACTAAACGACTTGGCATTTCCATATGCACTCAAAGTGAAACTTGCGGCCAAGGCATTCCGCGCATGCCATTGGTACATGCCACATGCTCCACTAAGCGACTTTGGAATTTTCATCCGCACTCATAGTGCAACTTGTGGCCAAGGCATTCCGCACATGCCATTGGCACATGCAAAATGCTCCACTAAGCGACTTTGGCATTGCCATCCGCACTCAAAGTACAACTCGCGGCCAAGGCATTCCACACATGCCAAATGCTCCACTAAGCGACTTTGGCATTTCCATCCGCACTCAAAGTACAACTCGCGGTCGAGACATCCCTCACATGCCTCAACGCTTCACTAGCAACTTTGGCATTGCTACTTGCTCCCAACTCTTGAGACGTCAACACAAATTGGGGGATTCTTTCTTGGGGTTTTGGTTTGGCGATCACAGTGTGCAGCGTACACTACGCTCGCAATAAAGCAAGGTGTGCAAGGAATGAATACGGTCAATTAAATAAGGAAATTTATGGTGAAAACGTTTTTCACCATAAAGCCAACGGTTCCATCTCCTCTGTTTTAATTGACACATTTACTCAATTCCTTAATGAGGCCAGGGTACGTTCAATCTCACTTGTATAAATAGGTTTCACTTATTCTGCCAAAACACACAAGTCTTGGTCAGGCAAAATACAATACTATCAGATAGAAACTTTGCAAGATCTCTCAAAATCTTCCATCACTAGCAAGCTTCCGCAAGCTTCTACACTTATGATACTAGTCGAGATACTACCTAGCCAGAAATCTCTAGTCTCATCACCATTTTTCGCTATCCTCCCCGAATCAATCCTTCTCCTCCACTTTGTGACCGAAGCAAATCTAGAACGACCATCTTCTTGGTTTAGGCCAGAGTTGTACAGATTGATATCTCGAATCAAAAGTGCTCACGCGCAGCACATTTATTTAAGGGTTTAAACCAGTCTCTCCACCATCGAATTTACCAAATTCGGCAGAGGCGATTTTCTCCCATAAACACCTGCATAATACGGAAGTTGTACACAAGTTTAATGATATCCAAGAAATTATACATTCCAAAAATTATTTATACTAACACCCCCCAATGTAGACGTTATTATGAGAGTAGATAGTGTGTCAGTCGCATTGAGGGGTACTTTTAATTGAAACTCTGGACAATGCAAAATCAGAAACTGGTTGGTAAATAATTCAATATCAAACTAATTTTACTTTCTTCTAACCTAATTTTTAACTAGCTAGCTGGATTTATGCAAAATGGCAATGAAAATGAAAAGGAAGAAAAAACCTTGTATTATTAATCTAGATCCTAATTGGTTTAGCATCTGGAATTTGAATGTGATTTATGTTTCCATTTAGATCTTTCCTTTGAATGTGCATTTGTCAAGAATTGGTGTGTATGAATTCCGTGTTCATTTTGTAGATCTACTCAGTCTGTAGTAATTTTAGTTTGGAAATGATAAGATAAATTCGGTTTATTAATGGGAAAACACCCTATGATTGATGGGATCAGATCCCATTGCCATATACATCAGATTCATACTTTGAAGTTAATCATTTATGTCATAATGATTTATCCGCTGGAATTCCATTTCTTCACTGCTTTCTTCATGTGGTACTACATTCTCACTTACATTATTTCAATGATCTGGTTTGATTTGATCTATCAGGAAAATTTGTTGCTTTTGCTGTAGACAATTTGTAGAGAATTTCAAGATTAGTGGTAAAATGAAATACACAATCCTGGATTTTGTCTATGTAATTGGAATCTGTTTATGTGACAATAATAATCTTAATGTTGAATGAATCCGTTGTTAGCATCTGGAATTTGTTTTATTTTTAATTTAGGGCTTGTCATTCAGGGCACCGAACTTTTGCGAACGCAGCGAACTTTCATTTCGGTTATGTTTGAGAGTGAGATGTTGTATTAGGGTGAGATCTTGTATTAGGGTTTGAGAGACTATTTATCGAGTCTTTGTACCCCTTCCCTGTTGAAGAAAAGAGAAGATAAGAAGAGGTTCTCAAGTGAGGCAGATTTGGTTACATTTTGTTCATTAGGGATCATATCAATTGTTTATCAGAACATGCAGGTCCAAAAGAAGGCAATTAAAAATTTAAATAAAGAACATTTTTCTGATTGGTTTTCGTAGCTCGTGATATTTGTGCACACATTTGATCTGGTGGGATTCAACTAAGATCTAATTTATCTTTGATAGATTTGATCATATTGTTGTTTAGATCGGTAAATCATCGGTTGGTGATATTCCTCAACCTGATCGCTTGCGTCGAAGAGGTATGACGATTACTAATATCAATTGCTCTTTGTGTCGTCAAGAACCCGAATCAATAGCGCATATCTTTATTCATTGTGACTTCGCAAAGAAGATATGGAAGCACTTCCTAAACCTTCTGGAGTCAAGATGGCAGCCAACAGATTCTTGCATGGACCTTCTTGTCTCATGACAGAGGAAGTTCAATTCTGAGCCTATCGAACTCCTCAAATTTTGTTTTCCTTTTTCTATATGGCTAGATTTGGGAGGAAAGGAATGAAAGAGTATTCCGTAAATTTTGTTTTCCTTTTGCTATATGGCGGCAAATTGGGGGATTCTTTCTTGGGGTTTTGGTTTGGCGATCACAGTGTGCCAGACACTACGCTCGCAATAAAGCAAGGTGTGCAAGGAATGAATACGGTCAATTAAATAAGGAAATTTATGGTGAAATCGTTTTTCACCATAAAGCCAACGGTTCCATCTCCTCTGTTTTAATTGACACATTTACTCAATTCCTTAATGAGGCCGTGGAACGTTCAATCTCACTTGTATAAATAGGTTTCACTTATTCGCCAAAACACACAAGTCTTGGTCGATGCAAAATACAATACTATCGAGATAGAAACTTTGCAAGATCTCTCAAAATCTTCCATCACTAGCAAGCTTCCAAGTAAGCTTCTACACTTATGATACTAGTCGAGATACTACCTAGCCAGAAATCTCTAGTCTCATCACCATTTTTCGCTATCCTCCCCGAATCAATCCTTCTCCTCCACTTTGTGACCGAAGCAAATCTAGAACGACCATCTTCTTGGTTTAGGCCAAGAGTTGTACAGTTGATATCTCGAATCAAAAGTGCTCACGCTGCTAAAGACATTTATTTAAGGGTTTAAACCAGTCTCTCCACCATCGAATTTACCAAATTCGGCAAAGGCGATTTTCTCCCATAAACACCTGCATAATACGGAAGTTGTACACAAGTTTAATGATATCCAAGAAATTATACATTCCAAAAATTATTTATACTAACACCCCCAATGTAGACGTTATTATGAGAGTAGATAGTGTGTCAGTCGCATTGAGGGGTACTTTTAATTGAAACTCTGGACAATGCAAAATCAGAAACTGGTTGGTAAATAATTCAATATCAAACTAATTTTACTTTCTTCTAACCTAATTTTAACTAGCTAGCTGGATTTATGCAAAATGGCAATGAAAATGAAAAGGAAGAAAAACCTTGTATTATTAATCTAGATCCTAATTGGTTTAGCATCTGGAATTTGAATGTGATTTATGTTTCCATTTAGATCTTTCCTTTGAATGTGCATTTGTCAAGAATTGGTGTGTATGAATTCCGTGTTCATTTTGTAGATCTACTCAGTCTGTAGTAATTTTAGTTTGGAAATGATAAGATAAATTCGGTTTATTAATGGGAAAACACCCTATGATTGATGGGATCAGATCCCATTGCCATATACATCAGATTCATACTTTGAAGTTAATCATTTATGTCATAATGATTTATCCGCTGGAATTCCATTTCTTCACTGCTTTCTTCATGTGGTACTACATTCTCACTTACATTATTTCAATGATCTGGTTTGATTTGATCTATCAGGAAAATTTGTTGCTTTTGCTGTTGGAATCTGTTTATGTGACAATAATAATCTTAATGTTGAATGAATCCGTTGTTAGCATCTGGAATTTGTTTTATTTTTAATTTAGGGCTTGTCATTCAGTATAACCGAACTTTTGCGAATCGCAGCTAACTTTCATTTCGGTTATGTTTGAGAGTGAGATGTTGTATTAGGGTGAGATCTTGTATTAGGGTTTGAGAGACTATTTATCGAGTCTTTGTACCCCTTCCCTGTTGAAGAAAAAGAGAAGATAAGAAGAGGTTCTCAAGTGAGGCAGATTTGGTTACATTTTGTTCATTAGGGATCATATCAATTGTTTATCAGAACATGCAGGTCCAAAAGAAGGCAATTAAAAATTTAAATAAAGAACATTTTTCTGATTGGTTTTCGTAGCTCGTGATATTTGTGCACACATTTGATCTGGTGGGATTCAACTAAGATCTAATTTATCTTTGATAGATTTGATCATATTGTTGTTTAGATCGGTAAATCATCGGTTGGTGATATTCCTCAACCTGATCGCTTGCGTCGAAGAGGTATGACGATTACTAATATCAATTGCTCTTTGTGTCGTCAAGAACCCGAATCAATAGCGCATATCTTTATTCATTGTGACTTCGCAAAGAAGATATGGAAGCACTTCCTAAACCTTCTGGAGTCAAGATGGCAGCCAACAGATTCTTGCATGGACCTTCTTGTCTCATGACAGAGGAAGTTCAATTCTGAGCCTATCGAACTCCTCAAATTTTGTTTTCCTTTTTCTATATGGCGGCAGATTTGGGAGGAAAGGAATGAAAGAGTATTCCGTAAATTTTGTTTTCCTTTTGCTATATGGCGGCAAATTGGGGGATTCTTTCTTGGGGTTTTGGTTTGGCGATCACAGTGTGCAGCGTACACTACGCTCGCAATAAAGCAAGGTGTGCAAGGAATGAATACGGTCAATTAAATAAGGAAATTTATGGTGAAATCGTTTTTCACCATAAAGCCAACGGTTCCATCTCCTCTGTTTTAATTGACACATTTACTCAATTCCTTAATGAGGCCAGGGTACGTTCAATCTCACTTGTATAAATAGGTTTCACTTATTCTGCCAAAACACACAAGTCTTGGTCAGGCAAAATACAATACTATCAGATAGAAACTTTGCAAGATCTCTCAAAATCTTCCATCACTAGAAAGCTTCCGCAAGCTTCTACACTTATGATACTAGTCGAGATACTACCTAGCCAGAAATCTCTAGTCTCATCACCATTTTTCGCTATCCTCCCCGAATCAATCCTTCTCCTCCACTTTGTGACCGAAGCAAATCTAGAACGACCATCTTCTTGGTTTAGGCCAGAGTTGTACAGATTGATATCTCGAATCAAAAGTGCTCACGCGCAGCACATTTATTTAAGGGTTTAAACCAGTCTCTCCACCATCGAATTTACCAAATTCGGCAAAGGCGATTTTCTCCCATAAACACCTGCATAATACGGAAGTTGTACACAAGTTTAATGATATCCAAGAAATTATACATTCCAAAAATTATTTATACTAACACCCCCCAATGTAGACGTTATTATGAGAGTAGATAGTGTGTCAGTCGCATTGAGGGGTACTTTTAATTGAAACTCTGGACAATGCAAAATCAGAAACTGGTTGGTAAATAATTCAATATCAAACTAATTTTACTTTCTTCTAACCTAATTTTTAACTAGCTAGCTGGATTTATGCAAAATGGCAATGAAAATGAAAAGGAAGAAAAAACCTTGTATTATTAATCTAGATCCTAATTGGTTTAGCATCTGGAATTTGAATGTGATTTATGTTTCCATTTAGATCTTTCCTTTGAATGTGCATTTGTCAAGAATTGGTGTGTATGAATTCCGTGTTCATTTTGTAGATCTACTCAGTCTGTAGTAATTTTAGTTTGGAAATGATAAGATAAATTCGGTTTATTAATGGGAAAACACCCTATGATTGATGGGATCAGATCCCATTGCCATATACATCAGATTCATACTTTGAAGTTAATCATTTATGTCATAATGATTTATCCGCTGGAATTCCATTTCTTCACTGCTTTCTTCATGTGGTACTACATTCTCACTTACATTATTTCAATGATCTGGTTTGATTTGATCTATCAGGAAAATTTGTTGCTTTTGCTGTAGACAATTTGTAGAGAATTTCAAGATTAGTGGTAAAATGAAATACACAATCCTGGATTTTGTCTATGTAATTGGAATCTGTTTATGTGACAATAATAATCTTAATGTTGAATGAATCCGTTGTTAGCATCTGGAATTTGTTTTATTTTTAATTTAGGGCTTGTCATTCAGGGCACCGAACTTTTGCGAACGCAGCGAACTTTCATTTCGGTTATGTTTGAGAGTGAGATGTTGTATTAGGGTGAGATCTTGTATTAGGGTTTGAGAGACTATTTATCGAGTCTTTGTACCCCTTCCCTGTTGAAGAAAAGAGAAGATAAGAAGAGGTTCTCAAGTGAGGCAGATTTGGTTACATTTTGTTCATTAGGGATCATATCAATTGTTTATCAGAACATGCAGGTCCAAAAGAAGGCAATTAAAAATTTAAATAAAGAACATTTTTCTGATTGGTTTTCGTAGCTCGTGATATTTGTGCACACATTTGATCTGGTGGGATTCAACTAAGATCTAATTTATCTTTGATAGATTTGATCATATTGTTGTTTAGATCGGTAAACCATCGGTTGGTGATATTCCTCAACCTGATCGCTTGTGTCGAAGAGGTATGACGATTACTAATATCAATTGCTCTTTGTGTCGTCAAGAACCCGAATCAATAGCGCATATCTTTATTCATTGTGACTTCGCAAAGAAGATATGGAAGCACTTCCTAAACCTTCTGGAGTCAAGATGGCAGCCAACAGATTCTTGCATGGACCTTCTTGTCTCATGACAGAGGAAGTTCAATTCTGAGCCTATCGAACTCCTCAAATTTTGTTTTCCTTTTGCTATATGGCGGCAGATTTGGGAGGAAAGGAATGAAAGAGTATTCCGTAAAAAAGAAAAAACGGTGGAGCGAGTTATTACTCTAGTGAAAGCTTGTTTATTTTCCTGGGCAACAGTCCATGAATCGTTTAAACATTTTAAGTTTGCGGACTTCATCACCGACTAGAGGATCTTTAAGAACACCGGTTGATCTACTGTCATCTGATTCCTTTTTTATGTTTTCGAAAGTAATTTTTCCTGGTTGTTTGGTTTGTAACTTGTAAGTGCTTTCTCAGCACTTTTTTTCCTGAATGAATTTTGCCTTTTTCCAAAAAAAAAATATTCCTCAACCTGATAGTTTTGAATCTACATTTGATTTTCGGATTTGGATCAATCTTACCTGACAAAGGAGTTTACCAGTTTAAACGGAAGATCCTGACTCAACTAATATTTTTTTCTAAAATATTGTTGGATTAGTTACCAAAAAACTTTGCCACAACATTTAGAATAAAAAAAAACCCATACATTCTATGTAGATAGTTTTAAAAATGTTGTTGCAGACAATTAGTAGAGAAATTTAAGATTAGTGGTAAAATGGAGACATTTTATGTAATATCAATAAAGTTGAATGGGTTGTTAGCTTATGAAATTTGAATGATTTGTCATATTATTTGTAACAATTTTTCATTTAATCTGCTTTTCATCTTTTCTCTGAATGTGCACATGCTTTAGCTGAAAACAATTCTTAGAATTGGTGTTTAGGCAAAGTAAAATTAGTAATACACACAATCACATGATGATACATTTCACTATTCGAATCAATGTTTTGGGAGAGCCCTCCTGTCTTCAGGTTTTTTGGGAGAGAAATTGATTTTGAGAGGATAAGTAATTATGAGAAGATTGATTTTGTGATGTTGCATTTGAGAATCTTCGTACAAAATCCAACAATACTCCATTCCCAATCGTTGTTTTAATAATCATTTTCCTGACCGAAAATTCCAAATCTACAGAAATAAAGAGAGTAACTCAGGTCTGGCTCATTCCATGGAAGCATTTGGGAACCGGAATCTCGTGAAAAAGGAAAAAGCTATTATTGGGGGTCATATTTCATTACAAGGGTGTCACCTAATAGGACAAAAACGGATTACCCATAAATTATTTTAAAAACCTCTTATCTCAAATAATTTTGTAATAACTAAACAACACTTATTTAGTTAATTTTAATTTAATTTAATTAGATAATAATTAAATTAATGAATTTTGTTATATACTTAATGAATTATGGGACCACTAAATTGATCAACTCCTTAGTAGGTGCATCTTGAAAAATGATGTGCCCAAGTTATTTACTCTTATTGCAGGTTGTGAAAAGAGGTGGCTTAAGCAGGACCACTAAATTTCATCTAAGTTTTACCGCAATGCAGTACCCGTTATTGTTTTCTCATGCTGAAGGTGAAGATGGATATACCATAAATATCCCACAGAGACGTCGCCTCATGTTACAACACATCATCTGCGTCTTTTGCAAAAAAGGATTGAGCTACCATCTTCGCTTAACGAAGAGCGGAATATACATCTTACAACACTATAATGATGTAATAACGATACACAGATTTACGGGATGTCCAATTTGTTCATAAGTTTCATGTGTGACCCAATGTGGCAATAACTAAAACCAATTTGATGCCGGGACAAAAAAAAATGAAGACCGAGTAATACTGTTTCAAGGGTTTTTAAAAGTAAATTACATAAAAAATAAATTATAATGCTAACTATTTGTACAATTTGCACCATATTAAATTTCAGAAGCGAGGGCTTTATTATGCGGGTAATTTATTTTTCCTACTTATACATCACAAAGATAAAAGCCTTCAAACGGAAATAAGATCGTACCAGCAGGAATACCAAATAAAGATGCAGACTGAAAGGATATAAGGTTGTAGTTCAAATTTACGGTGCGCGAGTTATAACCCCAAAGGTGTCACTATCCATGTACAAAAACCCCAACAAAACAAATTGTTCACAAAAACCCCATTTAATATAAACTGTCTATATTACCCTTTTAATTTAAATCACCCCAACAAAAATAAAAATCAACCCCACCTTTAATTTTGATTATATTCACACCACCAACAACAATACAGCACATCAGCACCATCGCGATTACCACCACCGCCATCAGACGCGCACCATCACCACCACCGCCATCACTGCACCTCTCAGCCATCGCACCACCGCATATGACCACCACACCGCTTCAACCGCCACCAACAACAATACAAAGATAAACATCACCATCGCACCATCGCACCATCACGCTTGCTTTCACCACCATGCCACTACCTTTGCACACACCATGAGAGCCATGCACACCACCTTGCCATGCGCCATGCCACCGCTGCACCACAACCTTCGCCGCCACTGCACCACCACCTCCGCCGCCACTGCGCCACCGCCGCCGCCGACCACCACACCACTGCCAACCGCCACCACCACCACTACCAACCGCCACTGTCACCAACCACCACCGCTACCACCATAGACGACCACCACCGTCACCGAGAAACACCATCATTATCACCGACCACCACCACCAACCAGCCGCCGCCACCACAAACAATTAATTTGATTGATCAATGTTCAACAAAATGAGAAAAAATGATGCAACCAAACTGAAAATGAGAAAAAATGATGAAACCAAACTGAAAATGAGAAAAAATGATGAAACCAAACTGAAAAATGATGGAACCAAAATTTCTCGTGAAAAATGATGTAACCAAACTGAAAAATGATGGAACCAAAATTGGTTTCACCAAAAAATAGATGAAACCAAAATTGGTTTCACCAAAAATTAGATGAAACCAAAATTGATTTCATCATTTTTCCACGTAATTGGCATTTTACCAACACAGCTTCAATGATGAAACCAAACCAAAATAAACTAGGCAAAATAAGAAAAAAATGATGAAACCTAATAGAAAAAAATGATGAAACCAAAATTGGTTTCACCAAAACTAGATGAAACCTAATTAGGTTTCATCATTTTTATACGTATTGTCATTTCACCAACACAGCTTCAATGATGAAACCAAACCAAAATAAAAACATAATCATGAACATAAATTATCCTCATTTCATTATCTAATCCCTATAACATATCAAATTACCACCACCACCTACATTTAAAGTCTTGAATTCTAATTTCTCAACTCAATCCCATTACCATCTCCACCAACATTACAACACCAACACTCAGTTCAACTCATTTCCACTAGAGGAAACACAAGACTACCACATCAAAGACATTGGAAGGAGAACATATACAGTTATAACTCAGATAACATGATCAGTATGCACAATAAGAACACAGCAAGAGCCAGTTTGTATTCAAGACTGTAAATAAAAAATGATTAGTACTCTTAAGCCTTGTTGTTTTGTCTCTGAAAGGATTGCGTCAAGTACTTGTAGCTTGCCATTTTCTTTTATTACAACATTCAAATACTCGGCTTCTGACACACCATTTGTGAGTGTTTCCTGCAGAGAAGAATTAACAAAATAGGGATGGTCGCAACACTGCAAAATCACATCCCGCATAAGAAACCATTTAGTATCAGATATAAAGCTAAGGTAAAAAGAAACAGAACTCAAACTAATTAGTGAAGTATCAGATGTGAAGCTAACATTTTCATCTAAATACATAACGAATCAACCACTCACAGCTACAAAGTAGGTCTCACCTTCCCGGTAGAAGTAAGAACATCCCAAAGAGCCTCCATATTTTCAGTTTTTGAGCATGAACGAAGTAATATTGAATTAGAAAAGAGGATGTCACTGTACTGCTCAAGCTGCACATCAGAAATCTTGGCAGGAACCCAGTATTCGACAAACTTGGAATCTGACGCAACAACATGTATATGCTTCTCCTTGAGTTTCTGAACACTGTCACTATAAATATTCTTACTGCATAAACTAGTTTTAGCTGTATCCACATTTTCAGAATCTGCCAATTCCAATTCGGAAGCATCCAAATTAGATTTTACTGCTCCAGGAAAAGAAAGAACACTTGACTCTATATTTTACTGAATACAACAGAAACAATACCAATCACCAGGTTGCACGTCCTTCAAGGGAGGATCAACACATTTGAGATGATAGGTATTTTTACAACCTTTGTAGATGCATCCCCTGCAAATCAGCAGGATAAAATCAATTCAATTCATGCGAGACATACATTGCCCCAACTCCAATTGCCTAGCGCTAGTGGACATGGTTAACGTACTAGGCTACTACAATGGACCGACATTTTTTCAGGAATTTCTTGGACAATCTCAGATGAATTCATTTGTGTAAACATGCCTAATTCATACCTCTAACCAGATTGAACAACACAGCAGTGAATACTTCAATTCTATTAAAATGAGGTCAACTACTTATCAACTTAATGCTAAAACGGATAGGAGGAAAGAAAACAAAATCGAACATCTATTTTTTCAAACCTGAAGTTTAGACTTGAGAGCTATTTGGAGATCAAATTTTGTAATCGAAATTAGACTTTAGAGCATTAACTAATCGAATTTCTTGTTTTCCTTCCTTGATTTTGCAAGTTTTACCTTTGATTGGTAATGAGAAGTGACTGATTTCACAATTCAGTATTCAATGCCACGAAAAATAAGATCAACCAAACATGAATAAAGAAACATTCACTCACAAGAGCTTTCCAGTACTTCCACCAAGCTTTTTGATGACATAAACATTATCATCACTAGCCATTTCCGCCGCATACCACAGTTGTACATCCTTGCAACAATTTCAATGATTCCCCATGCTGCTCCACGTACCTTGACATTAAGATTCCCTCCATCCTAATGCAAAGTCAACAAGACCCAAGAATGTAATTAGAACCATTTCATACAGAACTAATATTCTAATACACACAATCAACTAAAAGTAGACCCCAAAAACTGCAACCAACATGCGTCTAACTAGAATAGCACACAATTACCTCTTCTGGTTCCACAATCAGAAAATGGATAAGCATGCATCCAATTTCATATCTCAAGTCCGTGTCCGTAACTTTTGTAAGCCAATTAACCGAAACACATCAAATTTTCAACAACCAAAACCAACAAAATTTCCAACAAAACAAAGATCATGTATCCAATTCAAATAAATAAATAAATGAAATGACAAATTTCTTAATACCTGAAAACTTCAAATCACCATTCTAAAATTCGTCGTTTTTCCAAACAAAAGCAGATGAACTTGAAACGCCATTCATGCTTCATTTTCAACATGAGATCCATGGAGAAGGAGTTATTGAGGACGAAGAGACGGAAGAGTTGTTGATCTCAGGTCCATACATCGTAGTGGGTTTGATGGCGACGGAGGTGCTGTTGGCGCCGATCTGAAATGGTAGTTGGAGAAAAAGAAAAGAAGGAGTTGGTGGGGGAGGAGGAAGAAAATCAGGAGGTGTTGTTGATCTCAGATCCAAAATCGTAGTGGGTTTGATGGCAGCGGAGGTTCTGTTGGCGCCGATCTGAAATGGTAGTCGGAGAAAGGGAAAAGGAGGTGTTGGTGGGGGAGGAGGAAGAAGATCAGGAGGTGTTAGATTCCAGATCTGAAAATTATACTGGTTTGGTGGTGGTGGAGTAGTTTTTATCGGTGGTAGGGGATAAGAAAAAAAGAAACAAAATGTTAAAACGAAAGGAGAAGAGAGATTTATAATTGTGAAGGGCAGGATTGGAATTATATAAATTAATAAAAACTAAATTTAAAGATTTTAAATAGAAATGGGGTTTTTGTGTCATTTTCTTTTCAAATGGTTTTTATTTATCACAAATAATATGATTGGAGTTTTTGTACTACCAAGTTGGTCACCTAGGTGTTTTGTCACTAGTTTTGTCAAATTTATAATGTAGGGTTAGTTCAAATTTATAATGTAGGGTTAGTTACTGCGAATTTTATGCACAAATGCTTTACACACTACCGGTGGTTAGAGGCTTGTTACTATAATACTTCTAAATTTGAGTTCTTACGTGTTTTTACGCTTTGAAATTTTGTAGTTCTGAATGCCGGTGATGTAATAGGATTCATATCAAACATGTATAATGTCAAAATTAAGGAAGCATAACCATGTCTAAATTAAGGAAACTTGAATTTTTCTTTTGACGTATTCTTTCCAGGCTAAGTTATGGAAATCCTTTCCTAGTCCAAAACTGTTTCGTTAAAAATTATAAATACCCATCAAAATAAATTGAATCTGTATATACTGTTGTTTGGTTTGCAATAACTTCAAGCCCAAGTTTTTTGAAAACCACACGAGAGGTAAAACAGCAGTTGAATCTTTATCGAGGTAGCAAAATATGGCATTAAGGAGAATTCAGAAGGAATTGCAAATGCTCGAAAGAGATCCACCTGTTTCTTGCAGTGCAGGTCCTGTAGGTGAGGATATGTTTCATTGGCAAGGCACCATAACGGGACCAACAGACAGCCCTTTTGCTGGTGGTGTGTTTTTCATCTCCATTCACTTTTCAACAGATTACCCTTTGAAGCCACCAAAGGTTGCTTTCATAAAGCCAGTTTTCCATCCAAATATCAATAGCAACGGGGGTATCTGCCTCGACATTCTCAGACAACAATATTGGAGTCCTGCCCTTACCGTATCCAAGTTGCTTCTTTCTATTTGCTCACTGCTTACTGATCCAAATCCTGATCATCCATTGGTCCCGGAGATTGCGCAAATGTACAAGAGTGACAGAGCCAAGTATGATATGACTGCCAGATCCTGGACCCAGAAATATGCAATGTGATGAAATAATGTGAATCCGCCAGGTCTAATGTCCAATGTCCTATCCAGTAGATAAAAAAAAAAAACTAGAACATGATTTGTAATTACATGAGAATCTATGTGAAATTCAGTGAATTAAGAAAGCAGAAGAAACTTAAAAATTTTAAGTTTTATGACTCTCCATATAGTTACTGCTCTAATTAATGAAATTGCAATATGTAGATGAACTAGTCCGTTAGCAATTCATATTCACTTCACTTTGAAGACTTGCAAAATTGAGTACTTTTAGAGACTTGAAGCTTACGGGAAAGCAGCTTAGCCACCTTCCTTCAGCATCATCAATGGCATGCTCTTGTATATCCAGCTCAGTCAAGTTTCTGAGAGTCAGAGAAACAAATAGATGATAAATATATATTTTGAAGTGAAACATAGAGCATCTATGTTTGCGCAAGAACAATTGCAATGTTATAGATGGTAGTGGTACCTTGGTACGGGTGCACATTGGGCGCCGATAGCTTCCACTCAGCAGTAACGGTTTTCAAATATATAAAGAGTTCAAAATCAAAGTATACAATACCGAGATCAAAAGCACTGCTGGTGGGTTATCCTCCTCAAATATTTAAGGATCAACCAAAAGATTATATGGGATATATGCAGGTGAGAGAAGGTAATTAGAATCAGGGTTCAGGACAATCAGTTACAGAACAAGAGGATCTCAATTCTCAACTAGTCTTAACTTTTCAGAAGAGGGCCCGAGAGAAGGTAATTTGAATCATCCCTTTTGCTACTATTGCTTATAAGACAGAAAGATGTAACCAATGCCACCATCAAATTAACTTTTAACAATCCAAAGATCATTCCACCATCCAAAGATCATTCCACTATGGAAGGAGGAACAGTAATATTTGTCTTCATACTTCATTCCCGCAAACTTTTGACTAGTTTTTGCAATGCAAGCAACAGTGAGTTTCCACACCACAAGTCCCATTACAGTTCAAAGCAGTGATGAGGACACTGAGTGGTGGACTGGAAACATAAATACTTTCAAATCAAACTAACAAACAAGTTGCAAGATGAACCTAGTCCTGCTTTAGATATGCATACGCGATGAGAAATTCAATAAATAAGTTGGTCAATCTATTCTTGTCGTTGCATTATGTTCTAAAGAATTGTCTCCTCATTAATTAATCAATCTATCGAATTACTTTTATTAATAATGGTAAGACATTTTCAAAGTAACACATTTCAATGTCAACGAAAATAATCACAGCACCACTTGTGAGATCATATAAGTACAGTTCTTTGATTTAACATCTAAAAACTATTGAGCTTAAAGGAGTTAGAGTTATTTGATCCCATGCATACTTGACTTTGATTGTGGTAAAGCCATAAAAGTAGCCAGCATCATTGAAGCTACAAATACCATCACCTCTCGGCTTTATATAGTTTCCAGTCTTGCCTCGGTGCTCGAGACTATAAAACCCGGGACAATTAAGGATCACTCGGAACTGGACGCCCTTGCATGAATTATAGAATGTCACCTCGTACTCAGGTTTACCTCCTAACCCACCTCCAGTAGGTTTTTGAGAGATCTGTATGTCCGATGCGTTAGGTAAAAAATACCAAGTCCTGTCATTTTAACCCAACAAGAAGTCTCTTATTAGGACAGAAATTTGTGGACACAAAAATATCTTACGGTAACAAATACCAAGTCCTGCCATAGTAGATAATTACATAAAACTTGAGTTTCTGAAGCTTAGATAATTCATCTTAGAAGAATTTCTGAATGGAAAGACTTGTTATTCAATTGTTTTTTCTTGCTTGATTACATCCAGGGAAGCTTTACACTACATATATCTTGGATTTGATGATAATTTACCTTGAGGAGAAGAGTTCTCCTAGGATAGAATATATATCAAAATCATAATAATATCTCTTGTGTTTACAACCAACGTAAATGGAGATAATCTCCCAAAGGTAAATAAGGTAAGAGGATAATATAAAGTCTATTACACCCCCTTAGTCTGAGCGGGAGAGGAACAAACGCTAAGACTAGAACGAAAACGAACAAATAACTGTCGAGGAAGCCCCTTGGTAAAGATGTCAGCATATTGGTTCTCAGAGGGGACATGTAAGACTTGAATGGCACCAATACGAACTCGTTCACGAATAAAATGTATATCAATCTCCACATGTTTGGTGCGCTGATGTTGAACAGGATATCTCCAGACATATATATTGCACTTATATTGTCACAGTAAACAATAGTAGCCCGTCGTAGAGGTAGATGGAGCTCTAGAAGAAGGTTGCGAAGCCATGTAGTTTCAGCAACTGCATTTGCCACTCCACGGTATTCAGCTTCAGCACTATATTGAGATACTGTTGCTTGACGCTTGGAGTACCAGGAGATAAGGTTGTTACCAAGAAAGACACAAAAACCAGATGTCGATCGTCGAGAATCGGGACAACCCGCCCAGTCAGCATCAGAGTATGCTATTAAGCCATAGATAGAGGAGACCGAGAGAAACAATCCATGGTTGATGGTGCCCTGAAGATAGCGAAGGATTCGCTTGAGGGAATGCATGTGAGGCTCACGGGTGTCATGAATAAATAGACATACTTGTTGAACTGCATATGAAATATCTGTTCGGGTGAAGGTGAGGTATTGTAATGCTCCATCCATGATTCTGTATAGAGTGGGATCCTTAATCGCAGGACCAGAAGTATCACTGAGCTTGGAGTTGGTGTCGACCGAAGTATCCACTAGGTTACATTGTGTCATGGAGGCACGAGCAATAATGTCCTGAGCATATAATGACTGAGACAAATATAATCCTGAAGATGACCGAGTGACAGTAATACCCAGAAAATGATGTAGTGGTCCAAGGTCAGACATGGCAAATTCCCGTTTCATTAAATCAATGAAGCGGTGTAGGAGAGTATTGTTAGATGCAATCAAAACAATATCATCTACATAGAGCAGTAAATATGCCGTATCCGAGCCAAATTGATAAACAAAGAGAGATGGATCACACACACTGCCACGAAAACCACAATTAGTAATAAAATTGGCAAACCTATGAAACCACGCCCGAGGAGCCTGCTTGAGACCATATAGGGATCTACGTAGTCGACATACGTAATCAGGGTGAGCAGAATCAACAAATCCCGGAGGCTGATGCATATAAACTGTCTCGGTCAGATCACCATGGAGAAAAGCATTCTTCACATCTAGATGATGAATTGGCCAAGAACGCGAAGTAGCAATAGTAAGAACAGTACGAATAGTAGCAGGTTTGACAACCGGACTAAACGTTTCAAAACAATCAACCCCAACCTGCTGAGATTTACCATTAGCAACAAGATGAGCCTTGTATCGCTGCAAGGAACCATCGGCATTATACTTATGACGAAATAGCCACATGGAACGAATAACATGAGCATCACGTGGTCGTGGCACAAGTTCCCACGTATTAGTTTTCAACATAGCATTGTACTCATCTTTCATGGAGGCATTCCAATTTATATCCTTAAGACCATACAAGTGAGAGCGAGGAATTGGGGAGATATGTCCTAAAGTTTGGACATGGAGATTGAGTCGGTGGATTGGTTTGTGAATGCCTCGGGAAGCTCTAGTCACAGGGCGTGAAGGAGCAGGAGGTGGTGGTGTAGAGACAGTAGTGGGAGGAGGGGTTGCAGAGGGTGGTGATGTTGGAGGGACTGTAGTGGGTGAAATAGTATATGCATCTGTTGAGATGGTGCAGTTAGGAAGAGACGTAGGGATTGTCGTAATTTCTGGAGAGGTAGGTGGAGGGAGAACAGAAGTGGGGACTGGCACAGATAAGTTGGAGTTGGACAAACATGGAGGAGTTGTTTGGACTGACGTGGAGGGAAGTTGAAAAGGCATTGAGGGATTTGTATGACGCACCCAAGAGAGGTTGGACAGACATGGAATAGTGGAGGGGTTTAAATGACACGGAGAAGGGGAGGTGAGAAGACGTGTAGTGGTTGATTGGACTGATGTGGGACGCTGTTTTGTAGTGGGAGTGGGAGTAGATAAATTGGATGTTGTAGTGGGGAAGGAAGTAGTTGGACGTTGTGTAGTGGGGACAGTGGAATGGGGAGGTGGAAACACAGTTGCAGTGGAAGGGGGTTGCTGAACTGTGTTGATATTTCTGGGAATTGGTGAATCAGGAGGAGGGACAATAGAGAAGGTGTTAAGGCGACGGTGAGGTGTAGTATAGGGATGTGGAGTAAGTGGGGAAGGGTTGACAGTAGGATTGGTAGGAGTAGAACTATACGAGATATAGGGGAAATAAAGGGAGAAGAAGAGGAATCAATATCGGACAAGGGTGTTGGAGGATTAGAAAAAGGAAATACTTTCTCGTCAAAAGTCACATGACCGGAAATGATGATCTTGTTTGTGGAAAGATCAAGACAGCGGTATCCACGGTGGTTGGGAGGAAAACCAAGGAAGACACATTTAGTGGAGCGGGGGCAAGTTTGTGAGGAGTTTTGGAGGATAGATTTGGGTAGCAAAGACAACCAAAAATACGAAGATGGTCATATGTTGGTTGGTGTTGATAGAGAATAGACACAGGAGAGGAAAAATTTAGGATTTTTGTGGGAAGAATATTATGAAGATAGACAACCATAAGGAGAGAGTAGACCCAAAATTTTGGTGGAACGGAAGCGTGAGACATAAGGGTGCGGGTGATATCATTGACACGGCGTATCATGCGTTCGGCCTTACCATTTTGAGAGGAAGTTTGGGGGCAAGAGAAGACAAAAACTAGACCATTAGTACGAGAAAAATTGTGAAACGAAGAATTGTCAAATTTACGACCCATGTCGCATTGAAAACTTTTAATTTTACGCTCAAATTGGGTTTGAACAAGAGACCGAAATTCCAAAAACTTGTCATAGACTTGGGATTTAAATTTTAAAGGATAAACCCAAAGATAGTTGGTGAAATCATCTAGCAAGATAAGATAATAACGAAAACCGGTATCAACATGTAATGGAGAAGTCCATAAATCACTGTGAATGATATCAAAAGGAGCAAAAGTATTGGAATTTGATTCATAAAAAGGTAATCGAACATGTTTACTAACTTGACATGAATGACAAAGTTTAGAATGTTGATTCTTATTACAATGAATAGAATTATTGGTACGAAGAACTTCTAAAACAGCCTTGCCGGGGTGACCAAGGCGGCTATGCCAAATATCTGGAGAACAGACAACAAGGGAAATGGGGGAAGATTGGGACGATTTTTGAGCTGGCATGGAAGAGTTGGTAATAGGGTAAAGCTCCCCGGAACTATTGCACCGAAGGATAATCCATCTCGAACTCAGGTCTTTCACAGAAAAACCAGATGGATCAAACTCAACTGACACACGATTATCAGTGGTGAACTTACGAACAGAAACTAAGTTTTTGATAATATCGGGAACAACAAGAGTATTTTTGAGTTGAAGGGTGCGAGAAGGGAGGTTTATGAGCTTGGTACCACTAGCGATGAATCGGAATGCTATTGCCATTACCAACTAAGATAGACCGTACAGTACTGGAATTGGTAACATTATGTAAAGTACCTGAATCAGCAGTGAGATGCGAGGTAGCACCGGTATCCATGTAGAAAGCATCATCGGGTTGTTGTAGATGTATATAACTATATGCCTCAGCAATGTGTGTGAGCTTCAATTGTTCTGTCGCCATTGATTTTAATGGTTTAGAGAAAATAGGATCGTAGAGGGGCTGATACCATCTTGGATTTGATGATAATTTCCCTTGAGGAGAAGAGTTCTCCTAGGATAGAATATATATCAAAATCATAATAATATCTCTTGTGTTTACAACCAAAGTAAATGGAGATAATCTCCCAAAGGTAAATAAGGTAAGAGGATAATATAAAGTCTATTAATATAGTTTTACTAAGATTATAAGAGACAATCAATTCTGTGCACGATATGCGCAAGACCGTTGGCTAGAATATCTTCTGACTTGCGTTAACTGATTTTCATCCCTAATGTAGTCGTGGCTGATTTATGCAGCATATATATTCTTTCCTCTTTTATTGTTGGTCTGGTATCATTTGTGCTTGGGAAGATCTTCTGAGCTGGTTAATCTTCCAGCTGTTGGACAGCTTTATTACTAGTATCGATCGGTGAGATCTGTCTGCATCCAGCCAGCAATCTTAAAAATTCTAGACAAATTCTCTACATGGGTGGTTTATGTAGTGGCGTTTTTGAAGTTGAAATTTCTGAATATAAAACAGAGATTCAGAAGGGAAAATTAAAAAAGAAAAAGAAAAAAAGAACAGAAACCGGTTGCTACATGGAATACGGTATATATATCGTCAGATGACTCCGATAGCCACTTTATTATTTTAGGTTGTGGCGAGTGTATTTCGCATTTCCGGTCATGGACTGTAAGGCTATGTTAATGTCAATAACCATGGAATTTCAAGAAGGATCATGACGGTAGCATTTCTCAAAGGAGAAATCCAGTATTATATTCGGCAAGGTTGTACTTGTAGATAGAGGTGTAAAACGTGCCGGCCCAACACACGAAGTCGCGTGCTTCACTTGCCATGTGCCGTGTTGTGCCAACGATTTAAAAGTGTTGTGTCGTGCTGTGTTTTACTAGTCAAAAGCTAAACACAGCACAGCCCACGGGCACAGCACACGAATAAACGTGTTGTGTTGTGCCGTGCTAGCACACGTGCTATAAATAATTTGAAATCACTTAGTGTATACATTAAGTCGGACATTATCACAAGAATTTAATTAGACAACGCATCATTTGAAATTATTTCAAGTAAAATTAACAAGTTTATTCAATAAAAAGAAATAGCCCATCAAATATAAAATTGGATTATTGTCATGTAAATTAATGTTCTAGTTAAATATAGATGACGACATTATATATAACAACGATATTGAAATATATTTTCCAAATATTAAGGTATTATATGTGTTGTTATAAATAAACCAGCATAAAATGTTAAAATGTGATGGCATTTTTGACGTGCTTTATTAACATATTGTGCTGGGCTGGGCCACGTGCTTATCTGTGTCGCGTGCTGTGTTGTGCTATTGTGCCAATTAGTAAAACTCAGCATCCCATTTAACTAACGTGTTGTAGCGTGTTGTGCGGGGCTGTGCTTAAATTTTAACGTGTTGTGCGGGGCTGTGCTCGTGCTGGAACAACACCTCTACTTGTAGATGTTGGCCTCTTGTAGCTGGCATTTTTGAGTGCCACTCCCAGCCACATAGTGTTTAGACAACAAAAAAACAACCCGCACATAACTTCTATGGGAGCAATATTGAATCAATATATATAGTTCTGTCTGAAACGACCCTAATCTGTCTCCTCTGTAACGAACATTGCTAACAGAATAATGAGTCAGACTTAAAACAGAGCTGACATTTTATATTCACTTCTTCTTTGCTTTTCTCTGATAATTTGCACCTCGCA
The DNA here is from genome assembly GCA_023529315.1 of Papaver bracteatum. Classification (NCBI taxonomy): domain Eukaryota; kingdom Viridiplantae; phylum Streptophyta; class Magnoliopsida; order Ranunculales; family Papaveraceae; genus Papaver; species Papaver bracteatum. The sequence goes on from JAJJWX010005361.1 coordinate 176,790, forward strand.
ACAAGCCAACAATGAGGAGGACTTTAATAGCTCGCGGATAGCCTCGGTTGCACCTTGTTTACTTCTGCTTAAAATTCTCGGGAGATTATAGTGAGGATATTTAAATCAACCAAGATGACTTAACTTTACTATTGGTGTAGTGGAATAGGAGATAAGGGGTCAAATGCCCCAAACTTCCCTACCATCTGATTCTTCCAACATTGCCACAATGAAAAATGATCCCATATACAATTTATTTATTTATTTTACTAAATTGGCCCAGGATGGTAAAGATTCAGGTGATCACTAGCCAATAATGGGCCTGAGTCAGATGGGGCTGGCCCTTAGGATTTGTTTAGCAGGTGACAAGTGACTACTATTTAAGCTTGTAAATCTCTCTCATCAAACCAAAACCTCGCGGTCTTAATTATCTACCTCTTTCTTTGTAGATCTACAATTCCTTTGTAATTGAAATCTCCCATCAAAATGATATTGGTTTGTTACGAGAATCCATCCTCATATACAAGCATAATGAAAATCACTCATAATGACTTATCCTCCCAGAAGTATTTCATACCTTTGCAGCTTTAGAGGTTCTAGCCCTTTGATGGACCTGGTGGAAGAACACAATTAGGCTACCTATTTGGTGAAGCATTATATATCGCAATTTTTCAATCGTATAGCTGGTTCATCTTGTGTAACTGGGTTCCGAATTTTTAGGGTTTCTTAAGATCGGAGGTTAAATGCTATGGAAGTACATGATAATGGATGGATTAGCATTTGGAACTTAAGAGATTGTCTTGTGTGTAAGCGTTCTTCATTTTATATGCTACTCGCGTTATCTGAATGTGAATCGTAGCATTTGCTCGATTCAAAAATTTCAAATTTGTGGTTGATTTTTTTTTTTGGTAGGTTACAAAATAAGAAAATTTAGGATACGCGCATTACATGATACATTCATGGTAAATAACGGAACATCTGATCTGACCTTCCTAGGTTTAGCAGTTATCCAGTGTCATCGAACTCAAAGGGATATTGGTTTCTGTTGTAGTGTTATTGCGCAACGCAAATGCAAATGGTGTTAAGAGATGAAGATGATGATTTATACATCACTTGACTATCACCAACTTACTGTGAACAAAGATAATAAAATGACAAATGCATGTATGATTCTTATTATTATCATTAATTGGCGCCTCAGAGTTGGTATTTCAATATGCAAAAGGTTGATAGCGAGATCCGAGAACCACTGTCCATTGAGGTACTCTCAACTATTTTTTTCCTGCTCTCCTCGTGTATTTACATCTTAATGTTATCCTAAGTCAAATCACATATATGCAGATTGGATTTGAAAGATGACAAAGAAATAATCTTACTTTTAAAGAAAAAAACAAGAACATTGATCAAGTTAATCATTACTACTTTCTTGGGATTCCAATTTTCAAATTCAGCTCAAGAGGGAGCACTTGTAACCTCATCTACAGTAGGGATGTAATTTTTACTTAGTCTGTTTGTTTGCTTTTCTTTTCCTTTTTTAGCTTCTTACTCTTTGTAAGTCGCCTCCCTGTACATTCAACTAAATGCACACATTTACTTAGATTGGGCAAGAAGACAGATGATTATAGGAGTTATTGCTAAAGGACACTCAGCTCAGCATTATTCATCGAAATCTCAAAGCTACCAACGTATTATTAGAAGTAGAACATGAGTAGGATAACATGACGCACAACGTATTATTCATAATAGATTTTCATTTTCCATATTTTCTTATTTTGCCACCTACTACCAATAAATAAAACTCAACGACATTTTGAAATTATTTTCGGATAGAACGAATGCTATGATGCACATTCAGCTAAGACGAGTAGCATATTAAAAGAAGTTCTACTTCTACCGTACGAAACTGAATTACAACTCCGTAGAGTGATCACCTGAACCGTAAGCTGAGCTGAATGTATGACTCATTTGAAGTATCATCCTAGTTTTCTTCTTCATATTGCTAACTCAATTATCCATGCACGCATACCGAGCACGTTAAAATAGCCTTTGCCTGCTTCGGCCAATTTAGTCAAAAAGAAATTGTAATCATCTTGAGGCCCAAGCCCAGTCTTGTATAAACAAATCTAGTGCGAGTGCAATGGCATATACCACCGCACAACAAACAAGCAAGTCTTGATGAAATTTTAGGAGCCTGTCACCAACACACACGTCTAGCTTATGCAGTGGAAGCTGAATCCCCCTCATTGTTACAAGATGCGTGTAGGAGCAGAATCTCGCAACATCCATATCTCCACGAAATTATAGTAACAAGTCTGCGAAGACCATCGCAGATTATTTGAAAAAGTGATGTAGCAAGTGACGACAGCATAACCATGAGAAAGGTGTGAATATTATGCGAGATTTACGATAGTTTGCGTAAAGAACTCTTGTAAGCTTGCGAGAATGTCGCAAGCCAGATCCGAAAATGAAGGATAGCTTAGCTGTCATCCACAATGTAATACCCTATATATACTGCCAAACATAATTGAGAGGGGAGAGATCTTTTTGGTAAGAATTAGAGAGCTAATTAGAGAGAGAAAATCTGAGAGTTATTTTGATTTCCTTGTACTCTTATATTCTCTGTTAGATCTTTTGAGAAATTCTAATAAAATTCAGATAGTAATTCTTAAACTTTGAGTAAATAATTGTGTAATCTTAATAGGGTGTAGTTGTGGGATTTCCTGCAACTACATAATGGCGCTAGAAATAGGGACGAAGAAAAAATAATTTGTTGTTGAGATTTGAAAGAATTCGAAATATTTAGAGAGAAAACTGCGTGGATTGTTGAAACTAAAAGGATGGTAGAACAAATCAGTAAACTGATTGAAGAGAAGATAGTCAAAGCCAAAAAATATAGCATGAGATTGGAGTGTAACCTGATAACAAGAATAATGATTAATGAGTTCCATGATAATATCAAAGGAAGAATACACAAACGAGATTTTGAAGGAAAGAAAATTATGACAGTGGAAAAAATGTCACCATTTAAGGAATGGGAGAAATACAAAATTACATTCACAGCAGCAGAAATACCAAGAGAAAATTTAAGTCACACAGATCCGTTGGTAATCAAAGTAACTGCGGCGCAAAAAGAGAGGGATGAATCGTTAAAGTCTATAGAAGAATGGGAGGTGAATAGAATTCTAATAGATACAGGAAGTTCGGTCAACATAATGTTTTATCATGCATTCAAAATAATGGGATATAAAGATGAAGAAATGACTTGTTCAACATATCATATCCATGGCTTTGGAAAATTACAACAAAACCTAAAGGAGAAATTGTGGTGCGAATATTATTAGGAGAAATTGAAACTCAAGTGACATTATGTGTGGTAGATATGGAGTCACCGTATAACATGCTACTGGGAAGGCCATGGATACATGCGATTAAAGATGTAGCATCAACATTGCATCGGAGCATTAAATTTCCTATACCAAGTGGAGTAGGCGAAATTAGAGGAGATGTTGATGCTGCGAAAAGATGTTATAAGTAGAAGTGGAAAATTCACAGAAAGAGGGCGAAAGAAGCAAATAATGAAGAAGAATTTAGAATTTACATGATAAAATCACGGGAAGGAAAAGGAATACCAAGCGAAATTTCAGAAGAAGGAGACAAACCAATAAAGAAGTTAAAAGAACCAACCCCAATAGGAGAACCCAAGGCGGTTTACACTGCGGAAGAACCAACAAAAGAAGTAAATATTGGAAATGAAGATGAGCCAAAGATGCTGAAAATCGGAACTAAAATGGACGCAGAAGAGGAAGAAAGAAAAATCAACCTCTTGCGAGATTATAAAGATGTCTTCGCATGGAGCATGAACGAAATGCCCGGAATAGATTCTTTTGTTGCATGTCATAAGTTGGAAATTAACAAAAAGCAAGGCCATTCAAGCAGAGAATAAGAAAAATAGCAACCACATACCATCCCCAAATAGAAGAAGAATAACAGAAGATGCTTGATGAAGGAATTATACGGCAAGCTAAATACCCATAATGGAGAGCGAACATGGTTGTAGTACCTAATAAGAACAAAGGAATAAGGATCTGCATAGATTTCACCGATCTGAACAAAGATTTCCCAAAGGAAAGCTTTCCATTACCAGATATTCCACAAATGGTCGAATCAGCAGCAGGAAATGACAAAATATCTTCTTTAGATGGATATAAGGGTTACAACCAAATTCATCTCACCGAGTAAGACCAAGAACATACCGCCTTTTTCGCACCCAGGGGATTGTACTATTACACGAAAATGCCGTTTGGATTGCGAAATGATGGAGAAACATATCAAAGGATGGTAGAGAAAGTGTTTGCGAAATGGATACACAAACGTTAGAAGTGTATGAAGATGACATGTTGGTCAAAAGTAAAGAAGCTAAAGATCCTGTGCAAGATTTGAAGGAAATTTTTTAGCAGATGCGACAGTTCAACATCAAAGTAAACCCTGAAAAGTATATTTTTGGTGTTGCATCTGGAATTTTTTTAGGATATATTATATCAAAAGAAGGAATACAAGTTGATCCAGAAAAGGTACAAGCAGTTCGCGACATTCCAACACCAGCGACGGTGAAAGATATATAGAAATTTAACGGGCTCTTAGCTTCGCTAAAAAGATTTATCTCGCGGTCATCAGACAAATGCAAACATTTCTTCAACATACTTTAAAAAGGAACGAAGTTTATATGGACAGAAGATTGCGAGAAAGCACTGCAAGGAATAAAAGATTATTTGATGAATATATCCATTTTACAAAAAGCATAACCATGGGAAGAATTACTAATCTATATTACGACAACTTCGTATGCATTAAGTGCCGTATTGTTGCGAATAGACGCAGGGGTAGAGAATCTCATCTACTACATCAGCAAAACATTTAATGCAGCAGAGAAAAACTATTCAAACATTGAAAAACTAATATTGGCATTAGTTTATGCAACCTTTAAACTTCGCATATATTTTCAAGCTCATAAGATAAAGGTATTAACAGAAGTGCCAATTGAATCAGTAATGAAAAATTCAAAAAGATAGGGTAGGGCGGAGAGATAGAATGCACAAGTGGGACATTTTGAAATTAAGTATGAAATATTATCTTTGCCAAAATCACAAGTTTTTGCGAATTTCTTAGCGGAATTTCCATTTGAAAATGATGAAGTTGTGGAAGAAATGATGGATATAGAAGAACAACATGGGAATCCAAGAGACTTGTTGATAGAGCCTAATAGATGGGAAATATTGGTGGATGGATCATCAAACGGAGAAGGTAATAGAGTTGGGATTGTTTTCATTTATCCAAAGGGAACGAAAATGGATTTCTCTTTCAGGTTGGAGTTCGTATATACTAATAATGAAATAGAGTATGAACCAGTGATGCATGCCTTAAAACTCGCAATGGAGATGAAGTTATAAAGCGCAAGAATCCCCAGTGACTCGCAGCTAGTCATTCGCCAAATAAAAGGAGAATATACTACGAATGAACCATCCTTAAATAAATACAAGAAACTTGTTGAGGAATTATCAGCAAAAATCCCAAAGATAAAGTGGAGACATATATCAAGAAAGGATAACAGATAAGAAGATGCATTTGTTTTTATTCCAAGTATGATGGTAGATCCAACTGCGATATGCATAAGGATACAAACACTTCTTTTTCCCTCAATCAACAAACAAGAAGAAGATGAGGCAGATGTAATGATAATAGAAGGTGAAGAGAATGAGCAAGCGAAGAATTTCGCAGATTGGAGAATAGAACTTCATGAATAACTAGAGAAAGGAGAATTACCAAGGAATATTCTGGAGGCATATAAATTAAAAAGTCGTGCAACAAATTATGAACTTAGAGATGGGGTATTATATCGAAAATCATTTAACGGACCATCACTCAGATGTTTGACACATAAAGAAGGAGAAGAAATATTAAAAGCATTACATTATGGGGATGCTGGTAACCATAGTGGAGGAACATATTTGGCACACAAAACAAAAACACAAGAATATTATTGGTCGAACATGCATGAGGACGCGAAAGAAGTGTCAAGGCGTTGCGAAGAATGTAATTGGCACGGAAAGAGGATTCATGCACCAATGGCACCATTATCATCTTCAACAAGTGTGTGGCCCTTTGGAAAATGGGGTGTAGATATTGTGAGAACATTTATACCAGGATCTGGGCAAAGAAGATATCTGATTGTCGCAACAGATTATTTCACAAAGTGGGCAGAAGTAAAAGCACTACAACATATTCGCGATAAATGTATCTTGACTTTTATATTTAAAAATATCATATGCAGATTTTGAATTCCTGCATAGTTGATATCTAATAATGGAAAACATTTTGAAGGGAAGAACATAGAAATGTTTCTTGGTGCATTTAAGATATAATGTGGGAAGTCTACACCTTTGTACCCGTAGGGTAATGGGAAAGCAGAGGCAACAAATAAGACAATTGCGGATACGTTAAAGAAGAATTTAGAAGGTCATAATAAATCATGGTGCAAACAGGTATATAACGCAGTCTGGGCTTATAATACAACCAGGCGAGAAGCCACCAGAATGTCACCTTTCTGTTTAACATACGGGGTTGAAGCAGTACTACCAACTGAGGTCATCATTCCTACCCCAAAAAGATAAGCATGGGAGAAAAATCTAAGTGAGGATATGATTTTATCAAAACTTGATGTCTTAGAAGAAAAAAAGGATAAGGATTTACAACACATGGAGAACTATCAGCGAAGATTAACCCGAGAATATAATAAGCGTGTTAAAGTAAGAGAATTTCATCCAGGGGATTTAGTGCTGCAAGAGATACTAGTATATCAGAGAGGGAATGATGGAAAACTAAAAAAAAAAAAGGGATGGACCATGTATAATCTAAGAGATAGTTAGAGAAGGGGCATATAAATTGATGGATCCTAAGGGAAAGGATATTGGCCACAAGCTAGATCGACCATGGAATAGATTATATCTATAGAAGTATTATCCATAAAAGACCTAGCAAACACAGTTGCGAAAATATATTTGTTGAAACAGAAATAAAATGTGCGATAATTTCGCAGAGATTATATTTATCAAAACAGAATAAAAACTTGCGACAACGTCGCAGAAATTATATCTGTAATAACAGAGTATAAACGCGAAAAACTTCGCAGAAACACAAAGATAGAGGCAATCCCTCTATGGCATACACCCTAGTTCGCGAAATAAAATTTCGTAAGAGGAAAATGTAAGACCTAAAGTGCATCATAGAAGGTGGAACCTATTGCATGGCTCATGGAAAGGTTACACCGCCCCCAGAACCTGGGTCATGGAGATTTGGGGTCAATAAAGCCCATCCAGGAGAGGTACCTTGGATTTTTAACCTAAACTTATGATTTAGGTTGGACGACTAAGGGTCTCTTCTAAGAAGTGCAGAACTCGATCAAGGAGCCGAGGTACACGGTTGAGCCAAGAGTGCCTGGGGCATCTGGAGCGTACCTGGCCATTCTTGGCAAGTCTTGTCTATGATGCACTCGATCCGAAGAAAACCCCAATTAGGGTGCATTCTCGTAACCATGAGCCATATGGGTGAAGGGATAAGAGGCTGCGAAAACAACTGGTTTTTGTTAAGACCGGATGGGAGGAGCCAACCTTGTATGCTAGAGGTACGTCTCCTTGAAGGGGTAACCAGGGGGATGATAAGGACGGCACCCTATATTATGGAGATGATAAGTGTCAAAGACGAAAATGTCATGAGGATTTTTACTCACGGGAGTATTAAGGATTATCATATTTGTGGAAAAATTCTGAAGGGGCAAAAATACTAGAGAAAGACAAGACGAGATCAATGGGTCAGTGCACGAAAGTGTAAGGACGTCCTTCGGTTTCGTCGCAAGACGGCAATGTCATGGGGCTTTATGTTCACAAGAATGTTTAGGCCTGTCATATTGTCGCATGAAAATTTTCTGTAGAGGCAATAATACTACAGAAATGATAAGACAAGATCAATGGGTCATTACATGAAAGTGTAAGGACGTCTTGCGATTTTGTCGCAAAGACAAAAGGTGGTGAAATAAGACCTTTAATTAGGAACGCAAAATATAAGACCACATAGAAAACTAATAATGCAAATATAATTGCGAGACATACTTTGAAAGGTTATGAGATATATGTAACAACATGTTTTATAAATATTAACCATTTAATATTTCGCAGATAAGAATCCAACTTCTCGCAAGAAAGATAATGAGAGTCAAGTATGGAAATTAATAACTGTAGAATTATTATCTTTCTCTCAAATAAAAGGAGTACAAAAAAAATAAAATAAAATACAAGATTCATTCGCAAAAATAGTTGAAGCAGAAACAAAAAACCTTAAGAAGCTAGAACTAAATAGCTAGTTTCAGATTTCAAAGTTAGCTTCACTAGAAGGGGTTGATAAAGGATCTTCCGCAGACTTCCCACTTTCACGAGTATTTTCCTTTTCCTGATCCATTCTAGATTCTTTTCCATCTTGGTTATCGCTAGCAGTTGCTTCTTTAGGGGGAATTTCTTCTTTGTCATTCTCAAGAGTAGTTTCTTCATCACTTTCGTAGTAGAAATCACTGTCATGATCACGAGGAACTTCATTATAATCCACTTCAAAAGGTGCAACCTTTGTTGGAAGAAGTCCTTTATCCAGCAAAATATCATTTACTAGAACTTCAGCCTTGAGATGAACCTGGGGAAGAAGTTCCTTCTGACTATTTCCACTCTCAATATCCTTGAAGTGATGAAGATAGTCAAATATTCTTTCTGCACGATTGCGAAAGTGAGCAAGAGTAGTAGCAAGCGCTACATTATCCTTGCAAAGTTTGGCTAACTTCGATTCTAAAGAAGAAACAGAAGAATGAAGGCTTCTCTCAGATTCTGCGAAATTCAAAGACAGAAAAGGTTATTGAAGCGAAATTTTTGCGAGAAGAGTGTTATAAAATTAAAAAAGTAAGGAAAGATGGTTGAGGTAGCCATATTCTTATGACTATCTTCCTTCTGAGAAATAAGGTATTAAGCTAAAGCCAAACTATTATTCTTCCATTGGTTCATTGCTTCATCAAAATTATCTCCAACTAAACCTTTTAGATGAGACCGAAAATTCTTCTCATTAGAAATAAGAAAAGCATTTTATTTCGCAAGAGAGGCGTAAGATTCTTCTAACTGAGTGTATTCTTCTTTAAGTTGATTCGCCCTTGTACTTAATGTAATACCCCAATATTCGGCAGTGGTTAGCCGAATGGAATATAAGTAATGGTTTGTCCTTTCCTATCACCGAGGCCTAATGAGTACACTTGACTGAGTTGTGGGGAAAAACATCTCAGTTAAGCGTGCTCGGCCGAGAGTAGTCACAGGATGGGTGACCTCTCGGGAAAGGCTAGCCGGATAACCGCATGAGTGCCGTTAAAATCCCACACTATTTGGATAACCGCAGTGGGTAAGTGGGAACAATATCGGTGTTAGTTGGGATACAACTAGGGGTCGTTCGCTTGTGCTCGAGTGGGGAGTATCTTTGGGGGATTATGCCGATATCTTGCTCTCAAATGAGACAAGGAACGTCTACATTATACCGAGGCCTTTTCAAAGACAATTGGCTCCGAGTTGGCGAAAACTCTGCATTAAGCGTGCTCGGGCGGGAGTAATCCAGGGATGGGTGACCATCGGGAAGTTTCTGTTGGATTACCGCGAGCGATGCCCGTTGAAAACCCCACTCTGTAGGATAACCGCGGTGTCTAAGTGGGGACAATATCGGTGGAGGGACGGGTCATTACAAATGGTATCGAGCCGACGATGGTTTCCGCCGAGGGTGGGAAGGAATTTGGACGGGGTTGTTCAGGTGCTTCTCATGAGGGCGAGGAACGTCGGAGTTACGGGGCTTGTATATATTCCGGAGCGAGGAGGACGGCTCCAATTTAAGGTGGTGGTATTGTAATACCCCAATATTCGGCAGTGGTTAGCCGAATGGAATATAAGTAATGGTTTGTCCTTTCCTATCACCGAGGCCTAATGAGTACACTTGGACCGAGTTGTGGGGAAAAACATCTCAGTTAAGCGTGCTCGGCCGAGAGTAGTCACGGGATGGGTGACCTCTCGGGAAGCTGCTATTTGGATAACCGCGAGAGTGCCGTTAAAATCCCTGTTCTTTGGATAACCGCGATGGGTAAGTGGGAACAATATCGGTGTTAGTTGGGATACAACTAGGGGTCGTTCGCTTGTGCTCGAGTGGGGGAGTATGCTGGGGGATTATGCCAGATACTGCTCTCATATGAGACAAGGAACGTCTACATTATACCGAGGCCTTTTCAGCACAATTGGCTCCAGAGTTGGCAGAAAACTCTGCAGTTAAGCGTGCTCGGGCGGGAGTAATCCAGGGATGGGTGACCATCCGGGAAGTTTCTGCTGGATTACCGCAGCGATGCCCGTTGAAAACCCCACACTGCCGGATAACCGCAGTGTCTAAGTGGGGACAATATCGGTGGAGGGACGGGTCATTACACTTAAAGTTATTCTACCTTGGATAAGTTTATTCTTCTCAGCAATAGACGTCTCAATTACTTCTTTAAGCTCACTTTTTAGCGAGCAAAGGACTTGCTCTTGATCATCATAAATTTTTGGGCCAATATTAAGTTATTGCGAAGAGATTGCCAACTTGTTTAGGAGAGTTCGTTTTTCTCGGGACAGAGTTTCATTTTCATCTGACAAGGTTCCAATCTCTAAGTTAGCTTTAGTTAATGAATAAGAGAGACGAGATACCTCGCTACTTAATATTTCTTTCTCTCGAACTAATTGAGTATTTTCATCGGTAAGATTGTCAATTTGGTCAACAAAATATGAATAAAGATTGTCTAATTGACTATATTGATCCAATAAAACTTCCTTGTCAACACGAGCCTCTTCAGCGGCGAATTGAAAGTTAAACCTCTTCATTATTCGTTTCTGAAGGGAAACTTAATGTACCAACAAAAGATTTTAAGGGAAATGAGCATGAAAAGAAAAAATTACTAAAGAAGATAATCCATAAGCGAAGACAAGAAGATCATACCTTTTAGCTCATCATTCTTTTTGCGAAGAGTCTCACAGTCGAGTGACACATTCTGAAGCTTCTGATTCTTGAGACGAAGATCCCCACACACCAAAGTCATATCTTGGAGGTTATTCTTTAAAATTTCAACTTCTTTCTCCAGAGATGATTGCGAAGTTTCTTTATCAGGACTAAAGTACTTAGTTAGAGTTTCGCAGACAATAAGTTTGATAGGGTCCATAGAATACTTTTGAACATCATCAAGAATATCATATAAAACCTTGAAGGCGATATCCACTCCTTCCAAAGGTTCTTTATTAATAGGGAGAGATTCAGACGAAGAGGTAGTGATGATTAGGAGTATGAGAATTAAGTCATCTTTCACAACGGATATATCTTTTGAATGAGAAAGATGAGGAGGATTGTTAAAAGAGATTGAGGTAGAATCAACTTTAGAGGCATCAACCAAAGGTGAGGAAGGAGTTTCATTCGCAGAAGGGTCAGTAGAGGGGGTGACATCCTTACCAACATGTTCACGAGTAGAAGGCAAAGTTATCGCAGGAGTTTCAAGGGGCTTGAATCTAAGGATGAGACTAAAGATTTAATAGTCTTTAAATGGCGGGATTTATTTGAAGGTTTGGTATCATCTTCACCATCCTACGAATATTAACTCAGATAAGAAACAGAGGCAACAATATTGTTATAAACGAAATAATGCTTCTTTCTACCTTGCTATTCACATACTTTCTTTTGCCTACGATAACCTTGGGTTGCGATATTTTAGGAGCATTATGGTTTAGGACTGTAAATTTAGTTGCAGAGGTGCTTTTACTGAAACAGAATCAGTATGGGAATTACACAAAATAGTAAAAAAAAAATTAAGAAAAAACAGCAAGATAAGGTCAGTTTCAGCAAAATAAAAAGAAGAAAAGCAAAACTAACTTTGGTGAATCCATGACAACAGCAGCAGGTAGATCAGATCATAAAAATCGAATATGAAGAAAGTTGCAGAAGACGAAGATTTACAGAGAATGAGGAGATGATGAAGACGAAGTAAAAGAAGAAATTATCTCGCCACTAGCTTTCTCCTTAAATAGAAAAAAAGAGATAACCGGTTGAATAAAGATGTGCCAGTAAACTAGGGGAATAATAAACACGTGTAAACAGTCATGCCTGATTCACAGAAGATTGTCTATTAGGAAGAAGATGGAAAGATGAACGGTTGCGACAATTTGAAATAGAGATTCTCATATCATTCTCTTCACTAGTCCAAAACGTGGATTTTAGGACAGACCTTATCTGTCGAAAATAGCTTAATAGGACAAATTTTGCATGTCCTAAAGTGTGTTATATTTTTGGTGTACTATTTCTTATAGGACATATAGTTTTTTTCATAAAACAACAACAGATATCGTTTGTCCAACTAGTACGACTGACTAAGTATGTCCAAATTGTGGTTTTAAGATTCGTTTGTACCAGCACAATCTAATTCGCTGAGTCAGTTTCACCCAATCCGATTCAACCCACAACTGAGTGATTTAATACTCGAGACAACAAGTCAATAACGAGATTTTTATTAACCAGTGCTAGACAGTCTATTAATATTAACTTGAATTTAATTAACAATTTCACAACTCAAACATCTCAAGGTCAACAAAAGCTGCTTCATGTTCGAAACAATGAAGAAGAGAAAAAAAATCAAAACAGCATGATTAACTTCCAAATACAAGAGTTACATATTTTTTTGTCCATTCAATCATCTCAACAGGAAATATATCTCCATGTCTTCCATCTCCAACACAGCTCCATATTGGTATTGATGATTTCAACAATAAGGATTTCATAACGTTCATCACTTGGTGGTGCATTGAAATTAACACGTCCAGACACAACTGTTTTCTTTTGTAAATTTCCCAAGACGCATCCAACCACTAGATCATGTCCACGATTAAAACAACAAAACTTGGGCTCAGAAATCATCCAATGTACACAAAATATGAACTGCGCGCACCAGCAGTATGACCAAAATTATGCATAGCGAAAAACAGATACAAACAAAATATAGAAATTCGAGACACTAGTCTAGATAGGAGTATAATCCAGAAAACAATATGGAAATTATAGTAGTATTAAAGAAAGATAAAGGAGAGAAAGGAGTACAAAATCTATGGAAGAAGTCGAGAAAATAGCTAGTCATAGTGTCACCAGAAAAGAATAATTATAAAAAGCATTTTATACATGATCCATCCTTAGAAATCTTTGGCAAAGATAAAGAAGACAGCAAAAAGTAACACGGTTTAAAAAGTACAAACAAATATGATGTAATATCACAAGAATGGAAGTCAAAGACGTGAAACATGGGGGGATAAACTCCAACAAGCGCTAGCAACTACCAATTACCTGTTGTGGAGCACTAATGGAGGGTCGTGATGTTATCCTTCTAGCCTGCCTTAAGAACGTTAGTTCTTGAAGCTAACACCTTGACTTTTCAATTTACCAATAAATGTTCCCGACGAGCTGCATAAGAAAAAATTTCTGTCTTTGATACCTCGATAAAATAGAACTAAAAATTTCAGCAAAATTAGTAAATTAGTAAACATTTATATTAGTAACAATAATAGAGAAATTCACTTCTACCGACCGTTGTAACAACATCAGAATCCAAATGCTATTGTATTGGTGAGCTAGGATGGCTTTCAGATATCTCCTTGAAATTTTCCTACACAATATCAAACTAAAACTGATAAATTTAAATTTTAAAGTATACGAACAATTAATTAAGGTTCAAAAAATAATAGTACGTACTACTTTTTTTACTGCAGTTTTAGCATGTAATTGATCTGGGACATCCTTGTAGACATGTGTAGGAAAACATAATACAGGTCTCTCCACCGGTCCAGTTGGGCATTCATTTTTCTGTTACCATAACATACAAACAAGTACTTCCATCTTAAAATCTAGTAGACTATTAATAATGGACGGCGACAACAACATTCATGGTCTGATAACATATACTTCTACCCAAATGAAAAAAGAAATGTAAATTCATACACATGTTATATAATACATTGGATGAAAAAAGATCGGACAGATACCAATGGCATGCGACTCTAATCCCATGAAACCAAATATAGCCATTTGGCATCAAATACAAAACTATAAATTTCTAATTGATAAGGTTCATTAAGATGAAGATCAAACTTAGCTACCAAAAAATTGTAGATCCGTATAACACTCGACAATAATTAAAATAAAAATCTAGAAAAAACACAAGAACTCATCAATAATCCTCTGAACGATTAACACCACTAAATATTAGAAAAATTCAACCACTTTCTAGATTTATGATATAGAGACAGACACGGGGACTTCAGGGCTGATTGCAAAAAAAGAAAAAAAAAGATTTCAAGTGACAGTGTGAAGAGTTGTGTGTGAATTCTGGGCGTAGTTACTTTCACTATAACATTCATACAAAGTTAATAGGTACAACAACCATTATGAGTGTAAAAACAAAAACTAAAGGATGCACATAATAGCTTACACCACGAAAGAATTCTATAGCAGTTCAAGAATACACTACCGCAAAAGAAAAATAAGAGCACCAATATTAGTGTCTTTTCTTAGATTGGAATCTCATAGAGATTAAGAACCTAATATGAAGTGACAGGCTCAGTTCTGAGGATTAACAATATTATATTCTTTAACTTATCGAGTTAAAGAACTCCTTAACTAAACCAGTGATAAATTCTTTGGACAAAAGCATCAGCATCACTTACAAATATCTATTTATTTCTAAATTAATCATGAACTTTCAATTCGTACAGGCAAGGAAAATAAACTATTCAACATAAAATAAACATAATTCATACTGCTAGATTTCAATTAACCAAGCTTTTCATTTGGTCATGCATATCTTCTTCAATCCGCTTCCTAAAACAGCAAACATGATATATAAATAAAAAAAACAACAAATTCGTGAGGTTAGAATACCATTTCTTGTTTCAAATTTAAATTCGTGAAGAACCCAACATTCCAAATCTCCTAATCCTACCATAACATTTATCACCATTTCAAATCAACAACGATTCACAAAATTTCAATCAAACAAGGGTTGTATTAGCAAAGTCTTGATTTTGGGGGTTTTATCTTCTTATAAATACTCAAACCAAAATACTAAAAATCCTAAATCTGAATCAGTTATAGAAAAGAAGAAGAATCTCATACAAAAAAACCCTAAATCTAATCAGTATTTCATTAATAAAAGAATTAAGAAGATCATATTAAATCAAATCAAAAAAATCCTTACTGTTTTCGCGTCTTGATCTCTCCATAGTTTCTCCACTTTAATATTTTTAATGATATGAGAACAAGAAAATCAGAATAATAGAGTAGAGAGAGTTCATGAGAGAGATCTTTGATAGACATACAAAGGAGGAGAATATGGAGGCCGTTATTTTCCTAGGTAGTTTCTAGATTTGATGAGCCGGCCGTAAGATCACATTTATCGAAGGTCTAAAATAAAAGTGGCTTTGATAAGCATATTCAATTTCATACGGATCCTAACTTATTTCCAGTCCTAGATGTAAACCGCTAGATCTATAATTATCAACGGCATATAAAAGGTTAATTTATCTACCGGGGAAGTCAACGGGAGGTTGGGAAAATATAAACCAAATAAATCTACAAATTCGCTCGGTTGTTTATCGGATAAAAATTATTCGGCAAATCCCAAATGTAAACTATTTTGCTACAAATGAGATCTGTCCTTTTTCCAACGCCCCAAGTGTCCTAAAAACCATGTTTTGGACTAGTGCTTCTTCGCTGAGAAAACATGAGAAGAGGCAAGATATAGGAGTAGAATCTCACACCATCCATATCTCCACGAAATTATAGTAACAAGAGTCTGCGAAGACCATCACAGATTATTTGAAGAAGTGATGTAGCAAGTGACGTCAGCATAACCATGAGAAACATGTGAAGATTCTATGATATTTACGTTAGTTTGCGAAAATAAATCTTTTAAGCTTGCGAGAATGTCTCAAGCCAGATCCGAAAATGAAGGATAGCTTAGCTGTCATCCACTATGTAATACCCTATATATAGAGCCAAGCAGATTTGAGAGGGGAGAGATCTTTTAGTAAGAATTAGAGAGCTAATAAGAGAACTTCGACCAATGACGTTACGACCAATGACGTTACGACACTTGTCTTCTCCAGAATTGGTGTAGTTGAAAGCTTTTATCTACTTTAATTTAAGGTGGGTGTCATGCTCACCGTGCAACGTGGGAGCTCATATGACTTAGACTTTTAAAGGAGGAGTGATGGTAGCTAGAAAATAATTTAATTAAAAACATTAAGTTTTTATTAAATCTTCTTTTACTTCTTTTAAAATCTCTCATGTGACACACCCTCATATGTTACATAGAAACGTATGGTTGTAATGATTTGGCAGTTATTGTGATGGTAGTTATTAAGGTGTCCTATATATTTGTAATGAAGGTTGTAATCAGAGGATATTATGAATGATAATGTAATGAATATCCATGTGTCTGTAATTCCCTCACTGGTTCTCATGAGTTCTTATACCTTCTATCTGATTTCGTCTCCCTTTCTTTGTTGATTCGTCTTATTTCATGAATGATATTTGATTGATGATTTTTGGGCTCATCAATTGGTATCAGAGCCGTTCGATCTTGTCGGACGGTTCTTGCTTTACCCAAATGGATTCACATAATGATCATCTCAAAGGCCTGATTTCAAATTTATTGTCTCTCATCGAAGAAAATCTACGGGAATTTAAGAAGGACAATTCAAATATTTTAGCACAGTTGAAAGATATTTCATCAAGACTTTCAACATTAGTTGAAGAAGAAGATTGTATCACGTTTGCTAAAAATGAAGTTAATTCTTCTGACCCCAATGCTGGTGATCTCTGTCCAGTTTTCAGCGAAAAATCTGAAAAAACTGAAGTGCCTTCCTATAAGTGGTCGGTTTTCAGCCGGTCAAATATAATTTCACTTTCTTACTTAACTAAAATAAAAGTAGTATGCGATAAGAAAGAGTTCGTATCCACAGAGAGGCTATTGTTGTTATGTAAATTTTCATATTCTTAATAACCAAAGGGGGGGTTTTGATTTATCAAAGCAATAAAAATAAATTGAAGCAATAAAGTATTAAAATAATCAATAAGGAAAAGATATTGGTCACGGGATAGTTTCATTCACAAGCATATATTTTCATCAATGACTAGAATTGAAATTTTAATCTGTTATTTACTAAAAGTCCTAGGATACCTTGATCGCTAGAATATCCCGCTAATTCCCTGATTTCATCACAACCACATTAAAATATGCATATGTGAATTCTTCCTAGAAAGCAACCTAAAGTGTAAAAGCACAATTAAGTTTAACTCCCTAAGAGCAATAAGTTCTAAGGAATAAGACTAATCAAGGCAATCAAAATGTGTAAAATAACTAATTCGATTTAACCCAAGTTATGATTCATATGTGACTAGTAGGATATATCACTACAAGCACTACCCACAATTATGCTACTAAGAATCAGGGATAAACAACGTTTTCGTATTGAAAACCCTAATATAGCTCTAGATATGAAAGTAAATCGGATTGATTAAGGACTCAACCAAATAAACAACCAAATCATAACAATATGAACCATGAATCATAAACAGTAAATTATTGAGACAAAACTAATACATTGAATCAAATCTTATTTGTGAAATCCACTTTATATCCCATAACCAATAATAAATGTTTATCTACTCATAATTTTTGGATTCATCATATTCATATTCATAATCAATAATAAAAAAGAAATGAAGAAGATGAAAAATAAAATAAAAAGAAAACCCTAGTCGCTCCTCTCCTCCAAAACTCCCGTAGAATGATATCCTCCCCAGAATAATAGAAACTTTTTCTTTTTATAGCTTTTCAACTTCCCAAATTAGGTCTTCAAAGCCCAAGGTCCAAATGCTCCAATAGTAAGATTCCACCAAGCCCATAAGTGAGTAAAAACCCAAGTAAAAATCTGTCCCAAAAAGAGTCACCGGAAAATTGTGTTTCCGGCCAGAAGTTGACCGGAATCCTGATAGACGCATTTATGTGTCTAATTTGTCCTCAATTTTTCATATTGTTAGTACTCGTTTTTGTCCTTATTATGGTGTTTTGTGTGTTTGTAGGTATTTTTTGGAAATAAAGATTGTTGGAAAATTCGGCTCGAAAAGTTGCTCGGAAAACCCTCGGAGGACATTTGCTAAAGGCACCCTCATTGTGGATAAGGGGCACCTCATTTAGGCACCTGCTATTCGCACCCCAGTTCTGGTTAGGGGGACACCATCTTCAACATTTGAAAAACGATTTTTGGCGGGAAAACCATGCATGCAACTGGCAGAACTTTCGATTGATTTTCGAACGTGTTATAGGGAGATTAAATGGCTAATTCTTGGTAGGAAGTTGTGTTATGTCCTAGAAAACATGTTTTGGGCTTTTGGTTCGATCAAATTTGGCTATAATTGGCTATCCAATTCACGAGCTCAAAACAGATAAACACGTGTGTTCTGGAAGAATTTGTGTGTTCTGATCGTGTTTGATGCATCGAGCAACCTTTTGGAGCATGTGTGATAGAAATTGGAGCGTTCTGGACTAAAAAAACGCGTGAGAAGCTAAAACAGGGAAGAAAATATCCCGAGATTATTTTCTTTCACTGCCGAGAAATGGGAAGATTTTGGGAGTAATGAGCGAAGATTCTTGGTCCAAAGGTGTATAAATAGGCTACTGGGGTCGAGTAGAAGAAGATAGAGAGTTTGGGAGGAAGAATAGAGCATTAGAAAGTCGAGAAATCAAGCCGCGAAAAATTCCAGTTCTGCTGCTGCTGCCTCCTGAAAACGTGAAGAACAGACTCTTTAGAGCAGTCGTTTTTTCTGCAGCAGTTCTACGACACAGGAGCGTGGGTCGCACAGTAACAGCAACAGTTTTCGTTCTTTGTAACAGTGTTTGCAACATTTATAAGCGTTGCAAACACCCGGTTTTCACCATTTTCACCATTTCATCATTTGTAAACCATTTTTGAGCAATAATAATGAATTTTGAGTGTGTTTCCAACATGATGAGCGGCTAATTCTCCCACAACCAAGGCAATGAGGAAGCTATTTACGTATGAATGATTGGTAATTAATTTATTTTCTCTAATTTATATTTTATAATTCACTCAATCTTGCTTTTGCGGAGTTTTTAATTGTTTGCATAATTTTTGTCATTAGTTGTGATTCAATTAGATAGGTTATGCTTTGTATTAAGATAATCTATGCTTAAGGGATACAATTAATTGTTGAGAATTTGCCTGATTATTTGTGAATTAAGAAACAAGGGATTTAAAAGATAAATAGAGTTTTGGGTTGTTAACCATAATTTATTCATGTGTAATAGTGGAATCAGTGTCTTGGTTATTCTCTCTTATCTTGAAATCAAATTTTGATCTAAGTTTCCTTTACTTTTAAGTTTAATTAAATCTAAATTCCTTTGCCTTCACAAGTTTCAAAAGAACCTTTCACTATCACTTTCTACAATACATCAATTTTTTGGCGCCGTCGACACGGAGCTTGTCTTTAGGCTAGTTTTTAGATTTTTATTCTTTTTTTTTAGGTTTTTATTTGTTTTTATTTTATTTGTTCTTCTTTACGTTTTTGTTTTTGTCTTTTTACTACAGATTTGGAATTTGGAGCGAAAGAAAATTTTGCCAAAACTTTTGGTGAATATTTAGAGATTTGGAGTTAAAGACGAAGTAAAAGGCGAAGCGAAAGTAGAAGATTTTTTTTTTTTTTATAAAAAGAGAAAAAAAAATAGAGAGAGTTTAGTTTTTTTTTAGATTGTATTAGAGTTTATTTATTCTTGTAATTTTTTTTTCTTTTGCACTTTATCTTTTTGGACTTTGGACTTGGACATTTTTTTTTTTTTTTTTTTAAACCCTACGGAAGGGTAGTTAAATATTAAACTGTTTGCAGAGAAGGACGGTGATTACGATATCACCTCGGCCCCTCGGGTTCGCACATGACATAGGAGTCGTGGCCGAGTCGACTTCAGCGGTTCATCCCCGTCCCTGTACGGGAGGTAAGTTTGTCGAAACACTCGCGAATCCCATGCTAGCGAGTTCTTGTATTCCTTCGTTTGCATATATGTCGAGGAACTGAAAACGGCTGTTTTAAATTCCTAGTAAAGGGCAAGGACTGGCCATATAAGATAAGGGTTCGGATTTCATCACCGTTCCCTTCTTTCCCGCCTTAGGAAAACGAAACTTAACGCGAACCTAAGCTTTAAAATTTGGAATAGAACGAGACCTATAGGGTAACGAGCTTAGTAGGAAAGTCATTCGAAAGATATTGGTTACTCTTTTGAGCATTCTTCGAAGTTCATGAAAGTTTCGTGAGTTGAATGCGTGTTAGCGCCGCCAGTAATGCGGTGAGGCCTTGGGTATCAAAGCTCCAATGACTTCCTCGCCTCTATTCAAATTACTTAAACCCGGATTGATTCCAGAGGGGTTTGCTCATATTGTAACGAATTCCCTTTCGAAGGATTAGAAGCTGGTCTAGAAAACAATCTAAGTGGAGCCATCATGCTTTTTGTTTGCTAGAAAATTTTAGGTTTGCTTTGGTGGAGTCAGCCTGCTTTGTGTTTGCTTAGAACCTCCCTTCCTTTTAGGATTTTTCTTTTTCTTTTGTTTTTCTAGTGTATGCCCGAGGTCATTAGAGAACGGGCTTGGAAAAGAAACACTCTAGGTCGTTTGATTAGTGACAAACCTAGTAGTTCTTCTTGTGAATGCGGGAGCTCGAAGACTCTTCTTTTGAGAGCCCAGTTTTTGGAAACTTCGTTTTGAGAATCTGTCTCTTTGTGAGGAAAGTACCCCTAGTACGTCAGCTGTGCCAGCAATGACTACTTTGAAAGATTACATGTTCCCAACTAGGGCCAACCGAGCTTCGTGCATTAAATTGCCAGCCAATACGGCTAATTTCGAGATAAAACCTAGTATTCTTGGATGATCCCTATATTCTTAGGAAAAGATGATGAGAACCCTTATTTTCATATTAGGGACTTTGAGGAAATTTGTGGGACAGTTAGAATAAAAGACCTTACTGATGAAGTCTTGAAACTTAAGATGTTTCCCTTCTCCTTGAGAGATAAAGCCAAGACCTGGCTGAACAACCTACCTTCAATCCATTGAAACATGGCAAGATCTTATCATTTGCCTTCTATATGAAATTCTACCCTAAGCATAAAACTGCAACTGTTAGGCAGAATATTAGTGCTAGTGTGCAACAAGAGGGAGAGTCTCTTTATAGGTTTTTAGAGAGATTCAATGATCTCCTATCCCAGTGTCCTCACCATGGGTTTGATAAGATGAAACTTGTAGAGATTATTTATAATGGTTTAGACTATTCGACCAAATCCATGGTCGAGTCTATGTGCGCTGGTGAGTTCACTAATAAAACTGCTGAGGATGCTTTCACCTTCTTAGGAACTATCTCTGAAAAATCCCAACAGTGGGAGCCTTGTGTTGAACCTCCTAAAAGACTCTTAGTCAATAGAAGTAGCACCAATATGGTAGATACAAGCTTCGAGTCAGATGCTAAGTTTGTTGCTTTGTCTAGAAGGTTAGAAGCTTTGGAAATGGGTCAGTCTAAAAATAGGTCCCTTGTTGAACCTAATAGAGCCTCTCCAGTCTCTAGTTGTGGAATAGAGCCCGATAACTCATTTTGGGAAGGACATGTTAGTGAAGAACAAGCCCATGCTGTCTATAACAACGCTAGGTTTGAGAACCGTCAGAAGTTTGACCCATACTCAAGGACCTACAACCCTGGTTGGAGAAACCATCCTAATTTTTCTTGGTCTAAGGGCAGAATCAAGGACAGTCTAGTAATTCTCAGCCTCCCCCAGGTTTTGGTTATGCTAGGAACTCTTGAGTCAACCCCGGTTCAGAACCATTCGGATAAAAAGATCACAAGTTTAGAAGAGACTCTCGCCTTGTTTATTAAAATCTCTGAAAATATCAACCAAATGGTTGCACAAGGGATAAAAGAAAGTAGGAGTATAGGTTATGCTAACTCTCAGGCTATTTCCGAGTTGAAAACCCAAGTTAGTCATATAAATGAGTCTTTGAGGGAAAAAGGTAAGTTTCCTAGTCAAACTCAACCCAATCCTAGAGGAGTTCATGAAGTAGGTGGAAGATCGTCGAGAACATGTTAATGCCATTAAAACCCTTAGGAGTGGTGAGTGGTAGACAACAAGGTAACCATGCACGATAGTGAACATGTTGTAGTTCACCCTATTTGAGCCGAGAAAATGATGAGGAGACTGATAGAGTCTCTAATGAGACCAATGAGGGTCCCGTTGAGTCCGGCTTTGTTCCTAGAGCCCCTTTCCCCAAGCTGCTAGTTCCAACTAAGAGCGAGTCCAACTATAAAGATATTTTGGAGGTTTTTAAGCAGGTTACTATCAACCTCCCATTGTTGGATGCGATTAAGCAGATTCCCGCTTATGCCAAGTTTCTTAAGGACTTGTGTACACGAAAGCGTAAGCTTAGTGTTCAAAAGAAAGCCTTCCTAGCTAGTCATGTGAGTTCTATTATTCAGAATACCACTACTCCTAAGTACAAAGACCAGTGGTCCCCTACCATTGCTTGCACAATAGGTAAATATCGTGTTGAGAAAGCGTTGCTTGACTTAGGAGCCAGTGTGAACTTACTGCCATACCATGTATACCTTAAGCTAGGACTTGGTGAGATGAAACCTACCCAGATGACTCTTGAGTTAGTGATAGGTCCGTAAAAATTCCTCGGGGTGTGATCGAGGATGTTCTCATAGAGGTAGACAAGTTTATTTATCCGGTGGATTTTGTTATCCTAGATACCCAACCTGTCCCCGACCCAGAAAACCATATACGGTAATTTTAGGTCGCCCGTTTTTAGCTACATCCAATGCGATCATTAACTGTCGAACTGGTATTATGAATTTGTCTTTTGGTAATATGACTATTGAGCTGAACGTCTTTCATGTTAGTAAGCTACCCTCTGAACTAGATGACTCAGGCATAGAAGAGGTGAACATGATAGGAACATTAGTAGAGGAGTCATTACCAAACACTTTGATGGAAGATCCATTAGAGAAATGCCTAGCTCACTTTGGGATTGATTTTGATGATGATGATGTGATTAATGAGGTAAATGCTTTGTTAGATTCAACCCCTTTGATAGATACTAGTAGTGGATGGAAACCTAAGTTCGAACCTCTACCCATTTCTGAGTCTACCCCAGTTCCTTCGTTGGAAAAGCCTCCTAAACTGGACCTCAAACCACTACCAGATACCTTGAAGTATGTGTTTTTAGGCCCATCTGAAACTTTACCTGTGATTATAGCATCCGACTTGGATAGTGATCGGGAAGTAGGCTAGTAACCGTCCTTCAGAATAACAAGGAAGCTTTAGGGTGGACCATAGCAGACATTAAGGGTATAAGTCCTACTGTTTGTATGCATCAAATTTATTTAGAGGAAGATACTAAACCTTCTAGGGAGATGCAACGTCGACTGAACCCTCATATGAAAGAAGTAGTTCAACCGAGGTTCGGAAGCTGTTAGATGCGGGCATTATCTACCCTATTTCAGACAGTAAGTGGGTCACCCCATTCAGGTTGTTCCCAAGAAATCTGGTGTTTCTGTAGTCCAGAATGAAAAAAATGAGTTAATCCCAACCCGAATGACCACGGGTTGGCGTGTCTCTGTATTGACTATAGAAAATTGAACAAGGTCACTAGGAAGGACCACTTTCCCTTCCCTTCATCGACCAAATGCTCGAAAGATTAGCTGGCCGTAGCCATTTATGCTTTTTAGATGGATTTTGCGGCTATAATCAGATTCCTATTGCCCCAGAAGACCAAGAGAAAACCACTTTTACCTGTCCCTTTGGTACCTTTGCGTATAGACGCATGCCTTTCGGGCTATGTAATGCCCCTTAAGACCTTTCAGCGTTGTATGTTGAGCATATTTTCTGACATGGTAGAACGGTTCTTAGAGGTCTTTATGGATGATTTTTTAGTGTTTGGTTCGTCTTTCGATGAGTGCTTGCATCATTTGTCATTAGTTTTGACTAGGTGTAAGGAAAAGAATTTAGTCTTTGAATTGGGAAAAATGTCATTTCATGGTTCGTTCAGGAATCGTTCTAGGGCATATCGTATCTTCAAAGGGTATAGAGGTAGATAGAGCCAAGGTTGACCTTATTAAAACCTTACCGGTCCCAAAAACCGTAAAAGATATTAGGTCATTCTTAGGGCATGCAGGTTTTTATCGTCGATTCATTAAGGATTTTAGCTTGATTTCTAGACCTCTTTGCAATTTACTTGCAAAAGATGTTAAGTTTGTCTTTGATGATGCTTGTTTAGAGGCTTTTGAGAAGCTTAAGACTTTACTCACTACCGCCCCCATAGTCCAGGCACCCAACTGGAACTTACCCTTTGAGATCATGTGTGATGCTTCAGATTATGTTATTGGTGTTGTGCTAGGTCAGCGAAAAAATAAGTTACTTCATGTGATTTACTATGCTAGCAAAACTCTGAATGAAGCCCAGATGAACTATACCACTACCGAGAAGGAACTGTTGGCCATTGTGTTTGCCTTAGACAAGTTTAGATCCTACCTCTTAGGTTCTAAGATCGTAATCTATACTGATCATGCTGCTTTGAAATACCTTTTGTCTAAGAAGGATACCAAACCTAGATTGATTAGGTGGATCCTTTTATTACAAGAATTTTGCCCAGATATTAGAGACAAAAAGGGTGCAGAAAATGTAGTAGCAGACCACTTGTCTAGGGTAATTGTTAGTTCCCCTAATGATTCCCTTCATATAAGGGACATCTTTTTCGATGAACAATTGTTCTCTGTTTCCCAATCACCTTGGTATGCGAATATAGTGAACTATCTTGTTACTGGTCGAATGCCCCAACATTGGAGTAAACAAGATCGTTCTAGGTTTTTAGCTGAGGTTAAGCACTTCTTTTGGGATGATCCTTATTTATTTAAGTATTGTCCAGACAGATTATTAGGAGATGTATACCGAGATTGACCAGTCCAATATTATTTCCTTTTGTCATGATCATGCTTGTGGGGTCACTTTAGTGCTAAGAAGACTGCTTCTAAGATATTGCAGTGTGGATTCTATTGGCCTTCGTTGTTTAAAGACTCTAACAGTTTCTTTGTGTTACTTGTGAGCGTTGCCAGAAATTAGGAACCATTTCCCGTAGGAACATGATGCCCTTGAACCCTATTTTAGTTGTTGAGGTCTTTGATGTGTGGGGTATTGACTTTATGGGTCCGTTTCCTAATTCTTTTGGTAACCTATACATCCTTGTCGCCGTAGACTACGTCTCTAAGTGGATTGAGGCGGTTGCGTGTAAAACCAATGACCATAGGGTTGTGCTTGAGTTCTTGAAAAATAATATACTTACACGTTTTGGTACACCGTGAGCTATTATTAGTGATGGAGGGTCGCACTTTTGTAATGGACCTTTTAAGCTTTTGATGAAGAAATATGGTATTACACATAAGGTAGCCACCCCGTATCATCCACAGACTAGTGGTCAGGTAGAGGTTTCCAATAGGGAGATAAAACGTATATTAGAGAAAACAGTTAATCCTAATCGGAAAGACTGGTCGTCTAGGCTTACTGATGCCTTATGGGATTAAATCTTTGCGTTTAAGACCCCCATTGGAATGTCGCCTTATCGACTTGTTTATGGAAAGGCATGTCATTTACCTGTTGAGTTAGAACATAGAGCTTATTGGGCTATTAAGCAGCTAAATTTTTCACTTGACAAGGCAGGAGCCCATAGGAAACTCCATCTCAATGAGTTGGACGAGATTCGTATAGATGCTTACGATAGTGCGAAGGAGTATAAGAACAAAATGAAACTTGTGCATGATAGAAATATTTTACGGAAGTCATTTTCTCCAGGTCAAAAAGTTCTTCTGTATGATACCCGCTTGCATCTTTTCCCTGGGAAGTTACGTTCTCGGTGGACGGGTCCTTTTATTGTTCGTACTATTTTTCCTCATGGAGCTGTTGAGATCGAGACACCGGATGGTAGTAGTTCTTCGAAGGTTAACGGTCAGAGATTGAAACCCTTTTTAGAGCCCTATCCTACAGGTGATGTTGAGGAGGTCCCTCTGGAGGACCCTGTTTACCCTTGATTGACCATCGAGGCGATTGTATGTTGTATATTAGTTTTTGATTTCTCTCTTCACCCAGGTACTATCTTTCCAACTTCTCTCTTTGCTGATTCCTCATGTTACTTTACTTTTTGGTATTGCTCTTTCATTAGAAACATTGAGGACAATGTTAGATTTAAGTTTGGGGGTGGGGAAGAAACTTTTTTGTTAGCTTTTAGTTGCAATAAATAAACTCCAGAGCCTAGAAATTTATGTTTATTAAGGATGGCACTAACCAATCTAAGTGGATGGAAGAATTTTGGTTGTAGGAGTTGAGGAACCAATCTGATTAGATGGAAACATCTAAAGAGTCTATTCATAAAAGCACAGAGCTCAGGTGTTAGAAAACATGGTAGTTTCGCCATATCCTCGTGATGGAAAGATCGAAAGAATCCTGATCACTTCTTTTATTTTTCTTTTTACCATTGCTAGGGTGGAATAGAGTGGTTGAGATACTCAAAAAAAAAAAAAAAAAAAAAAAAAAAAATTGAGACCAGACCACTAGACCAAACGGAATAAATACAATAAAGTCGACCACTGGTACCCTTGTATATGCCAGCTGAGTTGACCTAGAGTTAGGATTATCGACCCTTTGGTCCCCTTGTATATGCCGAGTGTGTTGATATTAGTCTAAGACCAAGTATCTCGATTCGTTAGGATAGGTTCACCCTAGCCAACATCATCCACGTTTTTCTCTTCTTAATCTTTGTGATTGGTTGACTCCGGTTTATGATGTCCGAAACTATCTGAGTAGAGCACTTGTCACTTTATATGAATTTTAGTATACTTGAGTGAAAACTCGTGTACAACAATTGGAATTTCGCATCAGGGTACTTCCTCCTGTAGTCAATAAGTATGCCAACCAAGGAGATTCTTTAGTGCCTTCCAAGATTCTGCGTAGATAGCTAGGGTCTGGAGTAAAGGTTTTGTGGGTACACCTGCGGTAAACCCTCAGGAGACGAAACTCGCCACTAGGGCCACCTAGCGGTTTAACGACTTGCTGCACGTGCTAAGTGTAGTCTTTTTATTTCCTAGATTAGATTTGCTCGGGACTAGCAAATAATAAGTTTGGGGGTATTTGATAGACGCATTTATGTGTCTAATTTGTCCTCAATGTTCATATTGTTAGTACTCGTTTTTGTCCTTATTATGGTGTTTTGTGTGTTTGTAGGTATTTTTTTGGAAATAAAGATTGTTGGAAAATTCGGCTCGAAAAGTTGCTCGGAAAACCCTCGGAGGACATTTGCTAAAGGCACCCTCATTGTGGATAAGGGCACCTCATTTAGGCACCTGCTATTCGCACCCCAGTTCTGGTTAGGGGGACACCATCTTCAACATTTGAAAAACGATTTTTGGCGGGAAAACCATGCATGCAACTGGCAGAACTTTCGATTGATTTTCGAACGTGTTATAGGGAGATTAAATGGCTAATTCTTGGTAGTAAGTTGTGTTATGTCCTAGAAAACATGTTTTGGGCTTTTGGTTCGATCAAATTTGGCTATAATTGGCTATCCAATTCACGAGCTCAAAACAGATAAACACGTGTGTTCTGGAAGAATTTGTGTGTTCTGATCGTGTTTGATGCATCGAGCAACCTTTTGGAGCATGTGTGATAGAAATTGGAGCGTTCTGGACTAAAAAAAACGCGTGAGAAGCTAAAACAGGGAAGAAAATATCCCGAGATTATTTTCTTTCACTGCCGAGAAATGGGAAGATTTTTGGGAGTAATGAGCGAAGATTCTTGGTCCAAAGGTGTATAAATAGGCTACTGGGGTCGAGTAGAAGAAGATAGAGAGTTTGGGAGGAAGAATAGAGCATTAGAAAGTCGAGAAATCAAGCCGCGAAAAATTCCAGTTCTGCTGCTGCTGCATCCTGAAAACGTGAAGAACAGACTCTTCAGAGCAGTCGTTTTTTCTGCAGCAGTTCTACGACACAGGAGCGTGGGTCGCACAGTAACAGCAACAGTTTTCGTTCTTTGTAACAGTGTTTGCAACATTTATAAGCGTTGCAAACACCCGGTTTTCACCATTTTCACCATTTCATCATTTGTAAACCATTTTTGAGCAATAATAATGAATTTTGAGTGTGTTTCCAACATGATGAGCGGCTAATTCTCCCACAACCAAGGCAATGAGGAAGCTATTTACGCATGAATGATTGGTAATTAATTTATTTTCTCTAATTTATATTTTATAATTCACTCAATCTATGCTTTTAAGTGAGTTTTTAATTGTTTGCATAATTTTTGTCATTAGTTGTGATTCAATTAGATAGGTTATGCTTTGTATTAAGATAATCTATGCTTAAGGGATACAATTAATTGTTGAGAATTTGCCTGATTATTTGTGAATTAAGAAACAAGGGATTTAAAAGATAAATAGAGTTTTGGGTTGTTAACCATAATTTATTCATGTGTAATAGTGGAATCAGTGTCTTGGTTATTCTCTCTTATCTTGAAATAAAATTTTGATCTAAGTTTCCTTTACTTTTAAGTTTAATTAAATCTAAATTCCTTTGCCTTCACAAGTTTCAAAAGAACCTTTCACTATCACTTTCTACAATACATCAAATCCGGCACCGGAAAAGCATCTCAAGTGACCGGCAAAGTCCACCCGGTCACCGA
Source organism: Papaver bracteatum (assembly GCA_023529315.1). NCBI lineage: Eukaryota > Viridiplantae > Streptophyta > Magnoliopsida > Ranunculales > Papaveraceae > Papaver > Papaver bracteatum. The sequence goes on from JAJJWX010005361.1 coordinate 205,720, forward strand.
TGAGAACTAACAGTCAACCTTTAAAAACTGACGGATGACTAACGGTCAACTCGGTCAAACACTGAGTCAGAATGAATCAGAACTTAGTCAGCTGACTAACTCGGCTGACTAGTTATGACCAGGCCACTTGCAAACATTGCACAGGCCAAATGCAGCACAGCCAAGATGGCCCTTCATCAACCATACAACCATTCCATTCATGCATATCTGCAGTGCCTACTCCTTATTCATCATATCCTACGACACATTCATTGTTCCTAATCCCCTTTTGTATGGAAGCAAAAATTAGACGGCAATAACCTTCATTTCTTCCTTGAAATCTCAATCTCAACGGCCACTATGAACCATCAACACCTACATCTTCAATAAACATCACTGCTCATCAGGTCAGCTTCTTAATCCCTTTTCATTACAACCAAGCCAATAACTTTAGCGGCACCTCCAGATCCACCTGAGCCACTTCCACTCAGCTGTAACTACTACCTTGTGGCTTCACAGCTCAAAGCAATATCACCATTAACCAAACCTGTAACTGCACATTTCCATTATAGTTCATTTTAAACATCTTTAATCCATTGCACCACCAGATTCATATCAGCAGAATCACCACAAGACTTCATTGTATGACCTAATCATACATCTAATTCAATCCAACCACAAATCTGAGTATAACCCATCTCCTCTCTTGGCTTCAATATCTATGACTCAACAACCTAGTTCAAACCCTAATTTCCTTGTTAATTTCTGCTGCATCAGAGATTCAACAGCAACAGTGAAAGCTTCAACCATCTCCCATTGACTCAATCACCAATTACTGAACTTCTGAACCCTTGTAGACAATCAACACCTCTTTAATCTTCTTCTGCAATTCAAGAACAGCACCAGAATCAAAACCTAATTCAACCCAAGATCTCCTTTATTTTCTTAATTTGACATCAGCCACCATCCCTGCAATTTAGTTAACACAGGCCATCACCATCATTTTGTATATCCTCTGCAGCTTCAATTCACAACTGCCATACTACAACAACTCTGCTACCTCTTTGTAGTCAACTTGCAGCTGTTAAAACAACACCAGAACCTATGAAACAAACTAACTATGACTTCCATTTCAATTATAGACCCACAACACTATTTTGGTGTTCCAACCAAACCCTAACATCTCTTCAGATTCAATTAATCAGCACATCATTCATCATATTTCTTCTTCCTATTGCAAAACCTAACTCCAATTACTTTCATGAGTAGCATAATCTTTTTTGGGATCACTCAATCAACAGACTCAAACCTAATCTGAACAACAACAGCTTCTATTCTCTGTGTTGAATCACACAAATTCTTCTCTTCAAATACGAGTTATAGAAGCAACCCATCTCTGATTTTCTTCTATCAATTTATCCATAATAATAACTCTAACCTAAATCCCATCGGTCTCTTCACAACAACTCAGATTCCATACAAACCTTAACTTCTCATCCATTTTCCTAATCTACTCTTCTCAAAATCAATTCAGAAAGCTTCACTAATTTCCCAGCTCATACTTTCACAACCATCAATTTCTTCACCATTTCTTCTAAATTTCTCATGAATCAAAAATAGTCGAAACAGCTGAGCAGCTGCCCCCTTTTCTCTCTGAGTTTGAGAATAATGATTGAGAAATCATTTTCTCTGAAATCCAGGGTTAGGTAATAGCTAGAAAATCTATTTACACCCAGATGTAGTGGTTAAGGAATAACAAACTCAAACATGGCTTGTTGGTTCCATAGAACTGACATGCCTATTTGCTTTCTTGCCGTAGATAGCTTTGCTTGCTTGTGAATCGGTCCTTTGTGCTCTTTTTCGCTCCAAATGGGATCATTTCTTCTCTTGAATTATTCCACCAACAGCATCCGTCCTTTACTTATCAGATTCGCTTCTTCCCTTCAATGTCTATTCATCACTAAAGATGTCATGCTTTTCAGACAAAATTTGCATCACTAAATCTCACATAATTTTCAGACAGAGATAAAGAAATAAAAGCAAACAATGAGAAATAGTTTGTCTCCAATATCCATTGCACAAGAGATGAGTCTTTCGCATTGTTTCTTCTTCTTTTGTTCCAAATGACTCCAAAGTACCTAAACACTCAAAAACAAAACATAAGATACATAATTTACAAGAAAACTAGCAGAGAAAGCATAAACAATAGATAAATAATAAGGTATTTTAGACACCTATCAAATTCCCCCACACTTAGACTTTGCTAGTCCTCAAGAAAATCAAACAAAATAATTCTAAAAGATACATACAACTCCGTCTCGTCGAGGCTACGGTTACTCTAAGCATAAATAACAAGCCTTTGAACCCATAGGTGTCCCTAACTAGTGGACGAGTTTTAGTCTCGTGAAGCTTTTCAAGAGGTCTACCTACAAAACCTATATTTTCAACTCCAAATTCCATCTACCTGTGAAAAGTCTATGAATGAATCCAAAATGATTACAGGAGGAGGTATCTTGATTCAAATTCAATTCATATACAAGTAAATAACTTTTTTCTTAGAAAGTCAAAAAAACCACAATACTTGGAATCTGACTAACCACAATCACAATGAAAAGATTAAGAATATGGATATAGAGGTAGATGTTGCGAATGTTTAAAAGTGATCGGTGTTTCCCATATCTGTCTGAAGGTCACCGCCAAGATGAACCTATGAACCTATTGGATTGAGCTACTGGTCTGAATTCTAGTGTCAACACACTAACATATAAAAGGGCACCAGCGGTCAACAATCTTAATTCTACATCAACTCAACTGGCATATACAAGGGAACCAGGAGTCGACTTTATTCAACGCAATAATAATATATTTTTTTCACTTTTTTTTTTTTATTATTTGACAACATGATTGGATCTTTTGGATCCAAGCGCATGATTCTTGTCAGCAGATTACATAATAGTTCCCTTGGATCCTGCATTCCACTCTTATTTAGGCGACGGATACAAGGAGAACACACATATATTGCTTTATCCAAGTGTCATTTTTATTCCGATTGGTCTAATTGGTCGGTCTTTTTTTTTTAAGCAACTCAATCACTCTATTTCATCCTAGCAGTAATAACAATTCGATGTTTAGTGACCCACCAAAGCACTTAGATAAACAATAGATAAATATGGAAAAATAAAAATAGAACGTGATATGGTGATATTCCGAGATATGGCAACAACTATCATATAAATTGTTTTTTTTTTTAAACTATGTTCGTCCCTTTAGTTAATTGGTTCCTCAACTCCTGCAATCAAAATGGTTTCATCCACTTACTTATATTGGTAGTGTCATCCTAAAGGCACAAGTTTCTAGATTTCGGAGTTCATAAAGAAAATTGTTTTCTTGGTTTTTCTTTTTTTTTTGAGACAATAAACAAAGCATCAAATAAACTATACAAACATATAAATGCTCCCCCACACTTAAACCTTATATTGTCCTCAATGTAAAATTAAGTCATTCAAAGTAAAGATCAAGGTGGGAAATTTCGCAATAATATGCAAAAACAAAGAAAATAAAGATAAAATGCTTACAAAAAATAAAAAAAATAAAGATAAAGGTAAAGATACAAAACCGGTGAGTTGCCTCCCACTAAGCGCTTGGTTTAAAGTCGTCATCCCGACTATCTCCTTGCTTTCTATGACTCCTCCAGAGGGAGTGCTTCCACAAAATTAGCTCATACCACCACTTCGGAAGTGAAATTCCCATAATATGGTTTCAACCCGTGCCCATTAACTTTAAGTTCCTTGCCTATAGCTATGCTACGAATTTCTACTGCACCATGAGAAAACACATTAGTAAAAATGAAAGGTCCAATCCAACGTGACCTTAATTTACCCGAAAATAAATGCAAGCGAGAATTAAACAAAAGAACTTTCTTCCCAACACAAAATTGTTTTCTAGAAATCATAGTATCATGAAAGGCCTTTGTTTTCTCCTTGTAAATGCGAGAGCTTTCAAATGCATCATTGCGAAGCTCCTCTAGCTCTTGGAGTTTTAACTTCCTTTGCTTTCCAGCCACATCCATCTCCATATTGCATTGCTTAATTTCCCAAAACGCTTTATGCTCAATCTCCATGGGTAAGTGACAAGGTTGACCGTACACAAGCCTAAAGGGAGACATCCCAATAGGTGTATTTTATGTGGTTCTATAAGCCCACAAAGCATCATTAAGTCGCATGCTCCAATCTTTCCTTGTTGGATTCACCGTCTTTTGTAGAATGGATTTCACCTCCCGGTTAGAAACCTCGGCTTGTCCATTTATTTGAGGATGATAAGGTGTTGCAATCTTGTGCGACATATTGTACTTCTTCAACAAGCTTTGCAAAATCCTGTTTTTGAAGTTAGAACCCACATCGCTAATTATGGCTCTTGGAATTCCAAACCTTGAAAAAAAATTTAGCTTCCACAAAATCTAAAACAACCTTGGAATCATTAGTTGGGGTGGCCATAGATTCCACCCATTTATAGACATAATTAACAGCAAGTAAGATGTAAAAATTCCCATGAGAGCTGACAAAAGGAGCCATAAAATCAATACCCCATACATCAAAAACTTCAATAAATTTAATAAAGGTTTGTGGCATTTGATTTAGGGAACCTATATTACCTGTTCTATGGCACCTATCACAAGTTGTACAAAATGTGTATGCATCCTTAAACAAGGTTGGCCAATAGAAACCGCTTTCAAGAACCTTGTGAGCGGTTCTCTTACTTCCAAAATGTCCTCCGCAAGCATAGGAGTGACAAAATGACAAGATAGAATTAAACTCAGATTCGGGAACGCACCTTCTTATTACTTGGTCACTGCCATGTTTCCTTAAGTATGGATCATCCCATATATATTGGTTTCCTAACCTCTTAAGTTTTTCCCTCTCAGCACGAGACAAGTTCCTTGGGATTTGTTTAGTTACCAAGTAATTCACAATATCTGCATACCATGGTTCTCCAAAGGAAATTGAGAATAGTTGTTCATCCGGGAAACTTTCACGCAATGGGATAGCTTCCTTGACCACAAAAAGATGGCTCAAGTGATCCGCAACGACGTTCTCAATTCCTTTCTTGTCTTTGATTTCAATATCAAACTCTTGCAAGAGTAAGATCCTTCGTATGAGCCTCGGTTTCGCTTCTTTCTTCATTAGCAAGTACCTAAGTGCTGCATGATCAGAAAAAACAACAACTTTTGTACCAATTAGATAAGAGTGAAATTTCTCCAATGCAAATACAATAGCAAAAAACTCTTTTTCAGTGGTTGTGTAGTTTTGTTGGGCTTCATTTAACGTTCTAGAAGCATAATAAATAGCATGAGGTATCTTCCCCACACGTTTCCCAAGCACCGCACCAACCGCATAGTCACTTGCATCACACATGAGCTCAAAAGGCTTGCTCCAATCCGTTGGTTTAATGATAGGGGCTGAAATCAAAAGTTCTTTCAAACGATTGAATGCCGCCATACACTTTTCATTAAAGTTAAAAACCACATCTTTTTGCAATAAGTTTCAAAGTGGTGATGCTATCTTGGAAAAATCCTTGATAAATATACGATAAAAACCTGCATGACCAAGAAAATAGCGTATTCCCCTCACCATAGTGGGAGGGGTTAGAGAACGAATAAGGTCTATCTTAGATTATCAACTTCCAAGCCTTTAGAAGATATTATATGGCCTAAAACTATGCCATGAGTTACCATGAAGTGGCACTTCTCCCAATTAAGTACAAGGTTTGTTTCAACATATCGTTCAAGGATTAAAGACGATTTGTTCAAACAAAGGTCAAATGAATCACCAAAGACACTAAAGTCATCCATAAACACTTCAATGATGTTTTTAACATACTCGGAAAAGATACTTACCATACACCTTTAAAAGGTAGATGGAGCATTGCATAATCCAAAAGGCATCCTTCTATAAGCAAAAGTACCGAAAGTAAAAGTGAAAGTTGTTTTCTCTTGATCCTCCGGTGCTATCACAATCTGATTGTAACCTGAATAACCATCAAGGAAACATTAATAAGAGTGTCCAGCTAAACATTCAAGCATTTGATCAATAAAAGGTAAAGGGAAATGATCCTTCCTGGTAGTGGCATTCAACTTTCTATAATCAATACAAACCCTCCAACCGGTTTTCACATGAATTGGGACAAGTTCGTTATCATCATTCTCTACCACCGTTACACCTGATTTCTTTAGTACAACTTGAACCGGGCTCACCCACATGCTATCGGATATGGGGTAGATAACACCCACTTCCAAAATCTTGAGTATCTCCTTTTTCACAACTTCCATCATGGGAGGGTTCAAACGACGTTGCGCTTCCCTTGTAGGCTTTGCATCGTCCTCCAAACGGATCTTATGCATACAAACGGCAGGGCTTATACCCTTGATATCGGCGATTGTCCATCCTATAGCCGTCTTGTGCTTCCTTCTTAGAAGTTTTTTCTCCTGTAATTCACTAAGCTCGTTAGAAACAATTACATGTAACTCTTCATTGTCACCCAAGTACAAGTACTTTAAGTGACTTGGAAGAGGTTTCATTTCCAACTTTGGAGATTTAACAATAGAAGGTAAAAGATTTTCATCACTGCATGGTAAAGAAATAAAAGAGATATTATGAGTTTCTGGAATCCTTGTAGTGAGTTAAGATCACCAAGGGCTTCCTTGACTTCGTTACCACACTCTACACCATCATCCATGGATGTAGTTAAAACAGTTTCCAAAGCATCATCACCATTCAATTCAAATACTCTTTATGCCAATGCATCCATAACATCAACGGAGAAACAAGAGTGGACATCACTAGGATACGTCATCGTCTCGAAAATGTTGAAACGTATTAATTCCCCGTCAAACTCCATAGTTAACGTTCCCTTGTCTACATCAATGATCGTCTTAGTCATTTTCATGAAGGGACGTCCAAGTAGCAATGGAAGAGATGAGTCCTGTGAATCTTCATCCATCTCTAACACACAAAAGTCAGCTGGGAATACAAGTTGATTAACCTGCACAAGAATATCCTCAACAATACCCATTGGGTAGACATTAGAGCGATCGGCTAATTGCAACACAATTTTATCCTTTTTCAAAGGACCTAGATTAAGTGAATTATACATGGATGTCGGCATAACACTAATGGATGCATCTAAGTCTAACATTACTTTGTTAAAAGTGGTGTTACCAATTGTGACGGGAATGTCAAAGCTACCGAGATCCTTGCATTTCAGTGGGAGTTTGTGTTGTAAGATTGCCGAAGCATTCTCCCCCACACTTAGCACTTAATTTCCTTTAATCCTTTGCTTATTGGTACACAAGTACTTCAACACTTTTTCATACTTGAGAACTTGCTTGATAGCATCAATGAGCGGTATGTTCACATGAATCTTCTTAAGAACGTCTAAAATCTCATTTTCTAGTTCCGCCTTCTTAGAACTTGCAAATCTGCGAGGAAAAGGTATAGGAGGAACATAAGTAGGAATATGAGTTTTAGAGTTAAGAATAGGTACCTCGGGTGTTTGGGGAATTTCATCTCTCTTTTCCTCCAAAACCGGCTCCTTTGGAGCTTCCTATTCACCCAAATCAGCAACTTTGGGTTGCTCAAGTTGTGTACCACTTCTCAACATAATAGCATTGACAACCTGTTTTGGGTTAATGGGATGAGAAGGGAGTTTCCCACTATTTTGTTCCTTCAATTTGTTGATATCAATCTCCATTAAGCCCACTTGTGTCTGCAACTCCTTGATAGCACTTTTAGTTTCTTGTTGGCTTTCCTTGAACATGGTAGAAATACCTTGCATCATTGTTTGTAACTTTACATCGATATTGGAAACTTGGTTTTGAACCGGTTTTTGTGGTTGCTGAAATTGTTGATGTTGTTGTTGAAATTATTGTTGTTGCGGTTGAAATCCACTCGGACGGTTGAAAGTAGGTTGTTGAACCGCACTTTGCTTGTTGGCATAACTAAAATTTGGATGATCTCTCCATCCCAGATTGTAGGTGTTAGAATAGCGATCATACCGTCTTTGTTGTTTTGGAAAAACCGCATTAGATTGCTCCAACTCTTCACCATACGAAGGTAATATGACCACAGCCATCTTTTGCATCATGTGCTCCATATTTTCCATCCTTTGATCACGGTGTGATTATGATGAATCACTAACTTCATGCACTCCCCTAACCATTGGTTCACCTCTTGTGTAGAATTGTTGCGAGTTTGCATCCATGCTTTCAATCAACTCGGCAGCTTGGGCCACTGTCTTGTTCACTAGTGCACCACCACCCGCTGCATCAAGAAGATATACATCACTTGATTGAAGACCTTCGTAGAAGTATTAGATTATCATAGCATCTCTGAATTGATGGTGAGGAAAGCTTGTGATGAAGTAGGATATTTGGCTTTGGCTTTAGTGGAGGACCGAGATACGACAATGGCTCAAGTGTGGAAATGGATACGCAAGTCGAGTGTTTTCAGGGAGTTTATGGGACAAAATCTTAATAGTTTGTTGGGTATTATATGTTAACATTTTTACATTTATTCGTATCTAGTTGATGTCTATCTTGTTTAGGTTTATATTTTCTTAGTTAGCAAGTTTAGGGGTTGTATTTAAGGGTTGTATTATTGTTTTAATGAGGAGTTTTTGATGAATGAAGAAAAAAGAATGAAACTCAGAGAGTTTTTATGTTCAGTTTTATGTCTAATCTTATAACCCTGCATCAGTTTTGGAGCTAGAAACTAATAACGTTCATGGCTCAAGGAAGATAAGAATGTAGAGTTGCTGGTCGTGATGCTCCTTGTCTAGAGGGGATGATGAAGTTTGAGAGGATTACCAAACTTGAACGACAGTTTGAAGTGCTCACCCATCAGATGGATGTTCTGCAGAAACAGCAAGAGCACCATAAATATCCAAATCGTCGAGAGCCGGAGGAGGATGCTGATGAGGAAGACATGTTTGATGTCTTCGCTGGTAGCGTAGTGGGTAGTCAACTCGCTGCATATCAATCGCATGATTCCAAGTGGGGATCTGGGTTGACAGTTGACATCCCTGACCTTAATGGTAGCTCGCAAACATATGGTTCAATTGAATTTTTTTGTGATATAGAGGAAGTTCTGGAGCTTAATAGGACTCAGAGAGATCCAACATTGGGTAGTGAACATATGTTCTCAGCAAAATCAAAAGAAGACGGAGTTATTGTGGATTGGGAGTTACCGCCAAACTACGATACTTATCCAGGAGACGAAATTTTCTTTCCTTCAGATTGTATCGATCTTATTGCGAGAGAAGATTCAGACAAAGTAAGTGTTCCTATAAATATGTGCCATTTTGTTAATGCATGTCAAGGTTTACACTTGGTAGAAAATATTTATTCAACTTCAGATTGTTGCAAGGAAAATTTTTATCTTAAAGAAACTTGCAGTGATAATTATGCTAGCAAAATTCGTGGGAGAATTTTCTCCAACAGTGGGAAAGTGACGGAAGAAATTTTATTAATAAAACTTGCAACGGACATGTTCTACTCAAGCACAAAATATCACAAAAATGGTGCTAACACTGAGGCAGCATCGAATGCATCCCTTTCAAATGAATATGGTCACACCGAGATATTGGATGGTGGGGAATTGATGCTCGTTCTTTTAATGGAGACCAAGAAGATATGTTCTAATGGTCCAGGCACTATTAAGAAGTTGAAGGAATGTGTGAAGGTAGTGATGAAGTTAAAAATTGAAGATGCCATTATTCCACATGGCCTAGGAAAACATTCAGTAGCCGAATCCATTCATTTTCGTACTACAGAGATGGAGCCAAAATATACTGTTGTGCAAATAGAGGGAGAAGTTGCAACCTTTATACACAGAAAGTATTCATGCCAAATAAAATTGCAAACAACAGAAATTCTATGTGCTTTTCCTTCGTTGATATACATTTCAGTAGCAGTGGGAAAACAATTAACGGTCTGTAGTGATGTTCGTGGTCATTTTCATGTGAGTAAGAATAACGAGCACTACAAGTATGCTATTCAATCGGGTGAAGAATCACGACAAAGAGATCAAGTTATGTTTTTTGCATTTGATCGTGACAGATCTACAAGAAAATCACATGAGTTTCGATCTTTATATATTTTATATATGGTTGAAAATATTACTTCGAGTTCAACATTTTATAAGAATAGATTTTGTCATAAAAAATGTAAAATTCGAGGTCGGATTTTTTCAAACACCAGTAGAGAAGCTATAGCTGAAAAGTTCTCAAGAAATTTTGGAAGTCTCATGTGTTATAATAGCACATCATATCCGGACATTTATATTCAGATTGAAGTTACTTTAGTGCGAACCAGTATTGGATGGACCACTGCACAAATAGTTCGTCGGATTCCGTTTACACTTCAATATGATAGTGTTTCAAATGTTAGGTTGGTTTTCATCTTAGAGATTATGGTTTTTCGTTGGATGGATTATTCTGTTGCAGTTATATGGAAGTCATTGGTGGATATTATTCTTAAGGTGTATGAAGAAAAGTATGGCTATTTTTATCTTTGTTTCCATGCATCTATCCAGTTCTGTGAGAATAATGCTACAGTTGACTATTTTGATGAAAGAGAAGAGCCAATTATCCTTGGTCACAGGGGTCACTCTTTTAAACACCGGAATATGCAAGGTGATGATCTTTTTTTTTATCAAGATCGTGAAGGAGAGCGGATTGATCAAGCAACATTGAAGAATTTATTGGATATCATTGCTAGTCATTTTGGTGATATTATTAGAAATGTCATTGAAGATACATGTCACCTACACATGTTAAAGGAGAAAGAATGCTTTAAAAGGAAGAATACTAGAACTGTTTCTCAATTGCAAAGGAGCAGTGAGGGGAATTTGGTTCTGATATCCACTAATCTTAACTTCAGAAGAAGTAATAATGATGTACAACCTGGGTTGTTCATTGTTTTCAACTCAAAGGAAATGGGCAAGGTGTTGACGAAATATCTTAGCAACACAGCGATAAATAAGAATATATCTAATTTTGAGTACCCAATGGCAGCAAATGCTCATCGATGGCCTAAACGATTACAAGGAAAACTAATGAGAAATTCATTACTTGGGTGTCATGGTGCAAACACTAGCTCAGGTCAGAAATTGGAATGTTCAAAATATCAAGATGGATTAATGGATTTGATGATGGTCATTGGAATCGGAAATGAAGGTTTAGGTTTCGTGTTCGATCGTGGGAAGGCAGCAGAGATTTCTTATGAGACATTAGACAACATTTCTTGCTTATTGAGTTTTACGATCTCTGAAATGAGGTGTTTTGTATTCGATCGTGGGAAGGATAACAAGAGAAAAATTCAGGAAAGAATTTTATTTGAGCTGGGGAGAATAATGAAGTAGGATATTTGGCTTTGGCTTTAGTGGAGGCCCGAGATACGACAATGGCTCAAGTGTGAAAATGGATACGCAAGTCGAGTGTTTTCAGGGAGTTTATGGGACAAAATCTTAATAGTTTGTTGGGTATTATATCTTAACGTTTTTACATTTATTCGTATCTAGTTGATGTCTATCTTTTTTAGGTTTATCTTTTCTTAGTTAGCATGTTTAGGGGTTGTATTTAAGTTTTGTATTATTGTTTTAATGAGGAGTTTTTGATGAATGAAGAAAAAATAATGAAACTCAGAGAGTTTTTATGTTCAGTTTTATGTCTAATCCTATAACCCTGCATCATCTTGCCACCAATCTCTTATATCGCTCGCAATATTCATACAAAGATTCTCCCGCATGTTGCTTTATTTCAAAAATCTCTTTGCGAATTTGAGAAGCCTTTGACGCGGAAAAATACCTCTCTAGAAAGAGTTTCTTCAATCCGTTCCATGTAGTGACACTTCCGGATGACAAAAAATACAAACAATCCTTAGCGTTGTCCAACATAGAAAATGGAAAAAATATCAACATTGCACCATCAGCTTCAATATCTGCTGGAAGCATACCCTTAACAATGGTATGGAACTCCATAAGATGCTTGATTGGGTTGTCAGCCGGTCAAATATAATTTCACTTTCTTACTTAACTAAAATAAAAGTAGTATGCGATAAAGAAACAAGTTCGTAAGAAACAAGACAAGAAATCAAAAAGCAAGATAAAAGAAGAAATTATAAAAAGGCTATTGTTGTTATGCAAATTTTCAGATTCTTAGTAACCAAAGGGTGGGTTTTGAGTTATCAAAGCAATAAAAATAAATTGAAGAAATAAAGTATTAAAATAATCAATAAGGAGAAGATATTGGTCACGGGATAGTTTCATTCACAAACATATATTTTCATCAATGACTAGAATTGAAATTTTAATCTCTCATTCACTAAAAGTCCTAGGATACCTTGATCGCAAGAATATCCTGCTAATTCCCTGATTTCATCACAACCACATTAAAAGATGCATATGTGAATTCTTCCTAGAAAGCAACCTAAAGTGTAAAATCACAATGAAGTTTAACTCCCTTAGAGCAATAAGTTCTAAGGAAAAAGACTAATCAAGGTAATCAAAATGTGTAAAAGCACTAATTCGATTTAACCCAAGTTATGATTCATATGTGACTAGTAGGATATATCACTACAAGCACTACCCACAATTATGCTACTAAGAATCAGGGATAAACAACGTTTTCGTATTGAAAACCCTAATATAGCTCTAGATATGAAAGTAAATCGGATTGATTCCGGACTCAACCAAATGAACAATCAAATCATAACAATATGAACCATGAATCATAAACAGTAAATTATTGAGACAAAACTAATACAGTAAATCAAATCTTATTTGTGAAATCCACTTTATATCCCATAACCAATAATAAATGTTTAGCTACTCATAATTTTTGGATTCATCATATTCATATTCATTATCAATAATAAAAATGAAATGAAGAAGATGAAAAATAAAATAAAAAGCAAACCCTAGTCGCTCCTCTCCTCCAAAACTCCAGTAGAATGATATCCTCCCCAGAAGAATAGAAACTTTTTCTTTTATAGCTTTTCAACTTCCCAAATTATGTCTTCAAAGCCCAAGGTCCAAATGCTCCAATAGTAAGATTCCACCAAGCCCATAAGTGAGTAAAAACCCAAGTAAAAATCTGTCCCCAAAAGAGTCACCGGAAAACTGCGTTTCCGGACTGAAGTTGACCGTAATCCGGCATCGAAAAAGCATCTCAGGTAACCGCAAAAGTTCACCCGGTCACCGGTTAGAACTAACAGTCAACCGTTAAAAACTGACGGCTGACTAACGGTCAACTCGGTCAAACACTGAGTCAGAGTGAATCAGAACTGAGTCACCTGACTAACTCGGCTGACTAGTTCTGACCAGGCCACTTGAAAACATTGCACATGCCAAATGCAGCACAGCCAAGATGGCCCTTCATAAACCATACAACCATTCCATTCCTGCATATCTTCATTGTCTACTCCTCATACAACATATCCTGCGACACATTCATTGTTCCTAATCCCCTTCTTTATGGCAGCAACAATTCGATGACAATAACCTCCATTTCTTCCCTGAAATCTCAATCTCAACTGCCACTGCGAACCATCAACACCTAGATCTTCAATCAACATCACTTCTCATCAGGTCAGCTTCATAATCCCTTCTCATTACAACCAATCCAATAACTACAGCTGCACCTCCAGATCCACCTGAGCCCCTACAACTCAGCTGTAACTACAACCTTGTGGCTTCACAGCTCAAAGAAATAACACCATTAACCAAACCGGTAACTGCACATTTCCATTACAGTTCAGTTCAAACATCTCTCATCCATTGCACCACCACATTCATATCAGCAGAATCACCATAAGACTGCATTGTATCACCTAATCATACATCTAATTCACTCCAACCACAAATATAAGTATAACCCATCTCCTCTCTCGGCTTCAATCTCTGTGACTCAACAACCTAGTTGAAACCCTGATTTCCTTGTTAATTTCTGCTGCATCAGAGCTTCAATAGCAACAATGAAAGATTCAACCATCTCCCATTGACTCAATCACCAATTACTGAACTTCTGAACCCTTGTAGACAATCAACACCCCTTTAATCTTCTTCTATAATTCAAGAACAGCACCAGAATCAAAACCTAATTCAACCCAAGATCTCCTTTTTTTTCTCAATTTGACATCATCCACCATCCCTGCAATTTAGTTAACACAGGCCATCACACACAGTTCAAAGCATCACCATTGTTTTATCTATCCTCTGAAGCTTCAATTCACAACTTCCATACTGCAACAACTCTACTACCTCTCTGTAGTCAACCTGGAGCTGTTAAAACAGCACCAGAACCCATGAAACAAACCAATTATGACTGACATTTCAATTACAGACCCACAACACTGTTTTGGTGTTCCAACCAAACCCTAACATCTCTTCAGATTCAATTAATCAGCACATCATTCATCCTATTTCTTCTTCCTGTTGCAAACCCTAACTCCAATTACTTCCATGAGCATCATAATCATTTTTGGGATCACTCAATCAACAGACTCAAACCTAATCTGAACAGAAACAACTTCTCTTCTCTGTGTTGAATCACACAAATTCTTCTCTTCAAATACGAGTTATAGAATCAACCCGTCTCTGATTTTCTTCCATCAATTTATCCATAACAAGAACTCTAACCTAAATCCCATCGATCTCTTCACAACAGCTCAGATTCCATACAAACCTTAGCTTCTCATCCATTTTCCTAATATCCTCCTCTCAAAATCAATTCAGAAAGCTTCACTAATTTCCCAGCTCAGACTTTCACATCCATCAATTTCTCCACCATTTCTTCTAAATTTCTCATGAATCAAAAATAGTCGAAACAGCTGAGCAGCCGCCCCCTTTCCTCTCTGAGTTTGAGAATAATGATTGAGAAATCATTTTCTCTGAAATCCAGGGTTAGGTAATAGTTAGAAAAGCTATTTACACCCAGCTGTAGTGGTTAAGGGATAACCAACTCAAACATGGCTTGTCGGTTCCATTGAACTGACATGCCTATTTGCTTTCTTTCCGTAGATAGCTTTGCTCGCCTGTGAATCGGTCCTTTGTGATCCTTTTCGCTCCAAATGGACTCATTTCTTCTCTTGAATTCTTCCACCAACAACATCTGTCCTTTAATTCTCATATTCACTTCTTCCTTTCAATGTCTATTCATCACTAAAGATATCATGCTTTTCAGACAGAATTTGCATCACTAAAGCTGACATACTTTTTTGACAGAGATAAAGAAATAAAATCAAACAATGAGAAATAGTTTTTCACCAATAGCCATTGCACAAGAGATGAGGCTTTCGCGTTGTTTTTTCTTCTTTTGTTCCAAATGACTCCAAAGTACCTAAATACTCAAAAACCAAACATAAGATACATAATTACAAGAAAACTAGCAGAGAAAGCATAAACAATAGATAAATAATAGGATGTTTTAGACACCTATCAATAAGCCACAAGATGAAGAAGCCTACATATTATTCCTTGCTTCCATTAGTGGAACAGAAGTTTACTTCTTCTGGGCATTAAAACACA
The DNA here is from genome assembly GCA_023529315.1 of Papaver bracteatum. Lineage (NCBI taxonomy): Eukaryota > Viridiplantae > Streptophyta > Magnoliopsida > Ranunculales > Papaveraceae > Papaver > Papaver bracteatum. Next base: position 221,277 of record JAJJWX010005361.1, read on the forward strand.
GCAACTACGCGGGAAGAATTCGTGGAAGAATTTTTCTGCCCCTTTGGAGTATCATTGCTTGTTCCGTTAGTCAGCCTGCAAAGATCCAAATGTTATGCATCTTGTTGTTTCCTTGTTTCTTATATGTAAATTTAATGGCAAGTCTCTGTTTATAACCTTGAGGTCAAGGTTGTTTTGAAGGGGGTGGGAATGATATGCCCTCATATGTTAGATAGAAACGTACGGTTGTAATGATTTGGCAGTTATTGTGATGGTAGTTATTAAGGTGTCCTATATATTTGTATTGAAGGTTGTAATCAGAGGATATTATGAATGATAATGGAATGAATATCCATGTGTCTGTAATTCCCTCTCTGGTTCTCATGAGTTCTTATACCTTCCATATGATTTTGTCTCCCTTTCTTTGTTGATTCGTCTTATTTCATGAATGATATTTGATTGATGAGTTTTGGGCTGATCATCATGTTAATCGAGAAAGAAATAATTTAGCTGTTGACAATCTCTAAAAAGGTCAGGCAAGGCAGACCTTTTTTAGAAAATACATGGATTGTCCATGGTTCGGGTCTTTGTTCAACATGCATTTGATGCTTGAACCTACTTAATTTCTTAATAAAAAAATTTCTTTATCAAGAAAGTAAATGATGTTCATGAAAACTAATAAGTGTTTCCAAGATTTTTGATATCTTATTTCTTATTAAATACAATGGATCTCGTGATTTAATTTATCTTTACACTCCACCACTATGTTCCCTTAATCCACTTGATCCTGACCATCCATTCGCTTGAATTTATTGACTTAACGATCGAAAATAAATTTGTAGTCTTAATATTTTTACCTTTGATAACTTAATTATGATATTAAAATATGGTCATAATTTTCATTAAAAGTTGCAAAAATTACACATAGCAATCCTAGCTTTTTTGAAACAATTATCACGGAGATTAGGCGTGGTAATCTTTTATGAGCGCTAAAAAGAGAAAAAATATTCTTAAGAAAAAACAATGTATGCACATGGAGGGTAGGTGTAATAAAGATGGATATTGATTTCAGTCCCAAATACTTAATACACATTAGGCCATATCATTTCGTTTATCTAGCAAAGTGAACTCTGTGGGGATACATTAGTGTCTCCAAGAAGATTTTAGCATGAATAATTTCCTATATACATTTCCTTGCAATTAATCCTTTGTCTCTATTCTTTAATTTTGTATAATTTTTTAACATAAATGAAGACCTAATTATACATCATTCGATAAGCTAATAAATTTATTTGTTCTAGTTGTTTAGCTTAAGCTTGCTGGGTACTGAGACTTCTCGAGAAGAGATGGTAATGAACCGATCTACCTTTAACGTTAACAAACTATATGGCTTCGCTAAGAAAATCAAATGATTAACCTCGAAAGCCCTCTTGCAAGTTATGATTGCTCAAGGCTTATAAATCGCAAGATCCAAAAAATTTCATGCTTTGTGGGACTAATAATCTCAACCAGCCCCGTCACGTGTAGCCACCTTGTGTATAACACGTGAACATTAACTTGGGTGATACGGAGTAATATAGGTGTGCTCAAATAACTCATCATAAACATCCTACCATATTGAATCCATGAGCTTAACTAACCTTGAAAACCGGCTTGCAAGGTCAGGTTGGTAAAAGCTTATAAACCATTTGGATCTTAAATTTTCCATCTAGCTATGTGCGACTAATAATCTCAATCTCAATATCTATATATATATAGATAGATAGATAAACAAAAAGAATATTCACCGAAAAAATAATAAATATTACTTTTGGAATTGGCAAAATCAATAAATATTACTTTTTAATGATAAAAAATTTCAATAAATATTCTTTATTTCATTGAGAAATTTTTCAATATATATTTGATTCACATAATAACCAAATACATCGTAAGTTTTTTCTCATAAACCCAAATGCATCATCGTGAAGCAACAAATTCTTAACAACGTGAATTTAAATATAAGAAAAAGGAAATATTGGATTGACATTGAGGTTCTCCCGAAAATTATTACTGGGACCTAAACCACCATTATATTATTTTAATGATTATCCATCGTGTTTTGAATTAGAATCATTTGTAAGAAAACATCTTTTCAAATGGAAAATGTTCATCTTCTTCACTTTTACCATAGTAGCCACCATCTCGACGAATGCTCCAAAAACATTGATCTGCACAATATACATTATAGTCTCTATTTGCGTGGTAACCATAAAATTCCATTTCTTGAAATGTCTTTCCATTGGGATCATACCAACTTGATGTGCATATAAATTTAGTTGACCAAAATGCATTAATATGAAATTTCCAGTAGAAACTTTGTTTGTAATATAGTGTATGCTCGCCCAAATCATCCTCACTCGACCTGCAATGAATTTTTAAAGCTATTTTTGGATCTATATCATTTTCCACAGTGACAATCTTTTTGTTATATCTAAATGGAATACCATCAACTGAATGAGCAGAGAATAATGACAAAATAAAAAAAGTGAAGAAGATGGCAGAAGCAGATCCTAAAACTGGAAATGATGATTTTGACATGATGAATGGAAGTAGAAGAAACCTTTGAAAATAAAAATTATGTATAATGCTAATGGTTATTTCTTGGTGTTTTATAGTCATAGGGTTCAGGGATAAGAAAGCATGTTACCTGAGGAAATAAAATATTTGCTCATGACAACTAATAAATGTTTTCGAGATTTTGGATATCTTATTTCTTATTAAATACAATGGATCATATGACTTCATGAAACATACCATTTTCTCCATTGGTTTGATCCTTTAATCCAATTGATCTCAACCGTTCATTCACTGAAATTTCTTGACTTAATGGTCGAAAATAAATATGTAGCCTTTATTTTTTCTTTGATAAGTGTGGTCGTAATTAGCATTCAAAGTTCCAAAAGTTACAGATAGCAGTCCTACCTTTTTCGAAAATATTATCATGGAGTTGGTGTGGTAATCTCTTATGAGAAGTAAAAAGATAAAAAAATAATTTTTAAGAAAAAACAGTGTACGCACAAGGAGGGTAGGAGGAGCAAAGATGATAATAATTTCAGTCACAAATGTATAGATTAAAGTGAACTCTGTGGTGGATACATTAAAAATAATTCTTATATAAACCGTGTCTCCAAGAAGATTTTAGCATGCAGTGATTTTCTATATACATGGTATCTGATCGTTGCAACAGATTATTTCACAAAATGGTCAGAGGCAAAAGCAGTTCAGCATATACGTGATAAGGACATCTTCACCTTCATATTTGAGAATATCATTTGCAGATTTGGAATCCTGGTGCCTAATGGCGAAGAAGTATAAGATTTAAATACCACAAAAATCCTGGCATTGGCTCAATATCACATTTTTTAGTGTAATGTCTGTTGCTGCAGGGGTTTCCGCCGTGAGGCTAATCCTAGCTGACTCCAAAACTTAAAACATTTTTGCGGATCTTTAAAGACCAGACGAAGTACCGGATGTTTATGGTTCAGGGGAGTAATGTTGCTTGGGACAGTATTAATAAGTCTAAGGATCTGGGAGGGTTAAGATTTAGAGATGTTGAAACTTTTAGTCATGCTCTAATATGCAAATTAGTTTGAAAAATTGTTATTGTAGAAGACGAATTGTGGGTGCAGATTTGAAGTGCTAAGTACTTTAAGGATTGTAGTATTCTCCATTTAGCAAAACTTAATGAAAATTGTTCTTGGATTTGGAGAGGCATCTATAGGTATATTGAAGTCATTAAGGAAAACAGAGGTGTGGTACTAAAACCAAAGTTAGGCTTGATTGTTAAGTAATTGGTCCAGCCCATCCTCCCACCCCAGCTAAAGGATTATTGAACATTGACTCTTTTTCCTATGTTTCTGATCTTTTTATTGAGAATACAAGGTCCTGGAATGTTCATTTAATTTACTATATTTTTACCGAGGATTGTGCTAATAAAATACTTTCTATGGATGTGCATCTTACTGGGTCTGATATAGCCGATATAAAATCAATTAAAATGTGAAAAAAAACTAATATAAAATATTTTATAACTTAAAACTTTACTTAAAAACTGATATAAAATCAATTAAAATGTGATTTGTTTTTTATGCAGTCGAGCCTGCACACTGATATGGCCGAACTTTATGATATGAATTTTCCCACACTTGAGAAAATGTCTGGTTCCATCACTGTTCACTGTAGTTTATGTGTTTATGTAATCATGATGCATAATCTTCTTTCTTCAAGTTGGTTTTATTAGAGCAGTGCTATCCCGCTCAGGTGCGCGAGAAAGCAGTATAAGCAAACAGGTTATAGACCGTCAGATCATATCATGTGTGGTCGGATTGAGTTGGAGTCATTTTCTTTAAAAAGCTACAACTGACAAAATTAAATATTAGACTAACATCCTTTACATTTATTTTTTATTAATCTTACGTCCTTTCATTTTTATGTTTATGTTATGTTTAGTTCCTTAAATTGTATGTATTTGCAGATCCCTTCAAGTTCGAAATTTTCACTTCCATACGCAAACGAGCAATGCATTCTTTGGATTTTGGGTTGGCTCACAAAAAGTTTTTGTGTTCATTTCATTATCCAAAATAAAAATAAAAAAGGAATTAAGATAAGAGTTTTTAGGACAGATGGGTAGCTATGTATGCAAATAAAAGACCGATTTTCTGATAATGGGTGTGATGAAAATTCCTTTATTTCGATCTATTGTGTTATTTAATGGCGAAAAATCAATACATGGGCTCATTCAGAAAGTTGATTTTGAATGGGGGTTTTGGATTTGCAGTTGCAGATAGTATTTGGGGTCTTTTGATGAAACCAAACTATTGATTCAGTATGTGAATTATTATTATTTTATGAAATTTGGTATTTTGGTGATTACATAAAGGAGGTTGATTAACGGATGGAGTTATTGGAGTTTTATAGATGGAGATTCATTTTATGTGGTGGTGATGGATTAATGAATGATGCAAGATCAAAAATGATAACACGGCAAATTTCTAGGGCTAGAACTTGCGTTTAAGCAGATTCATTCGTTTCTCTCTAGTTGCAGTGGGATATGGAGTTCTGAAAACTTCATATAAATAGTGAAACAAACCATCATCTTCTGCCTCTTCCCTAATCAGTTGTTCGTATGAGGTTGGTGATGAGATAGAAGGATAAAAAATAAACTAAAAGGACCTTTTTGTGATACATTAAATTTGCCAGCCGTATTTTTTTTTTGTGAAAGATCACATAATTTAATCTAACCGTACACTACTTGATCTGACGGTCTATAAATTGTTTACTTATACTGCTTTCCTTCGCAGCTGGGCGGGATAGCACTCAATCAGATTTCTCCAAACTGAATAGAATTATTGTTATTGGATACTGATTGCTCCTTTACCTCTTTTAGTACTAGGTGGGGCGTCAAGATGGAAAATAAAAATATATTTGCAAAACCACGATTCCTGACATCGAGTGTCTGAGGTGACGTAACACATATAACTACCGTCTCGGTGACATCCAGAAGTTGCCTTTAATTTCCGAATCAAAAGATTAGGAGAATTTTGCATTTCGTGCAACAACCAGGCCTAAGAAGTAAGGTAATTTGTTTGAAGACATCCAATATTATCTGTCAAATTACACACTGTCAAATAGGTGCAGTAATTTGTTGTGAAAGCTCTAGGGGCATCTCCAGAAGATATATTGACAACCAACTGTTCCCCGACAAATGCGTAAAAGTACAAACTTTGACATTGTTAGAAAAAACAATGTTTCGTTTTAATCAAAAAATGCATGGACCATGTTTTGATCCCAAGACCTATTACTCCCTAGATGTTTTTTCATATGAATGAATAAAACATTAGTCCCATATAGACTAAAACACTTAGAGTTTTAGACTTAAATAGCATTGGTTTAGCCTTAAGGGTATGGCCCTTTGGGTCTTTAGACCTTTGTGTATGGGGAAAGCCCTAGACTATGGCAAGGTTGCCTAAACCTTATTGCATTTCTTATTGCCTTTCCCGTTCGCGCGGTGCTTCGCACAGAAGCACGCACGCTCGGCGAGGGAGAGGGTGAGGGGCTGTGGGTGTGGGTGTGGGTGTGGGTGTGGGTTTATCCGACCCTATCTTTTTACTGAATTTTTCCACACGTTTCTCCTACACATATAAAGAATATTATTCTTTGCCTTCTCGGTTTTGGGTGTCCGACCCGTGTGCAAAAAACCTCGTGAAGCATCTTTGAAAAAATGTCGTTGTAACACCTGTGCACCTCGAGAAGAATCTCGAAAAAATTTGAATTCCGACAAAACATTTTACTGTATTTTTAACGGATGCTTTTACTCGTCCGACAAAAGCTGAAGCGTGAATCACGGACGGTCTGTCGCACATTGGATTCTTGGTCGAACGTTGAAATGTTTTTTGCTATAAATACGAGAGAAGAATTTCATTTGAAACCATACCTTTCAGAACTCTTCTCTCTGAAATTCTTCTTCTTCTTTTATTCTTTCAGAAATTTTATTTAAGTTTACAGAAACATTAAATAGAGTTCTTAGTTTACAGAAACATAAAAAACGAGTTGTAGTTTCTGTAAAACATAATTTTGTAATACTACTTCTCTGTTTACAAAAACATAGTTAGTTTACAGAAACATAAATTACTTTTTACATTTCTCTGAAACTGGTTGTAGTTTCGATTTATGTTTTTGTTTTCATTATTTGCTGCCAAGTTCTAAGGGTTCTCTCTGTGTATGCTACACATAGAGGAGAACTAATGTAGTTGTATCCTGGAGGTAATTTGTTAATTGTTATAGCATCTCAGAGGAGTAGCAGGCAATATTACCTTTAGCTCAGCGTATCTCATACGTGCCTCTACTAAGTTTTTAAATACTATCATCAGTGCATCTCCGGTATAACAATAACACATCAGTGAGTGTTAAGTATTTTTCTCATGTTTCTTGAGTTGTTTGTTACTATTATCAGTGTAATCAAAGTATTATTTCTCAGTTGCATACGAAATTGTAACTTATTTCCAACAATCTAAAGGTAATAGCTTGCCTGATTGTAATATTGTAATATTGTGATATTGTAATTGCTGTAAGAACATGGGAAAAAATACCGTAGAAAAACCACCAAAGTTCAGTGGTAAGGACTTTAAGAGATGGCAGTCTAAAATGCTATTCTTCCTAAATGACCAAAGGTTAGATGGATATGCTTTAGAAAAACCATCGAGAAAACTTCATCGCCGTGGTAATGAAGATAAATTGGACAGGTGGAATAGGAAGAATTATTTGTGCAAGAATCATATTCTTAATTGTCTTGATGATTCCTTGTATGACTTCTATAATGCAAAAGAAGATTTTAATGCTTTTGATTTATGGGAAGCTCTAGAAGAAAAATATCATCTTGAAGTTAGCTGGAAGTAAGAAATTCTTGATGGCTAAGTTCTTAGAATACAAGATGACTGACGAAAAGCCTGTGGTAGAACAGTTCGTTGAACTTCAACTCCTCATCAGCGAGATTCTTGCTGAAGGCATGACTTTTGATGAAGCTCTACAAGTATCGACTGTGATTGAAAAGCTTCCACCCTCATGGAGCGAATACAAGAGGAGGCTGCGACACAAGACTCGTGAAATCACCATGGTGGAGCTTGGCAAAAAAAATCCAGGTTGAGGAGCTTATGTGCAGCAAGGACAAGAGCATGTTGCTGAGCAAAAACATGACCTACAAAGCTCATGTTTTGGATGATAAAGCTGCTTCAAAGAAAACTCCTGGAGAATCCAGCAAAATTGGTAATAGACGTAACAGACGTCGAAACCCAGAGGTAACAATTTTAAGCCTAAGGGTGGTGTCACTAAGCACACCATCAAAGGCGACTGTTTTAACTGTGGAAAACCTGGACATATGGCTAAAGACTGTAAGGCCCCTAAAAGGATCAAATATGATCCAAAACAGAAAAATAAGGCAAACCTAGTAGATGATCCTGGATACTTTACTGGCATGGTGTCTGAAGTCGACCTTGTCTCTAGTGTGACTAATGTGAGAGACTGGTGGCTTGATTCTGGAGCCACCAAGCATGTCTGTAAATTCAGAAATGCTTTCTCCTCTTATGCCATAGTAGGAGATGATGAGAAATTGTTCATGGGAAACTCTACCACCGCGAAAGTGGAGGGGAAAGGCAAGGTCGAACTGAAGTTAACTTCAGGAAAAACTCTCGCATTGAATGACGTATTTTACGTCCCAGACATATGCAAAAACCTTATCTCGAAACCATCTTACTAGGAAAAGGATTTAAGATTGTTGCTGAATCTAATACTGTTGTCCTTTCTAAGCATGGTGAATTCGTAGGAAAAGGTTATGTTACCGATAACATGATTAAGCTTAGTGTATCTGATTTGAAATTGAATGTTAATGCATCTTCTTATGCTTATGTTTGTGACTCTTTACATGTTTGGCATGATAGACTTGGGCATGTTAATCTCAAATCTCTAGAAAGACTTGCTAATTTAGGTTGCATACCAAAAATAAACTTTGATAAAAATCAAAGATGTGAAATCTGTGTTGAATCTAAATATACAAGAAAACCGTTTAATAAAAGGATTGAACGTAAAACAGTTCCTTTGGAACTAATACACTCGGATTTAGGAGATTTGAAATCAACACCAACAAGAAGTGGTAAAAAATGGTACATCACTTTTATAGATGATTACTCACGCTATTGTCAGGTTCATCTTCTTAGAAGTAAAGATGAAGCCTTAGAGGCCTTCAAATTTTATAAAATTGAAGTAGAAACCCAAAAAGGAGTTAAAATTAAAACTCTTAGGTCAGATCGTGGCGGTGAGTATGTGATACCCATAGGTGAGTTTTGTAAACATAATGGAATCATTCATGAAACAACTGCACCATATTCACCAGAATCGAATGGTGTAGCTGAAAGAAAAAATAGAACACTCATAGATATGGTAAATGCTATGTTGACAAGTTCATGGTTATCTTCGAACTTGTGGGGGGAAGCTATCCTTTCTGCTTGCTATATTTTGAACCGAGTTCCATTTAAAAAATCTGATAAAACTCCTTATGAATTGTGGAATGGTAAACAACCTTCCTATGCATACTTTAAAGTGTGGGGGTGTTTTGCCAAGGTGGCCATTCCTCATCCCAAGAAAACTAAATTAGGTCCTAAAACAATTGACTGTGTTTTCTTAGGGTATCCTGAGCATACAATTGCATACAGGTTCTTGGTCATCAGTCCTGACCATAATAACATTGGTCAGAACACCATATTGGAATCTAGAGATGTTGTGTTTTATGAACACATTTTTCCTTTAAGGTCGGACCTCGAAAAAGGGTCCATGATGACCTCCCGGATGTTCCATCGATTAGTCAAACTCCAACTTTGGAGTATGAGACTGAACTGAGAAGAAGTAAAAGGGTAAGAACTGAAACAAGTTTTGGCCCAGATTTTTTGACTCTAACGGTAGAGTCTGAACCCCAAACCTACAAAGAAGCTATGACTTCTCCAGAAGCTCCCTTCTGGGAAGAAGCTTCATTAAATGAATGGGAGTCCATTCAGAAAAATGAAACTTGGGAGCTTGTAGATTTACCTCCTGGTAGTAAATCCATAGGTTGTAAATGGGTGTTCAAAAGGAAACTTAGAACAGATGGAACTATAGATAAATATAAAGCTAGGTTGGTAGCTAAAGGCTATAGACAACAGGAAGGATTAGATTTCTTCGATACTTATTCACCAGTCTCTAGAATCACCTCGATTAGGATGTTGATTGCTATAGCTTCAATTTATGATTTGCATATACATAAGATGGATGTTAAAACTGCATTTTTATATGGTGAATTGAATGAAGAAATTTATATGGATCAACCTGAAGGCTTTATTGTAAAAGGTTGTGAAAACAAAGTATGCAAGTTGAACAAATCTCTTTACGGTTTAAAACAAGCACCTAAACAATGGCATGAAAAATTTGATCATGTTATGATAACTAATGGTTTCAAGGTTAATGAATCGATAAATGTGTTTACATTAAATCTGTGGATGATTCTCATGTTATTGTGTGCCTATATGTTGATGATATGCTCATATTAGGCAGTAACCTTGATATTATTAATAACATTAAAAGCATGCTTAGAGATAATTTTGACATGAAAGACTTAGGCCCTACTGATGTAATCTTAGGGATGAAAATCAGAAAGACGTCTGATGGATATAGTCTTAGTCAATCTCATTATGTGAAACCGTATTAAAGAGATTTAATTATGAAAATGCTAAACCTGCATCTACTCCTTTTGATCCCACTTGTAAACTGAAAAAGAACAAGGGTAAGGGTATTGATCAACTTGAGTATTCTCGCATTATTGGTAGTCTTATGTATTTGATGAACTGTACAAGACATGATATTGCTTACTCTGTGAGTAGATTAAGCAGGTATACTTGCAACCCCGGGCAGGATCACTGGTATGCTCTCTTTAGAGTTTTACGTTACCTGAGAGGGACCTCAAACTATTGCTTAAGTTTTGGGAAGTATCCTGCTGTCTTGGAAGGGTATTGTGATGCCAACTGGATATCAGACTCAGAAGAGTGCAAGTCTACTAGTGGGTACATATTCTTACTTGGAGGTGCGTCTGTCTCATGGAAGTCCACCAAACAGACATGTATAGCTAAATCCACTATGGAGTCTGAATTTATAGCCTTGGAAAAAAGCTGGAGAGGAAGCTGAATGGATACGATGTTTCCTGGGAGGAATTCCACTCAAGCCCAAGCTCGTGTCTTCAATCGCAATCCTTTGTGATGTAAAGCTGCTCTTGGTTGCGCAAAGAACAATGTATACAACGGGAAGTCTATACATATACGAAGAAGACACAAGACGGTGAAACAACTACTCTCTTGGTATTATCTCGATAGACTTTGTAAAATCCAAAGATAATATTGCAGATCCTTTGACGAAAGGCTTAACCAGAGAGGAAGTTAAATTTACATCGAGGGGGATGGGACTTAAGCTCATTGAATAAATCACCATGAAGGATACTCAACCTTGTGATTGGATTTCCAAAATCAAGGTTCAATGAGACAACTAATTTATGGTGATATTGGGTAAAGCACTATCTTTGTCCCTCCCTATGGTGTAACTGTGCGATAGTGCTACCTGCAGAATTAAGGATGATCTTTTGCGATCTTAATGGGTACCATGGCTTTGATTAAAGCGGGGTGTGGCAGGACACTCTTTATGGACTCACCTTTGTGGATGTTGGAAGTGGGGCCGCTTCCTATGAGAATTTGAGCTGATTCTCTAGAGACATTCATTAAGTCCGGGATTTTAGCCCACGGCCAAAATGGGCACAACCGCAAGAGCTTGGCACCTGTTTTCTTCGGTTGAGGCATCAAGTGTGGCTGTTATTTCTGAATTGCATTCATTGTTGGCGGTTTAAGACATTGCGTTCACCGTATCAACAAGCAGTTCAGGTAACCTCTCACTAAGTTAAGGTTCAATCTTTGGGACACCTTAGCCTATATTGTTGCCTTATGTTTTCTCGTGTTTTATCGAAATGTTTTATTATTCATGTGGGGGATTGTTAGAAAAAACAATGTTTTGTTTTAATCAAAAAATGCATGGACCATGTTTTGATCCCAAGACCTATTACTCCCTAGATGTTTTTTCATGTGAATGAATAAAACATTAGTCCCATATAGACTAAAACACTTAGAGTTTTAGACTTAAATAGCATTGGTTTAGCCTTAAGGGTATGGCCCTTTGGGTCTTTAGACCTTTGTGTATGGGGAAAGCCCTAGACTATGGCAAGGTTGCCTAAACCTTATTGCATTTCTTATTGCCTTTCCCGTTCGCGCGGTGCTTCGCACAGAAGCACGCTCGCTCGGCTCGGCTCGGCTCGGCGTGGGCGTGGGCGAGGGAGAGGGAGAGGGTGAGGGTGTGGGTGTGGGTGTGGGTTTATCCGACCCTATCTTTTTACTGAATTTTTCCACACGTTTCTCCCACACATATAAAGAATTTTATTCTTTGCCTTCTCGGTTTTGGGTGTCCGACCCGTGTGCAAAAAACCTCGTGAAGCATCTTTGAAAAAATGTCGTTGTAACACCTGTGCACCTCGAGAAGAATCTCGAAAAAATTTGAATTCCGACAAAACATTTTACTGTATTTTTAACGGATGCTTTTACTCGTCCGACAAAAGCTGAAGCGTGAATCACGGACAGTCTGCCGCACATTGGATTCTTGGTCGAACGTTGAAATGTTTTTTGCTATAAATACGAGAGAAGAATTTCATTTGAAACCATACCTTTCAGAACTCTTCTCTCTGAAATTCTTCTTCTTCTTTTATTCTTTCAGAAATTTTATTTAAGTTTACAGAAACATTAAATAGAGTTCTTAGTTTCAGAGAAACATAAAAAACGAGTTGTAGTTTACAGAAACATAATTTTGTAATACTACTTCTCTGTTTACAGAAACATAAATTACTTTTTACATTTCTCTGAAACTGGTTGTAGTTTCGATTTATGTTTTTGTTTTCATTATTTGCTGCCAAGTTCTAAGGGTTCTCTCTGTGTATGCTACACATAGAGGAGAACTAACAGTAGTTGTATCCTGGAGGTAATTTGTTAATTGTTATAGCATCTCAGAGGAGTAGCAGGCAATATTACCTTTAGCTCAGCGTATCTCATACGTGCCTCTACTAAGTTTTTAAATACTATCATCAGTGCATCTCCGGTATAACAATAACACATCAGTGAGTGTTAAGTATTTTTCTCATGTTTCTTGAGTTGTTTGTTACTATTATCAGTGTAATCAAAGTATTATTTCTCAGTTGCATACGAAATTGTAACTTATTTCCAACAGACATCACTCAAAATCAGATATGCCAATACAGATCATCCCTCAAATTCCTGATACTGAGCACATAAACCCATTCCAAGACAATCAAAAAATACAAATAAACACCTAAATCAATAGAATCCCTAAGTATTTCCGTGGCTGATCCAAAGTGATTTACTTGAGATAATTAACCGAAAGACCACTCATGTTGCAGTCTTGTATAGTAACATCCCAACTCAGCAGAATCTCTGCACCACAAAATAAGACAAATATGTCGGAACATGTAATTTGTAATTGTTGCAAAACAAATAAACAATCTTGAAATACAATTTGTAATTGTAATTGTCTAGATTCCAACAAAATACAGTTGTTCACAACCAACACTTCAAATTAAGACAATGGTCAAATTCAAAACAAAAGTGCATCCATAAACACTTCAAATTAAGACAATGAAGAATTCTTGTACCTCCATCTCCTCCACTAAATTCACACACTTGCAGTGACATAATTAACCGAGTAAATAACAACTAAAAATTTAAGCATGACAACCAAGATGAATTCGAATGCAGCAGTTTTGATCACATGTTGCTAATGGGAACGGAAAAAACAAGGATAAACAAATGAATTACCTTAGAGCTGTTAAAATTATCCATTTCACTGAGATATTCATGTGAATGGTAAATGAACCCGACTGATGATCTCGAATCTTAAATCACTGGTTGTATGAGTTTCCAACTGACATAGAACTTAAAATTAAAAGCCATCCTCACATTAACATTAAAAGAAGTTGTCATACAAAATACAAAAGCAATGACAACGTTTTTTTTTCTTTTTTTCTTTTTGTTAATGTGAGGATGATTTGTAATTGTAAGTTTTGGTTTTCTATGCATAATATTACACGCCATGAAGATTCGGATGCATTGGTATCTTGAGAATGTGGAGAAGGCTTGTCATTTAATAAAGTTTTAAGACATGCAAGAACTGATTTTGCTAAAGAGCCCCCTCCAAGGCCATCGCAATTTTACTTTTGGAAAAGTCCATTAGCCGAATATTCTGAACAAAAAAGCTAAATTAGAAATGAAAAAAATCTCAGATGTAATATCCCTTCGTGCCCAATAAATGAAGTGTGCGGCAATAACAAACATTAAAAAGGAATTAGAAGCCATCGATTGCCGACCTTTTTCATCATAACAGAGAATCCAAATGGTGTGACATGAGAATTGCCGGAGAGGATCACCAACAGCTGCCCTGCAGAGTAAGTACTCCTCTGATGTAGTGCAGCACCACAAACAACTAGCTGCAAAGAGCAATCAAAGCGCGAGGAGACCGAAGCTTTGTGCAATGTTGCAGTGCTCGAGATTGAGAAGCTGAAGGAGAGATTGGTTGCCTCTGAAAAGGAGGTGTCTGCTGCCAACACCAACGTTAAGCAGCACCAAGAAAAATCCCTAGGTAAAAGCCTTCACTCACATTTTGTACAAGCTTTCAGCTCGAGTAGATAGGCATCAGGGTTCTTAAGTTCATCTCTTGAATCAAAGAATATACTGCTCGTTCTCAATAACTGACACTACAACAATATGTGCTATAGATCACACGCCAAACATCACAATTTATGAACACTTATGGTCTTTTTATGGCTAAAACTTAAAGATCATTAATATTTTAGAGTTTGTGATATTTGATATGAAGACCTGCCCATATATCTCATACATTTTAAGTAGTGTGATCTTACAATTTGAGCATTTGACTACTTTCAACATTATTTTGTGATGAAAAGTCTGTCCATTAAGCTTTTTTGATAGATTTTTAATAAAAATCGCGGTGAGCGTGACTCGAACCCGTGACCTTCAGGTCAATTAGAGGAAAATAAGATAGCCCACGTAATTTTTGAGGGTCCAATAGTAAAACCTACTTTTCTACTCCTCGAATTCTCAGTCAAACTTTTTTCTCATTTTCACTCCGTCTCTCTCCTTCCAGAGCTCCTCTCGATTTTGCTTCAAGTTTAAGGAACGATCTCAAAACCTTCTCCGTCTGTAGAAATCATTAGTTTCATTTGGATTCAGGTAAGATTCAACTGGTTCCCCTCTTTTTTGGGTTGATTTTGTAGTTGAGATTTGAAATTAGGGTTGATTTTGTAGTTGTTTTGATTTTTGATTTCAATTTGGTTTGTCTGCAGGCGTACGCGATCTAAACTTGGAGTGAGATTTTGTTTTGAAATCGGTGAAGTTTGATTTGGTATTATAATTAAAACTCCGAATCTATCTCTGCTGATTTGATTTAGGTTTGCTGTAAAAATTTCTCTTGCATGTTTGGTTCTGATTTATATTAGTTGTTTTCTTACTTTTACTTAGTAGATTGCTTAGTTTATAGAGATTGATTTGTTTATAGAGATCGATTTGATATTTCCTCAAGTATTTGTTCTTCAAGCTTTAAATCGATATTCCATTAAAAGTAAGAAAACAAGTGTTTGCTGAGATATTTTTTATAGTGATAAACTAATAATAACTTTATGAATACACAGATCTATGAACAATTCTATACATGAGAAATCTTTTGCTGGATTTGGCTTTATTTTTGTCGGTTTATCAAAAATGTTAGCATACCATCTCAGATTGAAACATTGGGTTCAATTTCAGAGTCTTTTTGGCTAAATTTCGGATATCTTCTCGTGTGGAAAACGTTGCAGCAATTCTGGAAGTTCTTCTTCTATATAAGGTGAGTTGATATTCGAAATCTTCTTAGCTTAACTATTTGATGTTTGAAATCTTGATGAATGCTCCCATGTACCAGTATCATGCTTAAAACAGCGCAAAGATTGAACATGTACATTCCTGAGGTGTTTGGGAATTTTTGTCTTTTACTTTGTTTAGATTTTACTTTCTTACACTTTCAGTCCACTTTGGTTGTTGCTCTGTTGAATAACTATTGGAACTTTATTACTTTGAACACTGCAATCTAGTTCCCTTCTTTTGGGTCCAGGAGTGAACTTAGGTTCTTATTTCAATAACTACGTTTTCTTTTCAGTTACTTAAAGTTTAAAATTACATTTGTTTGCTAGTCTCTGTAAGAAATGTTGACATACACCTTCTCTTCCAAGTTTGAATTAAAATCTAAAGAACCACGAGCTACCTTATTATCCATATTAAGAACATAGTTCATTATGTTTTGCTTCATGCTGTTAGAAGTTAGAACTATTGGTTGTGTTTGGCATTTGGGAAAATTTTGTATGAGACTCTTTAGATTGAAGGAGACTCTTTTACTTTGTTTAGACTCTTTAAAATCTAAATTACTGATTTTGAGCTCTACCAGTTTAACTGATTGCCTGGTTCATGTTTCGATTTGATATTTCCTCGAGTATTTTTTCTTCAAGGAAATTAGTTGAAATCAGTGGAGTACTAAGATCATGTTTGGTGTATCTTCCTGTGTTCGAAAAACTCATCCCCTTTTCTCATCAAAGTAATGCTATCTCTGGTGTGTTTAGTCTTAAGACCTCCACTCACATTACAAGGTACACCATCTATTTGTTATGCTACAAATTGTGCTATCACTCAGCTGTTGATGACATTTGACTTTATTTGCTTGAACAGTATCATCGAGTCTTTGGAGTGTAGGAGTATCTATATTAATCGTACATTTCTCATTGATTGTTACTGAAATAGCAATTACTCTTGTGCTCATTCTATGAATATGGGTACCTTAAGAGTTGTTGGTTCCAGCAAAAATAGTCATAGAAGAGGACACTAAAAGGGTTAGATAATTGGAGGGAAATTTAGGATTGTTGCACAGCTGTTGAAAACTTAGAATGACTTCTTGTTTGTGACTGCACTCAGCAGTTTCAAGTTTGGTACAGTTACTTAAGTTGAAGAATGACCAAAACTTAGTGCCATGATTAGATTTTGGTTCAAGTCATAAACACATATTCTTGCTTAAAACACAATTATGTCTATGGGGCTCAGGGTGACGCTTCTGCCTACTGGTAGGGTATAAATTAAACTGACTAACAGACAAAAAGCTTTACCTTCTTCTTTATTACAATAAACAATGTTTCATGTGCCTTGTCTAGTCCTACTTGTAGGGTCCAACTGCCCAAAAGCTTTACTTTTATTTTATTTCTTTATTACAGTAGACAACTATTCTATTCTTCTAAGTGGTGGAAGAAAGTGCAAGTAATATATACTAATGAATTTTCATTTCTTTAATCAAGATTAGAAGCTGCTAAAATATTACATTCTCTTTAAGATCATGGCAATGATTCCATCACTACTGTTGTTGTTTATCTTCAAGCTTTAAATCGTATGACTAGAATCCATTATCCAGCTCACTAGCTAAAAAGTGTTTGCTTTACTATATGTGCATAATTATAAAAAACTGCACACCATATTGACTAGGGAATTGTGAGAAATAGGTGTTTAGTTTTGGCTGGTGGCAGGGGAGCAAAGCTTAAAGTTTGCTATAAAGGAAAGAAACTAAGACACTCAAACCATCTATTCAGTCAGACATTGGCCATCAATCCCATCTCATCTCATCTCCCACTAAACAAAATGATATTAAAAGGTGTTGTGTGGGTGGCATTGGTAATTGAACTGCTATGAAGAAGTTAATACGGGTGAACAAAATGAGACACCAAAGTGGGCTCCAATCTCTAATGGTTCCAGTAGTAATTAAGTAAAGCTTTGTTGTTGTTTTAGTTTCATTATAAGCTATTACTGTGTAGCGTAAGTAAGCTCAGTTTTTAAACTTTTATGTGGTTGTAACAGGATTTAAAGAAAAAGGAGGAGCGCTGTGTTGCCTAACAGAATAATAACGAACGGGTAATTTCTTTTATTACTGCAAATGAATGCATGTTCGACTCCGATTTAAGTTTTATTTTTATTTTTTATCCATGTTGAAGCTTGAACTGATTTCCTTGTAACTTTAGCATAGCCTTTACTGGCCTGCTTCTTGTTACATTTTAAACATGGATGTAATATTATTATTGATTGATGATATATTTTTAAGAGGCTTTTGGAAATTCTGTTTTCTGTTTAGTTTATTTCTTCCAACATGGTCAATGAATCTGGTTCATAAATATGATCATGTTTAATATTTATTTGAAGAAGAGAAAGAGGCTACTCAAAAGTCTACTCTGCAGAATTTTACACACATTTTCTCTTTGTAGAATACTATTGTATTACCTTGTATGTCCATCTTGTATGTGGAGATTGATGAGATTACATTTTTGTTTCTTTTATGAAGCTGGGGGAGGACAATCTTAGGAATTCTGTGACAGAGGTTGATTTCGGGGCTGAACTTGTGGAACTGCGAAATGTTGGTAATCAGTTGTGTTCATTTGTTCTGTTATTTTGTTTTTTTATTGCGCTGCTATGAATGTTACTAGTTACAACGTTGTTCTGTGAACTAGTAACTAGACCCCTGTATTCTCTAAATTTGTTACAGTCCACAGAAACTCATCCTCTGATAGGTTTTAGATTTCTGTTTAATTATCAAGTTCATTCGCAGTAATGGATAAGTCCTGGATAATAGAAGATAGGACATCTGATGCATATAGTAACGGAGTTGAGCAGTTCCTTAGATTTGCAGTTCGTCACGAAGAAAAACACAATGAAAAGCATTCACATAAACGTAGGAAAAAACATATTCTTATAAGATGTCCTTGTTACAGTAGGGATGATTACATAGATGATCAAAGATTGTTTATCTCGGACGCTGGTAGCTTTAGGAATTTTACTGTTTCCAAAGACATTACTTGTATCTTTAGGATTTTACTGTTACCAAGACATTGCTTGTATCTTTAGGAATTTGACTGTTTCCAAATTTATTAAAAAGTTGGTTTATCGAGGAAAAAATTTAGTTGGATATCCCATTGCTGCATACCTGTAGTGGTGCAAAATTTGTTTTGCTTAAAACATATATTGGCCTGCAATGTTGTACTTTTGTTACTGTGTCTACAGTCACATGGTATTGTCAGAATAGTTGAAATTACCGTGTCTTTAATTTAGAATGTTGGTGTAATACTGGCTTTGATGGCTTATAGCATCTGTAATCTGATCTTTGATCATCTATGTAATCATCTAATCTGATCCTTTTTTTCTAGCCAATGCATATGAATCAAAGGCACTAGCACAGGCACTAGCTCACTGATTAAATTCTATTTGCCAGGTCTTTGAACCAATGCATTTGCTTTTTCTTAACAGGCGGAGGATGAGTTAAAGAGTCCAAATAATAACATTTTAAATGGAGTGGATAGCACATAGACGAAGTTTCCTTTCCTGTTCTTTTGGATGATTGAGATTTCCAACTTAAAATTGCATTTGCAGTTTATAGTAGAAATGTGTCATTTTTACAGTAGAAATTCATTTGCAGTGTACAGTAGAAATGTGTAATTTTTACAGGTGGTTTTGAAATGAATTTGGTTTTGACATTAAATGTATTTGGTTCAGTCAGACATTGAATGTTATTGGTTCAGACATTGAATGTATTTGGTTTAGACAATGAATGAATTTGATTCAGACAAATGACTTACAGGTGCAGAAATGATATGTGATCACACTTTGGGTTACTATTTGTATAGGGTAAATTTGGATAGAAAACTCATTGGAAAGATCACTACTTTAAAAAACCTTGTCTTTAGAACTTTATGTTCTTTGCACAGGGGAAGATCACACTTTTCATTGCTGGAGAGTAGTTATCTATAAATCACCCTTTAAATTATACTGGCAAAGATCACAGACAGCCAGTACTTAGATCACACTTTTTAAGAATGATCCATGTATGTTTTTGTTGTAGTGTGAGCTTATCTGAAAAAATGGAGTATCATAAGTTTGATGAATAATATAGATGCTCATATGTATGAGTGCGAAAAGAAAAGAAGCAATGTCAATGCTCTAGCCAATGCTTCTACAGAGGAGGATTGAACAAACATTTTACAAATCAAATTTTTCCTCCGATATGCCAAAACTACTTGGCAGTAATGAATTTAGCAACCTTCTCAATGAGCAAATGTTCAATGTAGCAGAGAGTAAAAATGCAGATATAACAAATAATGAGAACTCAATATGAACAAGCTAGAAGTTTCGCAAGTGAAATCTCAGGTACAGAGTTGGAAACTATGCAAGAGAATGCCAACAAATTAATGAAGCCTAATGAAACAAGTAATGAGACCTAATTAAACAAGTAACAGGAAAAACGAAGAAAGAAGACCTGCATCAAATCCTCTCGAAATAAGAATTATGTTAGCAAACAAAACAAAATATTCTCCTTCTTAAGCACAAACATTAAAACAAAAAAATAAAAATAAAAATAAAATAAAAATAAAAATTATACCAATCAAATATAAATTCAAATCATCTGAGTAGAACTGCTTGCACAGCCATTCCCACTTATCCGTAGATAAGCCTTTGTACGGGTTAGCTTCGGCTTTGTCCATGCGGTCTTAAACTGGATGAAATAATAAGAGTTTATTAAACAATTGTGAGTGTTGTATTTCTTTCCCATGGACTTGTTAAAGAAATTTCATATATATGGAACTCTAGTGTCTACCTAGAACTTGTCCTGCAAGAATATGAAAATTGAATTACCGATAAACAATCAATACACAACTCAACGCTAGCCAGAAAGCTTCTGTTGGGGCATGATACCTGTAGAACAGAACATTTTCGAGAGGAAATATCATCATGCTGCCATCGATTCAGAGGGGTTATTTTCCTTCCACCACTGTCCCATACGAAACCAGTAGTTATCATCAATTTACATGCCATTAGGGTTTATGATGGTGCTCTTGAGGGAGAGGGTTTAGAGGAGGGAACGGTGGAAACGACCAATCAAATAGGGTTTTTGTTTGGTGTTAAATATAAGTTGGTCAAAACAAGTCAAATTCTTTTTAATGTGTCAAAACCCTAAGTATCCATAGTAACACCTTGTTTGTTTGGATCTGTCTCGGCCCAAATCAGGTGGCAGATCGTTATCCATAGTAACCCTAAGTATCCATAAATCTGATTCTGAGGACATGACACCTGAGTCTCGTACCGAGCATGCTGATGTCAGTGAATATCTCCATAGTCCCAGCTTCGCATGTGCTCACGTCTCTAGTGCTGGTGATGGTGTCAACATCCAGGGAGGTTTCAACACAATTCAGCATTATAGGCTGCACTGAATCAATTTTGGATGTTATGGAAGTGACTGGTATTGTTTTGGGGATACCAAAGGTACAAGATATTGTTGCGAATTGATTAAAAGGATGGGTGAGGATGGCTTTAATTGTTACTTCTCCAAACACACAGGATTGCTCATGAGTTAATACACTCAATGAAGAGGAAGGAAGGTGCCAGTGGTTGGCTGGCTTTGAAACTAGACATGTCGAAGGCCTTTGATAGATTGGAATGGCCTTTTCTTATCAAGGTCCTCCAAAGTTTTGGTTTTTATGATACTTGGTGTCAGTTAATATATCAATGCATAAGTACCACTAAATTGTCAGTCCTTCATATGGTTCTCCGTGCATGGAATTCTCTCCTTCTAGAGGTGTTCGTCAAGGTGACCCTTTGTCTCCGTATTTATTCATTCTTTCCATGGAATGGTTCTCCAGAACTTTATGTGCTGCTCATCATTCAAAAACTGTTCAAGGTATCACTGCTGCAAGAGGAGCTCCCCCAATAAATCATTTTCTTTTTGTGGATGATTGTCTCATATTTACTCATGCTAATTTAACCAGTGTGAATAATCTCCTACAAGTTTTGCAAAACTTTAGTTCACAATCTGGTCAAGTCATTAATTTTGACAATTCTTCGGTTTACTATATTAACAACGTGGATCCTGAGGTATGTGCTCTTAGTAATATCTTAGGAGTTAAACCAATGAGTAATAATGAGAAATATCTAGGTTCTCCTCTTATTATTGGAAGATCTAAAGTACTAGCTTTTAAAGACATTCAGACGGCTTTTGAAAGGAGATTAGGGAACTGGCAGGGCACTACTCTTCATCAGGCAGGAAGGTCTACAATGGTCAAGGAAGTACTGCATGCTATCCCTACATATCAGATGAGCACATTCTAGCTACCAAAGAAACTTCTCAATAAGCTTAATACAATCCAAAGGCAATTTTGGTGGGGGCATAAATCAATTAGAGGTCTGAATATTATCGGTTGGGAAAACATGTGTCTTTCTAAAGATTTAGGAGGCTTAGTTTTCAGAGATTTAGAAATTCTTAACCATGCTCTATTAACAAAATTAGCATGGAGAATCAATCAACAACCAGATCACCTTCTACACAAGATTGTTAAGGCGAAATATTTCAAGAGAGATAATTTCTTACATTTAAATGGTGAAAAGAGTGTCTCTTCTTGGGTTTGGCAGGGGATTAAGAAAGGTCTTTCGATTCTACAACAACATTACTGCATCGAAATTAATAATGGAAAAATCACAAAAATATGGATAGACAGATGGGTGATCGACTATGAGTACAAATTGGAGCCGCTCCATCCTTATCATCGACAGTATGAGTATGTAAGTGAACTTATTATCCCAGGTAATGATTCATGGAATTTGCCTTTGTTAAAAAATTTATTCAGACCAGATGTGGTTAAAAAAATTGTTAGAATGCAGCTGTCAGTTCGGGAAGAAGACGTTGTTAAATGGATGCCATCGAAAGATGGCAATTTCACAGTAAAAGTGTCTACAATTGTTTAATGAAACAAATAATACAGAACCAGATTGCTATTAGTGTTGTTCCTCAACATATCTGGAACTCCCTATGGAAAATGAGATTACCTCATAGGGTAAATTTGTTTATTTGGAAATGTCTCAGGGACATAGTGCCATCCAGAGTCCGTCTTTCTCATGTTATGTACTCTATAGATACTTCATGTGGTATTTGTAGACAAGAAAATGAATCTCTTTACCATTTACTCATCTCTTGCAATCATGCCAAGGCAGTTTGGCGTATTCTCAACGTTAATATTGATAGGATTATCATCAACGGTTATAGTGTGCGAGATTGGATCATGTCATGGTTTCAAGGAACTGATAATGCTAGCAATGATGATCTACATACGTGGAGATCATTATTAACGGTGGGCTGTTGGATAATCTGGAAGGAAAGATGCGATTGCGTATTCCAGGAAAAATATCTTAACCCTACTGAAACTGCATCTAGAATTAACTATACCCTACTGAGTTTTAAACCTGTAATGCATAATAGTGTTATTGCATCTCCTGCAACTACAAAACATGAAAATAATTTAGTTACTACGACTATATCTGACTCAATTACTATATATACAGATGCTTCTTTTGATGAGTTTACTAATGACTGTGGCACTGGAATGGTGTTGTGTAATATTGCAGGTGAAGAAACAGGGATCAAAGGTCCTAGATGCGGAAGCAGGAGAATGTATGGCTATTAGAGAAGCACTAAGTTGGGCCAAAGTAATGGAGCTGGAAGAAATTCATATCATTTCAGATTATGAAACCGTAGTTAAAACTCTTAATAATGTTGCTCTTCTAACAATATGGGAAAACAGAAAGCTAGTCAGAGACATAAAACTACTATCTATTTCTTTTCGATATTGTCATTTTAGTTTTATGCTTAGAGATGGGAATCAAATAGCAGATTCCATAGCTAAAAAAGTTAGGAAAGATAAGTGTGTATTAGAGGATTACATTAGTAATGACTCTGAATTTGAACATCTGTTATTCAGGAACTTTAATCCTGAAAACTCCTAATTCAATAAAAAAAATTTGGTATCAAAAATAAATAAATACACAGGCATGTTGGAGGTGTGCAGTAGAGCGTAAATGTATGAACTATTACATATGGACCCGTCCTAAAAATGGATTTTGTCTTGCTGATAATGTCAGCTACAAATATTAAATCAAAATTACAAATTAGCGGAACCTAAAGGTAAATAGAGTGCTTTCTGTCCTGTCACTTTTTCTTTACCCTATTTGTAGATTTTGACTGGCTGCACATGCTCTTTTTGGGGAACTATCAGAATGCTCCAAGCCAAGGTACTGCTCCCAAGCTCCATAAACATCTTTTCTCTGAAAATGGATCAAAACTATATCCGAATCCTGAAGGTACTCAGGTCGACGCCGCAATAATGACAAAGATGCAAACTTCAACTTAGCGAATTCCTCGTCAGGAACCTGCAATTTCTTCTGTATGCGCAATTTTACTGTATCTAAAGTCTCTCCTTCATGGATGACCAAGAAAAATGGTTCCCCGAAATTCTGAATCGTATATGCTTCTTTTATGAAGTGATAAACACGAATCAAGCGATCCCTAGGACCCAAGTTCTCCTCCTCCTCTGGAATCTCCTCTGCCCGTAATGTCCAGTATTCATCACTAATGTTCCCAATCTTTTCAGTAACCGGAAAAACCTTATAAATCCTGTGGTAGGAAACTTCCAGCAATCTAAGTTCCGCATCGGGATGAGACAACTCAACCTTTGTCTTCAGATCATTAATCAAGTCACCAACTGTACTTTGTTTCGGAAGTCTGATACTATGAACAACCGTATCATTTTTCGTTGAATGATGAAATGCAACCTTTAGAGTACTCAGATCTTGCAACTCAGGTAAAGGGATGTCCAAGACTTCGTAATACAAAATATCAGATGTCCTATTGTAGTGAATCATCATCTCAGAAAAGTGGTCAACACCTTGGTCATTAATAGCTTGGGGTTTAGGTTTCTGATAGTAACAGTTATGAGGTGTAAGTCTGATCTTGGTTGGGTCATCCAAACCAAGATGGCTAGCTACTCTTTCCGTGACATCGTCATATGTTAATACCTTTGACAGCTCTAAACAAAAATCATCTTCCATCGGCTTCTCCAAATATCGGAAATGCACAACCTGACGGTTATGAACATAGTTCAGAAAAGAAGGAACATCTGGATAGCGGTATAGTGTCGTACCATCACTTGAAGCGGGTTTCTGTAAGCAAATAATATCCCCATCTTCAAGCATGCTAGCGCAGAATGTGAGCTTCTTGTCTATGCGCTCACACATAATGTCAGGCTCAAACATTATTTCCTCGTACAGTTCTATCTCCACATCTGGAGAGAACCCAGCCATCTCATTAAGCTTTTTAAGAATTTCCAAAGGCTTACCACTAGCCTTCACGAAAAGTTTTCCCACATAACGAATTTCTTCTTTTTCAGCATCATATAGCTTGAAAAAAAGAAGAATATCTTCTTT
The DNA here is from genome assembly GCA_023529315.1 of Papaver bracteatum. Lineage (NCBI taxonomy): Eukaryota > Viridiplantae > Streptophyta > Magnoliopsida > Ranunculales > Papaveraceae > Papaver > Papaver bracteatum. The sequence goes on from JAJJWX010005361.1 coordinate 246,293, forward strand.
TCGTCTATAACTGGGAGGAGGAATGGGATGTAACTCCGGACCAATCTCCATCTCCAAGAACAGCTTCAGTTCCTCGTTATGTGATTCTCTCAACTTTCCAACGGATTGTGTCTCCTCTTGAAGAGTTAATGGTCGGTATGGACGATAAGTATGATTTTGACGCTTTGCCCAAAACCAAAACCGCTGAAATTGCACGGGTACACCAAACTCTTTAGCAACCTCCTCTTTGAAGATATTAAAAGGCATCTGTTTCTGGATACGAAAACTGCACACTTTCTGGTGATCAACAAGATCAAAATACGTATCTGTTCCAATCTGTTTCAAAAGGTCCTCATTTCGAGCAACCTTCATATTTGTATACAGGTGAGCCTCTGCCTTTTCCTTCTTCTTATGTGCCTTTTCTTCTTCTTCTTTCTTCAACCTAATCCTCAGGTGTTCAGCAATGTCCTTCTCATCCACGTTACACATAATTTCATCTCTATCGCTTTCACGTATATACACGAGCATATATGCATTCGAATATTTTGCCTCCCCACCGAACTGCTCCTCTAATACCCGCTTGATATCTTCTTTTGTTACCCGCTAGTCATTGAATTTGAACCATTCCTCTGAGAGTGTTGGTCTTATAAAGGCATAGTAGTGTCCACCATGCCACCCACCACTGTGAACCAAAACACCATGAAGTGTGTAAAGATTTTGAACACTTCTATCAGCTTCTGGAGATAAATATTTTCCATCATCCCTGTCAAGATCAAGTTTCAGCGGGAACTCATACCGATCATTTATCTTTACCATCTTGTCCCGCATACAATCATATTCAAACCGTTTTAGCTAGAGTTGGAGAACAGGTGGGAAGTCAATGAAAAGAACACCCTTCTTTGCATCCTGTAAACCATGTTGTTGATCAGCATGATACTTGTTATCACCTTGAAGACGCTCCACTTGCACATACTTGTCGAAAGAAGCATAAACATCCCTACAGCCTTTTACATCGAGTTGAAGGTCATAAAATGATTCCTTTCTAGTAGATTTGTAGTCCACATTAATGCATTCTATGTAGTTAATATGGTGACCTTCGAACAAGTGTCGCATTGTACCCTCCACAACAGTTCCCTTCATTTTATCTTGAAGCTTATCACACAAAACCCTATTAAGTTCCTGCACATTATGTTGCATGAAAGATTCATATGAATTCCATTTGAAAGATTTAGTGAGCTCCTTTGTTCCGACGCTATTTCTACCACCGTACTGAAGCTTATAAAACAAAGTCTGTAGAGCCAAAGGGATGCTTGTCAAATCATTCTCAGTTGTTGGCATATGGTACACCGCCTTCCTGAAATAAGGAATATGATATAGAGTCTGCAGAAGAGAGTTCATATAACATGTTGCTCCTTGATTCTTAAGACCAACATAACCCGTTCCGGTCAAGATCTTAACCTCTGCTTCAACAATACAAGTGTCTTCTACGAGATAACCTCTACCAGGGTCGTGGAGTACACTAAGAGGCATGAAAATTTTATACCCCGTATCCCTTTCCTGTGCAGTAAATTGGTGTTCTGGCGTATATTTTCTCACTGTGTCCTTGTTATCGATTTGATTGACGATCGCCAAGCTGAACTGTGCAGCATATGGCAAATTAGAGCAGTGCGCAATTTCAAGGTACATAGATAAGTGGTCTACATCGTTTCCCTTGGGAAACATCAGCACACGCCATTGATAAGTCCCAACAGTGAACACGTCAGAGTAATGTTTTCGTGTGTTCAGTTTAGAAAAATTCTCAACCTTCCAAGTAAATCTCGAAGAACAAGAAGATGCGGGATCATCCTCAACTGGCTCGGTGGCTTCTTTTGGTGTGAATTCCATAGGTTGAGGACCTTCTTCAATTACAGATTCTGAATCTGGATCCGACATCGCATCCTCCTCCTTATCTAGCTGCGGCGGAGGATCAGTCATCATAGTCATGTCTGGTGGAAATTTGAAGATAAATTGATGAGATTTTTGAGACTAAGATATATCCCAGTTTTCGTGTTGAAAAACCCTAAAAGAAAATTATATTCATTAGGGTTAATAGTTGTTTAGTTTTACGTAACAGGTTACTACTCGGAAAAGGAAATAAACGGCACGGCGGACATTGATAACAAAAGGAAACTGCTGTAACTTCTACAAGTCGTACGTGCCTGACTAAGGTCGTCACCTCTCTCGCAGGGATATAGAGTCCTTGCACAACTCAAAACTCCCAAATTCCCACTAATAGGAAACCAATGCAAAGTAAGGTTCTTTAGTGAGTCCCCGGTATGTCTTACATTTATATCACTGTATAGATTAAAAATTTGTTCCCACTTTAGATGACAATCAACATGAAGAATGGACATTACTGTTATTGGTTTGATATTATCTATTATTGAAGAAGTATCGTCTGTCATGGGGATAACTTTTGATTATTGAAATCCATGAGCTTTCTGTTTTTTTGTACAAAAAAACAGATGGAAGTAAAGGGGTGCAGAATGAAAAGTCAGAATCTATCTTACTAACAGAAGAAAACCTCTAGGGTTTGATTTGATATTCTAACATGCATGAACAAAACCTTACAGAAAGAAAAGACCCAAAATCTCTAGGTTCAATCTAAAGAAATCTGGTGACTGAGTAAAAAAAGAAGAATTAACATATGAGTAAAAAAAAAATCTAAAGAAATCTGGTGACCCAAAACTAACCTAGCTCTAGTAAATCATATCTCAAGTCATCATAGAATTAACATATGAGTAAAAAAAGAATATAGAATAAGAATTTTCCTAGACTATATGGTAGATGGCAGGAGACATTGAATCTGAAAATGAAATCTTTTTCAACTTGTTTTAGACAAAAAGAAGAAGAGTGTTAATAAAGGAGGAAAACCGCAAAAAGATACAGAAAAATAATCCTAAGTTTAAATAAAAGAACCTTAAATTACTTACATTAAACGAATGAAATCACAAAAACAAAAATTGCAGAAGAAAGATAGTTGCATGGTTGGATTCGAGGTGTTCTGCACCTTTGGTTCTTCCTCTAGGTTCGGTCTTAAGTGAATAGATATAGAAGAGTCAAGGGATAAGTGAGAGGTTAAAAAGTAAATGCTTGTTTGACCGTGACCGAACTCGCATGTATTACTCAGCTGAAACTCGCATTTTATCCACTTTCCCAAGTATGCATGCGTAATACATAGACAAATACCCTTTTGTACGACGTGATGGAGCGTCATCAAATTTCGTGGACGAGACAAAATACCCTTTCCTAAACTCAGCACCGATGCACTTTGTCCAATCTCATGTGATAAGTGATAACCGTATTACCGTAGCCCAACACTGGTGTGCCTACAGTGTTTATTTATACCTATACTAGGTATCACCCCGGCCTACGGCCGGGCTCAACCTTTTTCGATTTTTTTGTTGTTGTTTGGTCGGAGATTAGACCAGTCAAACATCAAGTCTATAAATTAGCCGGGGCTTACAGCCCTGGCCGTGGTCGCCTATGCAAATTTAGTATTTTGTTGGTCGGGTCAAATTAGTCGGGGACTGCAGCCTCAGCCGTGGTCCCCTACTAAAATTCCAATATTTTGTTGGTCAGGTCAAATTAGGCCATGGTCCCCTATGCAAATTCCAGTATTTCGTTTGTCGGATGGTCCCCTAAGCAAAGTCCGGTATTTTGTTAGTCGGGTCAAATTAGCGGTATTTAGTTGGAGGGTTCAAATTTAGATACCTCCACCATTCGGCTGGTCGTTATCCTCCTGCAAAACATTGGGCAACCTGTAATTGTCAGGTGATGTTTGACCCGACCCCGAAAGTAGTCTTTTAAAAAATAACTGGGCCTGCGGCCCCAGTATTTTACTGATCGGGTCAAATTATTAGTATTGTTTCTATTTTGGTCAACGTTTAAGAATTCACCTTAACTGTATCTAGGTAGACTAAGAACTGGACGTGAACTGAATAGAGAATAAATGAATGAAGAACAAATGAATCTATCAAGAATAAGTAAAGAAACAACATGGAGTACATAGTTTTCATTTTTCACGTACATCTTTATTTATATGATGGAGTTTGTTTCTTTTGTAACTTGATTAAACTATTATCCACCAGATGAAGTTATATACATCATGAAAGTTTATCAAAGAACTTAAGAGTTAAAGAGTTAAAGAGTTAAAGAAGGCATATTACAAACCTGCATATTTTTCTTTTGATCAAACGTCTAAAGTGCATATCTGCTTTTTGATTCCAACATAAATTGATGGTATTTTTATCACCAATTCATCTCCTTCCCTGCAAAAATTTCAACACCCATTCATTCCAAACCATTCAATCAAGCTCTTAAATTTCTAAATAAACGATTCCAAAATAATTATATTCTTTCAACTGCAGACCATGGCTACAGCTCAAACCTTCTATCTGTTGGACTCCATTCTCTTCTTCACGGAAGACAACTCCAAATCCACCCAATCTTTCCAAATCCGAAATATTCTCTTCTCTGAATGAATCTCAATTTCTGCACGGCAGAAGAATTTTTGTTCAACCTATCTAAATTATTCTTTCTGCTCAACAAATTCAATCTATTGTTTCTTCTCCTCGTTGCCTAAAACTATCCATTGTTACCTTTCCTTCTAACAGACGTTTTTTCATATATATTAACTGATTTGGTACCTATTTAGGAAACGAAAAAAATAAGGCAAGTACGTAACTGGAATTGGTAAATAAGAAAACCTTAGTCGGTTACTTTTTGGCTCATTGCCACCAAGGTTCATGCAACCTAAAAATTGGACACGGTAAGGATAGGAAATTTAGTTTGGGCCGGGGCATAATCTCTACCGTCTAAAACGAATAATCAGAAAAGATCATCTCATGGACGGACGGACGAAAGTATCTCTCAAAATTATATGTCAAGAACGGACGGACGGATAGAAACCTCACCAATTATCTATCCCAGTCGTCGGATGGCCGAAATCAATGGCCATATATTACCCAAGATAGACAACACTTCTTTTTATAATATAGATAAAAAAAAGAATGATTCTATACATACCTTCATTTTAGACAATATATAAACCCCATACTTACATAACCAGTGGGCCGCACTGCTGGAGTTAATAGGAGGTCCGCTTTTTGGGGCCACCGTGTCTATGTGGTTTATATCTTGTCTATTTGAGCGGTATGTTTAGATTTTTTGTAAAAACAATTTCTAAACAGAACTCCTTGTTAAACTAAAAAAAAAAAAAAAAACAAACGAATTAACCTAAATAAAAATGGAAAAACACTTCTAGCATATTAACATCCAGGGACTTAATTCTCATTTTGATGCTAATAGATGTTAAAAATTTCCAACCTCGAGATGTCTCTAAAATTAAATAAAATATTATTTTTATGTCTCATGACATTTTCAGGCGTTCGTCTTCAGAAAAGGGTTGAAATTAGGTATTTTTTTCCTTTGGATTGTTAGTGGAGGAACACATACCTCAGAGGAAGTTCTGCAATTAATTTTATTTCGTCTAATTCTGAAGAATGTATGTAAAAATTTGGTTTTATGCATGATTAATATATTACACCACTTTATGTTTCCATTCTTTTTTAGTTATATTTTCTTTTCGTTTGAAGATGATTGTATTACTTATGTGATCGAATATACTAATTTTATTTTATCCGAGAAAATCCTGAAAGAGGAACTATGGAATCCCTATAAATTGAGGCTCATTTCTTCTGTAATGGACACAACTAATGAGGATTATTTTCTTTTTTTCTATTTACTTTCTTTATGTCTTTTTAGTTTATGACATTCCTTTTCAAAAAGTTAATTTTTGTTTTTATAGAAATCGTTATGAACTTTAGGTTTTACCTATTTGTCACCCCCACTTATTTTATTTTCCACCCTCGTTAATTCCCACCCTCACTTATCCTATTTAATACCCATACAATTTTCAATAAATCCTATGTACTATATATAGGATTTGTTTTTTTACACCCAACAACTAAACAAAGAAAACACTACCACAGTTATTTTGTAGGTGGTAAATAACAAAAAAAATAAAATTAAAAAGTAAAATTATTTTGGAATTGGTGAGGGGGTGGCAAATATGTGAAACCAAACTTTATATCCAAACAAATGAAAGGGGAAAATATGTATATCCAAACTAGGGCTGCACAGGAACCGAATCGGAACCTGTGAACCGCACTAGAACCGGAAAAAAAGAACTGAAATCGGGACAACAAGTACAGGGAACGGGACCGGAGAAGGGAACCGGTGTATGACTGAAAACGCAAGGGTACCCAAATATACCTCAAGCTAAAACTTTTCATTCCTATAAGTCCTTTCTCCGAAAGTAATTGTCTATGGATTAAGTCGAGACAATGGAACTAATCGGTTCACACTTCGTGTGATTGTCTATGAATACGAGATCGAGACAATACAACAATGAAGCATGTTTACTTGATACAAAGGTTCAGATTTAACCAAACTCAATAGGATTCACGTATCAAGTAAATAGGAATTAACGTTTGTGCAATTTACGGATTGTGTCTCCTCTTGTACATTCTATTCTCTTAATAAATTTTCTTCCTTCTGATAAAAAAAAATTGACAATTTATGGCGACACCCAATATATTGATTAAATTCAAGAAAAGAAAAAAAAATATCATAGTAACACCGGTTTTAGACTATTTTGGAGGACTTTTTCGTGATGAACAAGAGCATGCATTACAAATATGCAGTAACTTGTCATGAAAAGATAAAAAAAGTTGTTAGCAAATATTTCACGAGCGCATCTTTCAAGACAAGAATGATCAATCCAGTTTCTATAGTCTCTAGGATTAAGCATCACTTACTAAAATTCATTGCATCTATGCATACTCAACCCAGTACAACCATTTTTTATCGAATTGCAAATCCACTTTCATCTGATATGTATGTTGCTATGTGGATGCATCAATTGATTACGATATTAACACTATTGGTACGGGTATGGTGCTTTTATCTATTGTAGGTACTTATGATAGGGTAAAAGGAACCTACGCTGGCGGAGTGAATGATCCTGAAGCTGGAGAATGCATGGTTATTTTGGAAGTGTTAAGTTCGGTCAAAATTCTGAACCTACACAATGTCCACCTTGTTTTTTGATGCCGAAGAATTGGTGTGGTCAATAAATTCTGCCACCAATCAAGTTAGATGGTAGAAAAATAATTTAATTAGAAACATTAAGTTTCTATTTCATCTTCTTTTACTTCTTTTAAAATCTCTCATATTAATCGAGAAAGAAATAATTTAGCTGATGGAAATCTCTAAAAAGGTCAGGCAAGACAGACTTTGTTTGGAAAATATATGGATTGTCCATGGGTCGGGTCTTTGTTCAACATGCATTTGATGCTTGAACCTACTTAATTTCTTAACAAAAAAATTTCTTTATCAAATAAAAAAAATGATCATGAAAACTAATAAATGTTTCCAAGATTTTTGATATCTTATTTCTTATTAAATACAACGAATCTCGTGATTTAATTTATATTTCATGACTTATCTTTACACTCCACCACTATGATCCCTTAGTCCACTTGATCTTGACCGCCCATTCACTTGAATTTATTGACTTAACGGTCGAAAATAAATTTGTAGTCTTAATTTTTTTACCTTTGATAACTTAATTATGATATTAAAATATGGTCATAATTTGTATTAAAAGTTGCAAAAATTACACATAGCAATCCTAGCTTTTTTGAAACAATTATCACGGAGATTAGGCGTGGTAATCTTTTATGAGCCCTAAAAAGAGAAAAACTATTCCTTAAGAAAGAACAGGGTATGCACTTGGAGGGTAGGTGTAACAAAGATGGATAATGATTTCAGTCTCAAATACTTAATTAATACACATTATGTCATATCATTTGGTTTATCTAGCAAAGTGAACTCTATGGTGGATACATAAAAAATAGTTTTTATGTGAAATGTGTCTCCAAGAAGATTTTAGTATGAAATAATTTCCTATATACATTTCCTTGCAATTAATCCTTTGTCTCTATTCTTTAACTTTAATTTTGTATAATGTTTTAACATAAATGAAGACCTAATTATTCATTATTCGATAAGCTAATAAAGTTATTTGTTCTAGTTGTTTAGCTTAAGCTTGCTGGGTACCGAGGCTTCTAGAGAAGATATGGTAATGAACTGATTTCCCTTTGACGTTAACAAACTACATGGCTTCGCTAAGTAAATCAAATGATTAACCTCGAAAACTGTCTTGCAAGTTATGATTGCTCAAGGCTTATAAATCGCAAGATCCAAAAAAACTCATGCTTTGTGGGACTAATAATCTTAACCAGCCTCATCACATGTAGCCACCTTGTGTCTAACACGTGGACATTAACTCGGGTGATGCGGAGTAATACAGGTGTGCTCAAATAACTCATCATAAACAACCTACCGTATTGAATCCATGAGCTTAACTAACCTTGAAAACCGGCTTGTAAGGCCAGGGTTGGTAAAAGCTTATAAACCGTTTGGATCTTAAATTTTCCATCTAGCTATGTGCGACTAATAATCTCAATATATATATATAAATAGATAAACAAAAAAAATATTCACCGAAAAATTAATAAATATTACTTTTGGAATTGGCAAAATCAATAAGTATTACTTTTTAACGATAAAATATTTCAATAAATATTCTTTATTTCATTGAGAAAAATTTTCAATAGATATTTGATTCACATAATAACCAAATACATCATAAGTTTTTTCTCATAAACCCAAATGCATCATCGTGAAGCAACCAATTTTTAACAACGTGAATTTAAATATAAGAAAAAGGAAATACTGGATTGACAGTGAGGTTCTCTCGAAAATTATTACTGGGACATAAACCACCATTAGATTCTTTTATAGGATTATCCACCGTGTCTTGAATTGGAATCATTTGTAAGAAAACATCTTTTCAAATGGAAAACGTTCATCTTCTTCATTTTTACCATAATAGCCACCATCTCGACGAATGCTCCAAAAACATTCATCTGAACAATGTACATTATAGTCTCTACGTGTGTGGTAAGCATAAAACTCAATTTTTTGAAATGACTTTCCATTAGGATCATACCAACTTGATGTGCATATAAATTTAGTTGATGAAAATGCATTAATACGAAATTTCCAGTAGAAACTTTGTTTGTAATATAGTGTATGCTCGCCCAAATCATCATCACTCGACCTGCAATGAATTTTTAAAGATATTTTTGGATCTATATCATTTTCCACGGTGACAATCTTTTTGTTAAATCTAAAAGGAATACCATCAACTGACTGAGCATAAAATAATGACAAAATAAAAAAAGTGAAGAAGATGGCAGAAGCAAATCCTAAAACTGAAAATGATGATTTTGACATGATGAATGGAAGTAGAAGCAACCTTTGAAAATCAAAATTATGTATAATGCTAATGGTTATTTCTTGGTGTTTTATAGTCATAGGGTTCAGGGATAAGAAAGCATGTTACCTGAGGAAATACAATATTTGCTCATGACAACTAATAAATGTTTTCGAGATTTTTGATATCTTATTTCTTATTAAATACAATGGATCATATGACTTAACTAAAATTCATGAAATATATTTAAATCCATTTTCTCCATTGGTATGATCCTTTAATCCAATTGATCCCAACCGTCCATTCACTTAAATTTCTTGACTTAATGGTCGAAAATAAATGTGTAGCCTTTTCTTTTTTCCTTTGATAAGTGTGGTTGTAATTAGCATTCAAAGTTCCAAAAGTTACAGATTGCAGTCCTACCTTTTTCGAAAAAATTATCATGGAGAATTGGTGTGGTAATCTTTTATGAGAGGTAAAAAGAGAAAAAAATAATTCTTAAGAAAAAACAGTGTAGGTACAGGGAGGGTAGGAGCAGCAAAGATGATAGTAATTTCATTCTCAAATGGATACATTAAAGTGAACTCTGTGGTGGATACATTAAAAATAATTCTTATATGAATCGTGTCTCCTTGCGGTCAATCATTTGTATCTAGTATTTAATTTTGTATAATATTTCTATATACATTTCCTTGCGGTCAATCATTTGTATCTAGTATTTAATTTTGTATAAGATTTTTAAATAAATGAAGGTCTAATTATACATTATTCGATAAGTTAGTAAATTTATTTGTTTAAGTAAATTAATGAAGACCTATTTTTGGTGCTTCTTTACTATTATGTTATTGCAAGTGTGAAAATTTAGTGGACGAGAGCTCTTTATATGCAGAGGCACTAAGAATCCATCACTATTGGAACTATGATGTTCCCTCTCAAAAAGGAGCGAAATTCGTTATGCCAAAGACAAAATCATTGAGTTATGGTTTTGGTATATTGCTTAAGGATGCTAGTGAAGGATGATCAAGATGTACATGTTTATCATCTTATTTTTTCTTGGTTTAGTTTCTTAATTATGGGTTTGAGATTTATGGAGAAGTTGGATTCAGGCTTGTATAATATTTGTGAATTTTTCAGTTCTCAATAATGGTTCATCTAATGGCAGATTCCAAAGCAGTAAGGGTTTGCGTCAGGGAGATCCATTATCCCCATTGCTCTTCATTTTGGTTATAGAAGCTTTGAATTTGATGCTAACAAAGGCTTGCGAAGTGGGATGGTTTCAAGGTTTTGAAGTAACTCACCGCGGAACATCTGTGAGTCATTTGAGTTTGCCGATGACACGTTGGTCTTCATCCAACCAGAAGCTGGTCAAATTATTCAACTTCGAAATATTCTTTTATGGTTTGTGATTGTTTCAGATCTGTTGATAGGGGTTTCTAACTTAGGGTTAAAATGGTAAAACACAAAACCCTAGAAGACAGTGACGTCACATCATTTAAGTGATAAAGCATTTACTATGCGCATTTATTGAAAAGCCTTTAATATGTCTCTAAATAATTACCAGGGTATCTTTTTTTCAAAATACCAAATTACGGTTTCCATACAAGCTGCACACTGCACACCATGGCAACCTTGCCAAAACCAAGCCGCACACTGCGCACCATGGCAACCTTTCCAAAACCAAGCCGCATACTGTGCACCACGGCAACGTTGCCAAAACTAAGCTGCATACTGCGCACCACAACAACCATGCCAAAACTAAGCTGCATACTGCGCACCACGGCAACCATGCCAAAACTAAGCCGCATATTGTGCACCACGACAAACATGCCAAAAAGTGGCGCTTCTCAACTTTCCAAGCCGTGCAACCAAGGCATTCCGCACATTCCACACACGCCACTTGCAGCTTGGCATGGCCACTTGCACTCAAGGTGAAACCAACACTCGATACATCAACACAAACTGGGGGATCCTTTTTTGGGTATTGGTTTGGCGGTGTACATCGTACACTACGCCCTTCATAAGGAAGTGTCATAAGGGTGATACGGCTAGTAAATATGGGAAGTTATGTGAGAAACGTTCATGGGACATAAATCCATGTGTTAACAACTTTATGGGACATAAATTCCATAACGTTAACAGTTTCATGCGTTAACCACTTTATGTAACATCAAGTCCATGCATACGGTTATCACCTCCTCCCATTTACTTCTCCACTCCTTAATGAGACCAGGGTACGTTTCTACTTTGACTTGTATAAATAGGTCTTACCTATTTCCATTTGAACAACAAGTTCATTCGGACAAGACAACACTCGGAAATACTTACTTCCTAGCTCTCCTCGTGAGCTTTCTTACTTTTCTGACAATAAGTCGTAGAAACCCAACTGCTCTTCCAGAATCAACTATTCTGGTCTCACCACTCTCGTTGCTTTCCTCCCCAAAACCAACCCATTCTCCTCCACTTTGTGACCGAAGAAAGTATGGAACGGCCATTTCTTGGTTTAGGCCGGACTTGTACAGATTGATCTCTCAAATATAAATTACTCCCTTGCAGTACATTTTTTAGGGTTTAATTATTTCTCACCTTCACACCCGCAATTACCGAAATTAGTAGAAACTATTTTCACCTATAAATAATTGGCGACCTCGGCGGTAGGATCGATCTATCGGTTACAATATCAATGCAAACTCCTGATTTCATTTCCCGAACGTCAATCCCAATATGGTGGAACTCAGGTCTGGAACGGCTGCCGAGAATACCTGCACAGAGCACGTCCCTGATATTAATGTCTCTCCCAATAGCGTTGTTACATCACCTACTCACTACTGTAACTCCGAATTCACTCCCTCAAGCGTGACACCGCCAATCACCAAGGCCAGAGCCGCCGCCTCCTCTAGTGTCTCTCCACAACCCTCTAATCACGGGAACGAAAATACCTCTTCGGGTGTTACGCCACCAGTCACCAGGGCCAGAGCCGCCATTGCGTCCCCTAATGCTTCGTCTAGCATGGCACATCCGACCACAACTAAGGTTCCAACTACCCCATTGACGGGACGAGAGACCGGACAGACCAGAGGAAGCCGTCCTTATGTCACCATAGTTGATTTGATAGAACGGCAGGAGATGCTCGCCAGAGCCCAGACGGATATGGTTTCAACACAGAAGGAGGTACTCGTCTTTCTCAAGACCCTGACAGGGAGACTACCACGTGAGTCACGTCCTCCAGATCCTCTTAGGAACGTCTCCAACAACCCCGACACCAGCACATTGGAGGAGCACGCCTCCACGGACGAGGAAAATCGTGCTAGAATCTTGTTGGAAAGAAATCAGTCGTCCAACTTCGTCACGCGAGAAGATCTGGAACAACTTCTTCGCAATCGAATCAAGAATGATGAACTGGACAAGCAACAACACCTACCCCCTTACCCATCTGAAATACAAAGAATCCCTCTTCCAAGGGGGTACTCCTCTCCTCAATTCACCTTGTACGATGGTACCGGGAATGCACATGAGCATGTCTCCCATTTCTTGGAATCCCTAGGTGAACATGAATATAATCACATTCTTCGTCTAAGGGAATTTTCAAAATCCCATGGTACAATAGCATTCCGCCGAGCAATATTCCCAACTGGAGTAGCATGGTTACCGCGTTTTACAAGAAATACTTCTTCGTGTCTGAACAAGTTACTTTCTCAGACCTCGAAAGAATGTACTAGTGGGATAATGAACATCCGAACGATTTTGGTAAAAGGTTCAGGGTTCAAGCACTCGACTGTCATGACCCAAACGTGACTGAGCAACAACTGGTGAACGCGTGTGTTTGTACCATAAGTAAAAATACCACTTAATGGGCCAAATTGTTACTAGTGGTCCTCATCCAAGCCCGCTAATCAGTCAACCAAGGAAGCCCACCAGTATGCACACACCGGTCAATGGTCAAAATCAGTCAATAGTCAAAATCGGTCTATGGTCAAAGTCAACGGTCAGTCAATGGTCAAAGTCAACCGTCGGTCAACTATCGAAGTCAGTCACACCCCTAGCCAATTTTCGGTCTTACAGCCAGCAACGCTGCTAACCAATTCCCATCCTAAAACTCTTCCGCACTTCCAACTAGTCTCCATCCAGACTTCCAGCCGACCTCCATCCAGTTTACAATTTAACCATGCGGCCAGCCAACCTCCCTCCAGTCTGCCAGCCAATTATGCTTCCAACCAGCATCCATCCAAACTTCCAGCCGCCAGTCTAGATTACCAGCATGCAGAATTTACCATACAACACTAAATGTAGCAGTTTCATACATGCAACATTAATCCCAACAGTTTCATGAGAATTTATCATAAAGGCATTCAAGGGGCAGTTTCATGCAACAATTATGATGAAGACATAAAGGGGCAGTTTCATGTAGAATTCATGATGGGAGCATAAATGGGCGGTTTCATTTAGAATTCATTATGGGAGCATGAATGAGGCAGTTAATGCAATTTATGTTTATGTTGAAATTAGATGTTGAATTGTATAAATAGGGAGAGCAGAAATCAGGACAAGGGGGGGTAGCCAATAGGGGAGAAAACAGAATGTAATACAATTATCAATAAAAAAATACTCCCCAAGGGGATTCACCCGTGGACGTAGGCAACCATGTCGAACCACGTAAAAATCCGTATCGCTTTGGTTCGTTCTCTAATTCGCCTCCAACCCTAAAAACACACAAAAACTATCCATTCTTTGTGTTTCGTGCTCAAAAGTGATTTTGGGTACAAACATTGGCGCCGACTAAGGGGAGTACGAGAAAAGGAATCGCACTCTCCAATTGAGAAAAGTTGTAGAAAACGCTTCGAAATCATGTCCGTGGGAAAGTATTCAGAGCATCTTGAAAAATCACTGCTGCAGTCCAGTTTGATCATAATGGTCGCAGTCTAGCTGATCTCAGCTGCTGCTGACCGTATAATAGCACATACTGCAGTACAGTTGATCGCAACTGCTGCAATCAAGATTTGTTGTTTCAGATTTGTTGAAGCTATTACTTACGGATACCGCTGAAAATTGCATCACTACAAAATTTGATGACAGTATTATTGGGATTCTCGGCCCACGACAAAAGATGTAGTGAAACATCATCAAAACTGTTGTTGGATGTTCGATCCACAGCATGTGGCTGGATCCAGTTTTAATTTCAACCATTGCAGTCCAGCTGATTACAGCTGCTGCATATCATTTAATCACAGTTATTGCAGTCCAGTTGATCGCAACTGCTGCAATCCATATTTGTGGATCAAGATCTGCAAAAACAATTACCGTCCAAAACTACTAAAACTGCATCACTGCAAAGACCGACGAAACCGCTCTCAAGACGTTCGATCCACGGTGAAAGGTGTTGGTAGGCTCGGAAAGATACCTACTATTGTGTATACTGCAAGTGCACAGTGTCGACAAGCAACACAGGGCAAGCACAGGTCGAACCACAGAGACTTGGAGAGTGTAGAAGTTGATTCTAAATCCTGATTCAGAGAGTAACCAAAAGGGTTTGATTTTGTCGATCTGACGATATGATTTTCAAGTGACTGAAATAATAAAAGTAAAAGATGCAAATAACAATATATGTAAACAATGATAATATGGATACTAGGGTATTCAAATCCACCAATAACCTATGATATGCATTCAACTTGTAATATTATTCTTGTCCTTATAGTAGATTCAAGTCTACCGTATAACTAAGGTGTTTCTCCAATGGATAATTTAATCACAACTAAAGTATTTCTCCAAAGCATTAATTGTCTAATTAAGCACAACTAATCTAAAGATCAATATTTGGTTAAGCATGAGTTGTAGCATAATCAACATAGAGATATTCTAACTACAATGGATACATGGCATACATTGTGAGAGCAAGATGTTGAAAAACTTGGATTAAATTATATCTTTAAACAATTCTAAACTTTCAAGAACAAGATACAAGATATGAATACATACCAATGAGATTAGGGCTTCATCTAAACCCTAGTAAATGAAACTAGAACATGAAGAACATTACAACAAAACTTAAATTTGATAAACTAACATGAACAAGCTATTCTTGGATGGTTTTCAACACAACAACCCTCTCTATTTATACACAAAATTCCCTCAAGCACTTGGATCCGAATTTTGGCACTCATCCACTCAACAAAACATGTTTTCTTAATTGATGGAATATATTTGGTTGTGGGAAACAAATTGGGAGTGATTGAGTGAGAGAATGGGGGTGAGGTGGATGTTTTGGAAAGAATCAAAGGGGGGTGAGGTGGATGTTTTGGAAAGAATCCAATGGGGTGAGGTGGATGTTTTGGAAAGAATCCAATGGGGTGAGGTGGAAATGGATTTGGGTCTTGGGTTTTGGATCATGGGTTGTTTAATCCCATGAATTTGTAAACAAGTTGCCATGATGCGCGAGCAATTGTAAACGCTTCCAACTTTCTTCTCTTTTGTCTTCTCAATTCTTCCAAGCTTTATTTAGTACTTAAAAACACAAAATTAATTATTACAAATATTTATTCTTGAAAATGGTAAAAATGCCGAATTTGGGATAATATATGACTTTGAAGCGCGAAAGATGAGTTAAGTGCCAATGAAAAGGTGTATGAATATGCAATATTTGGCACTCATCAAATACCCCCAAACCTGAATTTTACTTGTCCTCAAGTGAAACAGAAATCCAGAAATCCTAACTATACCACTGTCGCTGGTCTCTCGAATGCATTTAGCGTATTCACTAAGCCTTTAAACCCCTAGGTGTCCCTAGTGGACGAGTTGTAGTCTCGTGAGGGCCTACCAAAGAAGTACCCACAAACCCTTCTCCAATATCAGAGCATCCATAGAAATGTCTTTGTCTCGGTCTTCAACTGTAGATGATGAACTTCGGAATTTCGTAGAACCTTGATAATTTGTAACCATTTTTTAAGACCCGCTACACAGCTGATCATCATATTTTTTAGTGACCCGCTACACAAGCTGATCATCGGATACCAAACACAAGACCCGCTACACAGTGGTCATCATACAAAAAATTTGTTTTTTGATTTATTTATTTTTTAATAAAAGACTAAAAAAATCTATATGCAAAACACTACAAAAAAATCCTACAAAGACCCGCTACACAGCTGGTCATAGAAAAGAAGAAAAAAAATGCAAAAGACTACAAAGGATCCTACAAAAGACCCGCTACACAGCTGGTCATAAAAAAATGCAAAAGACTACAAAGGAAAAAAAAACATACAAAAGACCCGCTCCACAGCTGGTCATCCTAAAAACAACAACAAATAAAATGCAAAAGACTAAAAAAAAAATCCTACAAAAGACCCGCTACACAAGTGGTCATGAAAAAAATTTTTGATTTTTTTAATAAAAGACTAATTTGATTTTTTTAATAAAAGACTAAAAACTCTATATGCAAAACACACCCCCAAACCTAAATCTAACATTGTCCTCAATGTTTCAAAAGATGATAAGAACACATATCAAGAGAACAAGGTAGAGAAGATTTAAAGGAAAGAGATTACCCGATGCAGAAAGGGTGGTGCTAACCATAATTGAATGAATGCTTTGAAAGCAAATAATATGAGCGCAAGACAAAAAGTTTGGTTAGCACACAAATATATCAACAATATTTAAAATTTTACCTACTAGATTATACAATGATGACTCACCATGTACCAACAATCTAAAAAGTTGAGGATCAACCCAAAAAGACGTGAGTGCGGAAACATCAATGACCTTACACAATTATATGAGGACAGCAATGCAAGTGAGACTGCATATGTGAATGAGTTACCCCCAAACCTAGATTTTTCAATAGATATATTTTTGGGTACAAAATCTAACAATTTCAGGGGTGCACCATGCACAAGATCTAGTTCAAAGTGGATTTTGTCAGGGATGGATGGAGAGACATGAGTGAACTCTAATTGTGGCTCATCAAAGGTATTATATTTAACTGCAAAATAGTCCAAGAGGACTTGAGAGGCACACAGTTCAATCCTAGATTAGGTACTCTTAGAAAAGTAGGTTTAACAATAACTTTACAAACCAAATCTAGGTTGGGTGCAAGATTAAGGTTTGTGACATGGGAAGGAGGTAGGCACATCATTATTAGGCACATATATAACTCTAAATCATTTGCCAGTGTAAAGCATGCTCACATTCATAGAACAATCCATCAAGACCCAAATAAGTATCATGCTCATCCAAAGTTTTATTCTCATGCATAGACAAATCCAAAGAGACATCACAATGTTGTGACCTAGGTAGAGAATCGAGACACGTCAATTATATTTTGATGCATAAGATCATTAGTGTGACAGGGAGATTCAAAATTACCTATGTGGACACAAGTACAACATCATGTTCATGCTCATAAAACAAATCAATAAGCCCCGATTCACAATCATCCCCTAGAACTTCAGTTTCATGCATAGGAATATCACAAGAAACTTCACATTGTGACTTAGGAGAGAATCGACACATTAAAGTTATTTCCATGCATAGTTTCATTGGTGTCTCTGAAGATTCAACATTTTCTAAGTCACAAACAATTTGTGTAGCATGCTCTCTTTCACGGGATAAGCGCACATGAGCTCAAGATTAGTAACCACATCACATGTATATGGAACATTAGAAGAAACATCATTCATTAAGGTCGAGGTAGAGAAGCCTAATGTCTCTGAACTCAAAGGTTCGACAATATTTTCAGTAAAAACATATTCTTCTAACATAACATCATCATCATCACAGAAATGCATTTCCTTATTTAAAATCGTAGTATTTCTAGTCCCTTCATTTAAAACAGGTTCATATGCAATATCATCTACACAAGTAAGACTAGGCATACTATTTTCACATTTTATTTCATTAGGACAAACAAATATTTCATCCTGAAATTCCTCCTTTCCTACATTTTGTAAATGAATCAAATTCATTTTTAATAATGCATTAAGTTGTTCAATGGAATGAGAGTCTTCAATGATAGGAAATTCATAATTAATGCTATATGGTTTATCATGCAATACACTCCTAGCATTATTTTGTTCGATGAGTCGATATTTTCCTCCCAGATTGAGAAGTACAAAATTGTTGAACTTCCCCTGTGGTGGATGATACATGTGTGAGGGTCATTAGGGTCTATAAAATCTGATGCAACCTTGAAAGGTTGATTATGGTCCCAATGACTATCGGCTTTGTAATCTGTTGGCATTTCATATTTTGGATTTTCATGATATTCTCTAGATTGCCTAAAATCATGCAAAATATAGCAATTCTCAGCGAGGATGGCCTAAGCCTCCACATAAGGTACAAGCATAGATTTGATTGCCTAGAAGAATTATATCGCGAGAGATTCATGCATTTGCATTTCTAAAGCTGCAGTTCTAGCTTCTAAACTGGTCCAAAAGTGATGATTGTGAGAGTTGGCCTTGTAAAGATGTTCATTTTCACCTGTGGTGGATGATACATGTGTGAGTAGTTACTAGGGTTCATGTATTGATGCTCAGGATTTGTGAAAATTTCCATAATAATCCCTATAACTAGTGACATCATGGTCTGTTGGAGTTTCATAATGTGAAGCATGCCGTAAGCAAGCTCTCGATGGATTTGTTTCCATCCCCACTGCAGACCAGAATCGACATGATCTCTAACTAGCACTAGGCTTGTTGCGAGAGATTGGGATGTACACTAACCAAAAACAGACCAATATTTTTTTTTCATTATTGTTTTTTTTTTTTTTTTTTTCAAGCCCGTTCTCTAATTACCTCGGGCATACATTAGAAAAACAAAATAAAAGAAGAAAAATCATAAACGAAGGAAGTTCTATGCAATCGCAAACAAGGGTGACTCTACCACAGAAAACCTACTGATTTCTAGCAAACAAAAAGCATGATGGTTCCACTTAGATTGTTTTCTCTAGACGACTTCTAATCCTTGAAATGGAATTCGTTACAATCACGAGCAAACTCCTCTGGAATCAATCCGAGTTTAAGTAAATTGAATAGAGGCGAGGGAAGCTGCAGGAGCTTTGATACCCAAGGCCTCACCGCATTCCAAAGGCGGCGCAGATCACGCATTCAATTTACAGAAACCGTCATGAACTTCGAAGTATGCTTAGAGAGTAACCAATATTTTTCGAACGACTCTCCTACTAAGCTCGTTACCTTATAGGTCTCGTTTTATTTCAAATTTTAATGCTTAGGTTCACGTTAGGTATTGGTTTTCTAAGGCGGGCAAGAAGAGAACGGTGATGAAATCCGAACCCTTATCTTGTATGGCCAGTCCTTGCCCTTTACTAGGAAAATAAAGCAGCCGTATTCAATTCCTCAACATATATGCAAACGAAGGAATACGATAACTCGCTAACAAGGGATTCGCGAGTGTTTCGACAAACTTACCTCCGTTCCAGGGACGGGGGATGAACCGTTGTTGTCGACTCGGGCCACGACTCCTATGTCATGAACGAACCCGAGGGGCCGAGGTGATATTGTAATCACCGTCCTTCTCTCCAAACAGTTGATATTTAATAATACCCTTCAGTAGGGTTTAAAAATAAAAATAAAAATAGAATGTCCAAGTCCAAAGTCCAAAATAAAGTGCAAAAGAAAAAGAAAATTACAAGAGTAAAAGGAATCCTAATACAAACTAAAAATAAATAAAATAAACTCTCTTTTTTTTTTTTTTATTAAAATAAAAACTTCTTCGCTTTAGCTTCCTTTCCTTCGCCTTTACAATGACTACTCGGGCACCTGTTGAGCTCAAAAGAGGTAGTTAGGGTTTCGAAGTTTTAAAGCAAAAAGCAAAAAAAAAAAAATCAAAAAAAAAATAAGTGTAAAATTATTTGTGAATAGTTGCGTTGCTCTGACAACGATGTGATGAAATATCGTTGCTACAGTAACAGTGAAGTATCGTTTGCTGCGATAAGAGTACACAGATGAAGAACACGAAGAGACGCTTCAGAACTGTCGTTCTGAAGAACACTAAACGACACGAGAGAATAAGCATCGTTGTTTACGATGACACAGATGAATAAGCATTGTTGAAAGCGACAGTTTTATGTGACTGTTAAGGGCGTTTTTTTTTGGTGTTCTTGAATACGCTACAGTAACAGCGACTTTTGTACAGCGTTTTATCTGATAAAATGCTACAGTTCCAGGAGACAATTTATGAACAGTGTGACGAAACTTGAACTACACTTCTACCAAATCCGACAATGGCGCCAAAAACTTGGTAGGCTCGGAAAGATACCTACTATTGTGTATCTGCAAGTGCACAGTGTCGACAAGCAACACAGGGCAAGCACAGGTCGAACCACAGAGACTTGGAGAGTGTAGAAGTTGATTCTAAATCCTGATTCAGAGAGTAACCAAAAGGGGTTTGATTTTGTCGATATGACGATATGATTTTCAAGTGACTGAAATAATAAAAGTAAAAGATGCAAATAACAATATATGTAAACAATGATAATATGGATACTAGGGTATTCAAATCCACCAATAACCTATGATATGCATTCAACTTGTAATATTATTCTTGTCCTTATAGTAGATTCAAGTCTACCGTATAACTAAGGTGTTTCTCCAATGGATAATTTAATCACAACTAAAGTATTTCTCCAAAGCATTAATTGTCTAATTAAGCACAACTAATCTAAAGATCAATATTTGGTTAAGCATGAGTTGTAGCATAATCAACATAGAGATATTCTAACTACAATGGATACATGACATACATTGTGAGAGCAAGATGTTGAAAAACTTGGATTAAATTATATCTTTAAACAATTCTAAACTTTCAAGAACAAGATACAAGATATGAATACATACCAATGAGATTAGGGCTTCATCTAAACCCTAGTAAATGAAACTAGAACATGAAGAACATTACAACAAAACTTAAATTTGATAAACTAACATGAACAAGCTATTCTTGGATGAGTTTTCAACACAACAACCCTCTCTATTTATACACAAAAATTCTCTCTCACTTGGATTTGAATTTTGGCAATTATTTACTCAACAAAACATGTTTTCTCACTTGATGGATGTTTTGGAATACAATGGGTTGAGGTGGATGTTTTGGAATCCAATGGTGGTGAGGTGGATGTTTTGGAATCCAATGGGGTGAGGTGGATGTTTTGGAATCCAATGGGGTGAGGTGGATGTTTTGGAATCCAATGGTGGTGAGGTGGAAATGGATTTGGGTCTTGGGTTTTGGATCATGGGTTTTGGATTATGGGTAGTTTAATCCCATGTATTGTAACAGGTTGCCACTAATGCGCGAACGGGTTGCAACACTTCCAACTTTCTTCTCTTTTGTCTTCTCAATTCTTCCAAGCTTTATTTAGTACTTAAAAACACAAAATTAATTAATACAAATATTTATTCTTGAAAATGGTAAAAATGCAGAATTTGGGATAATATATGACTTTGAAGCGCGAAGGACGAGTTAAGTGCCAATGAAAAGGTGTATGAATATGCAATATTTGGCACTCATCAAATACCCCCAAACCTGAATTTTACTTGTCCTCAAGTGAAACAGAAATCCTAACTATACCACTGTCATTTGGTCTCTCGAATGCATTTAGCGTATGCATCAAGCCTTTAAACCCCTAGGTGTCCCTAGTGGACGAGTTGTAGTCTCGTGAGGGCCTACCAAAGATGTACCCACAAAACCTTCTCCAAATTCAGAGCATCCATAGAAATTGCTTCTTCTTCGGTCTTCAACTGTAGATGATGAACTTCGGAATTTCGTAGAACCTTGATAATTTGTCATCATTTTTTTTTTAATTAATATTTTTTTTTGTTGACCCGCTACACAGCTGATCATCAGATACCAAACACAAGATCCGAGACAAAATAATTTTTTAGGGACCTTACTACAGTGGTCATCATTTTTTTTTTATTTTTTAGAGACCCGCTACACAGCTGGTCATAGAAAACAACAACACAAAAATGCAAAAGACTACAAAGGATCCTACAAAAGACCCGCTCCACAGCTGGTCATCATTTTTTTTTTTTTTTTTTTTTAAATTTTTTTTTGAGAGACCTGCTACACAGCTGGTCATAGAAAACAACAACACAAAAATGCAAAAGACTACAAAGGATCCTACAAAAGACCCGCTCCACAGCTGGTCATAGAAGAATGCAAAAGACTACAAAGGATCCTACAAAAGACCCGCTACACAGCTGGTCATAGAAGATAACAAAAAAAAATGCAAGACCCGCTACAGAGCTGGTCATAGAAAAGACTCACAATGCCATATGCAAATACTCCCCCAAACCTAAATCTAACATTGCCCTCAATGTTTCAAAATATGATAGAAACAACAACAAACCATGAGAACAAAATAGATTCAAAGGAAAGAGATTACCAGATGCCAAACCAAAGACAGTGGAGTATGTCTAAAGCAACCAGCAGGGAAGATATCTGTGGTATGTACAAGGGGTGAACTTTTCAGTCCACATAGATCGGATCATCAAGATGAGTTGTTTCAATCTCAGGTGGAATTGGTTCAAGGAACGGCTTCAGTCTCTGCCCATTGACCTTGAAGACATTCTTGGTTGTTACATCTTCTAGTTCTACAGCCCCATGGGGGAAATTGTTCGCACCACGAACGGGCATGTCCATTTAGAACGTAATTTTCCTGGAAAAAGGTGCAGTCGTGAGTTATACAATAGAACTTTCTGGCCTAGAGTGAATGACTTGCGCAAAATGTGTTTGTCATGGAACACCTTCATTCTTTGTTTGTACATTTTTGCATTATCATATGCATCATTTCTTAACTCTTCCAACTCATTGAGTTGAAGCTTCCTTTGGGTGCCAGCTTTATCTAGATCAAAGTTCAGTTTCTTTACAGCCCAATATGCACGATGTTCTAACTCTACAGGGAGATGACAAGATTTACCATACACAAGTCTGTAAGGGGACATACCAATGGGGGTATTGTATGCAGTTCTATAGGCCCATAAAGCATCATTCAATCTTAAAGACCAATCTTTTCTAGACGGGTTAACCGTCTTTTCTAGAATGTGCTTAATCTCCCTATTTGAAACCTCTACCTGGCCACTGGTCTGTGGATGATATGGGGTTGCAACTTTATGAGTTATGCCATACTTACGGACTAAGGACTCAAAAGGCCTATTGCATAAATGTGAACCACCGTCACTGATTATAGCTCTAAGGGTGCCGAATCGAGAAAATATGTTTTCCTTTAAGAACGAAAGTACCACCTTGTGGTCATTAGTTTTGGTTGCAATTGCTTCTACCCACTTAGAAACATAGTCAACAGCAACAAGAATGTACAACTTTCCTTCAGAGCTAGGAAATGGACCCATGAAATCAATTCCCCATACATCAAATAGCTCAACAATCAAAATGGGTTTTAAGGGCATCATGTTTCGTTTTGATATACTTCCCAATTTCTGGAACCGGTCACAATAAATACATAATTCATGGCTATCCTTAAACAATGTTGGCCAGTAAAAACCACTCTGCAAGATCTTTGCAGCAGTTTTCTTTGCACTAAAGTGGCCTCCACATGCTTGATCATGACAAAAAGAGATGACATCCCTTTGTTCAGAGTTGGGGACACATTTCCTAATGATTTGGTCGGGCGGTATTTGAACAGATATGGGTCATCCCATAGGAAATGTTTCACTTCGGCCAAGAACTTAGACCGGTCTTGTTTAGACCAATGAAGTGGCATCCTACCTGTAGCAAGGTAGTTCACGATGTCGGCAAACCATTGAATTTCAGAAACTAGCATCGGTTGTTCATGCGGGAAAGATTCTCTAATAATCTCGATTCATGATGAGACTCGACATTCAATCTAGATAAGTGATCAGCAACAACATTCTCGACCCTTTTTTATCTCGAATTTCGAGGTGGAACTCTTGTAACAAGAGTATCCATCGAATTAGACGAGCCTTGGCATCTTTTTTAGATAAAAGATATCTCAATGCGGCATGGTCGGAATATATGATGATTTTAGATCCTATCAAATAAGATCTAAACTTATCTAATGCAAACACAACAGCTAGCATCTCTTTTTCGGTTGTTGAATAATTCATTTGTGCCTCATTCGGTGTCTTACTAGCATAGTAGATCACATAGGGTTGTTTGTCAACTCGCTGACCTAAGACTGACTCCAACAGCAAAATCGGATGCGTCACACATGATTTCAAAAGGCAATTTCCAATCGGGAGGTCGGACTATAGGGGCCGAAGTTAAAAGAGTTTTGAGCTCCTCCCAAGCATGCACACAAGCATCATCAAACACAAATGCAACATCTTTCTTGAGTAGATTACACAATGGCCTTGAGATCTTCTTGAAATCTTTGATGAATCTACGGTAGAAACAAAGATGGCCTAAAAATGATCTAACCTCCCTCACAGAGCGAGGTTGAGGCAAGTGTTGAATGATATCAACCTTGGCTTTATCTACTTCTATGCCTTTTACGAGATGATAGGCCCTAGAACAATGCCTGAGTCAACCATGAAATGACATTTTTCCCAATTCAAGATCAAATTCTTTTCTTTACACTGAATAAGCACACAAGTAAGATGATGCAAACATTCATCAAAAGAAGAGCCAAAACGAGAAAAATCATCCATGAAGATTTCAAGAAACTCATCTATCATGTCTGAAAATATGCTCATCATACATCTTTGAAAAGTAGCAGGTGCATTACACAACCCAAAAGGCATACGACGATAAGCAAATGTTCCATACGGACAAGTAAATGTGGTCTTATCTTGATCTTCGGGTGCTATGTGAATTTGGTTGTAGCTTTGAATAGCCATCTAACAAACAATAGTACCTATGTCCGAAAACTTTTCTAGCATTTGATCAATGAAGGGCAGCGGAAAATGGTCTTTCTTAGTTTATTGTGTTCAATTTCCTATAGTCAATACAAACTCGCCACCACTGTAGTTACACGGGTGGGGACAAGCTCATTCTTCTCATTTTGAACTACAAGTAATGCCAGACTTCTTGGGTACCACTTGAATGGGACTGACCCACTTGCTATCAGGAACTGGGTATATGATACCCGCATCAAGAATCTTTAAGATCTCACTCTTAACAACCTCTTTCATGTTAGGATTGAGACGCCTTTGCATCTCCCTAGATGGTTTGGCATTGTCCTCAAGGTTTATATGGTGCATGCAATCAGTGGGGCTTATGCCTTTAAGGTCCGAGATGGTCCATCCTAATGCTTCTTTATGCTCCTTAAGCACTTCTAAAAGTTTTATTTCCTGTTTTGTATCTAAGGCAGATGAAATGATTACAGGAAAAGTATTAGAAGGTCCCAAAAAAACATATTTAAGAGTATCAGGCAATGGTTTCAGTTCGAGCTTTGGTGGCTCAACAAGAGATGGAACAGACTTGGATTCCAAGAGTGGAAGTGGTTCCACTCTAGCTTTCCACTTAGACGTGTCCATGAGTGGTGTGGATTCAAGCAAAGTATTCACTTCACTTATGTATTCATCATCAAACAGATCCAGGTTGAAATTATTCAAACAAGCATCCAAAGGGTCAACTTGAGACATGCTACTAGGTAGCGACTCCTGAATCAAACTTTCAATCATGTTGATTTCATGCACATCATTATCATCATCAAGATCTAAATGTTGTTGGCTAGCATTGAAAACATTCAACTCCACAGTCATATTACCAAATGACAACTTCAGCACTCCATTACGGCAGTTAATGATTTCATTGGACGTCGCTAAGAAAGGACGTCCCAAAATGACAGGAATGTGACTGTCAGGGTTTTGCACAGGTTGAGTATCTAAAACGATGAAGTCCACAGGAAAGTAAAATTTATCAACCTTAATCAAAACATCTTCTACCACACCACGTGGCACTTTGACGGATCTGTCCGCCAATTGCGAGTTATAGGTGTTGCCTTCAACTCTCAAGACCTAACTGCACATATCTGAATATGGCGGTAAATTCACACTTGCCCCTAAGTCTAGCAACGCCTTCTTAACCGTATGGTCACCTATTTTGCATGTGATAGTTGGACTACCTGGGTCTTTAAACTTAGGTGGTGTGTTGCTTTGAATGATTGCACTCACTTGCTCAGTGAGAAAAGCACGCTTATGCACATGAAGCTTTCGCTTTTGTGTGCATAGATCCTAAAGGAATTTAGCATAAGAAGGGACTTGCTTGATTGCATCAAGAAATTGGATGTTGATGTTAACTCGTTTGAACATTTCTAAAATCTCGTTGTACTGTGTACTCTCTTTTTGTTGCACCAATCTTTGTGGGAATGGAGCAACAGGTACATGAGATGGTGTAGAGACATTAGAATTATGGGAATTCTTATGTTGCTCAGATTTGTTTTCAACAATAGGTGTTTTCTGTGGTATTTTATGCCTTTGGTGAGTCGATGTAGACTCACTCGACTGTGGTACACCTACATTGTTTTCAACAACTTTACCACTACGAAGAGTGGTGACAGCATTTACTTGATTATTGGAGGCCTCATTTCGAGTTGAATTTTCTGCCTGATATACAGTTTTTGGATTTTGTTGGGGTTGACTAGGAAGTTTGCCTTTGTCTCTTTCATTCAATGCTTCACAAATTTGACCCATTTTAAGTTCTAGACTTGAAAAACGTTGGTCTGTGGTCTTTTGAAGTTGTACCAAATTTTGGGTCAACAAACCGAAACTTTCTTCGAAGCTAGGCTTTTTCTCTGCAGGGTACTGAGAATGTGGTTTCACTTGGGGGTTTCTAGGATAAGGGTATCCTTGGTTATTATTTGATGTTCCCCCTTGAACATGCCCCTTAGACCATGAAAAGTTAGGGTGATTTCTCCACCCTGGGTTGTAGGTCTGAGAATATGGGTTGTTCTCTTGCCTTTGGTACAATACATTGGCTTCCTCGGTTTTAGACTCTTGAAATGCATGGAGGTCTGGACAAGTGTCCACTAGATGGTCTGAACTATGGCATGCGGCACAAGTGGCCATTTCAATTTGACTACGGAGAGTAGGGATATTAGTTTTTCTATTCTTTTCTAGCTCTAGCTTTTCTATTCTCCTGGCCAAGGATGCCATCTTTGCACTTCCTTCGAAGTCAGAGTCAATTCTATGAACATTGGATGCAAGGGTAATCCTATTTGGTTCACGGGGGATTCCCACCGCTTGAGTCTTTTCAGCGACTTCGATTAAGAAATCCCAAGACTCATCAGCAGTTTTTTCAATAAATTGACCATTGCACATGGTCTCAACTGTAGTTCGGTTCTTGACATCTAAAACTTCATACAAAATTTGCACAAGTCTCCATTTTTCAAAACCATGGTGAGGACATTGGAGCAATAATTCATTGAATCTCTCCAAATATTTTGCCAAAGTTTCCTCCTCTAATTGCACAAAACTATTCAGACTTTGACGAATTGTCGTAGTCTTATGGTTTGGGAAGAACTTTTTGAAGAACTCTTTCGTAAGAGCATCCCATGTATGAAATGACTGTGGATGTTGAGCACACATCCAAGTCTTGTCTTTGTCTATCAAAGAAAAAGGAAAAAGTTTCATTTTGAGGTGCTCATCCGTCATTTGGTTGATCCGAAGAGTCCCACAAATTTCCTCGAACTCTCTCACATGGTGGTAGGGATTTTCAGCTTCAACCCCTTTAAATTTAGGCAACATATTGAGGATACTTGCCTTTAGCTCAAATTGTCCATCAATAGCTGGTAAGACAATGCACGAGGACTGGGTTGTCCTCGTTGGGTACATGTAGTCCTTTAGACTACGGATGGGTTTCTTGGTTCTCCCATTGTTTCGGATGGGTTTGGACTGTCTGCCTCAGAACTATGTATTTCAATTAACTCTTCTTGATTGATTCTAACTAGTCGGCGTGTATGGTCTCTAAAAGACACAATCATAGCCTAGCTAGCACATCAAGCATGTTAACCATTCACCTAGAAGGCAAGTTCTATGCAATCACAAACAAGGATGACTCCACCACATAGTAAACCTTGATTTCTAGCAAACAAAAAGCATGATGGCTCCACTTAGATTGTTTTCTAGACCAGCTTCTAATCCTTCGAAAGGGAATTCGTTACAATCTGAGCAAACCCCTCTGGAATCAATCCGAGTTTAAGTAAATTGAATAGAGGCGAGGAAGCTGCTAGAGCTTTGATACCCAAGGCCTCACCGTATTACAAGGCGGCGCAGTCACGCATTCAATTTACAAAACCGTCATGAACTTGAAGTATGCTTAAAGAGTAACCAATATTTTTCAAATGACTTTCCTACTAAGCTCGTTACCTTATAGGTCTTGTTCTATTCAAAATTTTAAAGCTTAGGTTCGCGTATGTATCGTTTTCCTAAGGCGGGCAAGAAGAGAACGGTGATGAAATCCGAACCCTTATCTTGTATGGCCAGTCCTTGCCCTTTACTAGGAAAATAAAGCAGCCGTATTCAATTCCTCAACATATATGCAAACGAAGGAATACAGTAACTCGCTAACAAGGGATTCACGAGTGTTTCGACAAACTTACCTCCCGTTCCAGACGGGGGATGAACCGTTGTTGTCGACTCGGGCCACGACTCCTATGTCATGAACGAACCCGAGGGGCCGAGGTGATATTGTAATCACCGTCCTTCTCTGCAAACAGTTGATATTTAATATTACCCTTCCGTAGGGTTTAAAAATAAAAATAGAATGTCCAAGTCCAAAGTCCAAAGTCCAAAATAAAGTGCAAAAGAAAAAGAAAATTACAAGAGTAGAGGAATCCTAATACAATCTAAAAATAAATAAAATAAACTCTTTTTTTTTTTTTTTTTTTAATTTAAAATAAAAACTTCTTTCGCTTCCTTTCCTTCGCCTTTACAACAGCTACTCCGGCACCTGTTGAGCTCAAAAGAGGTAGTTAGGGTTTCGAAGTTTTAAAGCAAAAGCAAAAATGAAAAAAAAAAAAATAAGTGTAAAATTGTCCGTGAATAGTTACGCTGCTACAATGATATTGAACAGTGATATGTGAACAGTAATATGTGAACAGTTCCAGGAGATGAAAAATGAATAGTGACAGGAGATGAAAAATGAACTACACCGCTACCGAGTCCCCGGAAACGGCGCCAAAAACTTGGTAGGCTCGGAAAGATACCTACTATTGTGTATACTGCAAGTGCACGGTGTCGACAAGCAACACAGGGCAAGCACGAAGTCGAACCACGAGAGACTTGGAGAGTGTAGAAGTTGATTCTAAATCTGATTCAGAGAGTAACCAAAAGGGTTTGATTTTGTCGATCGACGATATGATTTTCAAGTGACTGAAATAATAAAAGTAAAAGATGCAAATAACAAGATATGTAAACAATGATAATATGGATACTAGGGTATTCAAATCCACCAATAACCTATGATATGCATTCAACTTGTAATATTATTCTTGTCCTTATAGTAGATTCAAGTCTACCGTATAACTAAGGTGTTTCTCCAATGGATAATTTAATCACAACTAAAGTATTTCTCCAAAGCATTAATTGTCTAATTAAGCACAACTAATCTAAAGATCAATATTTGGTTAAGCATGAGTTGTAGCATAATCAACATAGAGATATTCTAACTACAATGGATACATGGCATACATTGTGAGAGCAAGATGTTGAAAAACTTGGATTAAATTATATCTTTAAACAATTCTAAACTTTCAAGAACAAGATACAAGATATGAATACATACCAATGAGATTAGGGCTTCATCTAAACCCTAGTAAATGAAACTAGAACATGAAGAACATTACAACAAAACTTAAATTTGATAAACTAACATGAACAAGCTATTCTTGGATGAGTTTTCAACACAACAACCCTCTCTATTTATACACAAAAATTCTCTCTCACTTGGATTCGAATTTTGGCAATTATTTACTCAACAAAACATGTTTTCTCACTTGATGGATGTTTTGGAATACAATGGGTTGAGGTGGATGTTTTGGAATCCAATGGTGGTGAGGTGGATGTTTTGGAATCCAATGGGGTGAGGTGGATGTTTTGGAATCCAATGGGGTGAGGTGGATGTTTTGGAATCCAATGGTGGTGAGGTGGAAATGGATTTGGGTCTTGGGTTTTGGATCATGGGTTTTGGATTATGGGTAGTTTAATCCCATGTATTGTAAACAGGTTGCCACTAATGCGCGAACGGGTTGCAACACTTCCAACTTTCTTCTCTTTTGTCTTCTCAATTCTTCCAAGCTTTATTTAGTACTTAAAAACACAAAATTAATTAATACAAATATTTATTCTTGAAGATGGTAAAAATGCAGAATTTGGGATAATATATGACTTTGAAGCGCGAAAGATGAGTTAAGTGCCAATGAAAAGGTGTATGAATATGCAATATTTGGAACTCATCACTAATCAAAGCTGCTAAAAGACAATTCCGTGGCAACTGTCTTCATTCCAGTTTGGACTTAACTGGTGCATTCCAGTCCCACAGACAAATCAATTACTAAGTCGAGACGAGACTCTAAGGCAACTATACTAATCATCGTCGCTGGAAAACATCGACATAGCCAGTGGGCATCCTAATCACTTCGTAAACGAAGTCGCAGTAACATTTTCAACATGCATTCTTCTCAACGAGGGGATGCACACATTTCAATTCTGCGCGCATCTGGAATAGTGGGATTGGCCCCCCGCGCAAATTCCAGATAGCAAACATCTTCAAAATTCCATGCGCGAGCAAAATGCAGCAAGGTAGTGCACCCTTGTGCGATCATTGAGCAGCATGACAATCACTATCTACTAGGGGTGATTCGCATATCACTTCAACATGACTGACTATCACTTGGGGGAGAGATATGTGACACCTCATGGTTTGAAACGACTCCTTTGGGGCAGGCTGCGTAAACACTCTATACGATTGGGGGCAAGTTACATAGCACCTAAATGCAATGCGGAGTTCAGCCTCCGAAAATCGGAACTTCAGGTACCCGAACTTCTTAATCCTCCAACGAATTGCAGGATTAAGAGGGGGCGAGCATACACCATAATATTTTTACGCTTAATATTTTTACGCAATTTTTACAATCAGTAATGTTAAAATGCCATAGTTATATTGATTGAATTATTGTACTCCAGTTCAAAAGAAACTGCTGCACTCGGTTGGACGCAACCGATGCGATCGATTACCTCTGATTCACCGTATTTCGGTTGGACGCAATCGATGCGATCAGTGACACTCAGTTGGACGCAACTGATGCTATCTAGTTTAATTTATAACTTTTACACCTATGTTTATCGAACTAATTGAGTCCAGTCCCTCAGAAGCTGCTGCAGTCCAGCTAATCATTGTTGTTGCAGTGTAGCTTTATTCGTTGCTGCAGCAGTACAGCTGATCACAGCTGATGCTGCCCAGCTATGATCTGATTTCCTACAGTCCAGCTGAACCCATCTGCTGCAGAGGAACTTTGTTCGTTGCTGCTACATTCCAGCTGGTCGTAATTGATGCAGTCCGGCCTTGCTCGCAGTTCCTGCAGTCCATCTGAACGCAGCTACTGCCGTGGAACTTTGTTCGTTGCTGCTGCATTCTAGCTGATCCCAGCTGATGCAGTCCATCCTTGCTCGCAGTTCCTGCAGTCCAGCTGAACGCAGCTGCTGTAGTGGAACTTTGATCATTGCTGCTGCGTTCTAGCTGATCGCAGCTGATGCAGTCCAGCCTTGCTCGCAGTTCCTATAGTCCAGCTGAACGCCGTTGCTGCAGTGGAACTTTGTTCGTCGCTGCTGCATTCCAGCTGATCGCAGCTGACGCAGTCCAGCCTTGATCGCAGTTCCTACAGTCCAGCTGAACGCAGCTGCTGCAGTGGAACTTTGTTCGTCATTTGTTGCATTCCGGTGATCGCGGTGATGTAGTCAAGCCATGCTCATGAGTTCTGCTTGATCCGGTGAACGCAACTGATGCAGTGGAAATTTGTTCGTTGTTGCTGCATTCCAGCTGATCGCAACTAATGCATACAAGATATGCTCGTTGTTCCCGCAGTCCAGATGATTACATATGATGCAGACCAACTTCACCCAATACTGTTATCGCTCACTCACAGTACCACTCCACTCAATTGTTTCCCTCCAATCTCCCAATCACAATAGCCTCGCTTGGGGGCGTCTTGATTATGATTTCCGCAAACACAAGGGAAGTTCGCCAGTCACCTCAGTATCAATAATCCACACTTGGGGGCGAATTTTATCATTGACTAAGGAAAACGGAATTTTCTTAACCCCCAACAAGTTGGAGGTTAAGAGGGGGCGATGTTTGTACCATAAGTAAAAATACCACTTAATGGGCCAAACTGATACTTGTGGTCCTCATCCAAGCCTGCTAATCAGTCAACCAAGGCAGCCCACCAGTCTTCACAGATCGGTCAATGGTCAAAATCAGTCAATAGTCAAAATCGGTCTATGGTCAAAGTCAACGGTCAGTCAACGGTCAAAGTCAACCGTCGGTTAACTATCGAAGTCAGTCACACCACTAGCCAATTTTCGGTCTTATAGCCAGCAACACTACGAACCAATTCCAAGCCTAAAACTCTTCCGCATTGCCAACCAGTCTCCATCCAAACTGCCAGCCGACCTCCATCCAGTCTACAATTTAACCATGCTGCTAGCCAACCTCCATCCAGTCTGCCAGCCAATTATGCTTCCAACCAGCATCCATCCAAACTTTCAGCCGCCAGTCCATCTTACCAGATGCAGAATTTACCATACTGCACTAAATGTAGCAGTTTCATACATGCAGCATTAATCCCAACAGTTTCATGAGAATTTATCATAAAGGCATTCAAGGGGCAGTTTCATGCAACAATTATGATGAAGACATAAAGGGGCAGTTTCATGCAGAATTCATGATGGGAGCATAAATGGGCGGTTTCATTTAGAATTCATTATGGGAGCATGAATGCAATTCATTATGGGACCATAAGTTAATGCAATTTATGTTTATGTTGAAATTAGATGTTGAATTGTATAAATAGGGAGAGCAGAAATCAGGACAAGGGGGGTAGCCAATAGGGGAGAAAACAGAATGTAATAAAATTATCAATAAAAAAATACTCCCCAAGGGGATTCACCCGTGGACGTAGGCAACCATGCCGAACCACGTAAAAATCCGTCTCGCTTTGGTTCGTTCTCCAATTCGCCTCCAACCCTAAAAACACACAAAAACTATCCATTCTTTGTGTTTCGTGCCTAAAAGTGATTTTGGGTACAAACAACGTGCATCAATGGTATGGTTTCTATCTACTGCGCCTTGCTAGAAAACTTGCGCTTCCAAACATTCTCCGAACTTCATGAATCCGCAAGACGATCCGCAACGACAGCACCAGCATTACTGGAAAGAACTAGGCCAACTCAAACTGAAGACACGCGTGAAACTCGCGGGAATAGACGCCTCATCAGCAAGCAACTTAATGTCGGCTTATCCTCCTTGAACATAGTGAACGAAAGAGGAAAAAGAAAGGCTCCCAATCACCAGCAAAAACGTGAAGCACCGGCACATCGGGAAACCCCTCCACGGAAGAACTCCACTAAAGCTCCCATGCATCATCATGAAACCGAAGGTAATACCTTCGGTTTCCTGTTTCCCATTGAAGAGGTGATTGACCTCCTAGGGGCCTGGGTTCAAGATGAGGTTATCATACTTCCACCTCTTAGATGTCCGCCAACTGAGGCCGAGATGGCGAACCCTAAGTATTGCCATTACCACAAGTTCTTTCACCACCCGACCAGTGATTGCAACATACTAAAGCATATTTTTAAAGAAAATATAGAAGCGGGGGAACTCCAAATAGGAGACGAGGGAGTGCATCGAGACCCACTCCCAATAAGAAACTGTGGGTTCTATGGGCACTCCGTTCACGAGACTGTACAATCCATGATGTAGCATGTATGCGAAATTCTCTATCTTTCCAAGGTGCAGCGCCAAGATATTTTCGCAGATCTCAATCATGTTGTATCCGGCAAACGACTTTTTCTCATTTCGGAAACCGTACCAGGGGCCCAAGTTTCCAAAATGGGAGAAACCAAAGGGGAGAATTGGGGATTGCTGACCACGTCCTATTTAAGAGGTATCGAATTTGACAAAACGCTCATCGACGCGTCCTCTGACCTTAACATCATTACTTTCAAGACACTAAAGGCAGCGGGATTTACAAAACAAGACGCTACCCATTACCCGTCTATGGTTGAGAACCCGAGAGGAGAAGCTTTGAATGCGCATGGCTAAATCAACCTCGAGATCAAGGTAGGAGACGTTATAACACATAGAAAATTCCACATTATCACAGAACTGGGTCACGACATGATATTGGGGCACTTATGGGTACTCGAAAACAAATAAAAACTAGATGTGCACCCTCTACCAACGTCCACGCCCAAAAGAATTTCCAATAAATCATCCCACTGGTTATCGCATCAACGAACTATCAAAGGAACCCAGACATCTGGAGAATACCTGTTGGTGCTATCTCATGGATTTCAAATGCAAGTAAGTCTGACCGAGCAACCTTCTCCACAACCAGTCATTCCTTCCCCTATGCCGTCATGGGGACTTGGCGCGATTACTGGCGCGGACCCTGTCAAGAAATGTGAATGGGGAGCTGGGCCATTTGAACACTTTGCAAAAAGATTGGAAACTTCCATCGAAACCAATGAAGCCAAAACTCAAACGGTTACACGACGCCTGATCCCGTTTTCAATCGAAGATGTAGTGGTTAAGGTAAACTTGTTTCAATTCGGGAAGATGACGGTAAAGATGGCCATTCAGATTTATTCGTCCAATGGAAGAGAAGACGAGTTGTATCTGGTGGCGGACATCCTTTTAGGAGGATATTGCAAGCTCATCAATGCAGACACACCTGAAGGCGTGATAATTCACTCACGATGGCTCAAGGCCTCCAATCTCTAAAATGCTGCATTTTTCCAGTCACTCTCCCTCTAGTATTTTCTTTAATAATTCCCCTTAGTAGTTGTAGTCTCCCAAGATGAATACACCATTTGTATTCTTCCCTGGTATTTTCTTTTTCTGTCAAAAAAAAAGAAGAGAAAAGAGCACAAATACATCTCTTTCCAAACAAGTTCTCCAGATATCAGAGGAATACATCAAATTAACCCAGAAAACTATTGCAAAGCCATCATACCACAACCAGAAATACCTCATTAAAAAAAATGTATATATATATAAGAGACGAAGAAGAAGGTAAAGATGAGCTTAAAAAAAAAAACATCAGGGGAGCGAAGCAGCTAACAGGAATAACAAAAGGGAAGAACTAGCTCCCGAAAGATGGAACACAAGCCCCCTTGGTCAAGGCTATGTTCAAGAACTTCCCTCAATAATCCCTCGGGCAACAAAGATTCCATTCAACGGTGTTAACAGCAGCAACAATGTCCGCTTTGATGACCGGTCTAGCATACGCCACCAAGACCCCTCCATTATCACCAACGACACCTCTGGCATCAACTTCAAAGGCTACTTTATTTCCGTCAGATGCTCCCTCAAGGGTTTTCTCATTGACACTCCGAAGAAGATTTTTTTATTCATCCGCATCAAAATAGAGAACCATGGCGCTTTCCTCTAAAAGTTTCACATGCTCGATTTTCCGTTGCTTCGACCTAAAAACAGTTAGATCCGCCCTATGACTGGACCGAGGAAAGGCTTTGCCGCACTGGAACTTCTCAACACGCCAAGGTTTTTCCTTGTTTTCTCGTCCCTCTTTGATGCTCACCGAACCCAAGAAAGTTTGAACACGCACCTGCACTTCATGGGGATAGATGGAAGGGAGGTCCTTGATGATTTCACCAGCTTCATGGAATAGAGATTCAATTCTGGAAAATGACTTCAGACTTGGCGGAAACCGATCTCCTTTTGAAGTCCTTCTCCGAAGAATTAAATACATGGCTATCACTGGAGGGTCCCATCATACACTACAAAGAACAGGTAAAATGATCAACTTCCATCCTATCTATACATATATGAGAAAAGGATAACATAAAAATAAGAAGGAAACGCGAGGCGATACCTGTAAAGAGGATAGAAAAAGACGAACTACGCTAATGTAGAGTTCAAGATCATCTTTCATGTACGGCAAGATGACGCAACCTCAAAAGGGAAAGTTTTTATACCGGCCGTGAGTTAACGCATGATATCAGATTCTAATTAAATTTCATGCCTGTCTGGGAGAAATAATTATGGTTGGCAAGAAAGCGTGGAAGAACGTACTCGAGGCACACTAGATCATGTTTTCCCCTCCCCACCGCCAACGCAAAGCTTCGGGAACAAAACCCGCAACATCACAAAAGCAGAAAGAAGAGGGAGAACTTCCGGTCGAGTCAAGTAAGGAAGGAGGCAACCAATCCCTTGAAGATAAATCTCCAAGCAATCTGTGTCATGTCTTATCCTCACCGCTCCTGGCCATCTGTGCATGTCTCATTCCACCAAAACTACGCCTTGTAGTAGTCACGCCCGGCCAAGCCCTCGCTCCATCACCACGACCCCACCACGCCTAGCCTCCCCTGCATGTTCCACCATGCCATTACCGAGGCCAGGACCACGCCACCTCTTGGCCCATCGATCCAAGCCGTCCACTTGCTTCGCCTTCCACAACCGCATCCCCTTTGCCTTGTAAGTGTACGACCAGACCAAGATGGTAACTTTCATCTCACCACTACATGGTCTGTGTTCCAAGTATAACTTACGCAGGGCCGCCAACACGGGAAGCCAAAACTCTCTTCACCACTCAAAAGGTTAGTCGGATTCTCCTGACTATCTTTGCAATGATTTACACCTCAATTCCGTCCTTATCTGTCACCATCATACGCTTACCTCGTAACAAGGCACCTGTTCCGATCTAAGCAAGGAACTTAATGTTGATGGTGGTTTCTAACTTAGGGTTGAAATCGTAAAACACTAAACCCTAGCAGAGAGTGACGTCATAACATTTAAGTGATAAAGCATTTACTAAGAGCATTTATTGAAAAGCCTTTAATGTGTCTCTAAATAATTACCAGGGTATCTTTTTTTCAAAATACCAAACTAGGGTTTCGATGCCGAAACCCTAAAGTCCATACAAGCCGCACACTGCGCACCATGGCAACCTTTCCAAAACCAAGTCGCACACTGCGCACCATGGAAACCTTGCCAAAACCAAGCCGCACACTGCGCACCACGACAACCATGCTAAAACTAAGTCGCATACTGCGCACCACGTCAACCATGCCAAAACTAATCCGCATATTGCGCACCACGGCAACCATGCCAAAACAAAGCCTCATACTGCGCACCACGACAACCATGCCAAAAAGTGGTGCTTCCCAACTTTCCAAGCCATGCAACCAACGGACCAAGCCTCCACGCCATTCGAGCATTCCAGAGTAGATCCTGCTTTCCAAATGACCACGCATTCCATTGGCACATGCCAACATGCTCGCTGGTAGCCTATGCTTGAAAACCGTGCAACCTACGCCAAATTGATCACGCATGCCAACATGCTCGCTGGTAGCCTATGCTTGAAAACTGTGCAACCTAGGCCAAATTAGCCACGCATGCCATTGGCACATGCCAACATGCTCGCTGGTAGATTATGCTTGCAAACCGTGCAACCTAGAAAAAATTGGCCACGCATGCCGTTGGCACATGCCAACATGCTCGCTGGTAGCCTATGCTTGCACGTGTAACCTAGGCCAAATTGACCACGCATGCCATTGGAACATGCCAACATGCTCGCTGGTAGCTTATGCGTGTAAACCGTGCAAACTAGGCCCAAATGGCCACGCATGCCATTGACATATGCCAACATGCTCGCTGGTGGCGTATGCTTGCAAACCGTGCAACCTAGGCCAAATTGGCCACGCATGCCGTTGGCACATGCCAACATGCTCGCTGGTAGCCTATGCTTGCACGTGCAACCTAGGCCAAATTGATCACGCATGCCATTGGAACATGCCAACATGCTCGCTGGTATCCTATGCTTGCAAACCGTGCAACCTAGGCCCAAATAACCACGCATGCCATTGGCACATGCAAACATGATCGCTGGTGGCGTAAGCTTGCAAACCGTGCAAAATAGGGCCAACTTGACCATACGTGCCATTGGCACATGCCAAAAATGATCGCTTGCAGCATGGCTTGCACTCATGGTGAAACCTGCAACCAAGGCATTCCGCACATGCCAACACGATTGCTTGCAGCCTAGCTTGTACTCAAGGTGCAACCTGCAACCAAGGCATTCCGCACACGCCAACATGATCGCTTGCAGCATGGCTTGCACTCAAGGTGCAACCTACATCCAAGGCATTCTGCACATTCCATTGGCACATGCCACACACGCCACTTGCTGCCTGGCATTTCCAATTGCACTCAAGGTGTAACCTGCAACCAAGGAATTCCGTACATGCCATTGGCACATGCCACACGCGCCACTTGCATCTTGGTATGGCCACTTGCACTCAAGGTGCAACCAACACTCGATACATCAACATAAACTGGGGGATCCTTTTTTGGGTATTGGTTTGGCGGTTTACAGCGTGCAGCGTACACTACGACCTTCATAAGGAAGTGTCATAAGGGTGATACGACTAGTAAATATCGAAAGTTATGTGAGAAACGTTCATGGGACATAAAGCCATGTGTTAACAACTTTATGGGACATCGATTCCATAACGTTAACAGTTTCATGAGTTAACCACTTTATGGAACATCAAGTCCATGCATATGGTTATCACCTCCTCCCATTTACTTCCCCACTCCTTAATGAGACCAGGTTACATTTCTACTTCGACTTGTATAAATAGGTCTTACCTATTTCCCTTTAAACAACAAGTTCATTCGGAAATGACAACACTAAGAAATAGTTACTTGCTAGCTCTCCTCGTGAGCTCTCTTACTTTTCTGATAACAAGTCGTAGAAACCCAACTGCTCTTCCAGAATCAACCATTCTGGTCTCACCACTCTCATTGCTTCCCTCCCCAAAATCAACCCATTCTCCTCTAC
Organism: Papaver bracteatum; assembly: GCA_023529315.1. NCBI lineage: Eukaryota > Viridiplantae > Streptophyta > Magnoliopsida > Ranunculales > Papaveraceae > Papaver > Papaver bracteatum. Next base: position 285,664 of record JAJJWX010005361.1, read on the forward strand.
TTTGTGACCGAAGCAAGTATGGAACGGCCATTTCTTGGTTTAGGCCGGACTTGTACAGATTGATCTCTCGAATCTAAAGTACTCCCTTGTAGTACATTGTTTAGGGTTTAATTGTTTCTCACCTTCACACCCGCAATTACAGAAATTAGTAGAAACTATTTTCACCTATAAACAATTGGCGACCACGGCGGGAGGATCGATCTATCGGTTACAATATCAACGCAAACTCCTGATTTCGTTTCCCGAACATCAATCCCAATATGGTGGAACTCAGGTCTGGAACGGCTGCCGAGAATACCATCACAGAGCACGTCCCTGATGTTAACGTCTCTCCCAATAACGTTGTTACATCACCTACTGACTACAGTAACTCTGAATGCACTCCCTCAAGCGTGACACCGCAAATCTCCAAGGCCAGAGCCGCCTCCTCCTCTAGTGTCTCTTCACAACCCTCTAATCACGGCAACGAAAATACCTCTTCGGGTGTTACGCCAACAGTCACCAGGGCCAGAGCCGCCGCTGCGACCCCTAATGCTTCGTCTAGCATGGCACATCCGACCACAACTAAGGTTCCAACTACCCCACCGACGGGACGAGAGACCGGACGAACCAGAGGAAGCCGTCCTTATGTCACCATCACTGATTTGATGGAACGACAAGAGATGCTCGCCAGAGCCCAGACGGATATGGTTTCAACACAGAAGGAGGTACTCGCCCAAAGCCCCCTAAGTTTTATTCTCGCTTTTGCAGTCTCTTTTGTTTTTCGTAAACCTAGACAGCCTTCTTCTTCCTGCGTATATTCCAACTAATATGTCTAACTTGGGTCTTCTTATCTTGGTGTGAAAAAACAAAAATTTCCTATTGGTTGAAATATACTCCATTGGGACCAGATACTCTAGAATTTGAGTTTGATACAGCTTTTAACCACAACAGAGTATTTTCTACTGAAACTATATATATATATAATTGTGTGGATCCGGAGTTCATTTTTCAAGTCGGCTCTCGGGAGGTTAATGGGCCATGAACGCTTATAAGGACAAACTCCCAAAAGACTAAAATTTTAGTTCACATTATGACGGTTCTTAATTATGCCGTAAGTGAACTCCTGTAGTCAGTTTTAAGAAATTAATGTATGATGGGTCCGGGTTAAATTTTTAGCCGCGTTAGTTGACCTCTTGTGCTGAATCCCTTTTCTTAGTTGACCTCTTATGAGTGAAACATGAGTCCAAATTTGTTCACACTCCTCTAACAAGTGTATATTTCACATAGTCTTCTGATTGGTTGATTATTTAACTGATGACCCATTACCCTCCATGTTTAGAATCACGACCCTCGTTACATAACTTCCTAAGTAGAATCAATGGTTGAGATTAAAATGTTACGTGCACACTCGTTAAGGAGTGTACACAAATTCGCACTCAGTGAAACATGACGTGTTCTTAATGTAAATGGTGCCTACTAAAGAACAAAATCCACTAGGCCTGTTTTGTTTCATATGTGAGTCCGGCCCAGTAAATATAAACTTTTCTTTGACCAATTTTTCAATCCGGCTCAATAATAAATTGTGAAACACATATTATTGATATAAGATTGGGACTTATCTTATGAATTCACCTCATACTTGGCGAATTCTTGCACACTAAAGAAAATTTTTATTCTAGTACGGCACACCTGTGCTAGAGGACAAACAATCCAAAACTCTACTTTTTCGTGTTCATATTGATGGATGGTATTTTCCCGGCTTATTATCAATCGAGGGTTTTAATTTATACTACCGATTAAAATGTGAAACACATTTTGATACTTGCTTGGGCCAGTTTGAGCTGATTAGTTCACTGTAGCTATCACTTGATACTTGTTTAGGCCAATATGCGCCAACTAGCTCACTTGAGTTGTCGCTGTTTGTCAGTGATCAAACATGAAGTTTTTTTTCATTAGACGACTTGGCATGAACGTGACTGTTGGTTGGAGTCTAACTAATTATAATAACTAGTTGACTTTCATCAGATTATTCGAGTTGGTTCATTAAGTTAGATGGAACTTGAACCATTTTGTTGGCTAAAGCAATATTATGATTGTCGTATGGTGTTCGCATTCTTTGTAAGTGATCACTCATCTGTGCTTGATTTACATGCCATTCTAAAAGATAAAATTTGCCGTGTATGGTGTTGGTGTATATGATCCTAGTGTATATTTAAGGAGTTTAACCATAAGCATGTGAATGGATTACCAAAGTAACCATTTGAAAAGGGTTGAACTTGTGAATGATAAAATAAATTGTCGTATGCAATGCTTTTCGAGCTAATTTTGGTGTTTTAAAAATAAAAAATAAAAAATAAAATTATTATTTTATGGAAGGTAGTGTTAGTTTGCCCCCTTGTGACACAATCTCGCCCCCCCTCCCGCTTCGGCTCCCCTTGGCAAGGTTACCCATGAGGCTCGCTGGTAGGCTAGCACATCAACCTGTTCGATTAATGTAGTAGTATGTCGTTGGAGCGTAGTTTGTTAGGCTTCTAACTAGTTTCATGTAATAATCTTATAATAATAATAATAACTAGTGTCTCACCCGTGCTTTGCACGGGTTCAAGCTTATCACAGAAAGGGTTGTCGTTTTTATTCTATCATCATTGAATATATGCAACCTATTTTAAAAAGAACTGGGTAAATTTAGCATGAAGAACATGGTAATAAGTTTAAGAGAAGAGACTGAAGAAAATAATTTGATAAGTGATAATAATCTATGCCACCTGAATTATTCAAAATGATGATATCCACATCACTAAGATGATATCCAAATCACTAAGATTTGAAAAAATGAACTACAAATCACCATTGATGTAACTACTCTAATTTCAGCCCTTTAATCCAAGGGATAGTTTGTGCCACATTTTTCAACAGAAGAGAAGGCATCATTTGAAACATGAACCATGTTCATGTGATCATCAGAAGATGTTTGTTTCTTTATTCTCTTGAGGACTTTGGCGTCCAATCTCCGCCTCTCGATCCTTATTTATCGTCATCACGCATGTCACCTTCGCTTTCCCCATCATTATTTTCAATCGAAACGGGAAAAAAAATGTTACAACTGCAAGAAGCAATCTGTAATCTGAAAATGAAAGATTAGCATTTTCAAGGGTTGGCACTTACTATGTCTCTCACTTTTGTTCATCACGTTTATCATTTGCCTCAGAGAAATCAATCCTCTCCTGCAAAGTTACTCCGCGGTGAGATAAATTAGAACTGCATTACCAAAAATCCAAAAATCAGAACATATAAAGTATGCAGACGGATGCTTCAATATTTTAATTTCAGCAAAAATACAACGAACATAGAAACCAGACCATGTATTTACTCAGATTAGAGAAGAACCCTGCAAGCTGCAATTAGAGGTAATGTTCCACACAATTCAAGTTTCCAGTATATGATTATTTTCATGATAAAACATAATTAAATGGTTAAAGACCTCGCAGTAGTATCGAGTCTAAGTTGTTAATTAGTAACAATGAAGTCGAATTAAGTTTATATTGTCAAAACAGGTGAATCATGTTTACAATCAAAGGACCACATTTCAGTTTGTGAAAATGTGTACTTACATAATTGCTACGTGGTCTATACTCCCATCTCATGGTACCATAGAAGTCCATGCTCAGTCTCGTCACACTCACAGCTAGATGGTGATTCATAGTTGCGAAAGGAACATTTAATCCTCATTGCAGAAACTATGTTTTACAAAATCAAATCAGAATTCATTACCTTCAAAGTACAAAAACCATGATTCGCATGATTTCCCTAGCACCACGAACAAATGCATGCTCGCAGAACTGTTCTTCTGGTAGCCCACAAATTTTTCTGTTTCCCTGTCATAAATCCCATGCAATACACATATAATATTAAGAAAAGAGAAAAACATTGCCATGACTGTATTACGATGGACAACACCATTTACCCCGTGCAAAAGTTTCACATGATCTAAACCTTACCAACTAAATAACAATTTTATTGCATCCAAGAAAATTGATGATTTCATATCAAGTAATATGTAAAGGTAGTACCATCAATACACCATTCTGTTGAGGCAGACTACCATCATCTTCCTGCAGTCCTAAAAGTATAGAACAATCAACATCTCGCTCGTATACGACATCAAAAGTATATTTCTCCACGATATTAGGCATCAACATATACAGTTCTGCAAACAGAGACAAAAATGAATAAATGTGAGTACTAAGATCTAATGAATATCAAAATGAGATTGAGGTCAAAGGAATTTGTACATCAGCAGTTGAGTATTCTAAAATACCAATCAACCCCTTCCCGATATCCTCGATATCATCTTTCTCCATGATATTAGGCATGAAGATAGACATTTAGTTCTGGAAAGAGAGAAAAGAAGACGAAGTAGAAGCTGAGTTTTAAGTATCTAATCCTATGACTTATCAGAAGGAATCCGGGTTTCCGAACATGTTCACTTGTAGGATTAGGGTGTTTATATTTGCTGCAAAAAAGGTTATTCAACCTTCAGAAAAATCTAAGTCTTTAAAGCTAAGAGTACCAATTTTTGGTAAAATGGTACTTGCTTGTACCTACTCATCAGTCAAGATATGATAGGTTAGGGTATTTAACCATGAAATCATATAAACAGGAAAGAAAAGAGAGATATTAACACGAAATCATACAACCCTAACAATCAAATAATGAATTGTGTCAGTGGGTTACTATTAACACGGAAAAAATACTTACCTGGGTTTATTCTATTCCACGAATTTTATGGGGTCTGTTTCAGAAAAAACCTAAAATAAAGAATTAATGGCTTACCACTTTTTCATCCGCACGGACTTCACACCCATTGATCTGCGAATCAAGAAGCTCCTCTTTTTTCATAGCATGTTCCTGAAAAGAAAACAAAGACGAAGCTAAGATAAATATAAAAACAGGTTAATAATCTTTGGATGTTGTTGCAAAAGCGAAAGAAGAAGAATAGGGAGAAGAAAAGAAGCAGTAGACGTTTCTTTGTGCTGTTAAAATGAAGTGGATTAGGGTTTTACTTTCATGGTATATGCCTCCACTCTCGTTTATGGGATTGAGAAGGAGACTACAATCAGGGAAAAATTCCTACCTCACTTATTTCGTGCGGAAGCAAAAATCATTGAATTTTTTTCAAAGTGACTTAATGTGAAAAGATAGAGAAGTGGGGCCGTAGATACGCAAGATTGGTGGTGTGAAAAAACGAAAGCTTCTCATTGGTCTAAGTATTCTTGGTGGGGCCAGAAGTTCTAGAATTTGACCTTGATACAGCTTTTAACCACAGCAGAGTATTTTCTCCTGAAACTATATATATATATATACTAGTTTCTCACCCGTGCGATGGACAGGTCAGTTTCTTGCTTATGGAATATTGGATGCTTGTTAGAGTATTCCTATGGTATGAAGGAGACACGCTACTATGGGCAAAATATAAAAGTTACATTGGATGGAAAATGAGCGGTTTACCAAAAAAAAATAAAAAATAATAATAATAAACAAACAAAAGGAGAGACTTTAAGTTTAAAAGTTATTACACGCTACTATGGGAAAAATGTAAAAGTTACATTGGATGGAAAATGAACCGTTTACCAAAAAAATAAAATAATAATAATAATAAACAAACAAAAGGAGAGACTTTAAGTTTAAAAGTTATTAAAAAATTCTAAACTTTGTGTAGGCAAATAATTGTTTACCATTTAGCCTTCCTTTTCGCATGGCAAACTGAATGTATAAAAGATTTTGGGGTGAAGGAGTGTTGAAACACCTCAATAGTAGGATCAAATTAGCTCTAATTGGTATGCCTTCCTTCGTTTTGAAGGAGTGATTAAAATTTTCTCTTATAAATAATATTAGAATTTTCTTCTTCTTTCTAACCAATAAGCTAATATCTTAGTTGGTGTGCAAAAAAATAAAATGTAACAAAAAGGGACAAATAAAATAAATTCAAAGAGAGACGTTGTAATCAAAAGGAATATCTTCTTAGCATTCCTCCACATCTTCTTTGTCCTTTCCGTAAAAGATGTTATTTTTCTCTATGTTAGGAACGATCACGGCCTTGGATGTAAAGCATTCTTTCGTTTCTTCTTTGTCTTGGTAAAGAAAAAATATGTCCGACAAAATTAATATAATTTTTATGTTATTTGTCATTCACCGCTGATCCATTAGTCAAGTCAGCATCCTATTAACATCAACTCTTGCATTCACGTAATGTGAATAATTGCATAGCATCCATTATAGCATGGCATTGCGCCTTCAAAGTGAGACAATGAAACCATACATTATCGAAGCAATTACATATGGTTAGCACCAGTAAAGAGATAATACGACACATATGACGGATAAGAAGTATTGAAACATTAGGACCATCCAATACAAAACTATCTTAATTATATCATCTTACACTAAAAATACAAAAACCGACCTAGTCTTTGCATATTAGTACTTTTTTTGGTAGAGAAAAGGATTTTCAAATGTTACTCAAGATAGAAATAGGAATATTCGGCTCAATAAAGGCACCCGGTATCATCATTTATGAAAATCCTTTTCTCATACATTAAGACTACTGTATTAGGAGCATATGCACTTGGTATCATCATTTACAAAAATCGTCTATGATTAAATGTACCATGCTCAACACTGAAGGCCTTGGTAAACAACGAAAGCTACGTGGAAAATTGAGGCCAACACATCGTATATGTTCAATAATAGATAAATTAAAAGTGCCAATAATAATCTTTCCCATTAATTCAAAATACTTAGTCATGAAACTCAAACAAAATTCCAAACTAATTAAGTAAATAATGTTATCTAAAAATTGATAATTAACCAACACAAATACCTAATAATAAACCAATCCCACTGAGAACCAATCCTATTGAGAAAATAATAAAGAGTTCATACTCTTCTAGGGCAACATATTTTAAGTGTATAGTACTCATTGAAGCTCCATAAATTGATTGAAAGTTACACCATCCCAGTCCTTCTTCAGCGCCAGATATTCACTAAACCTTTAGAGCTCATATTCTTGTTGTCTTAAATACTTTTGCATCTCCTGGTCATCGAAATCAGGACACATCATATCTCTGAAAAAATATCGTTCAACAACTTGATTCTTTATAAATTATTCCATTCCAATGATGCCGTAGGATACGTTGATATTTTGTTAAGCTAAAATGGACATCTAGCGTTGGTTTTCTTTTGGTATCTTGACGGTCCTCTTTCATTTATTTTTTTCCCCACCTTAAAATAATTTAATAATAAATTAGAACAAAAATGTACAAAAATAAAAAATAATCTAGTACAAAAGCGAGAACAAAATACAAAGATCATAAGAAATTAATTACTGGCATAAAGCTTTGAAATATCACCTAGCTGCGTAAAATTAAAATCAATGCAGTGGGATATTTATAACATCTTCAGTAACCAAGGACGTGTTGATAATTTCCATTAAAAATAGGAACCATAAAATCTGTCAAGATTGTTATATTTTGCTCCATGTTGTATTAGTGTTCTCAAAGTCTAGATATTGCAACGATATTCAATATTCTTGTATAGGTAGTAGATAGATTTTCCAACAGTGGTAATATATGATTAATTTCGTATATTAGTCATCTTATAGGAAAATTACAACCATTGATTTCTTCATCCGGCGGCTTGGATCGCTTGGTTATATGTCATATATTGACATCCGTCCGATCCCTTGGGATTTAATTATTTTTAATAGCATTGATTATATCGCGGCCCGGACCAAAGTTAACCCTAACCTAATCACCCAAACTAATCACGACTATAACCTTGGGTCTGCTCGACTATAATTGGCTCTATTATTTCAAACTGATGACGGTTATTTTAATGCGAGGACTACATTTGACTTTAGATTTTGTAACCGGGGCCTACAACCCCGACTGTTATGATCCGACTAACTAAACACGACCCTATCGTTACATTATAACTAAATTTTGTGTGAGGATACTGACCGACTGGCCAAAAAATAAACAAAACTCGAGAAAGGTTGAGCCCCGGCCGTATGCCGGGGTGATACCTAGTATATATATATTATACCATCTTTCAAAAAAATAAAAATATATATTATACCTAATTTTATGTATAGAGAATGTTTTCCGTTTACTTTCTCCCTATAAATATATGCTACTTAATTTGATATATATATATATATATATATTATACCTAAAAAAATCGCTAAAATTAAATTTTATTTTATGTTTATTTTATATTGTCCTGACATATTATGTCTCAGATTTCTTTTCTTTTTGACCATTAATAGCATCTATTTTTATTAAAAGATTCTTAATATGAAAATAACATCTACGTATTTGTTTTTACTCTATGATAGACTCACTATGATCTTTTTATTCTAGCGGTTTCTCGGATTTTAGAGTCTGAACTAAGCCCAATCTAATAAAAAACTAAAAAAGACTTCCAAGTTTGATCAATGCACGCAATTGTCGTCATGCATCAATCATGCATGGATCAAGCATCTTTTAAAAATCAAAACATATGACTAAGGCTAACCAAATTCGTTTCAAAATTCCGCCAGTTCTATTTAACCGGAGTCGGGTATCTTACACATTTCAAGCGCAACAAGTAAAATTGAACCCCCACGTCTCAAAACCATTGAGAAGTGGATAGCAGATGTTACAAAGGAAAAAGCGTGCTAAAATTTTGGTATAATCATCTTTAAAAATTGATAGCACATTCAATTTGTTTATACCAAAGACTAAATAGTTTTAACAGTGTGCTTTCAAAAACAAATTATCTCTAAAAAATCGCAAAAATATGATAGGCAAATAAGTAGTTCTCTCTACAAAGTTGGAGTTTAATTTCATGGCTTCATTATTCATTGCGAGGCATGATCAAAACCAACAGAAAATATAGAAGCAAAAAAAATAAATAATAATAAAAAAAAATCATCACCTTAAAAGCGAACCCAACGATCTTATTTCAGTGTTTCATCATCAACTGCGAGTGCATATCATCAACAACTGCAAAACAATATCAACAAAAAAAAAACTAATCAACAAAAAATACAAACAAAATAATAAATGCACGGAAGAAGAAAAAAAAAAGTGGAAATGATGAGAGTTCACCGAGTGAATTATATAGATTTTTACAATGCCCATATTCTCCATAAATAAAGACGATTCCATAATAGAAGATCATATTTTGGAAATAATATCACAGTCTCATTTTTAGTCCTAAGTTTATGTATAGTTTTTTAAATAATTTTGAGCAATTACAGTTATTTTTGGTACCCATATATATTTTTTGAAATATTTTTATGAATGATTCCATAAATAGAAGAAGATATTTTGGAAATAACATTATATTCGAGTCTTAAATTTGTGCAATTTTAATAATATTGAGCAATTACTGTTATTTTTGGTAGCCACATTTATTCTTTGAAATATTTTTAGAAATATAGATTTTATTTATTTTTATTTTTATTTATTACGATATTAAGAAAAATACTTAACACTTTTAGAAATCAGCTTTATTGTAATATATTTTTTATTTTAGACTTATTTTGCTTTTAATTATGGTATGAAAAAAATTATGAAAAATAATGTGAAAATAAGGTTTATTATTTTGTTTTCGATTGAATTTTTGTATGCTCGTTTTAATATTTGTTTGCTTTAGATTGATTGCTTCATTTTTTTAATCAATTTTATTCTCTACTATTGCACAGGGTCACTAAAAAATTTATTTGCAAGAAAGATATTACCCACGACCAATTTTATTTTATTTATTTGATCAATTTTATTATTTCTAATTTTCATTGAAAATGTAATCTTATTTAGTTTTAACCGATAGAACGGTGTTGTAATTAGGAAAAAATGATTCTGAGAAATGTAATCTGACATTGGATAAAAAAAATTATCCATTTTTTTTTCGTTAATTATGCGATTGATTCAGCTAATAATTAATTTATTTTACGATGATTGATATATACATGATTGATTTTACGATGAAATTGTGTGTTTGAGTTTTTTATTAACTTACTTTTGGCAATATTGTATTTTTGTAGAAAATTGCTTTAGCTAATAAAATATTTATTTTCTATTGAAGCGTGAATCAACCAAAAGCGATAATCAACCAGGAGTTCTGGTGAATAAAAGCGCTCAAAAAAACTCTATTATTAGATCCAATACAACTCAAACTTCTTCAATAGCTATACCAGCAAATCCCTTTCGTAATCCATGGTTCTTTTATATTGGCCTTGGTACCACAAAACATAAAGCATTTTGAGAATACCTAGTAACTTAGTCGAAGTATTTAATATGAAGCGAGATACAAAAATAACCAGACCTAAAACATTTTAACAACAAACTTAGTCTTTTAATGACAAACTAAGTTCGACTTACAAATTTAGTATGCTAAATGCTAATAAAGTTACAAAATTTTCGAATAATTACGAACAAATTAATCTCAACTAAGAACTTGTAAATTAATAAACGACAGAATTTTCGTTATCAACTCTAAGTAAACGACTGAACACCAAATCCTCTAAAACTAAAGATTCACTATATTAACCAAAACAGTACTTACTACAAAATTTCTAGAAAATCAAATAACAAACCTACAGGTAGAATTGGTGAGTGCCACGCCTAACAATCAGAGAAGCAAAACTGTTCGCTAAGAACTAATAAAAATATAGCATTATCGTACTTATGCTTGCCTGGGATGTCAGGGATACACCGTTTTCCCCTTTTGTGATGCACCTTGGACTTCTTTCATTGAACACTTGTTTCAAAGAGTAAGTTGTACCTTTACATGAGCAAAAAAGATCAGCAAAAGTAAGCGAGAAATCGAGAAAATAAATAAATATAGCAAACCTATGTAACGAAGTCATAAAACTATACTTCGGTAGGCATCCCTTTAGATAACCTTCTTTGGGTGTTATTGACAATTGACATCATTGTGGTAACTAAAGAATATGTCACTCAAGAAACATAGAATACTAAAACAATCAACAATGACAATCAATGAGACTACAAAATGAGAGTACCTTCATAATGTGGACAGGGTTGAGAGCCTGTCTTTCCAGTGACACAATAACCTTCTTAAAAATGAGTTTAAAAAAAAAAACACAGAAGTGCTGACAAAAAAAAAAAAAAACAAAAAAACAAAAACAAAACAGATGCGTACCAGAAAACCGGGATGCTCTGGATGAATCAACGTAGTCTTAAAGATTTACTTTGTACATGTGTACTCATGTCTGTAAGGGAATTAGGCGCAAGAGACCCTTAAAGATTTACTTTGTACATGTGTACTCATGTCTGTAAGGTAAATAGACAGAGGCAAGAGACCCTAGTGGGATGTTCTCTAGCATGTCCTACAATGAAGATACTGCTACAGCTTGATATTGCGCCAGTAGTTTCCCTACAATGAAGATACTGCTACAGCTTGATATTGCGCCAGTAGTTGCATACACAGGAACTGTAAAAAGTGTAGCAGATCATCTATGCAGTTGATAGAATAATTCTAACAAATTATTAAATGAAACCAATGCATGTGAAGCCAAATGAAGCCAAAAAAAATAAAAAAAATACAATCCATGTTTAATGAAAACAAACTAAGTATTGTTAACGTCATATATGAGAACGCTTTTAAAATGAACTTGTTCAGTAGGTATTACCTCTTAAGTTCAGCAGTTTATCACTACCTATCCATATACGCACTCCATTGATAGTGGGAGAGAGAGAGAGTTGAAATCATTAGAGAGTGGGAGAGAGAGTTACCACTGTAGAGGTTGTGGGAGAAAAGTGGTAGCTGAATTTTATTACTGGTGGTGATGAAGAGGAAGATGAGAAACCGAACAATTAGAGCTTGTTTTTTCGGTCATAGTCGATGTGAAAAGATCAGTAGAGCAAAATTGATGCCCCGAGTGTACACTGTGTAGTGTGCATAGAAAGAGATGAATGTAGAGAAGAAAGTATACCTTATTGTGTGATTTTGGCAATCCGGTGCGGGTATATATTCTGGAATGATATTACAGCAGCCTGCAAATATCTCTCACCCAAAAATAACCTGCCCAAAAAACCAAAAAAAAAAGATCAAGATGTTAAATTGAAATTTTGATAGTCTTGAAAATAAAGACAAATTTAGGTTTTGATAATACAAACAAAAAGGACAAAGAAGATTACCTGAGCTGTTCACGAAGAAGAGAGACAATATCAATCGCGTGCAATTTTTGTGATCATCTACAAACAAAAAATACAACCACGGATCTAAAAATCAGTATCAGGATGCAGACGATGAAACCCTAAAAAAAAAGAGGCGCAACTAAACAATAAGATTTGAACGTTTTATAGAGAGTCGCCAAGCCAAGAAGAGTATTTTTGTAATAAAAAAGGAAATTACGGTGAGCTATTTATATGTTTACCTAAAAAAGGTTTACAAAGATAATTTTGCTTACATATTTAGTCACGGATTCTTTTTAATTAGATATTTAGAATTTCACATTTCATGATTGTTTTTTCCGTTTCTGAGAAATATAACTACGTGCCACACAATAAAATCTCTTTATGTCTATATATTTCTCTTTAATTTTATCACTTTTTACCAAATAATACATTTTCCATATTGTTTGTCGAGAGAAAGTATATTTTCAATATTTAATTTGTAATTTTTTTATTTTTTTTTTACATATTTAGATTGTGATATGTGAAAAATACTAGAACCCCCTACTATATGGGTTCAATATATAGAAGCCCCATTAAATGGATCATTCACTATCAACTCCATACTTTAGGAAAATGATATTGCTAGACCCAAAAAATCAAATTGTCCTCAGATCTGGCCCATAATTAATTATTACGAACTTTAATAATACCAAAACTACCCTTTAGTATTTATATGCAATGAAACTAGCTATAAGATTTCATTTTCACTTTCACTTTCTCTCTCTTTGCCTCTCGTCTCTGCTCGGAAGAATATTAGGGTTTTCAGATCAAACCTCACAATGAAATTAAACTGAAGAATAAATCTTCTTCTTCTTCACATGCAATCACCCCTGAGATCAGTTTATTTCTTCTAAAACAAACCGATGTAATCAATCGTCAATCAATCGCTGGAGCTGGAATAAATTGATTTAGTTTTTATATAGATCTGAAAAGAGGAAAAAGAAAAAGAAGACACGAAAATTATCTAGGTACGTTTTAATTTGATGTTTTACTTTGTTTTGTTGTTGATTTTGGTTGTTTGTCTCGATTTCAATTTCGATTTATTTTTTGATTTTTGGATTTATGAGAAGAATTGGAAACATCATTGTCAGAGGAAGAAAAAAAAACGAAATCTGTTTTGATTTCATTTTTCGTTGTTGTTGTTAATTTCTATCTTCAATTTCGATTTTGATTTAGTTTTATCACAGTTTTGATTTTCTAATTGCATGTTTGATTGATTTGATGTTCGGTTGAAGATAAATTTTAATTGAATCATACAAGTTCAGGATTCATCATTCTTCTTTCTCTAATTTGAAGCAAGATTTTGATTTTTTTTTTATCACATTTGTGTTTTAGTGCTTGGGTATTATGACTGTCCGCAACCTAAATATTGCACAATAAGATCGAAGTGTATGTCGTTGTAATCCAAGAGTTTATGATAACAAAAGGTGGAGCATATGTTGAGTTGTCCCCCTTATCCAAACTAGTTTGGACATATATCTTATTGTGAAATATTATTCATAGATCCAATTAATTTTGATGCGAATTTTGTTTCATTTCAAGATTTCGTCTCTCTCTTATTTTGTTTTCCAGAGCAAATGGATGAATGTTGCTTTACTCAACTTATAGATGGAGATTGTTCATTTAATGTCGATGGAGTTGCTAGATTTTCCAAGGAAGTTAAGCTGACTGAATATGAACTTTCTTATGTCCCTCTTTGCATCATGGGTCCTCAAAGTAGTGGTATGATTTTGTTTTCACTTCACTTAAGTACAATGAACTTATGTTATCACTTTGAACACTATTTGGCTGAGCTTGATTTTTTAGTACCGTTGCAAACTCAAGCAAATCCTGTCGTTTTTGTTTAAAGTCTGTATCATTCATCTCAGAGATACAATGTTAAAGTCCTTCAGCCAAAATGCTTATTTTGTACTCCGTATATTTTGTTTAACGTCTGTATCATTCATCTCAGGAAAGAGCACACTTTTGAATTATTTTTTGAACGAATTTCGGAGAGATGGATGCTTTTAGAGGAAGGCAAGTTACCATATCATCATTTACTGGCTCCATTTTTTGTTACTCTGATATTGATTCAAGATTTTATTGAATTTCACCAGAGATGTAAACTTTATGTCTCATTTTCAGGTCTCAAACTAAAGGTATTTGGATAGGTACATGTGCTGAATTCTAGGCAGGTATGGAGTTCCGCCCATGCTCCCTGGTAGATACAGACATTTTTGAGAATTTTGTAATTTACTCATCATCGTTATCACAATTACTTCTTGGAAATTGGAGTAATTAGTCACTCATTATTTTTATTGAATGTTAAATTTGGAAATGCGGTAAACATAGCTTAAATAAAGATTCCTTCTGACCTTGCATATGTCATGAGAGGTGCAGGCTGCAAAGGAGGTACTAGCTATAAGATACAACTACAAATAACTATGTTGATGTCGGTTGTGTTGTTATGGTGTTGGTAATCAACTAAGTATGTTATTGCTTATGTGTGATTTTGGAGGTACCAATTGTATAATACCTCCGAATTCGACATTCTTGTTCGATGTTGAGTTCATCGACAAGGCATAATCCAGAATCTTAAGTCTCAGACAACACCTCAACATTGTATGCCACTGAATTGTTAGAGAAGGGAACCAAACGTTCAGTTATCCATTCTCATATATAGCGAGTCGAAGCAGTTAGGAGGAGCTCACTCATTTTCCAAAGGTATTAATAGTGGCATGTCTTTCTGAACTATGAAATATCTTCTTTGTATATAATTAGAGATGCGGGAAAGTTAAGTAGAAATGTTGGTAACAAGCACTTCGTGTTGATATACATAGAGATCTAACTATTTTGTCCTTGAGTGGTGGTTTAACCAATAAGAATACTATTTTGTTATGGTAATTATGCACCAAAATTACTTCTTAGTTTAAGCTTTGTAGTTTTTTGACTACCGAATTATGTGACATTTCAACATTCGATCCCTTGGTAATTCTTGCAGACATGATTTTTTTCTAACACTTGATATGTTCTTTGAATATATATTTTTTGGTATAGGAAGTAGAGGTTTCGATATTGCTGGTCTCCCTGTGAAAAAACACTCATTCATTTCCACCAATGCTTATCAAACTGAAGTATGCAGACTCAAATGGAAGTTTTCGTTAGTGTATTACATGCTAAAGGAGCTATATGCTTTTTGACTTATTATTTCCGTATGTATTGATATTTCACATGCTTATCAGATGCATGTGTAAATCATACTTACACTGCTCGGATACATTTGTAACTAAAAATTACACATGTGATATGCATGTGTAAATCCCACTTACACTACTCGGACACATGTGTTACTAAAAATTGCACATGTCATATGTATGTGTAAATCCTACTTACACTACTGGTATGCCCTTTTGTTAGTTTTCAATATTTATTTATTTTTGCTTTGATTGGTTGGTACATTTCATAGTTCATGTTGTTTAGGGAGTTGAATGCTGGTATACCAATTTGTGTATGTCGATTTGATCAAATTTTATAACTGCGACATACACAAACTTGAGTTATGTAAATTTTATAGGAAAATTTGAGCTTCATATCATGGATGGAGAGTTTGCTGATCCTCATATTGTAGTTATGCTTGTTGAAAATGGGAAGGGGAAGACGACATTTCTTTGCTTGCTGGTACACCTTTTTAGATCCCTCTCTTGTTGTTTTTAGTTTCAAATTTTATGTCTAAATTGCGCATTTATTCACATTACACAAGTAGGATGCATGTGTAACTTCTAGTTACACATGTTATGTTCTTGTGTAACTCCTAATTACACAAGTAGGATGCATGTGTAACTCTGAATTACACTATACAGATGCATGAGTATCTTCTAGTTACACATGCCAATTATGAACAAACCTTGTAACCAAAAAATTACGCATGCCAGTTACACAAGCTTTTATGGATGTTTAACTCTTAGTTACACAAGTCAGGTGCATCTAAAACTCTAAGTTACACATATTATATGCATGTGTAACTCCTATTTACCCTAGACAGATGCATGTGTAACTCCTAGTTACACATGCTAAAATGAACAAACTTGCAACCAAAAAATTCCACATGATAGGTATCCAAGTCATATGTATGTGTAACTGCCAATTACACATGATAGATGCATGTGTAACTCCAAGTTACACATGCTAAGATGGGTTATCATGTGTCTTTTCTGTGATTTTTGTTCTATAATTTTGCCTTACAATTCTCCTATAATATTTTTTTTTTTTTGCTTTTTATTCATCCAACCTAATCCATGGATGTTTATTTCGTTGCAGATATGCAAGCATTTTGGAATGAGGAAGACAAGAAAGAAAGGCAAAACTTCTAGTATAGGTTTTAGTGGCTTATTTCTAGTGTTTTAACTCATTTATTGTGTCCAGTAACAACCGATTACTATAGCTGGTAAACAGAGTTATTATTGTAAATTAATATTAATGCGATAGATGTATTTTTTGTATATTTTTTTTTCTGTTGTGTAACTGTTGACTACACATGCCATATGCATGTGTAACTTGTGGATACACTTCTCATATGTATGTGTAACTTCTTATAACACATGTCATATGGATGTGTAACTTTTAGTTACACACTATTGAATACACAACATGAATGTATAATTTTTATACATGTGTAACTTCCGGTTACACTTGCAATATCAACGTGGTCGGAGGTGGTGAGCGGTGGTCGGTAAACGGTGGTGGTTTCCGCCGGCGGTGGTGGTCGAAGGTGGTTGGTGGCGGTGGTGTCGGAGGTGGTTGTCGGCGGTGGTGGTCGGAGGTGGTTGGCGGTGGCTGTGGTGGTCGGAGGTGGTTGGTGGTTGTGGTGGTCGGAGGTGGTTGCCGATGGTGGTGGTCGGAGGTGGTTGGCGGTGGTTGTAGTGGTCGGAGGTGGTTGGCGGTGGTTGGAACATCATCACATAATATTTTAATAATTTTGGGCCTAAATTTAAATTTTATTTAATTATGGGCTTCACAATATGCATAAGGGTATCAAGGTCTTTTAATAATTTGGGCCTAGATTTAAACTTCTTTTAATTAAGGGCCTCATATTATGGGTTATCCATGGGTTGGGCCTTAGCCTAATTTTCCCTTGTGATATTTGTGTTCAAAAGATAATAATTGAACATGATTTTTTAAATAAGGAAAATAATATTTTAAATATTTTGTTTACATTTTCTTTGTTCTTTTAATTAATTATCAATTACTAACCATGAAATAATATTTTTTTAATAAGGAAAATAATATGTAAGGATTTTGTTTACATTTTTTTATGTTTTTTTAATTATAGAAGAAAACAAATTATGAAAAATGATTTCTGGAAATCATAGTTTTTTGAATGCTTGTTTCTTTTGTATTAGCGCATTTTTTTGTTTTGTATTAGCTTTATTCAAATCATAATGTTTGTTCCGAATCATTTATATATATTACTTAAAAAATCTAACTGATGTGCAGGACCATCAACAAAGACTTGCGGAAAAGAGATTCATGACCGGGCTAATCAAGTTTTAAAGAATAAAGATCTATGGCCGGGCTAATCAGTTTTTTTTTGAAATTTTATTTTTCACGATTTAATTGATCGTTTGGGATGTAATTAGAAAAATAACATTTTTGTGTATGTAAACGGACAATGGACACTGGAAACTTGATGATCATTCGATCAATTTTTTACATCACGTGATGATCATTCGATCAATTTTTTACATCACGTGATGATCATTAGATTTATTTTTTTGATTATCATGATGGAATCGTGATTTGATATATTATTGGCATGTTAGGATATTTTCAAGATTTTCTTATGCGAGGCAATAATGTTTTTTCAATATTTAGTTATTTTATTTTTAGAAAAAAAATAATTCTATTAGTTAAAATTTAATATTCTATTACCAAAAATAAATAAATGGTGGGGCCAGAATCAACCAGAAGCGAGAATCAACCAGAATCCAGAATCAACGTGGAGCTCCGGTGAATGAGGTCGCTCGAAAAAACTCTGTTATTATATAGAGAATAATAATAAGAACGGGCCCTAGCTTAGATGGTCATCCCCGTTCCCCGAAGTTTCATGCGTTCTAGGAGGTCCCTGGTTCAAGTCCCAAATGGCGTAATATTGCAGGAATTAACATGGAAGGTAGTGTTAGTTTGCCCCCATTGTGACACAATCTCGCCCCCCCCTCCCGCTTCGGCTCCCCTTGGCAAGGTTACCCATGAGGCTCGCTGGTAGGCTAGCACATCAACCTGTTCAATTAATGTAGTAGTATGTCGTTGGAGCCTAGGATCCTAGCTTGTTAGGCTTCCAACTAGTTTCATGTAATAATATTTATCCAATATTTATCTAATATTTATGTAACAAGCTAAGCTCCAACGACATACTACTACATTAATTGAACAGGTTGTTGTGTTAACCTACCAGCGAGCCTCATGATAAAATAGACATTGATTGATGAAATAGGTTAGCTCGTGTATCCTTATATGAAGGTGGTTATGGTACCCAAAGGTGTCATGCCGTATGAAAATTTAAGGATACATAATATAGAAAATCGACAATTAGGGTCATACATTGGATAAGCTTAACGTGTGTCTTAATTCCCCTCAAAGAATGAATTTTGACGCTTCAATTTATCTATTTACGTTACATATATATTTTAATGTAACCTAAATGATTTACCAGTAAAATTGTGCTGCCAAAGTAGCCAATTGAAAAAGGTAAACTCTCTTAAGAATTAATGGTGATAAAGTTGCTTGTATATCCTAATTACGATGTGGATGACTTGTCCAAAGACATCATCTGTTAAAGTAATTAGGTGAATTATTCTCTTTTAAGAGTGATTTGATGCCCAAAGGTGTCAATTTTATGGTATGAAGAATATATGACAAGTTGACATGTTTCACCATATTGGTTGCATTTAATTGTTCTGCACATAATGTTGGCATATTGGTTGCATGTTAATGTCATTTGATCAACTATATCGAGTTCAACCAGTAAGTAGGTTTTGGTAAAATAAACCTTGAAGAATGGTCAGCTCAGTAAGAGATGTGGTTCACGCAGTTGTCAATTGCATATTCTAATTAATTATGGTATTAGTGATTTGTCCAAAGACATCACTATGTAAAGTAATTAGTATATGTTATTCTCATTGCCTTGACAACCACAAATATGTTAAGACCTTTTAGATTTGAGGATGTATGGCACATTGGAAACTAAAGCTAATAGAATGGCATAGAAATTGAATGTTTTGCAAGTCGGAATTTCATACCAAAGGAGAAGTTTCGGCGGTATGATTTGTCTTGAAAATTTATGTTAATTATTGTCGATAGCATCAAGATATCATTATATCTTTTCTCTTGGTGATTAGTAAGTCTTGGAGCAACTGAATGATTTTAGTTAGCACATTAAAGGTCACACTTAGCTCTTATTATGAAGTATCATAACAGTGGGAGCACGCTCAAGCATATTGAGCAATATTGTTGTGTATTAGCCACATTATTGATGTAGTGGAAAAGTGAAGTGTCCTTGTTATTTTTTGTTGATGCAATTCTCTGTTTCGGACCATATAACGTTTTTGTTTCGAGAGAAAGTAGGATTTAAGCGACAAGGAAATGTATTTGCAAATATTGCAATTTTATAATTTCTTGAGATTTTTATGATAATTGTTAGGGAATTTCGGTAAAGTGAATATCATCATATTTATCAATGACTTTCACATTTTAGTTACATTTGTTTGATAATTAGCTACATGTAATAAACATGGATAATAGTGTTTGTTACTGGGGATTGAATTCTTATCAGATGGAAAATGTGGAAGTATTAAGTTTGGATGAAATGATGAATATATTATAAATATGACGAGTTGAAGATAACATTCTTGTAATATAGCCGAATTCCCAGAATTTTTGTATTGTGTGAAATGCACAATGCTCAACGTACATAATTGTTTCTGTTAAGATTAATTGTGCTATATGTTGGACATAGTTAATACCTACCTGTTATATTGTGAGTGAAAACTTATAAGGTCGTTCCAGATATCATAAACTTAGTTTCCGGTAAGTTTATCTCAAGAACCTTATCAGTTTTTGAGTATATGGAAACCTAGTTTAGGATGATTATGTTGTGCATCAAAAGTCGGAGTTTTCCACTAGGATGAAAGTATTGTATTAAATAAAGGCTACTAATACAAGGGGTATGTGCATTTGATTGTCCTGATTATAGTACAAACCTATTTGAAATTAGACACTTGATAATGATTAATCTAGTGGGAGTTGTAAACTATGAAAATATAGTTTCACTGTTTGTGTTATTATTCCCATGATGATTTTATATGATCCAATTTATGAAGGACCACAATTAGTTGAGGTACTCAGATTTCAGAAAGAAAAGAAATTTGACGCTTCTTCTGATAATGTGGTATGTTAATTATTGGATCAAACAAGTGTCTATCTTGAATATAATGATTACTGAGTTTGATGACTCATAACTGTCTGGAATTTCATCAAACGAAAGTAGGAACGATTATGTTAGTTGTGAATTTGAGGGTAAAGGGACTGCAAAGGTTTCTTTGAATGGAAAATTGACTATTAGCATATCATCTTGAGGGATCGGTATATGGACTTCTAAAAACCCATCTTAGTAGTAATCTTCAGCTTTGAGAAATTTTTCTCGATTAAGTTATAAATATGAAGATCAGTGGGAGTAAGTACATATATACTGATTTGTATGTTGATGACACGCCAGTTTCTAGTTCCATTGGATATCTTGGTGTTTGTTCAAACCAAAAAAATCCTCTTTAAAGAACTTTTGAATGGATAAGATGAACTTTCAATTAGTGCAAGAAAAAGTATCTCATAAAAGGAAAGTTCTTAGACTTATGACATAGACAGTTTCTCTGCTAATGTTGAAATTACACATAAGAGTAACAAATCAGTCTTATATAATGGTAGTTTATAATCTCAAGAAAATACAAGAAATACCTTATGCTTCCGCAATTGAGGATTTTCATGTATTATGTGTTTTACATGAAATTTATGGAGTTCTATAATAGGCATTCTTGGTTGTTTCCAAAGTAACCCAAGAATATAACTTATTGTAGCAAATTAAAGTAAATGTATGTACGTCCCTTCATATAATTGATTCTTTGAAGGTGAAATGTTCAGACTCATTTTAAACTTATGATTCATGGATCCATTTTGGGTTATGTCTTCGTACTAAAGTTTTGAGCTATACCAAGATGAAGCGTAAAGCATGTATAACTTCCTCATAAGTTTTAGAGTTTGAATATGTGGTATTTTGATAAAGCCGCATTTTTAGGTTGTGCAACTTTATCTCAATACTTGGATTATGTCGACATTATAGCCAAGTGGTTGAGTATTTATTGTAAACAACAATCTCTTTCTCTTAAAATATACATGGTGAAACTTTATATGCTAATAAGCACATGAAGTTATAGTTTCCCACTGTACAGAAACAGGATCAGAAACAACAAGTTAATGTGGAAAATGCAAGTGTAAAAAAAAAAAAAAAAAAAAAAAACCTTGTGAATGCATATCCATTGATACATAAGAGGGTTTTCACTTAGTGCCTTAAAAATGCATCATAATGCATTGGACCCTTATAATAGTTGAAGTATGGATGAATTGTTGATTTCCACGTCACTCCTTGAGATTTCATGTAATGTGTTGTTTTTGTATTTCCTATTATTCCATATGTGCACACAATTGTTGATGAAATGAATATTACAGGAATCTTTGGTTATTAAAACTGATGGTATAAAGGCTCTTATGGTGTTTAGCCTTATGAACTGAGAAGAACTTATGTTTTCATTGTTTTTGTAATGTGTTGATGTTGTAGTACGTGGAAGGATGTATGTCACTAAATGATGTATGACCGACATGACTCGCATTAACATATTGCGAAACAATGATCTTATGACTTATTGCAATGGGTTAAACTCTCATTATAGGTTGGTTTTGAGTTCCTTCGATGGACAAGGACAGTTGCTGCTATAAATAGCCATTAGAGAGGTGTAAAACCTATTCCTTTCCATGTTAGAGAGTTGCCAGAACAACCATCACTAAGAGCTTGCAACTATAAGGGTAGTGGTGATAGGAATAAAGTTTTCTCCTAATACCATCTACAGTGAATTCATTTCCTGGTGTTGTTGATCGGAGACTTTAAGGGAATCATGTTTCATGTCTCTGCCAACATGATGAAAGTCTTAAGTAAGGAGCTATGAAACTTCAATAGAAACCTCATTGGAATTTCTGTATCAGAATTATTAAGGATGGTATTAATAAAATTATAAGGTATGTAACTTACTTTTCTATCTATTTGATTAAACATGTAGCTTCCATGAATAGCCTAGGTCATGTTGTTCATGCCTGAATTGTCTTAATAGGATGATAGTAAAGCTAACATTTCATTCATTTTCTCTTGGTTTTCATCGAGAAGGTTATAGATAATTTTCGCAAAGCGAGGTTGTGGGTGCATGTCCTGATTTTTCTGCGACTATTCTTACACTTCGGACATATGTTGGTTAATGTATTGAAGAGTGAACATCGAAGGTGTTTGTTTTGACAAGGATGCAAGAACAACATTGGCTTTTTTAACATTGAAGATAGATGGTGAAAGGGAGTTTATTTTCTGCGGAAACCCGAGCGCTGACATGATGCTTAAAGAATCTGATCTTAACATGAGTTTGATCAAACATGCTAAAATATTTCAGTACGGCTCCATTAGCTTGATCACTGAACCTTGTCGTTCCTCTCACATGTCTGCCATGAAAGCTGCTAGGGAGCTAGGCTAGTGATTTACTTTCTTATGATAATTGTCGTGAAGGTATCATGAGCATCTCGACTAGCGCTGATGTTATCAAGGTCAGACACAAGGAGGTAAAATTCTTAACCCAAGGAGATGCAGCAGATGAGAAGAACATTTTGTCACTCTGGTGCGACAGTTTGAAATTGCTGCTAGTAACTGATGGGGAGAAAGGGTGCAGATACTTCACCAAGAACTTCAGTGGAGCTGTGAAGTGGTTCTTGGTGAATGCAGTGGATACTACAGGAGATGGTGCTTTTGTTGGTTCATTTCTTTATTGCACTTTAAAAGATTCTTCAATTTTGAAGGATGAAAGCAAGCTGAGAAAAGTGTTGGAAATTTAAGCTAAAACGGAGGATGAAGAAAACAGAGAAAGAAAAGAATGTCGTTTCACAAGGTTCAAGGCCTTACGATTCTTTTCAACAATTATTTCGACCATTCCCAAATAATTGGCGAGTACAATTAGTCAGCAAAATATTTCCTTCAGGATACAATGAAGCCC
This sequence comes from Papaver bracteatum, assembly GCA_023529315.1. Lineage (NCBI taxonomy): Eukaryota > Viridiplantae > Streptophyta > Magnoliopsida > Ranunculales > Papaveraceae > Papaver > Papaver bracteatum. The sequence goes on from JAJJWX010005361.1 coordinate 309,221, forward strand.
AAACAACGTTGTTGAATTCAAGAGTTGTGCTCCCTTGACCCAACCAAGAACATACAGTATTTAGAATCTGATGATGCTTATAAGAGAAAAGAAATCAGAGATTTTTATTGTGTTTTTTCCATTGTTTGAATGAAAACAAATCATCACTACTTATAGGGAATTCATTCCCATTAGAGATGCCTTTTCACTTCCAAAAGACACCAATAGTGTCTAATGGGAATGGATGTGTCTCTTGTGAACCATCACACCCTTTGGAGGTTCCTTTTCATCTCCAATTAACATCCATTGCATCTATTAGGATCAGGACTCTCCCCATCGTAGTGGCTAATCAAAAATGAAAACTATTTTATTTTCTATATTGTTGAAAATATCCAACAATCTCCCCCTATTTTTAATAACCAAAAACCATGAAAATAAAACAAAGTAAAAAACTTACAAAACTGGAGTGGATGCATCACTCAAGTGACTGCCTACGTACCCGAGTGGGATCAAGCCAACGTAGTTCAAGCTTAATTGATAAATAAGCATCATAGTTGAAATCAATACATAAATGGTAGGTATCTTTTGGATTTGAACCTTCACTTAGTGTAAGAAATTCAAAGCCTTATCGGGGTTCAGTAGTGAAACAGGTCTTGAACCAAGTACCCCATGTGATAAAACCAGAATCTCAACACATACTGATTTCATGGATTGTGTGTTCTGTAGCCAGCACATTAATGGCCATGTGATTATTCTGTATTCATGAGTCTCTCAGAGAACGGTCTTTTTCTCTTAGGAAACGGCCTGATTTCCATACTCATATAGGTAAGTCTCGAAGGTGTTTCTGCGAGACACCTTGTGATAAAAGTTAGACTTATTAAGGATTTTCATCCATCCCTTTTTTTTCTTGCAGAACCTGCACTAAACAGAAATGAGAAGTTTTACTTAGTGCACCATAATCACTTTCATAACTTGTTGGTACCACATTGAACCTTGTTTATCTTTTTCAAAACATAGGTTGGGTTTCTGCTATGGGTGATCGAACTTCATTCACAGACCTTAGTCTCATTTCTGCATACTTCATTGAAAACAATTCCTTTGGGAGACTCTTCATGATAAGTCTGCCAAGTTTTTGTCCGTTTCAATGGATAACTGCAATTAATCATTTCTTAAGTAATTGACTTACCATTCAATGTACAAGACTTGAATGACTTAACTTTTCATTATAAGTCATTGTTAGAGACATTATAGATCATAGCCTGATTCACAATTAATCAAGACTGCATGAGAAGGCATCTTCCAAAATTGGGATCTCTATGAGTTAGGTTCTAAGCCATTCCTCCTCATTAATTGCATCTACTCATGCAATCAATTCTGAAAACATTATTAAAAATGTCCCTATTTGATTTTACAAAATAGTTGTAACTTCTCTAGTGATCCTAATTAACATTCACCGTTAATTCACAAGAAGTCATTATAGACTTGCATTCACTAGAAGCATAAGAAATTTGTAGGCAACTTACTTGCTATTTCAACAAGCACATTATTACGATGAGTAACCTCTCTACTCATGCCCAATCATCTACAAATTTATACCCAATTACATAGACCATGTCTATTTAACATTTATGTAATGTAAATGTTCATAATTTATGCATCGGTAACATCGTAACATCTCATCGTTGGATATTTTTTCGGCCGCCCAATCTTCCAAATCGATACATATTAACCGGAATTTTACCCCTTTCGATGTCATTTATGACATGCTCATTTCCAATTTTTGGAACCTATAATTTTTTTTTGCAAGAATCGTGCAATTGGTATATCGCCAATAATGACGATCTTGGTTGTAAGATAACTTAACAACCGGAAAATTTTATGTCATTGTCATATTATTTCTCCCCCGCTCGCGACAATTCTTAAATGTATAAGAGAAAATAACAGTTGTGAAACACAATTGCTTGCAAAACTGCATAGTACTTGTTTGATTTTATCAAACACGTACACCCATAATTTCTAAATAGAAATCTTCAAATCCAGTTTATTGGTACCGATACCACTTTGGACTTGGCTTACTTTGAAAAAAGTACAAAAAAGATATGTGAAAATTAGATATACTCCTCATCCAAACAGCCACCGATCTGTTTGAATTCAAGTTTCTGGAACTTTTATTTTTGTAAGTAAACTGTAAAAAAGTATATCTTCCATTCCATGGCTTTCGCAAAACTCATTGAACCATGGGAAATAATTTGCATCCCCGCTAGAAAATTACTGTCACTTTCTCTGGCTACTTAAAAAAATGGATACTCATGTCCGTATCCCCTCCCTGTACACAATTTGATTGTTTACAGATTGTCTTTATGTGTCCGTACAGGAACAAACCACCACTATTGATTTGTGTCAACCACCTGGTACACATAGTTTTTAGGCAGAAATCCTCAAATTCATACCAGTACGGATACTATCTTTATGGATTTGGCTATCCTTTCCAAACATTCCAATCAATGTCTGCACATAATTCCTAAAGTAGGAAATCTTCAAACCCATATAGCAATTTATGTGACTACTGTTTGGGTCTGGCTCTCTCTTGACAACATTTCTGTCAATGCCAGAATGCATCACAATGCCTGGAACACCATGGGAAGTTCTCAAATTTCAACACAAATGTGTATTATGCATTTGTTCTGATAATTACTAATCAGAAATTCATTAACCAAATATTTGGCCGTTCCAAAAATGCATGAACAATGGAATCAAAAGTACTAAAGCATGTCTTAACTAACATTCAAAATCTACGAATAAGAGAGAGAAATTGGTTACTTATCTCATAATTATGACGGTCCCGGAGTTAGTACGTATGGTACTATACCCTGCATAGTCTGATCCATCTAGTTTTCGCCTCCTTTCTTAAGACCAAATATCATCATCACAAATACTGATTGATAGTATCAGATTTGTGGAAATTACCCAATCAATGCTAACCGCTTGGTAGATTAAATTAACCCAATCTACCCTCTACGATACACTGCTTTCCAATGGGAGTTTCGTTACAGTTGTATCTCTTGAAAAGAGTTACGACCCATTTATTTGGACTCAAACAGATGCTACCGCTTCAAGAGAAAACAGAGTAACTATTCAATCCTTGCATCACTTTGTACACAGACACAATTTCCAATGGTAACCTTCAAGGAAGTTACATTCTTCAAGTCTCACATAAAAGCAAACATCAATTCATACAAAAAAATTTAATGCATGAATCTTGGGTTTCAAATTCCAATAGTTAGTTATTGGAAACACAAAAATCATAATTTTTTAATGTTCAAAACATTAGTCAATTCATAAGTGCATGAATCACAACATCATCATAAGAACAGAAACACATAAGATACAGGAATTCAGTACTTATCTTATTTCGTGAAAGTTTCCCTTAGAAACAACTGTTAAGAATCCATGCACCAAACTTTGAAACCGCACAACGTAACAATACGAAGTCTACCGATCCTTTCTTTCCACAAACAACACTTTCGATCAGAAACCCCAGATCCAAACTCCTTCGTATGTAGTTTTCTTTCTGATAAAATATCCCTTTTATCCCTACTTCTGGTTATACAGTGGTATTAATTATATAGCCCAACCGCATAGCCCGTTGATCAAACAAACTTGTCGTGAGTGCGAAAAATCCAACTTCTGATATATAGTATTATTAAGCCCAATAATCCGAAAGAAAACCCTTTCGCCTTGAAAAGTACGACCGTGAACTTTCTTAAAACAACAGAGTTTTTGATTCATGATCTGCCAGAAAAAATTCACACAATTCAACCATGCTGAATCATCTAATTTTTCTCCCCCGTAGACGAAAATTAATTGCTGAAAACTGTTGGAAATTTAGGCTAAAACGGAGGATGAAGAAAACAGAGAAAGAAAAGAATGTCGTTTCACAAGCTTCAAGGCCTTACGATTCTTTTCAGCAATTATTTGGACCATTCCCAAATAATTGGCGAGTAAAATTGGTCAGCGAAATATTGCCTTCAGGATACAATGAAGCCCAAACAACGTTGTTGAATTCAAAAGTTGTACTCCCTTGACCCAACCAAGAACATACAGTATTTAGAATCTGATGATGCTTATAAGAGAAAAGAAATCAGAGATTTTTATTGTGTTTTTTCCATTGTTTGAATGAAAATAAATCATCACTACTTATAGGGAATTCATGCCCATTGGAGATGCCTTTTCACTTCCAAAAGACACCAATAGTGTCTAATGGGAATGGATGTGTCTCTTGTGAACCATCACACCCTTTGGAGGTTCCTTTTCATCTCCAATTAACATCCATTGCATCTATTAGGATCAGGACTCTCCCCATCGTAGTGGCTAACCAAATATGAAAACCATTTTATTTTCTATATTGTTGAAAATATCCAACAAAAAGCTCTTACGATGGCCAATGCTTGTGGCGCAATCTGTACAACTTGAAAAGGAGCGATTCCAGGGCTCCAAGACGATGCGGCTGCACAAAAGCTCATTTTGGATTCCCATTAGATGATGAAAACCAGCTAATGGGAAAACCATTTAAATAATTTTCGCAATGGACCTTTAGGGGGGGTCATTTTTTTCTCGGGATACCAGTTAAATAATTTTCGCATATGACCTAATACCAATTGAACCGCAACGCTATGTGCACTTGGACCACCAGTCATACCACCATGGCACCATCACCTAGTCCTGTAAAAAGCTAAAGTGTCTCCCCCTACTAACAATCCAAAGGGAAAAAGCACACAAAACCGAAATGCAATTTGTGGATTTTAAAGCCAGCTTACGCAGCTGATGCTCATATTCAGCTCAGTTTCAGTGTACAATCTTCCCCCTCCCTGGCATTTTGCTATAGTAGATTTATGAAGACCTCTAGGGCTTAGCCTAAGTCTTATGGGCTAGATTGGAGGTGCTAGATTAGCACATAAGTATTGCAATTCCAAAAAAAAAGTGTAGCAAAAAATTTAACACCAGTTCTCTTTCCTACCAGTTGCTAGCATGTGAACTAGCATGCTAGATTGATACGCATAATGATTCAGCGCTAGAAAAATTTATTTTTGATCTGACGGTTGAGATTGGTTGCGCGGAACCATTCAGAGCAACGCGCTGACGTGGACTGCTAATCTAGCAGCTAGATTAGCACTCCCATAAGACTTAGGAGGTAGTCCTGACTGCTAATCTAGTTGCTAGACTAGCACCCCATAAACTTAGTCTTACTTTCTTGGGATACCAGTGAAATAATTTTCGCAATGGACCTATGGTGGCAAGTATGCCAAAAACCCAGCACCAAAAATATAACCATCACCACACCAGCATGTAATCAACCAAATGTCAATCCTCCATGACCGACGTGTGCCAGTTGCAAGCCATGTGCACTTGAACCACCACCACCTAGCCCTGTAAAAACCTAAAATGTCTCCCCCCATTATCCCCAGTTACCACTTACCACACCATTCCCGTGCAGAATATCCGTTGAAGATGCTTTCTTTCCACCAAAATTTCTAGGCAGTTTTTTCGTTTCGTTGTATTTTAGGAAACACCAAATCTGCTACTCAACATTCATCCACCGCTCATCTAACTTCTACATCAAAAGATCCTTTAACCTAATACCAATCATACTTTTCTTATACCACATACACAAACCTCCACCGTTGAATTCCATCTTCAACCGCTAATCTAATTACACGTAATTTTCGCGTCAAAATATTAAATTTCCAAAAAAAAAAATCGAAATTTGAAATTTCACTTTTTCGCGCTTCCGAAAATTCCTCACATAAGAATTTCGGCCCTTTCATTTGTCACTTTCCTAAAAAACCTCTCACTCCACTGAAGAAACCCTAATTCTCCCATTTTCTGAATCGAAATCTCTCAGAAACTTCAATTCCATACTCTAAATCTTCTCTAAACCTCCAATTTCCTACTCCGAACCTCCAATTGTATACTCTAAACCTCCAATTTCTTACTCAAAACCTCTTTCCGAAACACCAATTTACCTAAATCTACAATTTCCCATGGCGATTATAGCTGCAGATCGAAAACGTGGTAGAAAACCACTGGATTCTACACAGCCAGAACAAAAGAGGAATAAAATCAAAGATGATAAAGCAGAACCTAGTGGTGGTGGTGAGTCGATGGATTTAGATCTCAAAACAAGTAAATCTGTTGCTGATGCTAAGAAGATGAGTAAAGGGAAAGGGAAATCTGTTGACACGGAGGCTAGATCTTCAGTGAAGAGACCAAGGAAGAGATCTGCTGCTCCATTAAAGAAGAAGAAGTTTGTAAATGAAGAAGAAGATGATGAAGATGTTGCAGATCTGGAGATTATAAACCCTGAGAAAGAAGTAGATGAGGAAGAAAATGAAATTGAGGATGGTGTAGTAGATAAATTTGAAAGAAAGATTAAGTCTAAGAATGTAAACGGAAACTCTGCAAGCCGGTTAACTGGTGTTGTTCCTGTTGAAGAAGCAAGGATAAGGTGGCCGGATCGGTATGATCCTGTGAAGGTAGTGATGATTCTGATTCTTCAGTTTATTGATTTTGTAGATTTTGATTTTCTAGGGTTTGATTTTGTGGATTTCTGAAATGTTTGGATTGATTGTGAAAATTGCAGATCAGGGAAGGTGGTGCAAGTTTCTTGCAAGTGAGACGGCACTTCACTAGTGCTGTGGTTGATGGGGAGACTTATAATCTGAACGATTGCTGCTTCATAAAGGTGAATGTATGAGTTTCTTTTTTGTTTCAAGAGTTAACTATTCACATTCATTTTAGATTTGCTAGAAGTATGTTTCATTGAGTGAGTGTTGTTGGAGAAGTATCATGTCACTGTTATAATCCGATTGTTGAATGTATGGATATCGTTTTCATAAGAATATTATAGCAGAAGGAAAATTAGATTACATAAGTGGCTGAATGAACTATACTGGTTGCTTGATGTTCTGTTGATCTTTTTCATATCATAGATGAATTCCTGCTTTGCGTATTTTATCGGTTTTATTAAGGAGTTTAAGTAAAATTGATGATTGAATGTATGGGTTTCAATTTTTTTTCTTTCATGATTATGCTATTTACATTCCTTATTGTTAAGCAGTTGTTCCTGTTGTATTCCTATTTGTTATATGCTCTTATATATAGTTTTACTTCATTTCAGGCAGAAGAAGGTCACCTTGACTATATTGGCAGAATAGTTGAGTTCTTTGAGACCGTTAAGAAACAGCCATACATCTCTGTTAAGTGGTTTTTCAGAGCTGAAGACACAGTAAGTTCTGTTAGGAACACTTCCACTTTTTTGATTGAGTCATGAATCCATGTTCAATAATTTTGTGAAATTTTGGGTGTCTTCAGGTCATTAAAGAGCATTCTCGTAAAATTGAACCGAAACGTGTATTCTCTTCGGATTCTGGGGATCACAATCCACTGGATTGTATTGTTCAAAAAGTTACAGTTGTTCAAGCATCCACAAAGGTATGGGGTTCTTCTGTTGATTTGGTGATTTTAATGAATCCAATTTAAGTTTTCAGAGTAGCTTATTCAAAGTCTAATTTTTTTCTGTTGGTTTGCTTACAGGTCCCTGAATGTGATTTTTTCTATGATATGTCATACTCAGAAGAGTTTTGCACATTCGAAAACTTGCGAATAGGTAATAAACTTTATGTATTGAGAACACAGTACTTACCTTCCATTTTCTTTTTCTGGTACTAATAATATTGCTTTTTTGTAGGAAATCAACAAGATTCCGCTGCTTCATCATCATCATCCATAATTTACAGTGAAGGTAGTTCAAAGGCGGTTGATGTAGCTACTGCTGATCCCAACCAGCCTTCCTCATCAGGTGAATCAGAGAAAGTCATGACTCTTCTTGACTTGTATGCCGGTTGTGGGGGGATGTCCACTGGCCTCTGCATGGGTGCAGCTGCATCAGATGTGAACCTGGTTACAGTAAGTTTGAATAATAGATTTTGTATTGAGCTGGACTGATTTCAGCAATGTGGCACAATCTGTTTCTTTCGCACTGAAATTCGAGTATGTTCTTCCAGAGATGGGCAGTGGACTTCAACAAAGATGCCTGTGAGAGTCTTCAGTTCAATCACCCTGCTACAGAGGTACAGTAATTTGCTTTTATGATTTTCTTTTGTTTTCTGATTTTAAGAATACTTTTTTGCACACTTTTAATTGCCAATTGATTTCAGGTGAGAAACATGAAGGTTGAGGACTTCTTACAATTGTTGAAAGAATGGCACCGGCTTTGTGGGGAATACCATTTGTTGGGATCTGACTTTTTCAAAACTGGTGCACCAACTGAGAATGAAGAGAATGAAGAAACTGAAGAAGAGGCGCAAATGCGTCCTCCAGATGAGAATGGTGAGTTTGAAGTTCAGAAGGTCATAGGCATACATTATGGCGCTAATCCTGACACAGATGAAGGGCCTGCTGCTTTGCACTATAAGGTATAAGTTTTGCAATTTCCAGTGGCTCAATCTTTCTGACTCTACTTGGTATGCATTTACTTACCTTTGGTACTGATCTGTGAAATTCCTGTATAATTTAGGTTAAGTGGAAGGGGTGGGGTTCAGATTGGGATTCATGGGAGCCTGCTACTAACCTTAAGTATGTTCTCGTTCTTCTCTGCATTTTCTTTTAGAGAGTATACTTCAGAAACAAGCTGCAAGAGTGCACAAAGTTGATATTAGTTTTATATATTCAGGAATTGCAAGGATTGCATTGAAGATTTTGTTACCAGAGGTTACAATTCCCACATACTGCCGCTACCTGTAAGTGTCTATCCAGTTTGACTAGCATTTGTATGTACTGCAACTGCAGAAGAAAGCATGCCTTTCAAACTCAGTACCTATTTGTGCCATCATGTAACTGCTTGACATTATACACTTCCAGGCCTTTAACTTAGTGCAGGAAAGAAACTGTCTTGCTTGGTAGTCTACATTTGGATAATAGTTTATTTTCGGTAGTCATGCAAAGGAATATGCTAGTTGCTTGTATGAATTATTCCTAGGTGATTGTGTTACAGGGAACTGTTGATGTAGTATGTGGTGGTCCACCATGCCAAGGAATATCTGGCTTTAACAGGTTTAGAAACTATAAGGAGCCTTTGAAGGACGAAAAAAATTTCCAGCTTGTTGTCTTCATGAAGATCATTAAGTTCTTACAACCACGGTTCACTTTGATGGAGAACGTGGTTGACATCATGCGCTTTCTGAATGGTACCCTTGGACGCTATGCTATTGCTCGGCTGGTAGCAATGCATTACCAAGTCCGTCTTGGTTTCCTGGTAGCTGGAAATTTTGGGCTCCCTCAATATCGTATGAGAGCTTTTCTTTGGGGGGCGAAAACTACTGAGGTACAATTGATTTCTGAAATTTAGTTATATCACATATTATTGAGACTGTCCAATTTAGTTTTTCTGGATATCTAATTGGTAATCAGAATTTTATGCTTAACTTTTTCGTATTGCAGATTCTACCTTAATTTCCTTTGCCTACGCACAAGGTTATTGGTCGTGGACATGCTCCCAAGGAATTTGAGGTATGTATGTTATTTTCCAGCTTAGGATTGTTAACTGTACTTGTATTAACCAACTTGCTCGGTTTGTGTAGAGAAACCTTGTCAAGGGGGATGAAGCAAATATGTTGAAGGAATTACTTCTTGGGGATGCTATTTCTGATATGCCTCGTGTAAGGAAGCTTGATCTCTTCCTCTATTAATAATTTTATACATTTAACATCGACCGTGGTATGCTTATAATATTTCTTCTGGGTTTTAGATTACAACTCATGAAACTGCTGACGAAATGGACTATGGGAATAATGTTCCTGTGACGGATTTCCAGAGGAACATATGATTACCAAAGCACGGTAATTTTTTTCCAATTAGTGTTTTCAAGTCTAGATTAGCCTGCTGTTAGACATCTTTCAAAGAAATTAAATTACGTATTTTCTTTCAGAGTTGATGGCCTCAGGTCATCCATCTAAGGATTATGTTACCCATAAGCTTTATGATCACCGGCCTCTGAAATTGAGCGAGGATGATAATCTTCGGGTGTCCAAGATTCCCAGGAGGAAGGTTAGATTTTAGTTAATGTGGTAACTCAGATTCCACCTTCACCTTGTATACATTTACTGATTGCACTATATGGCGGATTATGTAGGGAGCAAATTATAGAAATTTACCTGGCGTTATAGTTGATCCAAAAACTAACAAGGCATCTCGTAATCCAAAAATGAAGAAAGTAATTATCCAAAAATCTGGAAAGCCCTTGGTAAAAAGCTCTTCTAATCTTATTTTTTGTATCAATAATTATTCTGTCAATTCAATAAATGAATATAGTCTTACATAGTTACATTACTGCAGGTTCCAGAGTATGCCCTAAAATATGTGAAGGGAACTTCCAGAAAGTATGAATTTGTTTCATCACTGTTGAGTGACTTTAGTTTTAACTTTAACGAAGAACCTTTTTTAGCCCAGTTTATTTATCATTTCTGCTTGGTTTTCAGGCCATTTGGGCGACTCTGGTGGGATGAGATAGTTTATACTGTTGTGACAAGGGCTAAACATTAAACCAAAATAAAACAAGTTACACAATATTCAACAAAAGCAATTAAAGATTTAAAGCAAGATTATGCATATAATGGGTGCCATTTCGGTGCCATTTCATATATTCATACATATAAAGCCATTTGCCATTTAGCATATAAACACATTTCTGCATATAAACCATTCATAATACTGTCAAAACATGTATTCATACATAAAAAAGCCATTACTGATTACCCATTTCAGTTCATTTCAAAGGCCATTACGTTGCCATTTTAACCATTAAAACAATCCATATAAACCTAATCAACATTCTAAACTAACCAACTAATTCCAAAATTTCACCGCACCATTATCGAAAGGAACCAATTTGAATCTTAGAAGTAATTGGGAAAGCCAAATTTGTACAGTACCATTAACCCCAAATTCAATTATACCCAAAAAAAGGAAAACCCCCAAATTATAATCCCCAATTTCGTATTCAAACCCTAATTAGAAAGAGAGATAACACAAATAACCCAAATTGTAAAAAGGAAAACCCCCAAATTATAATCCAATATAACCCAAAAAAAAGGAAAACCCCAAATTATAACCCCCAAAAGAATTGAAAACACACAAATAACCCAACGAAACCAATTTTGTTTCCCTAAAACCAAAATTACATTTCCGAAACCCTGAGCTTGACTATAATAGGTAAAACTAACGGATTGGGGCATTTTGGTTTCTTGCCTAACGTCTGGGGCATTTTTGTTTCTAGGTGGACCAAATTGGGGCATTTTGCCCCTTTACCCTATAGAAATTTACCTGGCGTTATAGTTGATCCAAAAACTAACAAGGCATCTCGTAATCCAAAAATGAAGAAAGTAATTATCCAAAAATCTGGAAAGCCCTTGGTAAAAAGCTCTTCTAATCTTATTTTTTGTATCAATAATTATTCTGTCAATTCAATAAATGAATATAGTCTTACATAGTTACATTACTGCAGGTTCCAGAGTATGCCCTAAAATATGTGAAGGGAACTTCCAGAAAGTATGAATTTGTTTCATCACTGTTGAGTGACTTTAGTTTTAACTTTAACGAAGAACCTTTTTTAGCCCAGTTTATTTATCATTTCTGCTTGGTTTTCAGGCCATTTGGGCGACTCTGGTGGGATGAGATAGTTTATACTGTTGTGACAAGGGCTGAGCCCCACAACCAGGTGAACATTGTTGTATTTTATGCAAATCTTGTTTTGGATGGAGTCTTTTGTCATAGGTGTATAATAGGGAAACAGTGGTGTACCAATATGATATGTTTGTGGGATGTGGTTTGATGTTTAAGGAGGACAAGGAAAGTGATGTTCCATCTAGACTAGTCCTTGCCTTGGAATATTTATGCTATCTTTAGGTTATACATCCACTCGAGACATTAAATCATGAGACATATCCATAATTTATTACTTCAGTAGGTGTTTAATCTTTAAGTGTATTCTGTTTAGTTATAGGGTTGCTGAATAATATGAATGGATGGTTTATGTAAATGTCAATTGTTGACTTGTGGGGTTTTCGTCAGATTATCTTGCATCCTAAACAAGACCGAGTGCTGTCAATCCGGGAGAATGCCCGACTTCAAGGGTTCCCAGATTTCTACCGGTTGTTTGGAACTGTGAAACAGAGGTATAATTGTCACTCTTGATTTTTTTTTTCTCTTTTCCTCTGATATTTCTTTTTGGATTTCGTTTCAAACTGTATCTAACGGTTCCTTGTATACTATAGGTACATCCAGGTGGGTAATGCAGTGGCGGTACCTGTGGGAAAAGCACTTGGTTATGCTCTTGGGATGGCTGAAAAGAAAACCTCTGATGGCGGACAGGTTGTTGCCCTTCCTCCTTCCTTTTACAGATGAACATGGTTGAAACAGTTAAAAGTTGACTTGTGTAAATGATGAGTGATTACCAAACAACAATTTTAATGAGGGTTTTTTTGTACCTCATGATTCAGTCATTCTTATGTGTTTTTGGTTATTCAAAAACACATCATATACAAAATCCTGAGCAGCACTTTCAGTCAGTGTAAAGTACATTTGTACTTCTAAATTCTTCACTTTTTTTCATCTTGTGTTAATGTTTTCAACTTGTATTTTCTTGATAAGGGCACTAGAATGACACAAGAGTAATCATGAAGCAATAGAGCTACTTCTGTGCATAAATTGTACAAGGCTTTGTGTTTCTGGAGTTTAGATTTTTTAGACGAAAAGGAAAATCTGCATAAGAGCTTTTGGAGGAAGTTTGGGAAATCTTACACTATGTGATCTGCTGGATTTTATGGAAGGAAAGGAATGGAAGAGCTTTTGGAGGACGGCAAAAAATTGTGCAAGAAAGTATTGATTTGGTTAAGCAAACTTTAGTTTTATGGTCTTGTGACAAAGATACTTTTAAGTTTGTCGACCCTAGTTTAATTTGGAGTAACTGGGATACTCCGATGTGTATGTAACTTCGCTTTAACTTGGATTTGATCCCAGGTTAATCGGGTTCTTTTTTCTCTTTAATATAACCTTCACCTTCAAAAAAAAAAAAATCTGCATAAGAGATGAACTTGTGTCGGCTCTTATGAAGAGAAGGTGCAAAATCACAATAAGAATGTAGTGATTGCATTTTAGGAAAACTGAACATATTCAGTCTATCCCATCTGTACAATTCAAATTCAGCTTACCTGCAAATGCCAAACTCCAGAGTTCAGACTATCCCAATTCAAGTTCAATATACTTGCAAAAAGAGTAAACTGCAGCATGACAAAAATTTTGCTCCATAACTCAAATTGTTGAAGCACTTAGGTATGCTAGAACATTCAGTCACTGTAAGCTAGAGGTAATAATAGTTACCCAAATTCAAAAACTAAACCCATGGATGAAAGCATTAGGCAGTACCTGCTGCTAGAAAATAGCTAATCCACTCTGTAGGGTGTTGGGTAACTTTTTGTTGGGTGTGATAATCATTCATGAGGGTAATTTAGTCATACAAGAACAATGTTAAAAGCTGCAAAAGGGAAAAGAACACAGATTCATTTGAGATTTGAGAGAGAAACACTCTGAGCTGAGCTTCAAACACCCAGCCCAGTGAATCAGGTGAAAAAGATCAACCAAAACTCTGATGCACCACTCTATCTATCATCATCACACCAGTCTTATGAGAATAGTGAAGTGGATAAACCTGAAAAAATTGTAAGTTTCATTTTATCATTCTTCTCCATGAATTACTGTAGTTATTCTCTCCGATTTTACTGAATCTCACATATAGTTGATGTAATTAGAAAACCCAAATCATCAAAAAATCATCTTGACTTGTATGTTTGAGTCAATTTTGAGATTTTCAGGTGTTGGATGTTTTAGGGTTTATCCCCCATTTACTAGACATTTTGTTGAAAAAATTATTAACTCCTTATAAGGTTCCCTATGGCAATGAAGCATTCTTGTTTTGGTTGATTTTTTAGCTTTACAATGGTCACAACCCTTATAAGACAGTAAGATACTAGATAACACACATTTTTGATAAATTTCAGATTTGATACTGTTGAGTTCATTACTAGTACACTTCAACCATTGGTTGAAGAGGGAGTGTATAGTTAATTAAGGATGACAGTGTTAGTAATATGTCGTGGCACAAGCAAAAAAGATTGCTACTAGTTACCAGTCTCGCAATATAGATAAAGTGGTAGCTCCAGCTAGAACAAGTTTCAGTTACAGCAACTACAGGCACAGGTGTGAAAGTTGAACCATTTGGATCATTTCTGTCCAATCTCTACGCGAGATGGGGAGAATTGGACATATCTATCAAAGTACCCTGTGATTCACTTGTTTCATCGACTAATGAGAGCACTCGTAGCTAGGCTCCCCAACGCCACAGGTATCCATACCCCGTTATACCAGACTCCCTCATCCACCACGAACTCAGATCCTGCCCATCACTAAAGTCCACATCCTCCTTGCTAAAACCACCACTACAAATTCTTTTAGAAATAACTATTAGAAGACAAGAAGTGTTCCTTGCGCAACAACCACGATTCTGATGCTGGCCGACTGAAGCACCATCCTCCTCCCAAACCTTCGGAAAGGAGTCAGTTCAAAGACAAGAACTATTCCTTGTGCAACAACTACGTTAATGATGTTGACATCAGAACTTCTTGTCTTTCTGCTGACGCTTTTATGAAGGGTATTTGAGAGAAAAACACTCTGAGCTGAGCTTCCGCACCCAGCCCAGGGAATCAGGTGAAAACATCAGCCAAACTCAGCTACAAACATTGATGCACCACTCTATCTATCATCATCACACCAGTCTTATGAGAAGAAGGGGTGAATAAACCTTGAAATAGTAAGTTTCTTTCTTTGTTCTCCATGAATTACTGTGGTTATTCTCTCTGAATTCCCTTAATTTCACATATATTTGATATAATTACAAAACCCAAATGATCAAAAACTGATCTTGACTTGTATTTTTCAGTCAATTTTGAGATTTTTAGGTTTGTGGGATTTTAGGGTTTAACCGCCTTTACTACATTTTGTTGAACTGATTTAAACACTTCTATTCAGGTTCCTGATGGAAATGAAGGCACATTCTAATTTTCATGGGCTTGTTCCTAACGATGTGAGCAATGATCATTTCTATCATTTCAATGATCTTGTATTTTTCTGCCTCATTTATAGATTTGGCTTTTATTGGCACTCCAGCAGTCCAGCTTATGCTATGTAATGGCCAAAGCATATAATGCATCATGCTGCAACTTCTCATTTTCATAGAATGTTGGTTTCAGTCTTGGTTCATAATTTACTTCTTCTTCTTCTTCTTCTTCAGGCAAGAGTCCCTCGTCTAATATTTGAGAGCAGCCTTCAAATATCTCTTTTGATATCTCAATCAGTAATCTGCTGAGCCAAATCCAAATTATTTTTCTGGAGAGTAGATGAGCGCTTTCTTCATATGGCTTTACTGGTCAGTTTTAGTATCACATGATACATTCTGCTGTATGCCTGCGCCAATACATCTTACTCTTTATTTTTTGCTCGCAGATCAAGGAGTGGGCAAATTTATGGCCAATCCATGACCCAAAAAATGGAATACTGAACCCACATTCCCTTTGTTTGCTTGTTTCTCTGTTTTCAGTAATATTTCTTTTCTATTTTTTTCTATTCACCATTTTCGTTCACCATCTCAATGGTATTC
Source organism: Papaver bracteatum (assembly GCA_023529315.1). Lineage (NCBI taxonomy): Eukaryota > Viridiplantae > Streptophyta > Magnoliopsida > Ranunculales > Papaveraceae > Papaver > Papaver bracteatum. The sequence continues at coordinate 324,966 of JAJJWX010005361.1, forward strand.
CCGTAACTGATTTCGGTTCCTTCAGACATGTGCCATGTGGACTTCCAATTTTACCTCCACTACCTGAAATTTATGAGGGGAATATTGCAGCGACCATCATCTTACAGTAGTTCAGTTCGATCTGCTAGATTTATATGGATTCTACGTCTTCTTACTTCTGAGCGACTTGAGGTAAGAACATAATCGTTTCTTATTTTTTCGAGTTATAGATATATTATAAAACTGGATTACTAATAATGGCCAATAAAGAGTGTGTTAGCATAAGATGTTTTGGATGGTCATACTTGGCACTTACTAGGAAGTTGAATTTTTTTTAAGCCATTTTGAATGTCATTAGTCTTTGGGCAGTGGAAGCTAATCACAATGTTACGTCACGGCCTAGTATTCATCTTAATACAATGCATCCTTCCTTTGAGATAAAGATATCAATAGTTAGGTTGGTAGTGTGGCTAATTGGTTAAAGTGTTGCAGTTGTTTCTCATAGAAAAAAGACTTTTGTTTATATATTTCTTCTTTTTTATGTGCCCTCCTCCTCCACTTTCAATAACTTGTAGCACTACCATTTCCCTGGAAAAAAGACGAAAACTAAAAGCTAAATTTCTTCTGCCATTTGGAGAAAAAGATTCTCAACTCTTTGTAGTTTTGTAATAAATAGTGAAGGGCATAAATGGATGTAGCTCAGCTGTCTTCCACTCCCCCACCCACTAGTCTTCGCAAAATAAGGGAGTGAAATTACGTGCATGAACCCCATAGCTGTAGCTATTCATGCACAAACATAGTAAGTACAGATAAACCTACTCGCCTCCAACAAACGATATTAGTTTAGATTGTGTGTGTGTTATGAATGGAGAGGAAGGTACTAATGAATATGATAACACAGAACAGATTTCAAGATCTACAGCCACACTGGACTGAGACACTTCACTATTTTCTTCTTATCCCCAAAACAATAACGCAACAGTAATAAGTACAGACTCCAAACCCTAACCGACAGAAATAATAACATCCCTCACCCTACACGTGGGTTCGTCTGAGTTGCTAATAAAAGATTAACCTAAGGCCTAAGTAAGCTATTAAGGAGTGTAACTAATTAATGACTCTAATCTGAAGGATAAGGGCACCCCCAAAGAGCAGGCACATGACAGAGTGATATCAACTACCCACCTAACTAATTAATCTTCTCTCTTTCTTTCTTTCATTACTCCTTAACACAATTCTGTTTATAAATAGCCACTTAAATTCATTCTTCTCTTCACTCCGATATAAGTTAATTGATTTTTCTTAAAACCGCCATTTTTTGCACCAGAAATTACAAATCGATCATCAACAATATTGTTCTCCAGTTTCTTTCTCATCAGATCTCCTTCGACCTCTAAGGTATCTTACAAAATCAACCATTATAGATGTAATTTTTCACCCAATTCAAACCTATTTCTCAATTTTTATCACTTTCTTTAATCATCTGTTTCTGAACTAAAGTCGAAAACAACGACAGCACAATTGTATCCTAGATAGTAAAATAGATAGTATTTTTCCAATATGACGAAAAAGAAAAGGAAAAAGAAACAAAGTGGTGGTTCATGTTGATGGAATTGGTATGAGCAGAGTCGGAAAACAAAAACTCATTGACCAGTCGGTGTCGCGGATTATCTGAAGACTGATACTTGGAAAACCCGGCAGGTACTCTATCTACATTGCTGTTTACACTTAAATTTTAGTTTGAGTTTGAACATTCCATAAACATAATGCAAGTTGTTATTAGCCAGAATGGTTGGCGATTTCCAAGATGGTAATAGTTAAATGGTGAAGATTTATGGAGAATAGATGTCAATTTTGTACTGGGAATGATGCTGGTTAGTAACATGTAGTAAAGAGTTATAATAAAGGAGCAACCATGGTGGAATGCTTTTTGGATTGTTAAAGTGTTTGATGGTGCCATCGGTTCCATCTTTTTGTCTTATACGCACGCAATAGTACAGGGGTTCTAAATACCTTCTCTCAGGGCCTCTTGTGAAGAAATAGGACTAGTTGAGTTGAGGCCATTTTATTGGGTAACTGATTGTGTTGATTGGTTGGGCTGGCTATTTATACCACATAGGCATTTCCTCTTCTGCACTTGATGCAGTTAGTTACTGACAATCATTACGGAGTCGTGGGCTTATTCTGCACGGTCTGGTAACTGATTCTGTAGACTATTCACTTGTGGAGTGTGGGTCTGACTCAGTTGATTTTTTTCTTCTTCCTTTCAGATATATGGAAACTGTTGATAGTTTAAGGGTACGGAGTATCGGGAGGAGAATCCATTAAACACGACTACAAGACGGAGTTCACTCTTCCAAAATGGATACCAATCTGATTTGCAGAATTCAGCCAAGTTGGAACTGAAGGGATATAGGGATACAGCTGCCAAAATGGATACCAATCTGAATCAACTCTCTGAACTTACGGAATTTAATCTCAGTACGACCAATTCAATGGAACTTTACCAACACTGACGGGAATGAAATCTTTATTCATTATGTTAAGGTGATATGTGCTTACCAATTCATTTGTGCAGACTTTTCAAAGAGGTTGATTAAATGAGTGTTGTAAGACTAAATGTTTCGTACTATACACTGTGTTGTAAAAGGCGCTAGGCAAGGCGAGGCGCCAAGCCCAGCGCCTAGCGCTTTTGGAGCCTAAGACGCCCCAGGCGAGGGCCTTTTTTTTAGAAAAACTCACAATTAGGTATAATTTGGCGCCTGAGCGCCTTTTTTTGCCAGGCGCCTAGTGAGCCTTTGGCGCTAGCCTTTTACAACATAGATTATACATAAATCAAAAGTGGAAGTTTTTACAACATAGATTATACATAAATCAAAAGTGGAAGTTTTTAAGAAATGTGTTCTTCTTGTATGAAACAAACATTGCAGTTCATAATCCATTTAGCATAGTCATGGATTTTCCTTGATAACACCACATACCAAACTTTGTATCTTTGGACACACTTAACAAACTTTGCCAGTTCCATCAAGATAGCAATCTATGTAGTGATTTTTTGCATACTATAGCTAAGAAATCAAGCTTGCTTTCCGATTTCCACTTCTGCTATAATTTCTTCGAGTACATCATATCTGTTTTTTGTGATCTTATTTGTCTTACTGAAATCACATCTAAATTAACTCAATGTGTTTTGTCTTTTGAGGTACATCTGATTAAAAATATGTGATCCAGTAGCTTGGTCTCATGAGTCAGGATATTTTATTCTCCGACTCAAACGCGTCCGAGTCAAGATTTAGATCTGAGTCAGATCAGATAAATAGTCTGACTCGTACCGAATCAGATCCAAACGCTGAGTCAACAAAAAAACACGTCGGTTTTGAAAACGTTTTATCGGTGAGAGATAATTATTTTATGAGGGTAATTTAGTCATATACAAAAATAATGATCAAAGCTCTACAAAAGGGGAAAACATAGATTTTGAGAGAAAACACTCTGAGCTTCAACGCTTCAACACCTTCAGGGAATCAGAAGAAGAAACCCTTTTCCAAGGAGGGAGGGATTAACCTAAAAATATTCTATCTATCATCTTCACTCCAATCTTATGAGAAGAGTGTAAAAATCTAACCTTCTTTTCTTTTTTTCCTTCATGAGCGATTCACTGAATTTCATATATATTTGATTCAATTGCAAAACCCATTTCATCTTGAATTATTCATTTCATTTCTCAGCATCTCCAGTTTCCTCATCCAAACTTTCTCCTTGAAACCCTAACTCTCTTCATCTAATCAACGTAGGGTTTCGATGGGGAACCTCAAGATGCTCCCACAGGAGATCATGTTAGACATTGTAAGTCGTTTACCAGCTGAATCTATATTAGAATGCAAATTAGTCTCTAAACCTTGGAGAGATCTTGTTCGGCATCCATCCTTGGCACGGATGCACTTGAATCATCTCAATGATTCTGGTAAGTTAAGCTGTATTTTCTTTAGTTATGATAATAAAGAATTTCATTACAGTGAGTATGACGAGAATTGTCATGAGGCACCCTTTCATAGAACAACAAGGTTGAATTTAAAATCTCCATTTCTGAATTTTTCTTTTACTGGCTCATGCAATGGCTTAATTTGCCTCAATGCATGGGTTGAACAGAAAACTGGTGTATGGAATTGTGGACCTGCTTATATCTGTAATCCAATCACCAGAGAATACATTCTGCTTCCAAAAATTGATCAACAGTTCTGGTGGACTGGATTTGGTTACATTCCTCAAACAAATGAGTACAAGGTTGTTAGGATATACATCCCAAACAAGAGATACCTAGATGGAGAAGCTATTGGGATTGGAGTTGTTCAGGTGTATACTCTTGGGAGTACTGTCTGTGGGAGTTGTTCTGATGAGAATTAAACTGGAGAACAATATCAGTGTTGATCAGATTTGTAATTTCTGGTGCAAAAAGTGATGGTTTTAAGAAACATCAACAAAATTATATTGGAGTGAAGAGAAGATTGGATGTTAAGTGGCTATTTATAAATACAATTGTGTCAAAGAGTAACGAAAGACAGAAGATTAAATAGCTAGGTGCATGGGTAGTTGGTATCACACGCCATCTTAAATTTGAGTCTTATTATGTTTGTGCATGAATAGCTAAGATGAGGTTCATGCATGTAATCTCACTTCCTTGTTTAGCCGAGACTAGTGGATGGGAGTGGAAGACAGCTGAGCTACATCCACTTATGTCCTTCACTGTGTTTATTACAAAACTACAAAGAATTGAGAATCTTTTTCTTCTTTTTCTACAAATGGCAGAAGAAATTAAGCTTCTGTTTTTCGTTTTTTTAGGGAAATGGTAGTGCTACAAGTTATTGAAAGTGGGAGGCGGAAGGCACATAAAAAAGAAAGAAATATGCACCACTTTAACCACTTAGCCGCACTACCAACCTAACTATTGATGTCTTTTATCTTAAGGAAGGATGCATTGTGTTAAGATAAAAGACCAAATTTGCTATAAAAGACAAATTTGTGATTAGATTCCACTGCCCAAAGACCATCCAAAACATCTTATGCATACACACTTTTTATTTGCCATTATTAGTAATTCAGATTTCTATAACTCAAAAAAATAAATAGTGATTACGTTCTTACCTCAGGTTGATCGGAAGTAAGAAGAGGTAAAATCCATATATATCTGGCAGATCGAACTGAACTACTCTAAGATGATGGTCTTCCGCAATATTCCCCTCATAAATTTCGGATAGTGGAGGTAAAACTGGAAGTGCACATGTCTGAAGGAACCAAAATCAGTTATGGGAAAACCATTGAAAGAAAATGGTGAATATTACTTCTTTTAGATTTTTAATCTAAATAAAAGACCAAATTACTCCTATTATTATTGTATAATTTGAAAATGCTCATTCAGACAAGAATAAATAAAAAAGAAATATTACCTGAAAACAAAAAATAACAAGCCACAAAGGGAATGTGGTTTCAATGTTCCATTTTCTGGGTCATGGATTGTCCGTGAATTTGCCCACTCCTTGATCTGCGAGGAAAAAATAAAGAATAAGATAGATGTATTGGCACGGGCATACCTCAGAATGTATCGTGTGATACTAAAACTGATCAGTAAAACCATCTTTCTTTATAATAAGCGACATCCAAAGCGCCACATGTCGACTCCATAACCATTCTTGATTTTGGTAAGGCCACATCAGCATTGTCTTTCCCTGTCACCATAATCCGATTGGCTAATACAAATACATCAGATGAAATACAGTTTGGAAAATTCACGGGTCACTACATCAAAACTCAAAAGAAAACGCATCCTTTCGCCAAAAGAACGCAACCATTCACCACGAACAGATAGAACCATTGACCACCAACAATTGCCTGATTACAAAAACATTTCAGGATTTAACTACCATAATCACCAAAATTTACAACTTTTCTATTAAGGAAAAAAGAAAAAACCTGCACTTCCATTTGAAAGAAAAAGAAGAGAGAACGGAGAGTCGGAGACTACTTTTCTTGGTACCACAAAAGAACAAAAAAGTTCAATTTTGTTCCCCCTAATGCTTAAGCATGAAAAAAGAAATTGACGAGAGAAGGGAAAAATTAATTAAAAAACAAAGATATCACTGAAAGTGATATCAAAGTTACAAAACCACCGCCTGCAAACTGCCGCCTGCAAACCACTACCCTCTTTTCTCCCACCACCATCACCATGATCTCGATGGGTTAGAATGGTTGGGGGTTTTGTTTTTGTTTTTGTTTTTGCTTTCACGTCTTTCCTCTTCTTGTGAATTCGATGCTCGTTTAGGTAGTTATTGATGTTCTTTTGATCGTATAAGCTTTCCATAAGCATTACAGACAAACCCTCTGTACACCTTGAGAACTAGTTGCAATCTGGTGTTTCTTCACACATGGTTTTGGATTAGTGGTTGCTTTATCTGTAAGAACCTCCTTTGTTTGTTCTTGTGCTTCAATGACAACTGCAGGTAAAGGTATTATGATTTGCCCTTTTAGGGATTTTCATGGGTGCCCATATGGGTGAATGGGGAGTAAAGGTTTTGCATGTTTGATCCCCCATCTGAAGAGACTACACCTCTGCACTATGGAAAGGAAAAATGCACTTCAACATGCCATAAGACGAGACTTGGACGTCTTTGTTCACTTGGAGGAGACCTTAAGGACATTGAAGCAATGGTTGTGCTTCGATTGTATGAGTATCCAGGCTTGGATTAAGGCGTGCAATCATGAGAAAAATGTTGATATAAGGCCTGTGATGTGTGCGGTTTATGGGGATGCATGTGAAACAATTGTAGGTGTGTCTCGGCCTGGTTTGCAAGAAGTCTCAGTTCAGCTGGACAATGACTTTGAACTGAATGAAGAGCCAGTGGATGCGGTCTTCAAAGCTCCAAAACACACTGTTAAGAGCGTTCCAATAGGATGCAGGCTGGCTTTCTCCCATGCTCTAAAAGCAGCACTTCAAAAAGTTGCGGCAGAGCCTAGATCAGTTGTACATTGGATTAGACTGTTGTTACTTCCTCGCTGCACCCTGCGGGTTTTTCGACCTAAATGAAATGCAGAGTAGAATGCAAGTCCGGTAATTGTAAATCGATGCAGCAAAAGCAAATCCTCCAAGCGCTTGATATTTGGGGTGAACCTGGTGGGACTATTAAACTGGTTCGAGAGGTTTAGAAAACACCAATGACAGGAGGTCTTAGGATTGTTGATGACACAGAGGAAGAAAATAGGCTCGGTACCAATGTTTCAACTTGCTTGCGCAAAGTGGCATATGGGCACTTCCCAGCTGCTATTAAAGCCATTAGCTCTTCCGGGGTAGCGCCTAATATTGAGTGTACAAGGAAAGCACTTGAAGATAAACATCCGACCATGCCCCCTCCATAGAAACCAAATATTCCACTGCGTGAGACGCCTATTGTGGCCGATGAAGGGACCATTCTAAGATGCATTAAATCGTTTCCTAAGGGAACTTCATGTGGAAGAGATGGGCTTCGGGCACAACATTTGTTGGATGCCTTTTGTGGGGAAAGTTCGTCTTTTACTGCTGATATGGTCACGGAAATAACTAGGGTTGTTAATCTGTGGCTGAGTGGAAGATGCCCCCTTAACCTTTCGGAATTCATTGCATCGACTCCTTTAACACCTCTTCTCAAACCGGACAAAAGCATTCGCCCCATTGCTGTTGGGACGATTTGGCGCCGACTGGTGTCCAAAGTGGCAAGACATGGCATCCTACTTACAAGATTTTTAGTTTGGAGTAGGTGATTTAGGAGGTGATGAGGCAATCTTACACGCCGTGAACATGTTTTTCAGTCAACATCACGCAGATGGAAGCCTTACTATGTTAACTGTAGACTTCACCAATGCTTTTAACCTAGTTGACCGCACAACTATTCTCCTTGAGGTACGTAAACTTTGTCCATCTATATCGCCATGGGTAGAATACTTGTATGGTCAACCTGCGCGGATGTATGTGGGAGACTCCCATATCTATTCTTTTGCAGGAGTGAAACAATATGACCCTTTGGGGCCTTTGTTATTTTCTATGGTGCTTCATCAACTTGTGTCAAGGATAAATGATCAGTGCATATTATCACTACATGCTTGGTATCTTGATGATAGTACTGTTATTGGTGACACTGAAGAAGTGGCAAAGGCACTTACTATCGTCTATACGGAAGGGCCTGCGCTTGGGATTATATTGAATATTAAGAAAAAAGAAATTTGTTGGCCGTCTTACGATGGACGGAAGATAAGTGATATGATGTTTCCTTCTGGAATCTCAAGACCAGATAAGGGGGTCAAACTATTAGGTGGTGCAGTCAGTCTTGATGATGGGTTTGTGAAGGGTCTTGCCATTAGGATGGCAGAAAAAGCAGCGGATTTGACGCAGATTTTATCCAAGCTCCATGATCCTCAAAGTGAATTGCTGCTCCTACGTGCATGCATGGGTATCTCCAAGTTGATTTTTGGACTTCGTATTTGCCACCCACAACATATTGTGGAGGAGGATGATATTTTTGATAGAGGCTTGAGAGAGGTGATATAGGGAATTGTGGCTTGTGGGGGTCCTTTTTTTGGAGATCTACAATGGAGACTATCCACCTTACCTATTAGATATGGAGGTCTTGGCCTATACATTGCTAAGGAGTCTTCAGAATATACTTTTCTATCATCACGTGTGCAATCTTGGGGGCTATAAGATCACATACTGAGTAGTAGTGGAGTAGAAGGAATGAATGACAACTTTTATAAGGCTTTGAATGCTTTGCGAGTAACTCTACCTGATTTTAATCTTAGCAGCTTTACCAACAAAGACACCGCCCTCCTCAAAGAACAAAGTACCTCGGCGAGTTAAGGATATGGATAGAGTCTACAAGTTATCAGACAGACAGAAAGCGGTTTTTGGTTGTCTGCAAGCAGCGCATGCTCAAGATTTTCTTCTTGCTATCCCTATTGAGGCCCTTGGACAGAAGATGTCACCGTTGGAGTACTGATCCATCCTCAAATACAGGTTAATGATTCCTATATATCCCTAAGATTCTAGGTGTCGTGCTTGTATCACAGGTTTCTTAGACTCATATGGGGAACATGTTGTTCATTGTTAGGTAGATCCTAGTTTTAAATACAGACATGATCATATGAGGGATACCTTGTATGATGTGCTATGGGGGGCTGACATTTCAGCAAAAAAAGAAGCGTTTGTAAACTTTCTGACAGACCCTCTTGAGGGGAGGTCAACACTTAGGCCAGCAGATGTTCTTATTTTTGGATGGGCTAATGGTAAACACGTATGTGTTGACCTTACTGGGGTATCTCCGTTGGTAGGAATTGGATATGGCACCTTTACGGCAGGAAAAGTAGTACTGAGAGCTACCTCAGGTAATATATCGAAGCATGAGAAAGCGTGTGTTGATAATGGGCATGCTTTTATCCATTTTTCTTTTGATACGTTTGGTTTTTTGGCTCCAGGGGAGGTTGGACTTTTCAAGAGGGTCCATAAAGTCATGCACAATAATGTCATGACTCCTGGTTTGAGAGAGTTCATTTTTAATAGGATAGGTTTTGCAATTAAAAAAGGGCTTGCGGCGCAGCTTGTTGCTCGCTTGCCTGCTTTGTAATTAATAAATTAGCTTTAATCCAATTAGTTCGAGTAATTCAAACCGTATAGGTGATCATTTGTAACAAAAAGTACAACATCGGCACTTATCCCTTTTATATTTTATGGTTTAACGGTTCAAAAAAAAAGAAAGTATGTGAACATGATGCAAATGCAAGGGCCTCCAGCATTTAGCAGCAAGAAAAAAAGAGGCGGAGTGAAAGTTATCATTCATCTGACATTTTCCTATCATGTGGTTCACGGGAACATAATGATTATAGGTAAAAATCTCATAGCAGAATCAACCAGGAGATTTTACCTAATACAACAACCAGTTCATTCTCATGAACTGGAAATTTATAACGCTATGCCAAAAGGTTTGTACATGACTAGAAAACATTTCCATCATATAAGAAATAATCCCAATTTATTTTTATTTTTTTATCAGAAACTTCGTATATGTTATCAAGAAGGAATGGTTAAGTTAACTATGGTGACTTTTGGTCTACGAGGTCAAACCAAAGTTAACAAAATTCTGAAAAGTATATGAAAACACATTTCAATGTTTACTTTCACAGGGTGCAACAGGAGACAAATAAAATATATAGGTAGAAAAGCGCCTTATGTTTTCGAAACAATGTTTACAATCATCATATGATTATTTGGCACAGTGCTACAAGATGATGGCAAAGATCCAAAATTCGCACTCGGAGTTTGACTGTAATATAATTGGCGCATGAAACAATGCAAAACAGTTGGATAAAGGATTTCATCAATGGTGTTATCAAATTGCTCCACAAAAATAATCTTCTTGCAGAAAGGTTCAGAAAAGCAAAAAATGGCCAACAAAAATCTGAAAGGATGTCAGATAGATTGATAGTCATTTCATCCTAAAACAAAAATAGGGGCCAGTATAACTCACTTGTAACAGAGGTGTCTCTATAATCGATGTAGAAAATATGAAATCAAAGACTTAATGAAAACACACAAAAATTAAAATCAAACAAACTTCTATTAATTTATGTAATTAAAACTCAATGCTTAACAACCTATTTATATGTTTACAAACTTGTCTCTCAAGTAATAAAGACTTTCCTAATTTAATCAAACTCTAACAAAGACTCTTCTAGAAAATACTTACGTAAGCAAACTCTAAAATCATAAATACTTGCAACCCAAGTAAACTTTTAAATATCGTACCACGCGTCAACAACACTTGTTGATCCATCCACTTCATATCAACTGTACCAGTTGACTCGACCATACTCTGTCAACTCTCATAGTTGATCCATACTATTGTATCAACAACTCTTGTTGATCCCTTCTGTCTTCTTCATAGTATCTTGGTTTATTCTTCAACATCCTCCCTTAAACCAAGATACTCTTTACTGAATATTCCCAATTTTCCACGCAAGTAAATGAAAGTGTTAGACTTCAAGGACTTGGTGAAAATGTCTGCAACTTGTTCTTTGCTCTCACAAAAATCCACGGCTATCTCTTTATTACTGACAAGCTCTCTGATGTAGTGAAACTTAATATATATGTGCTTACTTCTTCCATGAAGCACAAGATTCTTAGTTAATGAAATTGTAGACTTGTTATCACAGACTATTGTTGTTGGTGTCTTCTGTTCTTGAAACAAAAACTTCAGCATCATTCTTAACCATACAACTTATGAATCACAATTTCTAGCAGCTATATATTCAGCTTTTGTTTTAGATAATGCAACAACTCCACAGCTATCTCTTTATTACTGACAAGCCCTCTGATGTAGTGAAACTTAATATCTATGTGCTTACTTCTTCCATGAAGCACATGATTTTTAGTTAATGAAATTGTAGACTTGTTATCATGGACTATTGTTGTTAGTGTATTCTATTCTTGAAACAAGTATTTCAGCATCATTCTTAACCATACAGCTTGTGTAGCACAATTTCTAGCAGCTATATATTCAGCTTATGGTGTAGATAATGCAACAACTTGTTTCTTTTTAGATGACCAATAGAAAAATCCAGTTCCCAACTGAAAACCATAACCTGATGTACTTTTTCTACTTTCTGTATCTCCAGCCCAATCACTATCAGTAAAACCAACCAACATTGGATCTTCTGAAATAGTATAGAATATTCCCATGCTTGTTGTTCCTTTTACATACTTCAGAATACGTTTTGCACCTAGTAAATGTGATTTTCTAGGAGCTTCCATGAATCTGCTAACCAAACCAACTGCTTACATGATATCAGGTCTTGTAGCAGTCAAATATCTCAAACATCCAACAAGACCTTTAAATTCTGTTGAATTTATAAGCTTTCCTGATCCATATTTTTTTAACTTCAGTCTTTCTTCTACTGGTGTTAAGATTTGATTACAATTATCTATCTTGAAACGCTTCAAAATTCGTTCAGCATATCTTTGTTGATTAAGAAAAATTCCTCTTTCAGTTTGTTGTACTTCAATACCAAGGAAATATGACATCAACCCAAGATTTGTCATCTCAAAATCCTTCACCATATCCTCTTTGAATTCATTAATCATCTCAGTACTATTTCCAGTAAATATGAGATCATCCACATATAAACACACTATGATATGATTGCTATCACCATTATCTTTCAAATACAAAGTATGCTCATGTGGACATCTTGTAAAACCTTTCTTGAGAAAATAAGAATATATTCTTGTGTACCAAGCTCTTGGTGCTTGTTTCAAACCATACAAAGATTTATATAGCTTGTATACTTTATTCTCCTTCCCCTCTATAATGTAGCCAGCTGGTTTCTCTGCATAAACTTGTTCTTCCAATACTCTATTCAAGAATGCTGACTTCATATCCATCTGAAATATCTTCTATTGCTTTTGTGTAGCTAAAGCATGATCATCCTTACTGTATGAAGTCTTGTAACTAGTATAAATACTTCTGATTAATCAATTCCTTGTTTTTGTCTATAACCCTTAACAACCAATCTTGCTTTCAATCTTTCAATCTCTCCATTTAACTTGTATTTTGTTTTGTAAACCTACTTAACTCCAATATGGTTCTTTCCTGGTAGGAGTGTTGTCAGTTCCCAAGTCTTATTCTTCTCATTTGAATCTAATTCTTCATTCATGGCTTGTATCTAACCTTGTTTTTTATATGCTTCTTCATAAGCTACAGGATCACAATCTCCAAAAAATGCAAAGTTCACCATATCATCATCATCTCTTGTTAAAACATAATCATTCAACTTAGAAGATATGATATATTTTCTTCTTGGTCTTATAGTTTCTTGTTGTTGTACTGCTTCTGTTCTTGCTTCTTCATGTTGTTCTTCCACATTATCTTCAGCTTGCACTTCTTCCTCAACTACAATTGGAACTTTTCTGACAGTAGCAGGTGGATCAACATTCCTAGTTGATCCAATATTATGTGGATCAATATTCCTTGTTGATCCATTGTTATGAGGATCAACATTCGTTGTTGATACATTATTCCAGTTCCATTTTGAATTTCATCAAAGATCACATCTCTACTTGTAAACACTTTTCCTGCTTCTGGGTTGTATAATTTATATCCTTTGGTTAATGAACTATAACCAACAAGGATACACTTCTCACTATTATCATCTAATTTCTTTCTTAGTTCTTTGGGTACATGTGCATATGCAATACACCCAAAAATTCTCATATGTCTTACACTTGGTTTTACACCTCTCCAAGCTTCTTCTGATGTTATGTTGTTCAAACAATTTGTAGAACATCTGTTGAGTAAATACACAGTTGTATCAACTGCATAACCCCAAAAACTTTTGTGTAAATCTTTTGTTCTTCTTATTGTTCTTGTCATCTCCATTATGGTTCTATTCTTCCTTTATGCAACTCCATTCTATTGTGGTGTATATCTTGTAGTTAATAGATGTTGAATACCATGTTCTTCCATAAACTTGTCAACAACAGTATATTCTTTGCCTCTATCAGTTCTCAAAATCTTGATAGGCTTGCCAATTTGTTTCTCAGCATAAGCTTTGAAACTTCTAAAATCTTGAAATGCATCACTCTTCTGTCTAAGTAAATAAACACATGCTTTTCTACAAAAATCATCAATGAAAGTTATAAAATAATTATTACCTCCATGTGAAGTTACTTCAATAGGACCACACAGATCACTATGAACAATCTCCAATTGTTGATCAGCTCTTCTGGATTTTTTGACTGCGAATGGATCTCTGTGATGTTTTCCAAAGATGCAATTTTCACATCTTGATTCTGGGAGTTCAATAAAAAGTAATTCTGACACCATCTCCTTCTTTGCTAAAGTTTGCAAACTGTTAAAGTTCACATGTCCCATTCTCTTATGCCATAACCAAGAGTCATTATGCATACTGGTACTGTAACAAGTTTCCTTTTGATGTTGAATATTCAAAGGAAATAACATGTTCTTTGTCATATGAACTTTAGCTATCAACCTTCTTCTTCTATCTCTAATGAAGCACAAACCATTATAAATATTCATAGAATATCCTCTTTCAGATAGCTGAACCATACTCGGTAAGTTTTGATGTAAACCTAGAACAAAAAATACATCCATGATGTATGCTTTAGAACCTTTCTTGAGAAGAATTCCAAATCTTCCTTTTTCCATAACTGGAATTGTAGAACTATTGCCAAACTTCACTGTTGAGCTGATAGACTCATCAAGTTTATCAAAAAAATCTTTGCTGCCACACATATGGTTGCTGCAACCTGTATCTAAATCCCACTTAAGTTGTGGTTGTTCTTCTGCTGTATGACATGCTAGTAGCATGTTTTCAGTCTTCTGCTCTTCTACTTCTTCTTCTTGACTTTCAACAATATTACCTTTGAAATTTGATTTTTAATTATTTTTATTAGTCCTTCTAGGTTGAGGGCACTCAGGAGAAAAGTGCCCAAAATCTCCACAATTGTAAAGTTTTCTTCCTTGATAACCTCCAGTATTAGATTTACCTCCATTGTAATACTCCCTCCGTTCCTATTTACTAGGCTGATTTTGTTTTAGTGAAAATTAAGGAAATTAAGAGAACTGATCATTGAAAGTGGTCCCCATGACACTTGTCAGCAAAAGAAGTAAAGTGAAATGGTCCACATGACACTTGTCATCAAAAGAATTTAAGAGAAAAGTGGTCCCAAAAAATTAAAATAACATTTGACTTTCCCAATTAGGAAACCAGCATAATTTTTTGAAACATTTATTTATAGAAACCAGCAGATTAAAAAGGAACGGAGAGAGTATCTTCTTTGAAAACTTCCAGCATTAGGTTTTCCTTGATTATTTCTCTAGCTAACTTGACTCTGAAGTGCTTCTTCATCTTGTTTTATAGCAGTTGTTTTCTCTAGGAATCTTTGTTAATAAGCTTGTAATGAACCTAATAACTCATTAAGAGTCATAGTTGCAGCAGTGTTACATTCCTCTATAGTAGTTACTTTTTCTTCAAACTTCTCAGGTAAGCTTCATAAAATCTTTTCAACAATTGCTGAATCTTCAACAGTATCACCATTAGCCTTCATCTCATTGACAATATTCAGTGTCTTTAAGAAAAATTATGAAATTGTTTCAGTTGTCTCCATCTGCAATAATTCATATTATCTTTTTAAGGTTTGTAATCTAACCTTGTTAACCTTGTCAGATCTTGTGTAGTAGCTTATCAAACCATCCCATGCTGATTTAGCTTGATTAATATAGATAACTCTGTCCATGAGAGATTCATGAACACCTTGATGAAGAATATATGTGGCTTTAGAATTCTTCTTTCTATTTTCAGTTAACAGAGTTAGCGCAACTCCTTCTGGTATTACTCCATCTGCTGGTTCAACATAGCCATCTTTTGCAATATACCATACCTCCTGGTATGTAAAAATATTCTCCATCTGCAACCTCCAATGTTCGAAGTTTTTACCTTCAAACATAGGTACTTTAATTGAACATAAACTTGTCATCTTCTTCAACTTAACTTCTCATACTCACATTCCTAGAATCTGATACCAGATATAGAAAATCTTATATCAAAGACTTAATGAAAACACACAAAAACTAAACTCAAACAAACTTCTCTTAATTGATGTAATTAAAACTCACGGCTTAACAGCATATTTATATGTTTATAAACTTGTCTCTCTCAAGTAATAAAGACTTTCCTAACTTAACCAAACTCTAACAAAGACTCTTCTAGAAGATACTCACGTAAACAAACTCTAAAATCAGAAATACTTGAAACCTAAGTAAACTTCTAAATACCGTACCACGCGTCAACAACACTTGTTGATCCATCCACTTCATATCAACTGTACCAGTTGACTCGACCATACCTTGTCAACTCTCATAGTTGATCCATACCACTGTATCAACAACTCTTGTTGAGCCCTTCTATCTTCTTTATAGTATCTTTGTTTATTCTTCAACAGAAGGGATGGTAACAACAAGAAAATATGCAGAGATACATAGTCAACGAAAAAAGTTCTGCTTAAATAGGATCACTAAATTCATTGTAAGAGAACGTAATACCCATTACGTTTGCCTTATTTGGAAGATTAAGATGGATATACCCAAAGATATCATATAGAGGAAAACTTCGCCTCAACCAGACAGGAAAAAAAATTAGAAGCTTAGTATTACACATATAGCGCAAAGCAACAATCAAATGAAGGCCTCATTACAAATTTTAAGGAAGTTGTCTATTCCAACAACATTGGTAGAAAAGTCCAAATTGAGATAGGGGGAATAAAAAACTAAATTAGATCTTAACTTTACAATGGTTCAAAAATGCGGTAATGTTAGGAGGCACATCACCTGTGTCGGTTGGAAAAAAGGATTTTGACTTTGTTGTCATCTTGCTTACGAAATTTGTTTGTTTCAAAATTTACACCATTGAATTGCCAAAGGGAGATATTCCTCATGCGCTTCGTCAGCAAGATAAACCAAAATCAACCTCAAGCGATGATAAAATCGTTCCAGGAATACCAATTAAAGATGTCGGATGAGGCTATAGTTCAAGTTAGTAAAGTAGGGTCATTCAATGGGAATTTTAGGCACAACTCCGTACACAATTCTGGTGCGTATGCACCGGGTTAGAGGCTTGTATCAAGAAAGCGCTCAACTACCCTCCAGAAAAAATAATTTGGATTTGGGTCAGCAGATTAATGATTGAGATATCAAAAGAAGACGAGGGACTCTTGCTTGAAGAAGAGGAAGTAAATTATGAACCAAGCTGAAACAAACATTCTATGAAAATGAGAAGTTGCAACATGATGCATTATATGCTTCCACCATTATATAGCATAAGCCGGAGTGCCAATAAAAGCAAAATCTATCAATGCGGCAGAAAAAATACAATACAAGAAACAAGATCATTGAAATGATAGAAGTGATCATTGCTCCCTCATTAGGAGCAAGCCCATGAAAATCATAATGCGCCTTCATTTCAATCAGGAACCTGAATAGATGTTTTAAATCGGTTCAACAAAATGTAGTAAAGGCGACTAAACCCTAAAACCCCACACACCTAAAAATCTCAAAATTGACTGAAAAACACAAGTCAATATCAGCTTTTGATGATTTGGTTCGCCTAGCACGTGAGCAAATTTTGTTGCAGGTTATCATAGTTGGGGGCGTATTTGTAATGTCTCTACTCATTCTTGGGGCGAGTTACGTCATCAACGATCGACGCAGAAGGGAAAAAAATATTGTTAGCCACCGACAAGTTGGAGGTTAAGAGGGGGCGATGTTTGCACCATCAATAAATTGATGATGGCCCGCTAATAAAGCCCGTTACGCCAAGTCCGTGGAGGAAGGTTCCCAAGTTTCCACATGTCTTGTTGATCAAGGTGCTTGCACATGAAGTTTGTATCAGAATTAGGGTTACATAAACACTACAAATACATGTATCCTAAACCTAAAGGGATATGGAATTTTAGGTTAGCTAACGAAAAACCTTTGATTATCACAATCAATAAAATATCTCTCCGTTCCTTCGTGGATGTAGACAACACTTGCCGAACCACGTTAAATCTTTGTCTTCTTTATTTATCTTTAATGCTCTCATAACCCTAATTTTTAGTAATCATCATCAAATCATCGTGTTTAGTGCCTAGAAGTGATTTTCGGTAGAAACAGTTAGACTAAAAAGTTTAGGAATGTTCAGACGAACAAATATTACTCGGAAGACCTGAAGAAAGCGAAGAAGTAACGACTACAACGACAACATCATCCTTCATCTTGAGGTTAGTAATACTGACTTGAATATTTCAATTCCTAACAAATCTTTAAGTCGTGCTATGGTGAAAATACAACATGCGCAGCTGTCCATATTTGATACGGCACAAGCGGAAGCGAATAAATGACAAGGAGAATCCACTCCTTAATGGTGATGATAGAAGACTCCAATCCAGGAGCAAAGACTCTAATCCAAGAGTTAAAAGAGAAAACAATGGTGTTTAACCAACAAACTTAAGAGTTTTCATTAATCAGATAAAAATAGCGAGCCGCAGCTAAACATAAATGACAATGGAATAGGCTACATATAGCCGTAAAGATAAAACCCTAAAGTCTAGAACTTTCCTAAACAAGATAAACATAAATAAAAACTTAATTATCCTAACAAAAATAGTAAATATCCAAGATTTTGACAAATCTTGTGAACGGTCAAACCTAGCCCAAATACGTCCCGTATCAGGCTCCCCTATTGCGATGAAACTCGTCTCGAGTTTATACTAGAAATGGCAAGTGGAAGAAAGAATTTTAGTACTCCCACTTGAAACACAGCCCAACCTCGAATTATGCATCGGAATCACCAAGTGCTCGTGACAAAAATTCAACTTCACGATCTTCATATGCATGCACCAAGTCAGTATTCGATATTTCCTTGTCTGACTATTACAGTAAATAAATTCCCATGAGAACTTCCACGCCCTGTCCATGCGAACTCTATAATAGGAAAATAAATTATCACAAAACTTGGCACACAGGTCTTGGTAGGAGCTTCCGAGAACTAAAACATCATCTATCTTCATTTTGGGAGGATTATCCTTAAGTATCTCACATGGATCATCAGCCACTTGATTACTTGCATGGTGATTATTGTTGATGTCGTAACCCACTTAAGTTTTCTAGAAACTTAGCCTCACACGGTATATGAAGTGAACTTGAAATGTTCTTGGAGTCTGCCAATGGTCGTTTTCCCTGCAATAACATGACTTTGGTTTTTCCGCACATAAATTCATAAATGTTATCACCATAACTATAAATTTCTTGAACATCAAACAACCAAGGCGTACCCAGCACAACATCGCAAAAATCCATATCAACTACTTCACAAAAGATTGTTTCAGAATAACACTTACCGATTGACACCGGAATTTTATAGACACCCATACAAGTAATTACCCCGTTATCTTTTTTGACCCATTTAATCTGATCCGGAGCAGGGTACCAATCCATCTCAAAACCCAATGATGTAATCAATTTCAATGAAACCAAATTCTGTTCGCAACCACCGTCGATGATGAAATCACAAACTGTGTTTTCAACTTTGTATCGACTTCGAAAGTGCTTCTTATTTCTCTGCATCTTGCATATATATAATCAAACTTTCTTTGCTAGGTACCGATTGATTTTGGGAAGAGTTAAAACAAGTTCTTGACGGAAGGAATGTTTACAGGAAGTCTAACTGTATAACTTGCGAAAATGGGTAGATGGGTTTCAGGAGGTTTAATAAAATTAATGGGCTGGGCTTATATTAAGCCAAACTTGATTTTATCTTGACCCAACAGGAATCCACTGCAACTCAGATTTGGGTTTGTCGAACAGGAACAAAAATGAAACTAGGGTTGAGCGATGCGCAAAAGATATTTGTTTACGACGGTGAACGGTTCCCTTTTCTTTGGAATATCAAAAGTGATCCAAGAACAACAAAACGCAATCACAAACGAACAATAAGCAGGTGATGGAAAAGGTACTTACTGAGCAAGGTGTTGAATTGTGATAACACTGTAAAGAAGATCCAAAATCTTCAACCTTCCAAACGATTTTTTTTTTTTTTTTTTTTGATAACACCCTAGAGATCACAGGAATCCTCGACTGATTCTTCTAGGCGGCCTCACAGACGAACATCGCAGGAGAACCTGCTCTGATACCACCTGATACGGCACAAGCGGAAGCGAATAAATGACAAGGAGAATCCACTCCTTAATGGTGATGATAGAAGACTCCAATCCAGGAGCAAAGACTCTAATCCAAGAGTTAAAAGAGAAAACATTGGTGTTTAACCAACAAACTTAAGAGTTTTCATTAATCAGATAAAAATAGCGAGCCGCACCTAAACATAAATGACAATGGAATAGGCTACATATAGCCGTAAAGATAAAACCCTAAAGTCTAGAACTTTCCTAAACAAGATAAACATAAATAAAAACTTAATTATCCTAACAAAAATAGTAAATATCCAAGATTTTGACAAATCTTGTGAACGGTCAAACCTAGCCCAAATACGTCCCGTATCAGGCTCCCCTACTGCGATGAAACTCGTCTCGAGTTTATACTGGAAATGGCAAGTGGAAGAAAGAATTTTAGTACTCCCACTTGAAACACAGCCCAACCTCGAATTATGCATCGGAATCACCAAGTGCTCGTGACAAAAATTCAACTTCACGATCTTCATATGCATGCACCAAGTCAGTATTCGATGTTTCCTTGTCTGACTATTACAGTAAAGAAATTCCCATGAGAACTTCCACGCCCTGTCCATGCGAACTCTATAATAGGAAAATAAATTATCACAAAACTTGGCACACAGGTCTTGGTAGGAGCTTCCGAGAACTAAAACAGCATCTATCTTCATTTTGGGAGGATTATCCTTAAGTATCTCACATGGATCATCAGCCACTTGATTACTTGCATGGTGATTATTGTTGATGTCGTAACCCACTTAAGTTTTCTAGAAACTTAGCCTCACACGGTATATGAAGTGAACTTGAAATGTTCTTGGAGTCTGCCAATGGTCGTTTTCCCTGCAATAACATGACTTTGGTTTTTCCGCACATAAATTCATAAATGTTATCACCATAACTATAAATTTCTTGAACATCAAACAACCAAGGCGTACCCAGCACAACATCGCAAAAATCCATATCAACTACTTCACAAAAGATTGTTTCAGAATAACACTTACCGATTGACACCGGAATTTTATAGACACCCATACAAGTAATTACCCCGTTATCTTTTTTGACCCATTTAATCTGATCCGGGGCAGGGTACCAATCCATCTCAAAACCCAATGATGTAATCAATTTCAATGAAACCAAATTCTGTTCGCAACCACCGTCGATGATGAAATCACAAACTGTGTTTTCAACTTTGTATCGACTTCGAAAGTGCTGCTTATTTCTCTGCATCTTGCATATATATAATCAAACTTTCTTTGCTAGGTACCGATTGATTTTGGGAAGAGTTAAAACAAGTTCTTGACGGAAGGAATGTTTACAGGAAGTCTAACTGTATAACTTGCGAAAATGGGTAGATGGGTTTCAGGAGGTTTAATAAAATTAATGGGCTGGGCTTATATTAAGCCAAACTTGATTTTATCTTGACCCAACAGGAATCCACTGCAACTCAGATTTGGGTTTGTCGAACAGGAACAAAAATGAAACTAGGGTTGAGCGATGCGCAAAAGATATTTGTTTACGACGGTGAACGGTTCCCTTTTCTTTGGAATATCAAAAGTGATCCAAGAACAACAAAACGCAATCACAAACGAACAATAAGCAGGTGATGGAAAAGGTACTTACTGAGCAAGGTGTTGAATTGTGATAACACTGTAAAGAAGATCCAAAATCTTCAACCTTCCAAACGATTTTTTTTTTTTTTTTTTTTTGATAACACCCTAGAGATCACAGGAATCCTCGACTGATTCTTCTAGGCGGCCTCACAGACGAACAGCGCAGGAGAACCTGCTCTGATACCACCTGATACGGCACAAGCGGAAGCGAATAAATGACAAGGAGAATCCACTCCTTAATGGTGATGATAGAAGACTCCAATCCAGGAGCAAAGACTCTAATCCAAGAGTTAAAAGAGAAAACAATGGTGTTTAACCAACAAACTTAAGAGTTTTCATTAATCAGATAAAAATAGCGAGCCGCAGCTAAACATAAATGACAATGGAATAGGCTATATATAGCCGTAAAGATAAAACCCTAAAGTCTAGAACTTTCCTAAACAAGATAAACATAAATAAAAACTTAATTATCCTGACAAAAATAGTAAATATCCAAGATTTTGACAAATCTTGTGAACGGTCAAACCTAGCCCAAATACGCCCCGTATCAATATTGTATATAGTGTATAGAGACATGATCAAACTAGTTGATCATAGTATTAAGAAATTAGGATACGAAATATAACGATTATTTATTGAACTTCGTATTATATGACATCAACATAATCCTTTGCACAACTAAATTGGTAACCAGTAATTAATTTTCCATCTTATTTATGCAAATATAATTTGTTTACGAATGTTGATGGACACATATATTTGCAGGACACCATTAACTTTTGCTTAACTAGCTATTATGATGAGCATATTACGTCATTCATTATTTATTTTATTTCCATATTACTCTTATTTTATTTTTTGAAAATCACCATTCCTTATCTGAAAATCCTTGCGCAATGAGTAATAATGCTGCAACTTCTATGGTAGGGATTAGCTTGAGATGCTATAGTACAATCGTAGTAAGACTTTCCACGCTTATGACAAGGAATTGGTTTTCTCTTAAGAGCGTCATAGCTAATATGTTTCTT
This sequence comes from Papaver bracteatum, assembly GCA_023529315.1. Classification (NCBI taxonomy): domain Eukaryota; kingdom Viridiplantae; phylum Streptophyta; class Magnoliopsida; order Ranunculales; family Papaveraceae; genus Papaver; species Papaver bracteatum. Next base: position 347,378 of record JAJJWX010005361.1, read on the forward strand.
TGGTTGAAACAACGAACGACGATTCATTTTGGAATCAATCATTAATTCATTATCTTCACCGATGCAGTCTCCACCCATACGATTACATTTTTTTGTTAATGATCTTGCGACTTCGCTGCCCACTGACATATCAGAAGAAGCTGATGATGACTCTGCTGTCGAACAAACTACCGAGGCTAAAATGAAAAAGACCGTGCAAACTTTGACAGCCATTGTTAAATAATGGAAAATAATTTTGAAGAGAAATGGGCTAATTCCTATATATGTATAAAGGTGGTTGTGATCATATGGAATTTTAATCTTCGTTGCGTGTTAAATTCGTTTAAGACTAGGGTATGCTATGGATGATTAATGCGGTTAGTTTGTTAATTTGTTATGGGTTTCATTTGAATGACATTCATTCGCACTTGTTCAGGAACGCCATCAACTGCATGATGCACTTAATAACTCTCAGACGGAACTAGGAACTTTCGAGCCGAGAGTAGTCATGTAGTATTTTTTTTTCTTCTTTAATACAGAGTAGTCATTGCAGTCACTGCTCCATTATTATTTTTTCTTTTTTGGTAAATAAAATCTACTAAATTAAGAGACATCTGAGTGAGGTCTCTAGATAAAAGGGTGCATACAGATGAAATAATGTTATTCAAACTTTCCAAATATGAATTGAGAGATACCATCAACTACTTGGAAATCCTTTACGCTTGTCCAGTTGATTTGATATGGATCCACTTCCACTCCTTAAGAACCCTTGTTGTTTTCCTCCCAAGTCATTGTTACCAATCATTCCAACTAGAAAATAACTGCTTCTACTGGTATTAAAACCAGAAGTACTACTAAATTTTTTTCTATCAGATGCTGATGAAGTTTGTTTATCCATGTTAGTCTCTTCTTCCTCACCCAGATACCGAGGAAGCGATACTAACCCAGACTCAATTGCATTAACATCTTGGACTAGTACTCCTTAGTGCTGCTTCAATTCTTCCATATCTTGGACTAGTACTCCTTAGTGCTGCTTCAATTTTTCCATACTTTTACTTTGCGCCATCGAGCTTATCTTTTCCCAATATTGTTGCTCATCCATTGTATTATGTGTCTTCGCAATTGCATTTTCAAATGCTTTTTCTTCTTCTCTACTCCACTCTCCTTTCACTGCACTTTCCATTAGTGCAACCAATAACTTAATGTTCACTATGAAGGGATGAATATGGTGATTGCTCAAGTTGTGTAATTTGAGTAGTGAGAAGAAAGGGAAAGTGAGATAAGAATATAGGAGTGATTGAGAGAGGGTTCAGGTCAATATAGGAGTGCTTAACTTAATCGCGTTCTTGATCGCTAAGAAATACTATGTCTATGGATTTAAAGAAGGAAGAGATGGAGAACGGGAAGGAGTTGTTGGAAGGCAATGGGAATTCACGAGAAAAATAAGTTCTCGGATTAAGGAAACTTGGAAGTATCATATACCATTAAGAAGGGAAATGTTTTAGGCTTTCAGTTCTTTAGATTGTCTTTCTTCAAATGAGAACTTGGATGATTGTTTTTTTAAATGTAAATGACCATCTCCTGCCTTGTAACCTGCCAAAGTATAGTGACCATCTCCTTGAGGAGGGTCTGGTACCCGAGCATTAGGATCTTTGATGACTTCAATACATACTTTTTTCTCTCCTGGAAAAAGTTTAGTTCCGTGACATGCTTCACCTTCCTTGACTCTCACGATATACCCAGTAGAAACTATGTTTCCAGCTCTGTCCATTAGGTTCACACTTTCTTTTGCAGAAATCATATATTCATTACCAGCAGTACTTATGTCCGACCCAGCATCAGGGCTTGAGTGGGTATTATTTGGGAAAGGAGCTTGGGATAACTGCTTACGATCCATGCATTGTAACATAATCTGTTACCATTATCCATGAGCTCAGTACATTGCATATAATTCAATTCTAACAGATATAATATAGAAATATAAGAGGTATTGAAATTGCTAGCTCACCTTTGTGATAAATTCATTTATGCGGATATTTATATTCTCGCATCACACTTATGTGTATATCTCTTAACTGCAAGTGCAGAATCTTGACGGAACAACAAAGTTTGATGAAGGTTGAGAGAAATTCAGCAAACCAAAGAAACAATGATTTGTCCAAACCATGCGTATGTCAAGGAAACTCCAAGTGTACTATCAACTGCAATATTTGATATTGTTGTATATATAATTTGAGTAGAAATTGCTGGCCTCACATTGAAAGTTAGGCCAAAAGCTTCAATTCTAGAGCTCCTGGCCCCAAGCCAATGAAAATTGAGGATTTCCAAATTATTTGCCAGTTTACATGCACACCAAACACCACCGGTTTAGATTACTCACCACTAGACGTACATAACATAATACTAAATCTGAGAAACCCTACTAAAACTCTGAAGAAAAATGGCACCGTCTGTTTCTACGCAAACCCTATTTTTCTTATTTCCCGCATCCTTTCCTCTCCGGTCTCCACCTTTCTTCTTCCTTATAATGTGTGCCTATTCCTAATGATTTCTTTTTCTTTTTCGTTAATACATGATTATAATCAAAATATGCAATATAAAGTTTTTGAAGTAGATTTTTCTTTGTTCTCCTATTCTTAATTGGTGTTGATTTTGTTTGTCTGTGGTTTTTGTAGATGAGGGTTTATGTCTGTTGTGTAATGGAGAGAAAGAAAAACGAAAAAAAATCTACGTGTTGATATTCCTAAATCCTAGCCCGTTATCTATTTTTCTGAATTTGTTGCTAATCAGTTTTTTTGTTTTAGTTTTATATTGGTTAGAACAATCTCATACGGATCCACATGGATTTGTGTTTCTTTCAAGTAGATTTGTGTTTCTTTCATAAGGCATCCATCTGTGGATGGTGAAGTTTCTTATTTAGGAATACTTTCATTTTTGGTAGGAATGTAAAGTTTTATACGAGGAACATGTCACCAAAAAATAAGCTTCATATTCATTGCTGGTTGGGCTCAGTAGAAAAAATGACGCTAAAATGTGAAGATTATGTCAATATAACCATGTCAACGGATCCTACCCCATTTTCGGTTCCACGCTAGTACATTTAGTATTTCAGTGTAGATTTTAAAACCATATATAATACGTGAGGCGGATTTAAATTCATATTTCTAGCAGTTAAGGTTTCAATATAGATTTTTAGTTAATAAAGCAAAAAATAAAAGGAGTACGAAAGTTACTTCTGATGGGTAAGAAAGATCCTGAAGAATTCTTAAGGTTTATGAATAGTCCTAGCAATCCCCTCAACTACGTTGAATGCACACCATCAGAGGAGGAAGAAGAGGAGGTTGATCCAATAACTTTTTTCAGGGCATGTCACTTTTCTAGAGTGAACCCCTATTACAATGAGGCTGGTGACTACATAGGTCCAGATAAGGAGCTTGCTTGGTTTATTCTTATCATCCCTTTGGAACTTACTAAGGAGCTTGCTTGGTTCAATTCCCCAACTTGTTCTTACTTGTTTGAACTCGTGCGGTTTCAACTTGGCAACTTGGGAGTGCCCAGCAAGACTTTCCGGATCTTTATATATGCTTATTCCAACCAAAATCAACTCTACTCATTCTCCACATGTTATCGGTGTCTTTGTTCCTCCGAAAAATAATCTTGAATGGGCTTCCACACTTATTTGAATTCGTCTTGTATACCCTAGTCGTCTTCTTATCATACACATAATCCTTTCTCTTTTGACTTGCATCTGGCGACCCACTACACTCGCATACCATTCAAAATGTGTATCTCTTTGTTGGGTGTTTTTCACTAGAACGCACATCTTCTCTTTTGCTTTCTCAACAATCCAATTTACCGCGTCATCTTTTTCCATCCATTCCAAATCATTAGGATAATATGCAGAATTATCAGGACCCCTAACATTGTGAGCTTGAGGCTGATCCATCATCGATGCCAATGCAATCTACAAAACATCACAAGTTAGTTGATATATACTACCATAGTTGGCAGGGTCGATATATAAAACAACGCCAGCTAACAAATATCCGGCATGGTGGAAAAATAACATAGTGCTGACCAGAATATAGTCGGCAGGGTCGATGTAAGAAGAAATAAGACCTCAATGAGGCACGAATAAAAATTAATATCTATAGGTTTCAGCTATTATGCAAAAGATGTAAGTATTAATTAAGAGGAAGAAACATATCACCGTAGTATTACTTCAAAGTTGTGACACAATTAAACGTTGGATTAGTCCAAATATTTACACATGAACTCAAAATCTAGCAATGAACCACAAAATATAATATGGTCCATATCCCGTTGATCAGAATATAGAGTAGAGGTCAATATGTAGCAGTGAGAACCAAAACATACCTCGTCCCATCTCTGATTAGTCAGAATATCTATTGAGGAACTCTAAATCTATCAATGAACCACAAAATATGTTTTGTTCCAATCTAGTTTATCATAATTTCAATATCTATTAGTGTGAACCAAAATATGCCTCGTATGAACTTTGATTAGTTGTAATATTTATACCGAAACTCTAAAGATCAATCAAGGAATAATATATTGAGTTATATCCCTTTTTCTCACAGTCAGAAAGTTTACAGAGACAAGTCCGTGAAATTGATTTGCATGTGAAAATACTTAAGTGATTCCAAAGATCAATTTACAAGTATAAATCAAGTCGTATCCAACAAACAAGGAAGGATGTATCTACTTTAATTGTTTAACGTGCAACCTGTGACATTTCAATTATGGTACGTGTACCATTATGTATACCTTAAGACATAACCGACTTCCGGAGTTCACATAACTTTTTCGGTGTGCGTACTGGTATGGATACCGTTAAAACATAACCAAGTTTTGGAGTTCACAGAACTTGTTTGGTATGCGTACCGGTATGTATACCAAATCGGTTCCGGGACCAACAACTCTTTTCTAGTATGCAACTAATCCGGGTTCACGAGTTCATAGACTTTTTAAAGTGTGCAACTTGTATGCGTACTAAAAACCCGCTATCGACATATAGCTACCCCGATACGTGTACTGAGTATATGCATTACGGCTTCAGACTTTAACAGTTTTCCCAGTTTGTAAGACCGGTTATATACTGTCTTATATATGAATTTACAGTAGTTTTATATTTCTCTCCAAATTAATTCGAAATATTCTCAAATAACATTAATGACCCAAATGTTCATTAAGCTTAGGCATATATTTCGAGGATTGCTAATACAAGATAAACTTGACTTGGAATTCTTGATATGCTTACGGTAGTCTAATTATTTATGGGACAACGTCTAATAGACCTAAAAATGAGTCTCTCTTCCGTAGTAACAAAAAACCACCTTCTACAAAGTAGATTGCGGTTCCACATTAGTACATTTAGTGTTTCAATGTAGATTTTAATCCATATAGTACGTGAGGCGGATTTAAATTCATATTTCAATAGTGTGCATACCTCTGATTCACGAATTCAGGCTCAAGGGGTATGCCTATCACTTCCAACTCGTGAAAGTCATATCCAAGGGGTATGCGTACCTTCTCCTATTCCCGAACTCAAACCGAATGGGTATGCATACCTTACCTTCCCATATTCTTGAAAGTAGACCAACTGAATGATCCTTTGCAATATGTATATAGATTTTATACCTTGATTAGTTCACGAATTTAGTGTCAAGGGCTATGCATATCATTGCCAGCTCGTAAAAATTGGATCCAAGGGGTATGCGTACGTTCCCCTATTCCCGAACTCAAACTCAAGGGGTATGCATACCGTACCTTCCCTTATTGACTCAGTATTCATCAAACTTGCTCATATTGACTCAACATTCACCGGTGTCATTCAATTTTTCTCAATAGTCTCCGATTTTACTCGGAATAACCCAATATTCACCAGTGGATTTAGCTATCCGATGAACTAGAGAAGTAAAATATCAGAATTTATGGTTCCTAGGTGGAATTCGCTATCCAGTATACAAACTCATGCTACCAGGTTGCTAGAGATAAAATCTCTTGTGTGGTCAGAGATACATAATTCTCGATGCAATTTTACGAACTTAACCGTCGTCAAAAAAATCCACCATCAACAATATGCATACCTCTGATTTCAAGAATTCATGCTCAAGGTGTATGTGTATCACTACCATCTCGTGAACGTCGGATCCAAGGGTATGTGTAACTTCCCCAATTCCCGGTTGTGACCAGTTACACCTTGCTTCTCAAAGGTAGTTTGTGAATGATTACAACTAACTTTCTAATTCAACTTTTGACCGGTTCTACCTTGGATTCCAATTAACTTGTGACCGGTTACAACTTGCATTCCAATGTAGCTTGTGATATGTTACACCTTGATTTCCAAAGTAACTTGTGACCGATTACAACTAGCGGCTTCGAGCTCGAAAGCTGGACGGGGTATACTACTATAAGTCTGAAACTTCATAAGAACGATGAATCCGATCATTTACAGATAAAGATTTCATCGGAATATTCTCCGAAATCTTAAACAAACCCTTTTCTAGCAACTTCGAGAAAATGACCCAGAGCTCGAAACTTGGCCGGGAGTGGACTACTATAAGTCGGAAACTACATAAGAACGATGATTCTGACCATTTATTTGTAAGATAAGGTTTTAGGATTTTTACAAATCCCATATTACTTGAAGGTTTTCCTATTTTTCCCAAAAATTTCCTTATTTTTCCATGCTTTGGAATCATATACTAAGTAAAATATAATATAAGCTCAATTTTTCCCAAATAATTTTTTTAAATAATCCACAAGATTCCAAATTCACACCAATATCTATGAATTAAAAACTAAAAATTTAAATATTTTAAGAAACATTAATGAGGGTAGATTTAAAAAAATACATATTTTTTTCTTTTTTCTTAATATGTGTGAAAACACCTAAACCTTCGTCTAAAATTGGACGGAGGGAGTATAATAGCTGGATATTAAATCAAAAAAGAATGCAATCCATATGATATTAATCTAACTAATAGGAAACAGTATAATCGACGAACATTAACTCAAAAGGAAATCAATCCGCATGATATTAATCTAACCAATAAGAAACTAAAAGGTACAATCCACGGACATTAACTCAAAAGGAAAGATCATAGCGACTGCCACTTTATCAACGACCACAAATTGGTTTTGAAATGAGGAACTGTTTTGGCAGCAAAATTCACTTGTTTTGAATTAAAGGTTCTTTTTTCGCGGCAAACGTTCCACTGCTTGTGAAAAAGCTAAACTAGCAGCCACGTGTTTCCTTATCCTTCACGTGTTTGCTTATTTTTTTCGGTCAAATAAAAGACTAGGTAGTTATCTGGTTGACTGCTTATCCTTCACGTGTATGCTTGAAAAGATTGTTTACTGAATTGGTGCCAAACAGTACAAAGTAACAACTAACAATGTTTCAATCGGATGATAATCGTGATATCTTTGTATCTTAGAAAATTTACCATTCATTTTTCAGAACCATCAACAAGGTCGATACGTATTATTTGTTAGTTTGGGCATACATATTTTAAAATAAATTTTGCTCACCAATAATTTGATTCTTTTCCTGGCTTGATTGGGGTATACCCAGATTAATTGGGGTATACCCAATTTTAAAGGGAAATTTTTTGTGGGTTTTAGGGGGAGTCCTAATGGGTAAGTTATAAAAATACCCTTACCCATTAAAAACCTATTACTCTAAATCAGTTTTAACTTTTTTTTATTTCATCTTCTTCTCTTCTTCTCCTCCCTCCACAACCCTACTGGCTCCATCACCCCCACCACAACCAAAACGCGTCGATTAATTCGTTAACATCGTCGATTCGAAAACTCCGATTAATATTCATCAATGGATCTACCACGGCGTAAGGGAAGTCGTATGAAATACGCTAATCGAAAACCCAATGAGTATAACCCTGGCATTGCAAGTTTGGTTCAAAATAAAGTGAAGAAAAAAACGGTTGAAGAAGAAGAGATTGAACCGGCTAAAACAAGCGAAATGGTGCGATTAAGAAAGTAAGGGCTTGTTTAAACTCACTCTAGTACTTCGATTTCATGTTTGCATGTCAAATTAGGTCAGAAAATTGGAATTTTTGAATTGGCAGTTGCGACGCCGGCAATGTATTTTTTATCGACCCTTCCGGGGTTTCATAGTTAGGGAGTAGCCGGAAAGGTATAAGGTTGAAGAACCTGCCGGCTAGGTAGTTTCTGTAACTGCTACTAGCAGCGCCGGAAGGTTTTATCCATATGTATACCATTTCGGCGTCAGTTTTTCTTTAATGTCGCCGGCGTCTTATTATTTTTTACCCTTCCGGTTACTTGTGTTGAATGTTTCCTGATGCCTAAAAAAATTTCGTCCGGAAGGGTACTTACATAAAACCATTCCGTCATTTTGGAAGCCGGCGATGTGTGGAAAATGAACCCTTCCGACTATTTTAGTGAAAAATCCTAAATTTTTCTGCGCCGGAAGGCTATGTTTATAATACACTGCCGGATGTTTCTTATCCGACACTTATCTTTTTTTAGACCATTCCGGCCATTTGTCCGCCATAACTTTTGTATATGTATACACTGCCGGCCTTTGATGTTTTTTTTCTGAATTATTCTTGTTCAAATTGCAAACTGCAAAGAAGAAAGCTGCTCTGAAAGCAGCTCTTAGTAGTCCTTCTTCATACCCTCCTCGTGTTGGTGATAAACTCTTGTCTTCAAAACATCGAGGGGAATATGTTGAGCCGGGAACGACAAAGATCATTATAAGGAATAATCCAAAACTACCATCTGAACCCAGTGATTCAGACGACACTCCAGATGAAGACCAATTAATTCCATCTGGTAGAAGAGGTGATGATGATGATGTTGATGAAAGAATTCCGGCTGCTGGAGGAGGCAACAATGATGATGATAATGATTATAGCACGAAGTCGTGAAAGCGCGCTACTTGGAAGTACATGGGGAAGCATTCGCATTCGATGCAAGCTATCACTTCTTGGCCGATAGCATCCCGGTGGATAACCCGGACTACTTGGATGAGGTATCGTCTTCGTCGGAGGAAGATTGATGGCTTTAAAAGTTTTTGTAAAGGTTTTGTGGGTATACCTATATGTAAGCCCTCACGAGACTATAACTCGTCCACTAGGGTCGCCTAGGGGTTTAAAGGCTTGATGCACATGCTAAGTGCATTCGTTTTTATGTTTCAATCAATGTAGTAACCAAAATTGCACGAATAAAGTAAATTACATCTTCCATAGTTTCTGTTTTCTGTTTGGCATAAGTAAAGGTCGGAAATGTTATAAATCCATAACCTGCCGGCCACATGTCAGCCGGCATGTAAAAATAATATTTGCTTGCCGACGTTATGACCGCCGACATTGTATGAAGATTTACCATGCCGAACGTAAAATTATGTTCCAATATACTCGGCGTGTTCTTCAACCGAGACAATGCCGGCGCATAAAAGTCGGCAGCTTATTCAAAGGGAACCATGCCGGTGAAATTTAACCGGCATTTTATTCAAATTATAACCCTGCCGGCCTCTGAAAATTTTCAAAACCAAATTTTTTTGATCGAAATCATAAGACAGATGAAAGGTTTAATCTACTGATTTCTTATTTTCAAAATTTTAATCTAAACTCAATTAGTTAACTTAATCAGAGTTTTAGTGTTAATTAACAAAGGGCATATTAGCCATTTAGAAAATACAAGGTTAAGGGGTGGCTTGGTTTTACTTCATAATGACCTTATTTTGCCTTATTGGGTATACCCCAATTAATCAAGGTATACCCCAATCTCGCCAGGATTCTTTTATGACATGTTTAAAATGGCAAAAAGAAAAAACTTAGTAACCATATCACAAATTTTAAAAAATATGATTTTCTTTGAATGGGTGGTGGCTAAGACTTGGTTGTTCAGATAGGATTATACCAACCAAATATTTCTGAATTGCTGCCCTGCTGTGCCTCAAAGCAAATAGCGACTCAAACATTTTTATAGTTGGTGTGGATAACTTGAAAAAGTGATGTACCAACCAGACATTATTATTGGTCGCTAAGAAATAGTTGACAAAAATTTATAGCAAGTAAACTATCTGGTAATTGTAAACTTGGTTGCTTGACCGTTAAAGCGACCAAATATTTGGGCGCTTGGTGATATTTTGGTAGCTTAAGCTATGTTTTCTTGTAGTGTCTCATTTTGATCTATCAGTGCATGATTGGAATTTTGTGTCATCAATTATACCAAAATGACACAAATTTTTGATAGATGAATTATGAAATGAATCAATATAAATAAAAAAGACTGGTTAGAAAAACTGAAAATGAAAGCTTGATTTCTTCTGCCAATTGTTGAAAAAGAAAAGGATTCTTAACTCTTTGTAGTTTTGTAATAAATAGTGAAGGACATAAATGGATGTAGCTCAGCTGTCTTCCACTCCCACCCACTGACCTTGGCTAAATAAGGGAATGAGATCACATGCATGAACCTCATCCTGCTAGTTAGTTACGCACAAAGCGTAGTAAGTACAGCTAACCTTACTCCACTCCAACAAACGTTATTAATTTAGATGGTGAGTGATACCAACTACTCACCTAGATAGTTAATCTTCTTGATTCCTTTCTTTTGTTGCTCCTAGGTGCAATTCTGTTGATAGATAGCCTCTTAAAATCCAATCTTCTCGTTTCTCCAATGTAATTTTATTGATTTTTCTTTAAACTGTAATTTTTTGCACAAGAAATTACTAATCTGATCATCAGCAATACTGTTCTCCAGTTTCTTTCTCATCAGATCTCCTTCGGCCTCTGAGGTATCTTATAAAATCAACCATTAAAGCTTTAATTTTTCACCCAATCCCTTTATAAAACCCATATCTCAATTTTTATCACTTTTTTTCATCTCGTTTCTGAGCTGAAGTTGAGAACAGCCACAATATGACGAAGAAAATCTACTTCATCATAAAACGAGATAAAATCTACTTCATCTCGTTTCTGAGCTAAAGTAGATAGTATTTTTCGACTAATCCAATATGACGAAAAAGAAAAGGAAGAAGAAATAAAATGGTGGTTTATGTTGATGGATTTGGTATGAATGGATTCGGAAAGCATGCACTTATTGAGCCGGGGGTGTGGGTGATTAGGAGAAGGCTGAATCTTGGAAAACCCGCAGGTCTATATACATTGATGTTTAGTAGAGATAAGATCGTGTAGATTATTCACCTGTCGATTGTGAGTCTGACTCGGTTGAATTTTATTCTTTTCCTTTCAGATATATGCAAACTGTTGATAGTTGAAGGGTCTGGAGTCTCTAGAGGAAACCCCACCATACACACATGGAAGACGGGGTTCCCTTCTTCCGATTTGTTGAATATATCCATCAGTTTCCGGTGGAATCGGATAGCATTCCGGTGATTCAAAATTCTCCTTATCAACCAATTTCACACGCATTGCTCTTGAGTCTGACACCCTCACAGAAATCCTAACAAGCTCTTCTTTCTGAACACCTTCATCAGTAGCTTCACTACTCTTCAGAAATGTATCCATCTTCCCACTCGATTCCACATCAATTCTATTGCGAAAACGCTCAATTGCCAAAGAAACCAAACAAGGTTCGGATGGGGATAAAGCTTCCCAAATGGACACTAACGATCCAAATGAAAGAATCTGAATCAACTCTCTGAACTTACGGAATTTAGTCTCAGTGCGAACCAATTCCATGGAACTTTACCAACATTGATGTGTGTTTATCAATTCATCTGTATTACTCTTTAACGAGATTGAATAAATGAGTGTTGTAAAGTCAAGTTCTACACATTTCGTATTATTATACACAGATCAACAATGGAAGTTGGTGCTTTTCTTGTAATAGCCAAACATTGTAGTTCATAGTGCATTTTGCATACACATGAATTTTCCTGTAGCATTAGCACATGGGCATGGTTTGGAATCATTCGTATTATTCACTTGTTTCATCGACTGTCAAAACTACAGCAGTTTCTGAGATAGATAAGCAAAGTCTTGGGAAGAGAGGTATTCATCATTCGTATTATTCACTTCAATCATTTCAATTAGCTTGTTTCTTCTACTGTGTTTTTTTCTTCCGCATTGATAGATTCGACTTTTATAGGCACTCCAGTGTATGCTATGCAATGGCCAAAGGGTATAACGCAAATTCTCATTTTCGTAGAATGTTGGTTTCAGGCTTGATTCATAATTTGCGACTTCTTCTTCAGGCAAGAGTCCCTCGTCTAACTTTTGATGAGCGCTTTCTTGATATGGTTTTACTGGTCAGTTTGAGTATCACATGATACATTCTGTTGTATGCCAGTGCCAATACATCTATCTTACTCTTTATTTTTTCCTCGCACATCAAGGAGTGTGCAAATTCACGGCCAATCCATGACACGAATAGTTAGGTTGGTAGTGTGGCTAAGTGGCTAAAGTGTTGCATGTTTCTTTCTTTTTTATGTGCCCTCCTCCTCCCACTTTCGATAACTTGTAGGTTGTAGCACTACCATTTCCCTAAAAATGGAAAAACCAAAGGTTAATTTCTTCTGCCATTTGTAGAAAAAGAAGAAAAAGAATCTCAACTCTCTGTAGTTTTGTAATAATAGTTAAGGACAACAATGGATGTAGCTCATCTGTCTTCCACTCCCACCCACTAGTCTTCGCCAAATAAGGGAGTGAGATTACATGCATGAACCTACCCGCTGCTAGATAGTCAGGCACAAACAAAGTACAGATAACCCACTACTCACCTAGCTAATTAATCTTCTTTCATTACTCTTTGACACAATTGTATTTATAAATATCCACTTAACATCCAATCTTCTCTTCACTCCAATATAATTTTATTGATTAAAAATCTGATCAATACTGAGATTGTTCTCAAGTTTAATTCTCATATGATCTCCTTCAACCTCTAAGGTATATCTTTTTTTTTTTTACACAGTCTACCAATGGTAGACTAGAAAGCAACAGAAACTTAAAGGAAATTACAAGAAAACAGATTCCCAGTTGTGCACTGAATAGACGAAGTTAATATGCACTCTCTCCCCATGGGAAGTTGCCCAAGACATAACTAACATTTTAGCATCATCAGCCAGTTCACTGTCAGTCTTAAAACTATACTTTTCTTCAAAAGTTCTGCAGTTCTGCTCTCCTCAGAGAACCCAAATTATCGCAGGAGGTATTAAATCCCATACTACTTTTGCCGAAGGTGACAGTGTATTACACGGCCAAGCATGATCCAAAGACAATATTGTTTCTGGAAAGCGCCAAGCCCACGTTTTTGCTGGTGTCATAGCCATCCAAAGCTTGTATTGTTGGCGCAATGCGGAAGTGTGATGGGTTTATGGAATTGATTTGGGTTAGGAAATGAATTTAGGAAAAGGGTTGGTTTAAGAAAAGTGAGGCTTATATTTATTTTGGAAATAAAAATGTTTACAAGGTGATTTTGTGTAGCTCTTTGGCTCACTATATTTTTACAAAGAGGACTCTTTGGCTCTCTCTTTAACTCTTGCTCTCACTCTACTACTTACTTGAAGTTTTAATACTTGAGTTTTGGATGATCCCAAATGAACTCACCGGCTGCCTATTTATAGGCATACCAACCGACCACTTATACTTCTAGATAGTTCTAGGGTCATCTACTAACACCAACTGACATAAATTTCTAGAAATGAAATTTTCTAGACAATGACCGAATGGCCTAGAGACATAGAATACTCTAGAGTCTATGACCGACTTTGTAATTAGGAAAATGAGAAAAGTCTAGATAACTCTATACTGGGCCGATCCATGGTAATCCCATGGGTATTTATCACTAGATAAATCTAGATATTACCATCACAAATTACCAGGTATTTTTAACACCCCCTCTTAATTTGTGATGTTAAGCTTGTCTCTAAAATGATTGAACTTATCCACCGTGACTGCTTTTGTGAAAATGTCCGCATTTTGTTCTTGAGTTGGACAGAATTGGAGCTCAATTTCCTTATTTTCGACCAGCTCTCTGATGAAGTGGTGTCGTAGCTCTATGTGCTTCGTCCTTCCGTGGAAGACTGGATTTTTTGTCATTGCAATTGTAGACATATTGTCACAGTAGATAGTTGTCGGCTGCTTTTGCCTTTGTTGTAGGTCGGTCATTATTCTTCTTAACCATACTGCTTCACATGCTGCACTTGTTGCTGCTATGTACTCTGCTTCGGCTGATGATAGTGCCACCGTACTTTGATTTTTAGAACTCCAAGAGATAACTTTTGTTCCCATACAGAAAACATAGCCTGATGTGCTCTTTCGGTCTTCAATAGAGTTTGCCCAATCACTATCTGTGAAGCCAATTAAATTGTTCTCTTCTTCTCTTGTATACTTTATTCCAAAATCTTTTGTTCCCTTGGTATATAGAAGAATTCTTTTTGCAGCGGCGTAGTGTAACTTGCTTGGCTCGCTCATAAACCGAGAAACAATGTTGGTTGCATTGACGATGTCTGGCCTTGTATTTGTTAAGTAGATCAGTGAGCCGACTAGACTTCTGAATAAGGTTGGATCAACCTTTGTTGCTCCATCATTTTTTACCAACTTCTCATTGGTACCCATTGGAGTTGCAATTGGTTTGCAATCCATCATGTTGAACCTTTTCAGTAAGTCTTCTGCATATTTTTCTTGGGAAATGAATATTTCTTCTGGAGATTGTTTTACTTGAATCCAAAGAAAATATCGCATAAGTCCTAAGTCTGTCATCTCATATTCTTTCATCATCTCCTTCTTAAATTTTTCTGTCATCTCTTGTTTTGTGCTGGCATAAATTAAATCATCAACATAGAGACAGACGATTAGGAAATCCGTACCTTGTTTTCTTATGTAGAGGGATGGATCACTTGGACTTTTCTCAAATCCATTATCTCGGAAATACTTGTCGATTTTGTTGTTCCATGCACGTGGTGCTTGCTTTAGGCCATATAGTGCTTTGCGGAGACGATAGACCATTTTTTCTTTTCCTTTTCGGACATATCCTTGAGGTTGTTCAACGTACACCTCTTCTTCAAGTTCTCCATTTAGGAACGCCGACTTTACGTCTAATTGGTAGACCTTCATTTTTAGTTGAGAAGCCAAGGCTAACACCATCCGGATTGTTTCCATGCGAGCGACTGGAGCAAATATCTCATTGTAGTCAATTCCTGGTTGCTGGGAATATCCTTTTGAAACTAGCCTTGCCTTGTTCTTTTGAATTGACCTATCTTCATTATATTTTGTCTTGTAGACCCACTTCAAACCAATTATTTCTTTGTCTGTTGGCTGATTTACAAGCTCCCATGTCTTATTTTTCTCGATTACTCGCATTTCTTCATCCATGGCATGTCTCCATTTTTCTTCTTTTGCCGCTTCCTCATATTTGTGAGGTTTTAGTGCTATAAATGCACAATTAGATGTATTATAATATATACTAGGGAACGTACCCTTCTGGGTGTGGCACTTGCTTCTGATGAACTTGGGATTTTTTGTGTTGGACTTGGAGATCTCGGGCTAGCTGGTGGAGTACTTTCTTCCTGAAGTGGCTGATCTGGCTCGTCTTCAATGATTAGTGGCAACTCGTAGTTGTCTGGTTCATCATTCCAATCCCATGATTTGAACTCATCAAAGATAACATCTCTTGAAATTACCAGTTCCTTTGTGTCTGGATTTAGAAGTATATATGCTTTAGACTCTTCGCTGCATCCGATGAATATTAGCTTTTATCCTTTTTCATCGAACTTTTCTCTATGTTGGGATGGAATATGTGAGTATGCTACGCAACCAAAAATTCTGAAAGACGTTACCTCGGGCTTTTTCTTATGCCAAGCTTCATATGGAGTTTTGTTGAGAACTGCTTTGGTTGGTTCACGATTAAGTATTTAGACCACCGTGTTGACTGCTTCTGCCCAGTAGCTGTTGGGTAGCTTCCTGGCTTTTAGCATACTGCGAGCCATTTCCACGATTGTACGATTTTTCCTTTCTGCGACACCGTTTTGTTGTGGAGTGTATCGGACGGTAAGCTCCTTCTTAATTCCATTTTCTTTGCAGTAGTTGATAAATTTATTTGAAGTAAATTCTCCACCACAGTCTGTACGGAAAACCTTTAGCTGTTGACCACTTTGCTTCTCTGCCAACGCCTTGAACTCTAGGAATTTAGTGAATGCCTCGGACTTTTGCTCGAGAATATACACCCACATCATCTTGGTATAATCATCCACGAATAAGAGAAAATATCTCCTATTGTTGAGTGAGGTTGTTCTTGTCGGACCGCATATATCAGCGTGCACCAATTCGAGGGGCCTTCTTGCTCTCCACGATTTTTTTGTGAACGGAAGTCTATGAAACTTCCCAAGAATACAACCTTCACATACTTTATCTCCACCACTGATATTAGGAAGACCAATTACCATGTTTTTTGATTTTAGAACCTTCAAGGATCTGTAGTTGAGATGCCCGTATCTCAAATGCCATAAATTGCATTCATCTATATGATCGGTACTCATTGCACAATTTCCAATTGATGGCATAGATAGAGGAAAGACAAAATTTTCTGTCATTTTTACTTTTGCCATCAATTGCTTACTAATTTTATCATAAATTGTGCATTCCCCGTCTTCAAAATGTAGTGAGTTCCTTTTTCTTATAAGTTGCCCAACACTTAATAAATTTTGAGCCAGGCCAGGAACATGAAGAACATCAGATATGTATCGAGTTTTACCTGACCTTGTGCGTACGGATATCACTCCTCTTCCTTCAACATTCTGGTACTTTCCATCTCCGAGTTTGACTGGTGGAATCTCTTGCTCCTCCAACTTCACGAAATATTCTTTATTTCCTGTCATATGGCTGCTACATCCGCTTTCGACATACCATATACCTTGCGCTTCTTGTTGCGAGGTGAGGCAGGAATAAAATACTTGATTTTGAGAATCTTTTTTCTCGGAATAGTTGGCTTCATTATTTTTAAACCAATAATCCTTTTCCATGCGATTTAATTTATCACACCTTGTGCACTTGTATTTGCAATTTTCAGTTGGATGGCCAAACTTTTTGCAAACATTGCATCGGATATTTGAGGAGTAATTTTTTCCGTACCTTTGGTTGTTGTTTTTATAACCTCCTTTTCCTCTTCCACGTCCGCGGTAGAAGTTTCTGGGACCTTGAATTGATGTCCACCCTTTCTCGTATTGCGAGTTTGATGATGATCCCCCTCTGGAGCCTTCTTTACTGGTTTCTGTATTTTTCTTTTCACTGAAATTTATTTTTGATTAAAACGCCCGCTCCAACGGCTGCTCCGCGAACCTATTTATCCTTTTCTTGTGCGCCTCGAGTGAACCCATTAATTCATGTACCGAGAGAGTCGATAAATTTTTTGACTCCTCAATGGAAGCGACAATATGATCGAACTTGAAAGGTAAGATTCTTAAAATCTTTTCTACAACTCTCTTATTTTCTATGGTATCTCCATAACTACTAATTTGATTTACTATTCCAGTAACTCTTGAAAAGAAGTTCTGGATAGTTTCATTTTCTTTCATGAGTAAATTATCAAAATCTCGCCATAAATTTTGTAGTTTAATGGAGATTACCTTTTCTGATCCTTGGAATGCTACTTTGAGAATATTCCAGGCCTCCTTCGAAGTTTTTGCCACCGAAATTCGAGGAAAAATTGCTTTGGTTACTCCTTGTTGTAGAAACAGTAGTGCTTTAGCATCCTTCTTCTTATTTTATTTATACTCCTTTTTCTGTGCGTCAGTCCATGATGCCAGAACTGCTGACGACTCGGGTACCAAGTAACCATCTTCCACAAAATCCCATAGATCTCGTGAAATGAATAGTGTCTTCATTTGTAAACTCCAATAATCATAACTCTCACCATCAAAAATTGGAATTAGATTTTGGGCATAATTAAAACCTTGGTTAATTGCCATGGGTGGAGTTTTGGGATTACTGGGTTAGGTTGGCTCTGATACCAAATTTGTTGGCGCAATGCGGAAGTGTGATGGGTTTATGGAATTGATCTGGGTTAGGAAATGAATTTAGGAAAAAAGATTGGTTTAAGAAAAGTGAGGCTTATATTTATTTTGGAAATAAAAATGTTTACAAGGTGATTTTGTGTAGCTCTTTGGCTCACTATATTTTTACAAAGAGGACTCTTTGACTCTCTTTTTAACTCTTGATCTCACTCTACTACTTACTTGAAGTTTTAATACTTGAGTTTTGGATGATCCCAAATGAACTCACCGGCTGCCTATTTATAGGCATACCAACCGACCACTTATACCTCTAGATAGTTCTAGGGTCATCTACTAACACCAACTGACAGAAATTTCTAGAAATGAAATTTTCTAGACAATGACCGAATGGCCTAGAGACATAGAATACTCTAGAGTCTATAACCGACTTTGTAATTAGGAAAATGAGAAAAGTCTAGATAAATCTAGACTGGGCCGATCCATGGTAATCCCATGGGTATTTATCACTAGATAATTCTAGATATTACCATCACAAATTACCAGGTATTTTTAACAGTATGCAACCTTACAATGAAGCAGGATATGGTCTTGTGACTCCGAACTGTCCCCACAAAGAATGCAAGAACTATATATATCGAAACCCTTGTACTGCAACATAACTAGGGAGTTCAGTTTACCGTGCACAGCACACCAGACCAAAAAATTAACTTTAGGAGGGACTTCATTCTTCCAAACGAACCTGTAACGGAAATCAGAAACACCATTATCGCTCGTCAGTGAATCATATAAAGTTTTTACTGTGAATAGTCCGTTAGAAGATAATGCCCATCGTCTGGTATCTGGCAGAGTATCCCTTGCAGGTGGATCTGACCCTATGATTAACATAAGTTCCGCAAATTGATCAGCTTCTTCATCTGTCAGTGGTCTTTTAAACACAAAACTCCAAGAGCCATCAGAGTTAATGTGATCTTCAATTGAACCAAATTTCTGCCTGTCCAGTTTGTAAATGGCCTTGAAACCAATTGCAAGACAAGCGTTACCAACCCACTTGTCATGCCAGAAGGATATAAGATTACCAGAATGAACAGAAAGAGAAGAATTGACAGTGACAAGAGATCCAGTTTCCGCAATATTTCTCCAACAAGAAACACCAAAAGGCGTACTAACAGTACCAGGTACCCAATTTGAATAACAACTGCCATATTTCTCTACCATCAGATTGTACCAAAGGTGAGATTTCTCAATGCCAAAACGCCAACACCATTTTGCAAGAAGAGCTTGGTTCATAACTTTTAGATTCAGAATGCCTAGGCCACCCTTTTATTTACTAGCACAAGAAGTAGGCCAGTTGATCAAGTGTGAATAACTACTGCCACTAGCCGAATAATCCCATAAAAAGTTTCGCATTTTCTTCTCCAAGATTTAACAATTCGTAAACATAGTGCAATTTGTTGATAGCCAGAATGGATGGAGATTTCCAAGAACACCACCCCCCCCCCCCCCCCTCTTAGCTACCGATTGTCCACCAAGCCCGTCCACCGATAGTCCACCAATCAAGAAAGTAAAGTTGAGGTTATGGAAATGCGGATGCTGTCTGGGTTTGAAGCAATATATTAGCAAAACCTGTAAAAGTTTTTGATAATTCATATACTACTTCATTAGAACGTATTCCAATGATGCAGCATCCAGTTAACAAACACGATGAAGGATGGTGAGCTTTATCTACAAATAGGAGTGAAAGAACAAAACTAATTAGCGCAAGGAAGGGGTCTTTTGAAAGGTATTCTTAATACTAAGCATTTATGGTCGACAGCGTCGCTTGCACTATTCAAACTGGAGAGGCTTTTCTTTGTTCGCATGACTGGTAGAAAGGTGATCCAATGTTAAAGTATGAGTACCAAGATTTATACAAAAAGTCTAGGAACAAATGGGACCAACTGATGGCAACAGTCCCTGAAGTTCGCAACTACCCTGATCAATGAGAAAGTAGTGATAACATAACATACGCTTTCTTTTACAACAGCTTGCTATGCTTCCTCGCAGCATTTAAGAATTCTTAGTCGACTAGTACAATGCTACAAGATCCAGCAATTAATGTTCCTATAAATTTATGTAAGTTCTGTTCACCAGAGTTGGAGTCTATTGAGTGTATAGCTGTTTTGATCAAGTAATATGGTGTTTTCCTATCACGTTGAGTTGGATTGGCAAAAAAATAAAAAATTACCCTCCCTCAATTCGAAAACCTGGTTCCGCCACTGAAGATAGTAATATTCTAATGGTGAAGATATACGGAGACTAGTTGCCAATTTTGTTCTAGGAATGATGCTGGTTAGTAACATGTAGTAAAGGCTTATGGTGAAATGATCTTTGGATTGTTAAAGAATTTAGGTTCCATCTTTCTGTCTCACACGGGCTCAATGGTGAAGGGATTCTAAATGCCTTCTCTCAGGCTATCAACAAATCTAAGATTTTCATGTATTCTTAGCTGATTTTACAGTTCTTTGTGAAAAGATTGTTTCCATTACGTTCTAAGATGTTAAAAATTATAGTTATTTTGGATTCTAGTGCAACTTTAAAGTAATTGGATTCCACAAAAAGGATGTGGAAAGCTGTACATTTTTTGAGCTAGATAATCAAAAAACTAGGCAATTAAATTTAAGGTATCACCCACTTTCAGTTTTATCATTTGAATTTAGCTGATTTAGTCTTTGTTTGAAAACAGGTTTCCAGCGGAGGTCTTGCCAGTGCCACTACGAGCACGCAGTAAAGAAGACAATGAAAGATGGGTTTAAGATGCCCATAGTAGGAAGTAATGCTTGTTTAATTTACAGGTTGAGTGAGTGGTTGCTAGGAGTGTATGCTAGGTATATGAATGACAAGTGATAATCTTACGAGATGCGAGCAGAAGTGTGGTGATGATAGTTTTGTGCTTTTCTTAAATTACAAGTATACCCTAGTAGTTAAGTGTTGCATCCTTTTTGGAATGATTTTGCACTTGCGTGTTTTTTCGGCGGGCAAACATCTTTTGTTGGATTGAAATATTGAATAATTAAATAGTTAAGTTCCTTAAAGATTCCAATTACATGCTCTCTGATTTTAAATCTCTGCCTTTTGCAATTACAGAAACATTGCAATTGTTCTCAAACTTAGACGCGGGCTTTACAAACCAAATTACATGCTCTGTGTTTTACTCCACAATATACTTTTTGAAATTTCATTTCTCCTGAAGAATTAGTCCTAGTGATTTATCTCGGATTATTTCCTCTTTTTGCTTTAATCTTTCGCAAATTTGAGTCCTCGATTTCTATTTTCAGTTCAAGATATATTTGAGAATCATAGATGTCACTCTCTGACTTTCAGAAACTTGACTGAGCAATGACATTGATGATGCTGGAGTGGAGGCAGAATCTCAAGCAAGATCACCTGAAACGTATCCTCCATTGTTATTCCAGCATATGATTTCAAGTAAAGACACACCTGTCGATTAGATAGAAGAAGTCATGGTTCAAAAGTTGAAAGGACGGCGGAGGAGCATCACAAGGTCTCTTTTAACTCTGACAAAATCTTTAACTACCCTGGGTAAGGAGCTTATTCTTGAGTCTATATGTGCTATTCTCTGGTCATGAAGGGACTAAGAATTTCTGTTCTCAATCACGGCTTATTGTTTCCTCCTTTACTAAACCACGAACCATCTGATCCTTAATTTGGTTTTATGTGATTGTTTCCTCCCCTTCCAATAGTCATATAAAACCCATTAAGATATTTTATACACTCTTTGAGCATCTGTCTTGCAAAGTAATCCCATGCCCTTAAACTTCTAGTTAATTACTTTAATATTCTAGACATTAGAGAATCATGTTCTAAGTACTTCGTCTCCAATAATCAGTAAAAACTGGGCAGATATGGCTGATGAGGAAGACAGGGAGTTCACTCCGGTGCTCTCTAAATCTCAAAAGAAAAAGGAAAAGCGGCGTGCTAAAAAAACTCGGGATGCGGCATATCTTACCGCACCCGTGATTCAGACCAACGACCCTTATCCATTTCGTTCAAGGGCTAGTACTCCTAATGTTTC
The DNA here is from genome assembly GCA_023529315.1 of Papaver bracteatum. Taxonomy (NCBI): domain Eukaryota; kingdom Viridiplantae; phylum Streptophyta; class Magnoliopsida; order Ranunculales; family Papaveraceae; genus Papaver; species Papaver bracteatum. Next base: position 369,415 of record JAJJWX010005361.1, read on the forward strand.
GCAATGAGGACTATCTATTGGAACTTACGTGGTGTGGGTAATGCACCAACGCAACGCATTCTTTCAAATTATTGTAGAAAATTCAGCCCGGATTTTTTATTTGTAGCTGAGCCGTGGGTGCTGTTTTCCTCCATCAATGCTTCCTTTTGGAGTAATTTGGGTTTACGACTTGTCGCTGTTAATGACAGACCAGGTATTCCTAACTTGTGGTGTTTATGTTCGCTTAACTTAAGTCCAGTAGTTCTCTCTTGTACTGGTCAACAAATCTCTTGTAAAGTTACTCTCGGCAGCGACTCTTTTTATGTTTGCGGGGTTTATGCTTCCACATCTCATATTACTAGACGTACTCTTTGGTTTGAAATAGCAGAGTTAATTCAGGATAACAAGGGGTCGTGGTGTGTAATTGGAGACTTCAATGCAATTTTGGGTGCCCATGAAAAATCTGGCACTTTTCCTCCTCATGAACTTTCTTGTGAAGAGTTTTTACAGTTCACAGAAGTTTGTGGATTGCACCAAATTGATACTAAGGGCGCCTAGTTTACTTGGACTAATGGTAGAAAAGGAAGCAGACACACTGAGTCTCGATTAGATCGTACTTTATGCAATGAAGATTGGTTACTTTACTGGTCTTCTTCTTCCTGCAGTACTCTAAATCGCGTTCAGTCTGATCACTTTCCCTTACTTTTTGAGTTTGTGAAAGGAGATAGAACCTTTCCTTGTACTTTCAGATTTCAGAGCATGTGGATTCTTCATCCTGGCCTTCGTGGTATTATTGAGAGGGAGTGGCAGACGAAATTTTTTGGTTGTCCTATGTTTGTGCTGATGCAAAAGCTAAAGAATTTGAAGCTTATTCTTAAGAAGTGGAACAAGGAAATCTTTGGAGATGTTCATAGAGCAGTGGATCAGGCATTTCTGGAGCTTGAGATAATTCAGCAACGTCTTCAACATGAAGGTTTTTATGACCGGTTGCATATTCAAGAACTGGAAGCCTCTACTAAGGTGGATAATGCTTTGAATATTCAACATACTTTCTGGAAAGATAAGTCTCGAACTCAGTGGGTGGCTGATGGTGACTCCAACACCAAGTTCTTTCACAGGGCAGCAAGGATTAGAGCCTCTACTAATAAGTTGACGCACTTAAAAGTGGATGGTGATATATCTTTAGATCAGGATTTCATATCTGATCATATTGTCTCGTACTTCTCTGATTTATATTCGGGGGTTTCTAATTGTGTCGACAATGGTCTCATCGTAAAGAATATTGAGAGCAGTGTTACTGGTTTAGATAATGCTTCGCTCACTCTTATCCCCGATTTTCAAGAAGTAAGGAATGATGTCTTTAGTATGAATGCAAATGGTGCGCCTGGACCGGATGGATTTGGAGGCATTTTCTTCACTACTTTTTGGGATGTGGTTGGTATGGATGTATTCAACTCTGTTAAATATTTTTTTCAACAGGATTGGCTTTATCCTAACATTAATTCTAATCACATAATCTTGCTTCCCAAAGAGCCAGGAGCTGATGTGATTGAGAAGTATAGACCTATCGCTCTTGGTAATTTTCACTTCAAGATTATTTGCAAGAAACTTGCCGATAGATTGAGCCCTATATCTTCTCGTATAGTTTCTCCTCAACAAAGAGCGTTCTTGAAAGGTAGAAGCATTTTTGAATGCATTGGCCTCACCTCGGAAGCTATTAACACTCTGGATTCTAAGATTTTCGGGGGCAACATGGCTCTGAAATTTGACATTAGAAAGGCCTTTGACACCTTAGACTGGGATTTTCTTCTCAACACTCTGACTGCTTTTGGATTTTGCCCTCAATTTGTCAACTGGATTAAGGTCATTTTGCATTCTGCGAAGCTTTCAATTGTGGTGAACGGTAGAGCAAGGGGCTACTTTGGTTGTACTCGAGGTGTTAGACAAGGTGATCCCTTATCTCCCATTCTCTTTTGTCTGGCCGAAGATGTTCTCAGCAGAGGAATTACTAATTTGATGAATTCTGGAATGATTCATCCTATCTCCTCTCCAAGAGGAATTACTGCTCCCTCTCATATTCTTTATGCAGACGACATTATGGTTTTCTGTAGAGGATTAAAGAGTGATATGAGAAATCTGATGAACCTCTTTGATGAGTACGGGTGTGCCTCTGGCCAGCATATCATCCCCTCTAAATGCACCATCTATGCAAGTAAGTACATTGCTAGAAGAGCCTCCGAAATCGCAAATTTCTATGGTATTTCTGTTGGCTCCCTTCCTTTTCGTTATCTAGGTGTTCCAATTTTTCAGGGGAAACCCAGGAAAAGATTCGTTCAACCTATTATTGACAGAATAAAACTAAATTTCTCTACCTGGAAGGGTACTTCCCTTTTCACCATGGGTAGAGTTGAGTTAGTTAAATCTGTAATATTAAGTTCTTCCTTGTATAGTTTTCATGTGTATGAATGGCCGAAATCCTGTATTCGTACTCTTGATACTTGGATGAGAAATTTTATTTGGTCCGGTGATATTAGTATTGCTAAACCAGTTACTGTTGGTTGGAAAACGCTTTTCTTACCTTTTTCAGAGGGTGGTCTTAATATTCGTTCGCTTAAAAGTTTAAATCATGCAGCTTTAATGAAAACTACTTGGCAGATTGCCACGGGTAATAATTTTTATAGTGAATTCATCAAAAAGAGATGTTTCCGGAAAAAATTTACTTCATACATTAGATCGTCCATTTGGCCTGGTATTAAGAAGACTTGGCAGGAGATTAAAATTCAAATTCGGTGGTTAGTGGGACATGGGAAAACTGTGAGTTTTTGGAATGATTCTTGGTGTCCTAATTTAGGTTGTTCTATTGCGGACTACCTAGGATGGGATGATGGGGTTAGATTAGAAAGACCTGAAGTGATTGCTGATTTTAGGGGAAATGGGCAGTGGAAATTCGGAGACTTGCCGCTCGTCGATCAACTTATAAGGAATGAGATCCTCTTAACTCCTGTAGCTGAACATATGGAAGATCAATTGGTTTGGCCTCACAGCAAGAATGGATCAATTACTTTAAGAGATGCTTATGAATTTTCGAGGCAAAGAAATACTGTTCGTGAAGACTTTTCCAATCTTTGGGATGTTGTGACACCACCAAAATGTGCTTGGGTAGTCTGGAAGCTTCTCTATGACAAAATTGCGACTGATGAAGCTATGCGGAGAGTGGGAATTACTGTAGTGTCTTGTTGTTCCCTTTGCAGTCGACCAACTAACTTTGAGACTACCAGGCACTTATTTTTTGAATGTAACTTTGCCATTTCTTTATGGAGATGGCTTAGTACCATTTTTGACATTAACCGGGTTTGTACTTCTGTTGAAGAGCTATTTATGCAGGTTAGACAAGTTCATTGTTCTTCGCAACTCAAAGGAATCTTGTGGATTGGTGTTATTAGTTGCGTTTGGGAGATATGGTATCTGCGCAATCAAATTAGGTTTGCTGGTGCTACTGCCTCTATTCAACAGGCCACGTCTAGCATCAAATTTTACATTGCTGAATCAGGAAGGTTGGTCAAGGGTTTTTGTTGCGATTTAAAGGAGCTTTGCATTCTTCGCTTCTTTAATATTGCTAGTAAGGAAAGGAAGGCTCCTAATATTATAGAAGTTAAATGGCAGTGTCCTCTTTATGGTTGGACCAAATTCAATTCAGATGGTTGCTCTCTTGGTAATCCGGGGAGTTCAGGTTGTGGTGTTGTGTTGCGTGATCATAATGGGCTGGTTAATGGTTGTTTTGCAGCTCCTTTAGGGCGTGATAATTCAGTTAATGCGGAGTTTTGGGGGGAAATTCATGCCTTTCGTATCGCTATGGAGTATAAAATAACTCGTATTTGGTTTGAATGTGATTCGATGAATATAATTCTAGCTATTTCGGATAAATCTCTGGTTCCTTGGAGGCTTTTGGTTCACTGGGAAAATTGCTTAAAATATTTGACGACGACTCAGTTTCGATTTTCACATATCTATCGTGAAGGTAATCGTTGTGCAGATGTCCTAGCTAAGTGGGGTGCCGGTGCTGCTGTTTCTCAATTTTGGGTGAACCCACCCTCTTTCATTCATAGTGTTATGGGGAGTGATAGAAATGTTCTTCCCAATTTTCGTTTTCGGTAGTGTCTCTTTGGGAGGTCAGGCTTTTGCCCCCTCCGCTCTTTGTTTTTCCTTTCTTTTGATCAATAAATTGCCCTTTGGGGTTTTGCTTAAAAAAAAAATATTCTTGACCGAGATAACACCCGGGGCTTTTGTACCACAATTTTTGACCTAAAGTGGAACATGCTGACTCAGCATAAGAGAAGGACGAGAAGATAATAAACAACACAAAGAAAGAACTTTTTTTTGATCGGTAACACAAAGAAAGAACTTGCAAGCAGCTTTTTGCTCTCCATATTCTGTTATTTCCGATTTATTTTTTCTTGTAATTTTGTTGGTTGTGTTGATAGTTCTGATACCATATATATAACATTTTGAGAAGTTGACATTTTCACCTTCTCCATAATTATTGCTTGTGCCACCACATGATTTTTTTAAAATTAATACTACTTCCTTTCAAATTTCTAGCTTGGCCCCGTAACTCCAAAACGTGAAGACTTCGTGGTACGCATTTTCTATAGACACGATCTAAGTTTTTAGGCAGTGAGTACGTAATGGAAGATGGCCAACAAACTACAGCAGGTTCCATATTCCAAAACCAGTTAAAAGAGGATCCCTTGATGATCTGGCCAACTCCATGTGCAACTTTGGTTCTTCTTAATATTTTTTGTCCAAACATATGATGAACATGCTAGCATTACGAGACTGTTAAGAAGTAAATGCAAATGGAAGTGCTATACGACTTCTCTACACGAAACATAATTAATCAAGTGGAAATTTTATAAATACCCCTAGTCTTCACAATTACCTCTAAGAGCAACCAAAATCATGGACTCCACCAAATACTAAAAACAAGACCAAAGACCAAAAACATTTGGTGTTTTCAGAGCTCAAACACAACGGCAAAAGACTAAAGGTTAGTGGGGCGCAAATAGAAATAACGTTTGATATCATGCGTTGATATTAAATACGTCCGTTGGTTGAGCGCTCATAAAATCCACGCTTGACTGGGGCGTTGATTAAATCAAGGTATGCTTGGGCGGACTCAATAACACACGCCCAACACAGGCGCTACTTCAACATACGCCTAATGCACATACGGTCACTTATAAGAACGCCTGATTCGAAACGCATGTTATATCTACGTCTACACATGCGCGCTCACCAGGGGCGGAAGCAAAGGGGGGCTAAACCTGGCTATAGCCCCCCCCTTTTTCTCATAAAACTGCAACAAGTTAATAATTCACCCTTTAGTTGAATTTTTTTTTTTATTTAGTCCACCAGTCAAAGGAATTTAGTCCACCACCTCCATCATATTAGTCCACCAAAGTTTGGCAAGTGACTAAAGCGACCAGCTGTCCAATACAATTAGCCAAAGCATCCAAGCCCAATTACGTGTCCAACCTATTTTAATCTTCCATATTCTAATTTTCTAAGCATTTGTTGACTGTCGGTACTTGAATACAGAACAGAGAGAAAGAAAGTGAGCGAAATTCGTGGCTGGAATTCAATGGAATTATGAACAATCATTAGTAATAGGTAAGAATTTTTCTTCTTTACTTCTTGATGATCAACATGTGAATCAAGAGTAATTCTATAAGTCTGTAATTCCTAAAAGCTATTTCGTTAATTCGTTTTGTGTTAAATTAGGTATTTAGGTTTTACTGATTTTGAATGAAGTAAAAACTCAAGGTTGTTAATTGTTTTCTAGGGTTTGAATGTTTCTTTGGGGTTGATTCTAATTGAGAATTAATTTGTGTTGATGTTTATTATTGATTATTGAAAATTGAAATTTTCATTAAATAGTAATTATAGGGTTTGGGTTTTCTACTTTTAGACTTCTAATTGAGAATTGAATTGATGAAAATTGAAATTATTGAAATTGTCTATTGTTATCATATCCTAATTGTATTTTGTATAACAAGTTACTTGTGATGCTTACAGCTTACTACATGTTGCAATGTCTACTCCTTGTCAAGGGGCTAAACGTGGAAGAGCTACTAATACTATGCATAAATTTTTCAAAACTGTTGAAGCAGCAACTAGTAATGTGCCTTTTTCGTCTCCATCAACTGCTAGAAATCATGAAGTTCCAGTTGTAAATTGTGAACATGAAGAAGTTGAGGGTACTCAAAGAACTGTTGAAGTTGAGGGTGTTCAAAGAACTGATTTTGAAGAAGTTGAGGGTACTCAAAGAACTGATGGAGTTGAGGGTGTTCAAAGAAATGATTTTGAAGATGTTGAGAATACTCGAAGAACTGATCTTGAAGAATTGGAAACTCGAAGCGTACCTGAAGTTGCCGATAGTGCGTATGTTACTTCTTTAGAACGGGATCCTGGATTACGTATACCAATAATGCAGCATCCGGCTAACAAACGTGATGAAGTTCGCCGAGCTTATCTAAAAATGGGGCGTATTAGAATAAAACTTGCTAAGTATCCAGGTACTCCAATGGGAATCCAAGACCGTCGATTTTCTGCGAAGTGGTTTGATGAATTTCATTGGTTAGAGTATTCTAAAGCTAAAGATGTTGTGTTCTGTTTCTATTGCTATTTATTTGAGAAAAATCCACCAAGAAGACCAGAGTATACTTCTGAAGGTTTTAGAAATTGGCATAACGTTAAAAATGGAGCTAAATGTGCATTTTTGGCACACATGGGAAGTAGCAATTCTGTACACTTCACATCTGTAGAAGCAGGTGAGAATTTAAAGAATCCATCGCAACATATTTCCACTATTATCCATACACAGTCGATAGAGATTATACGGAGAAACAGGTTAAGATTCACAATATCAGTTCAATGTGCCATGTGGTTAGCTTTTCAGCAGTGTCCTTTTAGAGGACACGATGAGTCGAAAAATTCAAAGAACCGTGGTAATTTTCTTGAGATGGTTAGATTTTCCGCCACACTTAATGACAAGGTGAAAGAGGTTGTCTTAGAAAATGCTCCCAAAAATTCTACTTATACGTCGCCTGCTATTCAAAAAGAGATTTTGAATATTGTTTCTAACGAAATCAGAGACAAGATTCGTGAAGAAATTGGAAATAGGAAATATTGCATACTTGTGGATGAATCTAAAGATGCTTCAGATAAAGAGCAGATGGTTCTCGTTTTGAGGTATGTGGATAGTGATGGGTATGTTCAAGAACGTTTTTTCGATATTCAGCGTGTGAAAAACACTTGTGCCGTAACTCTCAAAAAGGGTATAACTGATATTCTTAGTCGTTATAATCTTCCCATTGAAAACATGCGAGGACAAGGTTATGATGGTGCTAACAATATGCGAGGTCGAGTAAATGGATTAAAAGCTTTGTTTCTTAAAGATTGTAAATATGCATACTATGTTCATTGTTTTGCACATAGGCTACAGTTAGCTCTTGTTCAAACAGCTGAAAAAAACGGTAGACTTTGGGACTTCTTTTCAATGTTAAATAATATTGTTAATCTTGTCACTGCTTCTCCACTGCGTTTAGGATCTTTCCAAGATGCTCAAGAAGATGATATTAACCAAAGGTTGGCTAATGGTGATCTTGAGACAGGTAGAGGGGCTAATCAAATAGGTACGTTGCCAAGAGCTACTGATACTCGCTGGAGTTCTCATTATGGTTCTGTATGCAGTTTGATTGATAAGTTTGATGCAGCTTATACAACTATTGAAGATATTAGTACAAGTGATCCTAATGAGACATGTGGGGTAGGTCAAGCACAAAGTACTTTAGAAAAAATGCAAGAATTTAAATTTGTTTTTGTCTTGCATCTAGTATATAAGATAATGGGATACACTGAAATACTATGTCAAGGACTTCAAAAGAAAACACAAGACATAGTAAATGCCGTGGCTTTAGTTTCGAACACTAAACTTTTACTTCATAAATTAAGATCAGATGAAGATGGTTATCGACTTTTTATTGAAACAGTGTGCCTATTTTGCATTGAACATGGTATCGACATCCCTGATATGACTGCACCTTATATGCAAGGTACAGGTCGTTCTTGCCAGCAGCGTGATAACATTACTATAGATCATCATTATCACCATGATATTTTTAATGCTGCAATTGATCTTCAGATCGCGGAATTAGTTGGCAGGTTTCCTGAGGATACAATGGAGTTACTTGTTCTTTGTTCATGTTTGGATCCTCGAGAATCTTTCAAAGCATTCAACGTAGATAATCTTTGTACTCTAGCTGAGAAGTTTTATCCTCTAGATTTCAGTCGACAAGAGGTACATACTTTGAGAAATGAATTATACCACTATGAGCAAGATGTAGTCAAGCATGCTGGTTTTAAGAGCTTATCAACTGTTGCTGAATTATGTCGACGGCTAGTGGAAACAAGAAAGACAGAAGTTTATCCTTTAGTTGACAGGCTGATTCGTCTTATATTAACTCTTCCTGTTTCTACAGCAAGTGCGGAACGATATTTTTCAACAATGTCAAATGTTAAATCAGCTCTCCGCAACAAAATGGATGCAAACTTTCTTAGAGATTGCATGATGATAAACATTGAAAGTATCCTTGCACGAAAAATCAGTATTGATCGGATAATTGATTTGTTTATTGCTCGAAAGGATCGAAAAGTAAAACTAAAGGAATAGATGATGATCTAAATGATGGTTGATGGGTTTTGTTGGTAAATCTGTGATTTTTTTGTATATTTGTATCAACCTGAATGACTATTAATGAAAACTTTTTTTGTATTGATGGTGTTCACTTTAGCTCAATAATAATGAAGGTTTCCTGAAAAAGATCAGTTGAAATCAAACTTTGGTCAGTCACCTGACGAGTTCATTGTTATCTTAGAATGCAGGTTGCTTTAAAAGAATGGACGTTTCAACAACCATGATGGAAGCAAGGGTGGCTGCACTTTCTGCGATAAAATGGTAACACTCTTGTTTTGTATCTCACAAACTACTTTTTCTGCCATTCTCTACCATACTAGCTCACAGTAACAATATTGTAGCGGAAAAATTTTTTTTTAGCCCCCCCCTTTCTAAAAACCTGGTTCCGCCACTGGCGCTCACTATAGTTACGCCCCACCATTTTTGGTTATAGTCCGTGTCGGTGCCCAAATGTAGTCCCAAACCCTAGAAAACTGGACTATATATGGGTTTAGTCTCGCTCACTGTGTTTGAATTCACGACCAAATTTGGTTATAGTTTCCAAATTTGGTCGTGACTGTGGTTGCTCTCAGGGGGTATATTTTAAGTTTTTAGGGTTTAATTTTTGGCACATCAATTCAACCTGCGGAGGAGGTTGGGTTGACGTTTTCACGCGTCAAAAACATACTAGTTTATTTTCATTATCCAAAAAAGTACTAGTTCATTTTCATTATCCACTTAAAATATACCCCTTAGGGGTATTTAAATAAACTGGACAGGGATATTTGTAAAAGCTTTATATTTTAGGGGTATTTAATTAATGTTCCCGTTAATCGATCACAGTATAATGTGCCCATGTAGATCCATTATTTCTTAGTGGAATAGCTAGAAAAATGAATGAGAATTATTGTAGCATATTATATGAGGTCGTTAATCTAATTCCATTAAGCTTCTCTTAAATATAGCCCACACATATTTATTAACCATAACCTAAAAAATAAAACCAAAAACCAAACAAGTTTTAATCTTCTATTAACAATTAAAATTAAATCTCACTCTACCTCAAAATCAAAATAAACCCTAATTTTTTTTTCTTAATCATACCGAATATTAATTATCCTTGTTCGTTCAGTATTCCCACAAATTGAACAATGACATATAAACCCAAATCAGCGAAATAAACTTTAATTTTAATTTTCTCTAAAATAGTTTTTACATAGCCATGATTACATTAAGATTGATTGTGGTGCATATTTTAACTGTTCTTTTTTTAAAAAAATCCACAACAATATCAATCAAATGAAATTAACTAACGTTTTGTTTTTTTCCTAATACCACTCTCCTAGAACTCCATAAACATAAACTATCAAAAAAGTTATCTAAGATGATTTTTTTTATTCTCAATCATGATTACACTAAAATTGATTTGAGGTATTGGTTATTCTTCAAAAATATTAATTATATCAAATATCTTATATAAACTTAATTAGATAATTAGTTTTTTTTTCCTATTGATGTTGATCTTGGGATTTAATTTATTTTGGGCTATAAATAATAATTATATACTATTTCAGCTAGTGCTTACTAAACAACTTTTACTGCCCCAGCATCTCCTATTCTTCCAAATTTGATAGACTATATCTAAGTTCCTTTTAAATTCTTTAGTTTGACCTTAGTTTCTCCTATAGATTTAGTAAACTCCTACATCAGATTCTTCTTAAATCTACAAGAGGTCGTGGAACAAATTACTCTCTTTTGAAATGAAATTGAAAACACAGTGAGTTTTAGTTGGTTTATGAATGAATAAAGAAGGTGTAAACGTGTATCTTAGGGGGCAACATTTTTACTTTTGCTTCTAGGCAGCAAAGTCTCAGGTCCGGCCCTTTTAATAAATGTATGAGCCTATTTTAGAGAAGCCTTCCAATAACGTTGCACTGTCAGTTGATCACCCTCAGCTCGATGATCATATAAATTTCATTATGCTGGATTTTTGGACACCAGATATTTTAATCGACGCCCCACTTATAGTCTCTTGGCATGGCGGCTTTGGGCGGACTTTATATTAGCGCCCCATTAAGGTGCTATTTCAAGTAACGCCTGACAATCAGACCCACACATAAAAATGGAGTGGTCTCCACAAAAATCGTTTGTTAGAAAATTGGGTCGAATCTCGCTAAACTCTAAGACCTAACGAATCAAGCCCTTCAGGCCCAACAAGCCCGGTCTAATCTGCTCTAATTTAGGGGTGAGCATGGGCCGGTATGGACCGGTTTTTACCTCATCCGCATCCAATCCAATCCACTACGGATTTCAAATTTGGCATCCTCATCCAATCCACATCCAACGGATTTGCATCTAATGGATGCACGAATGAACGGATTGGGTGCGGATAATCCAATGGATTTGTGTTAGTTGAAATTTATAAGGAAAAAATAAAACCAATGTAGATGAATTCTTATAGAACCTACACATTTTATATATGTGTATAAATATAGAAGTTCAATTTTTTTTTAAGACTAGAAATACCCCCACTTCATCCCGTCAAGAAAAACATCGTAATTTTTCTTTATTTTAGTTCACTTTATGATCGTCAGACGCTTTTCCATCGTATAGTAGGTGATCAATTATAACAAGATCGTACGGTGAATTTGCAAGAAAGGGGTAAACTGTCGATGCAACAAAACAGTTCACAAATTCAATTGAATTTTGATGTCTTTTTCACTACGACAAATCAGGGTGTATTTGACAGGGCCCCTTTGAGAAATTTGATAAGGCACCCCTGTCAATTTATTTTTGACATGCCAAGGCTATCAAAATAAGGTAAATCAGTCAGGCCCTTATTGGGCTTCATTTTTGACGGGGCATTCATTTCTGCTCGATTTCATTTCAGAAAAAATTGATGTCTCTTCTTTCGACTTCCTCTAAAGAAACGAAAAAAACAATGAAACCCTAGATTTTGGTTTCAATCTTCTCTGGTGGATTTGATTCAGTCGGTGTTTAATTCCAATCTTTATCTCGATTTCGTTCGGAGTATTCTCATCTCAGATCCGATACACTTTTATCCAATCTTCATCTCGATTTCAATCTTATCTTTCCCAATATTCTTCTTCTGCTTTACCTCCGTAGAAAAAGTATTTGATCCTGTGAAACCAGCTAGTGTCGATGGAGCAGCGGATCAGAGATTTGAGGTATTGTTTGTGCTCAGTCATTTCGCAAACATTTCATCACCAAGTTTTAGGGTTTATCATTGTGATTCAACTGACCTTTTAATCATTTGATCTGATTTTAAAGTTGATTTCAGATTCATAATTAGTGAATCTAAATCTACATTACCCATTCGATACATTTGAAGGGGAGCTACTTTCGGATTTGGAACTATTTAGAATTTATATGTTATAAAATTGATTTTCATAGATTTAATTGAATGATTGATGTAAGTTTTCCTACAATCGCAACAAGATAATATGGTTTTCAACCTCTAATTATCGATAAATAATGCATTGAACTTTCCTTGGTTGTTCCTGGATATGTTCTTAAGTTACAACTGTTTAGAAACCTCAATCAAAGTTTTAAATGCAACCAACTCAATTCAAAGGTAAGTCTTTACTTTCTTTTCAATTATTTACATGATACTTGTATTACAGTGTATGTTCTTAGATGTGCATCTGGACTTGGCATGTAATTAGAAGTGTATCTTTGATGCCTTCAGGGGAAATACAAGTAGACTATGAGATTGATTGATCTGATGGAGAAGAGGGTGGTTATAGAAGATTCGATGCTGGAGGGTACATTACAGTACCAATATGGTCAAACTAAGTGTTCAAATTCATCAAGGTATCATATTTGCATCCATCTCAAATCCAATTATTATTCTTCCACTCCTCCAATCATGTTGTTTTCATATCATTCTGTTTAGGTAAATGCTTAGTAAATTTGCTAGTATGAATTAAAACGTTCTCTCTTAAAATTCTGATGGTCCATTGGGATTGATCTAATTGTTTTTCCCACTAGATTCACCAAAAAGGATCTTTAAGACCTCACTTTTCTATCGAATTTGTGATTCATGTGTCCTACCCGTTTGAGTGTCGGTGCATTTTTATCATATCTATCCAGAACTGAACCTTACAATTTTCTTCGGTATCTCATGAATATATCTCTACCTCAGCTTCCATAAATGGCGAAGATGTTGTTAAATGGCATTGAGCAAGAGATGCACTCTCTAGTAGAAGCATATGATATCATAGACATCTCTGATCAGCTATTCTATAAAGTATAAGATAAGTTTTCATTGAACTTCTTTTTACTTTGATTATTTTATGTATTCCTTTTGGCAGCTGAAGTTCTTTTCTGGTTATTTGTCTCCTCTTAGCAATGTAAGCAAAAGGACTTGATCAACCAGTGTTGATCAAGCTCAGTTCTTGATTATGAGGTTGATTTGAGAATTTGCATGTTGATTTCTACTGTGATTTTTTTATTTTATCTATCAAGTGTTAATCTGAGTGATTTTGGTATTTGCATAAATGTCTCGTACTAAGTAAACTGCTCGTAAGTCAACTGGAGGAAATGAACCAAGGAAGAAAATGGCTACCAAGGATGCATGTAAGTCTGCACCAACTACTGGTGGAGTTAAGAAGTCCCATAGATACCATCTTGGAATTGCTGCTCTTGGGTAAACTTTCTCTTACCTTCATTTTGGTCTGTTGTTTTAATAATTTTAATTTCAATTTTTTGATCCTCAATTGTTACTTTGATTGTGTTAATTACAGTGAAATCCACAAGTATATAAGAGTACGGAACTGCTGATCAGGAAACTTCCATTCCAGAGACTTGTTCGTGAAATTTCCAAGGACTTCATGGTATAAAGATTTTGCTGGGGACCTGGAGAGTACTATCATGAAACTGGAAGCAAGCAACTCCCTGTTGGCATTTGAAAGTGCATAAAGATGTTTCTCTAGGCTTACCTATTCCTTCCTTAAATCTTTTATATAGGAAAAACAAGTGATAAGGAAAAGATATACATGACAATATGACATGGAGTGTATGTTAAAGGAGTTGTTGGTATTTTTCGATCTCCATATTCGTAGCTTATTATTTATTATAATTTTGATTGTAAGCTGACTAGATGTTTTGAATTGAGGTGCTGCATAGGAGGTGAATTCATCTCGGCTAGTAGAAGTCTAGAATCTTCATGGGAAAGGATTAAAATTCTGAAGAAATTATCTGGATTGCAGGTCAAAACTCTTTGTGGATATTTCTTAGTACTTTATATGATTATGCAAACAAAAATCTTTTGTCAAACCCAATCTGCTCTATTGGTTATTTATGTGATTTTTATTTTTTCTTTTAGTGGTTACTGTCATTATCTAACTACTATATTTATAGGTTATTGTGTCTAATTGAAATATCCAACATAAATTCGTGTTGCTGGACCATCCACTACACCAAATTCTGGGAATAGCAACCTAGATTTGCAACATCTATAGGGCAGTTGCTAATTAGCAACATAAAAATGATGTTGCTAAATTTTAGGAACTGCTATTTTATGTTTCTACTCTCGCAACAGCGAGGATTCTGTTGCTACTAGCAACAACGGAGATTATAAGCATGCGATTCACATGCTTCCAGGTAACACTTTTGAACTCTTTTTATGCCCATATTTTTGATATGCTTTTTGAGTCTCTGATATACTTACACCCCCTTGACCCATTGACTTTAGATCTACTTGTTCCCATCGAAGAGATAAGTTTCACAATCCCTCTTTTATTTCTTCTTCCTTTCTCTCAGAGCAAAAGACTCGAAGAAAAGAAAACCAAAACCAAAAAAATCATGCTGCTTCATTTGCTCTTTCCAGTTCGATGATTATTATGCTGATGGTGAACTTAAGACATATAATATTGAATTCATGAAGGTCGGATACCTTGTTCGATCTCATCTGAGTAAAAAAATTAATTTTTCTAGATCTCGTTCTTTATTTTGCTTTCTTTATGATCTTTATTTTGGTTTCTTTATGATTCAAGTTTAATATTTCTTCATGTTATTTGTCTTCGATCATATTCATGATTTTATTTTATGTCAGTAGTCTTTGGATTCATAATATTGAGTTTTTCCCCTAACAAATTAGGGTTATGATTTAGGGATTTCTGGTTTTAAAGGTATTTAGGGATTTCTGTTGTATTGTTAAAAATCTGTTGTTATGTTTAATTTTGCGTTTTATATCTAGGGTTAGATTTAATTTGTTGTTCATATGTAAGTTTTGCTTATGTTTGAATGGGTTTTACATTGTAATTCATCATAAGGTATTGTTAAAGATGATTAATTTTAATTGTTATGTTTCAGGAAAAGATGTTGTTCAATTTGAAGTTAGTAGGGATGAATCTTTTCATCAGGGTCTTGAAGAAAACTCATTTTGGTATGATCAACATGTCATTCTGAGTAGAATAACCAGTTACGGATCAACGCAAGTGTATGTGAAGGTCGTGGACTCACTATAACTTATTGATCAAATTATGAAGCAGGGGAACGTCTTGTGCTGCCAACTTCACAACCTTACAAACTTATGCAACAGTTAAAAGTTCATATTTTTGTCAGTACTGAGAACATCTAGTAGCCACAGCTAGAGTGTAGCGCCCCCTAAGCTAGCAGCTGACTAATCCAAGAATTTAACTAAATAAAGAGGCACTAAGAATCCAAATTAAACACTTAAATTTCAATTAAGAAATCTACTACAAAAACTTAACCCAAAGCTAACCCCGCTCAGAAAAATATATACAAGAACTTCTTTCCAATGATACATATAAAATAGTCATTTGGTTTACAAATAGAATATACAACATAATGAACATATCAGAATATAATCAACTAAAGAAGTTAACTTCTCGGAGCTTTCGCTGCACAACTCTGATCTGTCACTGAAACTGAAAGTGGGAATGGGTGAGCACATCATTCCTAAAAGTGGTGCCCAGTAGAAATAACAACAATGCAGGTTTTATCGAAAGTCGGTAATACAACGAAAGACAATAAAACATAACGTAGAAACTTTTTCATAGACATTCATAAATAACAGTAAACATCCATGTATGAGATGTGTGTTGCCGCACATAAGGGAAGAATAATATTGTGGTGCATCGCCCTAGCAATAATAATATTGCGGTGTATCTCCCTAGCCATAGAATATTGTATATATATAAAGGAAGAATAATATTGCGGTGTATCTCCCTATCCATAATTATATTGCGGTGTATCGCCCTAGCCATAGAATACTGATATTGTGTCGGCACACATCTCATACCACACAGAGCACACAAAGATATGCATGAATTTCACAACACAAAGATTAATTTTTAAAACAATAAGAATACAAGAGAATTTGTTATCGATTCCCACCTCTTTTGATGACAAGCCTTGCCTACCTCGAGATCCGTAATCTACTGGTTCATCTTTGAAACGATCGTTGTTAATAAAGAGTAATTGTTAATCACACAAGCACTCTAAAATATTAGCCAAAATGCTCATACAAGGTTCATAACGTAATTTCATACAATTCTCTAGTTATAGGCTAAGTGAAAAGACTAATGGTTCCAGTTTTATTAATGGTTCTATAACCTGGAAATAAGTAATTTTGGTATAAAACGATAGATGCTTATCCAAATGGGGTCAAGTTGGGTATCATCGGAAATCCCTCGAAAACCCCTACATCTTTCAAGAAGGAACCGAAAGCTAGTTCGGATCATAAAGGGTCCAAAACATCAAAATATTATTTCTGGCACTATGCCCAAGCCCATTGGGCCTGACTCGCGACTACCCGCTAACCCGGCCCATTAAACCATTACCTGACCCATCGGGTCAACCATGACCCGACCCGTAAACCCGGTTCACAACCCATTTTGGTCTGAGTCACACCGAGTCAGATGAGTCAGAATCTGACTCGGTCATCATCTTCACAGTACTCGGAAAATATTCCAAGTGTTGGGACACTAAAAGCAGTGCATGTGATCAACTTGTAAGGTCTATACAGATTTCTTTACAAATCCAAAAGTATCAAACCAAGGTTATTTTAAAAAAAGAGGTTACCATATACAAATTTAACGTACTGAATATTTCCCATATCTAACTCTAAACTATCTAACAAGTCCCCTACATATTGATGCTCGTGACTGTTTTTACATCGTTTCAGCATCGTCAACTAGTTTTCGGTCAACCGTATCTCACTCGTTACGCAACCAATTTACACAATCTTTACATAAACGGAATCCTCATCCGGCGTACTACAAATTATGTTTATAGAGATAACTCTAAATCAATCTCTTAGGTACCTAATTATGTCCATACATATAGGTCAGTGAACAAAATACCATTACATAAAATCATGATTATCAAAGTTATAAACTTAATTGTTTCTCAACTATTTCTATATCAAACTCATACCCAAATCATCAAACATATACTAGAATCAATTAAAAAGGTGTACCTTGATTAATTTATCAATTTTCCATCATCTCTAACATCTTTTGTTAAACTCCTTTCTTTTTACATCTTGATCAACACCACTAAGAATTCTTATATCTACCAATGTAACTCAATATTTTCTCTAAATCCTAAACTCTCATCTTTAATGAGTTTCTATATCTTAATCATATAGTTTTGCCTCTACAAATCATAGAACTCTCATACTATCAACCATAGAACTCTCAATCATCACTACTTCCTTGTTTACGAGTTCACACAAACCATATACTCTCTTGCCAAAACCCACAACGAGAACACCTCCACCTTAAACTTGTGTGACTCGACTCTAAGAATAAACTATCACCTAACAGCAGCTACTCTATCAAACAAAATACAATAAGAAGATAAACTTAAAACCAAAAGAATCTATTCCATTAATTAAAGGGAAAAATATATTTTGGTCCTTTTTTAGGTGGGCCCATGTCTGTTTAGTCCTTTGGTCAAACGCCTTTACTGTTTGGTCCATAATTATTAAAAATATTTAAATAGACAAAAATACCCTTCCGTGTTATTTATTATTTTGTAGCAGTTCTTCCGTGCAAAAAAAAAAACATACTTCATTCTCAGGAATGAATTCCATACAAAAAGCTAAAAAAGACAGACTTCATTCCCAGGAATGAAGTCCATACAAAACCCTAAAAAAAAAGACTTCATTCCAGGAATGAAGTCCATACAAAAACCTAAAAAAACATATTTCATTCCAGGAATGAAGTCCATACAAAAAGCTAAAAAAAAAGATTTCATTCCAGGAATGAAGTCCATACAAAAAGCTAAAAAAACAGACTTCATTCTAGGAATGAAGTCCATACAAAAACCTAAAAAAACAGACTTCATTCCAGGAATGAAGTCCATACAAAAAGCTAAAAAAAAAAGATTTCATTCCAGGAATGAAGTCCATATAAAAACCTAAAAAAACAGACTTCATTCCAGGAATGAAGTCCATATAAAAACCTAAAAAAGATAGACTTCATTCCAGAAATGAAGTTCATCTTAAGCAACAACATCATAAATAATCTTTTTCTTCTTCTTCGTCATACACAGCAGTAGAAAAATGTGTTTCTTCTTCTTCGTCTTTTACACAGCAGCGGAAAAATGTGTTTCTCAATTAGAACTACCCATTTTACTTATTTAAGTTATATTTGTCTCCCTTATGCTCTAAAGCTATATCCTTGTATCTGAAAGAAAAATATGCTACTGCTTTACGGCATCCTCCAGTTAGCTGATGGATGGGTTGTGAGAGTTGAATAAAGGAAACTCGGAGTATATTGATGTTCATTGTCTTTGGTATTCTTAAATTAGTTTGCAGGCTTATTTATGCTGGAAAACAACTTGTTGATGAAAAAACTACCAAAGACAATGACATCGAGGGGGTGTTCTGTTCTTCTTTTAGTGCTCTCCTTGAGGGGTGGTCTTTAAAGCTTTTTTTTTTAATATGGGAATGATGTATATCAGATTGTTCATGGGAGTACTTTCAAACTAGCTATGCTATATTTAGATTTTTGTTTATCATGAAGTTTATTCCATTATTCTTGTGAAGTTTATCATTTTACCACTGCTCTTCCACTGCCTAAAGACTTATTAGAAAAAAAGTGAGATTGGTTTTGAGTGGGTTTCTTTCTTTCTTTTATTCTTTTTTATGTTGAAGATAGTATGAAGGGGATCACTCAGCAGCCCACATCAAATGTGAAAGGTTAAACTGGATCTTGGATAAGAAGAGGTGCTACACTTTCACTTCCATGTTTACTTTTTTATTCTGTCACATGTAGCATCTTAGGAGTCATCTTATGTGAATCATTATCATCTTCGACTTGAGATGGATAAATATGAGGCTAAGATGACTATGGATAAACTATTTGAAACTTGTAAAATATATTTCTTTATCACAATATTTACTTAAAGTATATTGGTCTATGAATGTAGTATCTTCTGCTTTATACTAAAGTTGTTTGTCTTTATTGTTCGGGTCATGTTTCTGTGATCTTTGAAGAGTAACTAATGTAAGTTATCGGTTAGTTAGATCATTGGATTTGTTTTATTGTTTACCAAATTGGGTATATCTGATTTTATTTGAAATTTTTTCATTTTAGTTAAAGAAGACATCGAAAAGATGGGAGGCACAGAAATTGTCAAGGGTCTTTGCTGGAGAAGCCCTATGATAATTTTGTCTTATCTGCTTTTAGGTATGCGTAATTGGTATATTTTTGTATCTAACGTTTTATTCTTTGTTTAGACTTTAGTACTTTCTTTTTTTTAGTAATGCGTTGTGTTATCTAAATTGGGATGCTTGTAATAAATTTTCGAGTTTAACTTTACCTATTCTTTTTTATTCGCATGATCTATATACCATGGATCATCATTGTTACTTGAACTGTATTCGTGGGTTTGAACTACGGATTGTGGTGGTGGTGGTAGAGGAAGTAACGGAGGTATAGAGATGATGAGAGATGGACCATGTTGTGGTGGTGATATCACATATGTGTTTGAGTAACCATGTAAATAAGGGTATTCTAGTCCTTGTCAAATAAAATTACTAAATCGGTAGAATTAGTGTGTCAATTACGATTTCCGCTCTCCTCGGATAATTTTTTGCTCTCCCTTTAATAAAAATCTAGATCAAATTGCACATAGTGATACATATTCATCTCATTCAAAAGTACAAAAGAATTGCCACTTGCTAGCTCAATATAGTGAGAAGAGTTGAAGGAAAACAATACTCATATAATAGTTCCCCCAATTTCGGCTGATTAATTAATTCCAGATTCATTTTATAAAGTTACAAGAAACAAGTACCAGTATTATGATTTTCTACTAGAGTATCCCTTGTTCTCTTTACCAACTAATGATCGAGCAACAAGCCTCACCATTTTAAAGACGAATGAGAACTTAGAGGTCACAACACATATTAAGAGCATATACCACCAGATGGCTGACTAGAGTTGAGTCTAATATTATTGTACATATCCACTAGATGGTCGCGAGCGGGTGAGCCTACCAAGAAATAAGGCTTGATGATGGTAATAAGTTGACTTTACCTGGCAGGCAATACAAGTCCTCCTCTCGTGGGCATTTCCACAGATAACTAATGTACACAATCCTAATTTGTACAGAACCGGTAAAGACCAAACACTTTGAGAATGCAAGAGATTAGGATTACTAATCTATAAGATGAAATTAAGCCCTAAACCTAATTTAAGAATTTAGCAAGCAACCAAACAAAAATAATGATGGAGAAAGAGAGAGTGCTTACCATCGATTATGTGGGTTCCTTCATAAGAATGAACTGCTTTAGAAACAAAAACAATGGTTCAATGATTGAGAAACTGAAACACAGATGGAAGAACTTGAGTGGTAAGAATTACTCAAGGCTTAGAAGATCATTTTGTAGCTTTGAAGAGTGACATAAAAATAGAAATAGGAAGGCCGTTCTCCACCTATCGTCATCGAAGGTATAGAATCATAACATAACAAAAAATAATAAGAGTAACGAAATATTTCAAAACGAACTCAACTTTTGTAAAAAGATGGGTTTACGATTTTCGGAATTGGCATAAGGAGAATTGATTTTCTGAAACTGATATGGTTTGTATTTACCCTTGGTTTACCTGAAATCTTCTAAAAACTTACACCCTCCATTCCATTTTAGATGATGTTTTTGGAGTTTTCACGTAGATTAAGAAATGGAGAGAGATATGAAGATTTTCCATATATACCCTTGAGAAAAGTCTTCAAATATTAAATGATATTAGTGCATTTAAAAATAAACTTATAGTTCCAAGACAAAATGTAAGGGTTTTATCGGTAGTTTTGTGGAAAAATATGAAAACTTTCAAGTATTATGGAACAAAAAAATAACCCTAAAACATCATCTAAAATGGAACGGAGGGAGTAGTAAATATGCGGCCAAATTTCAAAATGAAAAAAATGCGGAGGGATATTTTTGTCTTACCCTGGCTTTGACAATATTTTCACCCTGGCTTAAGAGTTGTGGGATAGCTTTTACTACTTCATGAATTTGATTCTCCGTATTTTGGGTGTGGATTCAGCCAGGGGAAGCGTCATATGGATGGTCGTGGTTTGAGATATAGAACTTGATAGTAATATGGACAACAAATAATGTGTATGCGTCAGATGGATGGTCATGCTTGGCACTTAGTAGGAACTTGAATTCTTTGATGCCATTTTGAATGGATCAAGTCTTTGAGCAGTGGAATCTAATAAAAATGTTACCTAATGGCATAGTATTCATTCAAGAGGATAAAACACAGCTTGGCTAACTTAGCCCGTGTAAGTGGTGGTCCAGATTTGTCTAGAGAGAAGATAAATCTATGATCATGGTTTGTTCAACTTAAATATTAATTAGTATAAGTGTTTTATTAATTGGTGTCTCATTAATTTTTCATGATAAATGATTTATTAGTTTTACATCATAAATATCCCTTAATTAATATTAATACATAATTCCATCAATAAATAATTTTGACAAAAATTATTTCAATAGATATTAGTGGTGGCGGTGGTAGTAAAAGAAGAAGTAGGTGGTGGAAGCGGTGGCATGTGTTACTAAGTGGTGGAGGCAGTAACATTAGTTTTGGTGGAAGAAATAGTGGCGTTGGATGGTTTTAATGGTGGTAGTATTGGTTTTTTCTTTTTAAATCAAAAAAAAAAAAACATGACGGGTAACATTGAATAGTGAAAAATATAATTGGTTGTTTTTGACACGATCAATAAATGCGGGTAAATTTTCTTTTTGGGATGATACCAAATCATATAAGACAAAACAGTTGTTTATGGTACCACTACTATCTTTGATAACCGTTCGTATGCATGATTTTCAGTATTAACAAAAAACGTATAGTTGAATAAATTAATTGACGACCTAAGTTTGTTAAACCTAAACTTTATACATGACATCTGGGATTGAAAGTTATGAGTGTGCCCAATATTCTACGAGGGATGGGAAGTGGTGGTGGTGGAGAAAGAAGTGATATCTGGTGGTTTTGTGGGAAGATTTGCTGAATGTATGGCCCGACAGAAGAATGTACGAGGAAAGGATTAAATCAAAGGATTATTCTTCTTCTTCTCGTGGGTGGAAACTGATCCTTCCTTACGAAGTCCCAATTGGTAAATTTTCCTTTATTAATTCAATTGGTTGCATATTTTTGGTTTTCTACATCTATGTATTTGGATGCCCAATTCTTGGTTGTATGCTAATAATTAGTGCTGAATTTTACTGTATGTGTACCACTTAAGACTATGTTGTTGTTTTCATAACTATCATATTCTTTTATAAGCTTGTAATCACCTTTTCATGTGAGGGGAATGGATTAACGATAAGAGAAACACCCTTAACACAAACCTAGCTCGAACCATTTGGGACATCGTAAGGAAACTGCGGATTAATGGATTTATAGATTACCTTCTGTAAATACTTTCAGTTTCCAATACTTGCAACTTCTTATCATATTATGACATTATGCTCTGCTTTTCAGATTCAATTCACAGGAAAAATTTGTGGAATTATTTTGGAACAGGATATCGTCATTTCTCATTCATAAGGTATGTATTTTTCTGCAATTTGAATCCTTATATTTAGTGTTGGACTATGAATCATCTAAAGTTGTTGGACGATTCTTTTCTTTAGGTTTTAAGGTATCTTTCAGTTATATAAGCAAATCATTAGCACTAGAATATATATACCCTGAATTTTGAAGTATTATTACTTTCTTTATTTGTTATCTCTGACTATATGTATCTGTGACAGGTTTTTCATCATCTTGGTCGTATTTACTATACAAGAATTCACCATCCTCGTGTGATCATCCTCTCAAAGCAAAAATAATTTGCTGCATTCTGATTACTGATCACTGTAAGAGATTGTAACATTTTGTTTCTATATGTAATCCTTAGAAGATAAAACAAACATAGTAGCACCAGCACAATGTAAGAAACAAGAACATATTTGCATATGAAATCTTTCAGTTGTACAACTTGACACTTGATTTTCATAATGCAACCTGTAACATTTCCTTTATGTCATAAGTTCCCTGCTTTTTATTGTAGAGTATCTTTGAGGTGTAAACCTGTGTGAATGATATTTGTATGAGAACTATCATATTCACTTGCCGGATATAAGATAAATCAGGGATTTGCAGGGAACTGGGGTATTGCAGGGAACTGGGGGTACTTAGTTTTGACTAGGTCAACAAAGACTTGACCTCTCTTTTTTGTTGCGAAAAATTAGCAACGACTAGAATATGTTGCTAAATCTGAACCAGAACAACTATATCATGTTCCACTAAAATATATCCCGGAACTAATCTAAAATTAGCAACTGAGTAGCAAAAGTTTATTTCTGTTTCTATATTTTAATTTGGCAACAGCTGAATTTTGTTGCTACTGCCGCTGCTGACCAAAATTAGCAATAGAGCTAGAGTTGTTGCTAAAAACTGCGAAAGGGTGTTTAGCAACGGCAAAAATCTGTTGCAAGCCCGGTCATAAACATATTTAGTGATCCAATTCTTCTGAAACCATTGCCAAGTATGTAACTTACTTCTATTTTACAACTTTGTACTTGTCTTTTTTAAGTCATAGTTAAGTTTTTAAGTCATAGTTAAGTTGTTGAGCTATTACATATGGTATATTGGTTATGTATTTTGTTTGGAGATGATTTTGGGTGCTACTGGAAACAATTATTGGCAAGGTCTATGGAAGTCAGTTATTTCGTATTGATGAGCAGAATGCTTGTGGTGTGAACCTCGGCAGTTTGTGGATTCTAAAGAATAGATGATCCAGAAGACTAAGGTCAATTTCTTAGATCCTTTGAGCATAATCATATACATATATACTCAAACTTTTTATTAGGTGGTATGTGCATCATACGAAGATGCAGATCAGATTACAATTGATATTCAAAAGAAGAGAAACAATGAGCAGGGAAGGTAAAATATTCATGCTATGTGAAAGTTTGATTTCATAGAATAAGGGAAAGAGAAAACCCTTTCCACTCACATTTTTCCATTCTGCAGGAATTCTTGAGCTTGAGTTACTAACTAGTTGCATTCCCATCTCACATAGAATTACAGAGATGAGGATCAACACTAAGTTAAAGAAAGAGAAGGGCTGACTGAAGGATACAAGCACTGCTGCTGGTTGAGATATCTATTGTCTTTTTTTTCCATAGATGTTGTCTACTTTTTTGTATGTTACTTGGATAAATTTGTGAGACTGACTTTTGATAACATATGTCAATTTTTTTTGGATTTAAAATGTTCTCAGTTCTTTAGATTATTTTTTATTACAATTAAATAAAATGAAAAAAGACTTTCAAAGTGGACACCGGCAATTCAATATTTGGATTAATCGACAGGTGATGGTTGTCGATAATTATTGACAGGCAAAGCTAGTAATTTATTTTTGATAATTATTGACGGTAACTTACCATCAATTAGCATTTTCGACACCTTAAGTAACGACAGGCCATCCGACAGGCAAGGTTTGTCAATAATCTCTATTAACGACGGATCTAGCCTGTCGAAAAAGGTGATTTCTGGCATAGTGTTTCTCTTTCTATATACACAAAAATGGAGAATATGAAATGGCATTTATCATGGATATTAATATTCAGACTACCTCTTATATATTTCCCTCTGGATTAGCTATGCCTCTTACTAATCTCAGTCCGCACAAAAAATCTCTTTTTTACAATCTGTCCCTCTTAATTTGGATCTTAATTAAGATCTAATTCCTCCATTCTAATTTGGGTTCTTAACTACATATTTGCAGTGGAAATTACTGGTCAAAACAATCTTCAATTTCGTCTTACTCAGGTTTGATTATTTCTCTTTGATCGATGATGTAAGTTAATCAAATTAGGTTAAATTTCAGTAATTGTTTTTTTATAGCAGCGAGTTAAATTTAACTTTACCTCTTCTTTTTTATTCGCATGATCTATATACCATGGCTTATCATTGTTACTTGAACTGTATTCGTGAGTTTGAACTACGGATTGTGGTGGTGGTGGTAGAGGAAGTAATGGAGGTACAGAGATGACGAGAGATGTACCATTTTGTGGTGGTGATATCACATATGAGTTTGAGTAACCGTGTAAATAAGGGTATTCTAGTCCTTGTCAAATAAAATTACTAAATCGGTAGAATTAGTGAGTCAATTACGATTTCCGCTCTCCTCGGATAACTTTTTGCTCCCCTTTTAACAAAAATTTAGATCAAATTGCACATAGTGATACATATTCATCTCATTCAAAAGTACAAAAGAATTTCCACTTGCTAGCTCAATATAGTGAGCATAGTTTAAGGAAAACAGTACTCATATAATAGTTCCCCCAATTTTGGATGATTAATTAATTCCAGATTCATTTTATAAATTTACAAGAAACAAGTACCAGTATTATGATTTTCTATTAGAGTATCCCTTGTTCTCTTTACCAACTATTGATCGAGCAATAAGCCTCACCCTTTTAAAGACGAAAGAGAACTTAGAGGTCACAACACAGATTAAGAGCATATACCACCAGATGGCTGACTAGAGTTGAGTCTAATATTATTGTACATATCCCCTATATGGTCGCGAGCGGGTGAGACTACCAAGAAATAAGGCTTGATGATGGTATTTATGACTGTAATAAGTGGACTTTACCTGGCAGGAAATACAAGTTCTCCTCTCATGGGCATTTCCACAGATAATATACAGAACCGGTAAAGACCAAACACTTTGAGAATGCAAGAGATTAGGATTACTAATCTATACGATGAAATTAAGCCCTAAACCTAGTTTAAGAATTTAGCAAGCAACCAAACAAAAATAAAGATAGGTAAAAGAGAGAGTTGGGAAATTACCAGGCTTACCATCGATTATGTGGGTTCCTTCATAAGAATGAACTGCTTCGGAAACAAAAACAATGATTCAATGATTGAGAAACTGAAACACAGATGGAAGAACTTGAGTGGTAAGAATCAATTACTCAAGGCTTAGAAGATCATTTTGTATCTTTGAAGAGTGACATAAAAATAGAAATAGGAAGGTCGTTCTCCACCTATCGTCATCCAAGGTACTTGGAATTGGCATGAGGAGAATTTATTTTCTGAAACTGAAAATACCGAGAAAGAAATATGGTTTCTATTTACCCTTGGTTTTCCTGAAATCTACTAAAAACTTAGTAAATATGTGGCCAAATTTCAAAATGAAAAAAACGCGGAGGGATATTTTTGCCTTACCCTGGCTTTGACAATATTTTCACCTTGGCTTGTGTCACACCTTCAAATGCTCCAAGCAATTTTTCGCGAAGATATAACCCGGCAATACAGTGGTTCAGTGATCTCTTATCAACCAAATGTATTTCAGCCTTATAAGATTGTACCAATACAATCATCCAACTCTACCAAGAGTGTGCAACGGAAGACTAAATTAGATTTTCGCTACCAAACAATGTAGCCCATACTACAAAGAGGTTCTTGCCATGTTTATGCTTCACAGAATTGGGGGAGTATAACAAATCAACAGGAAACCAAAGCCAAACTCATAAGCCAACAAACTCACTTTTATTATCTTAAGGGGGAGATACAAAAACGTCCAACCAATGGACTTTACAAGCTTATTCTCTAAGCCTACGTAGCAATTACTCTCTACTGCCTAAATGGTTCCTCAACACTCGAACTATTGAACAACTTGTTTACAAGGGTTCTCTGGATATTTATAATGCCAAGAACCAGGGACAATCCATATGCAACTCTGTTGCACGCCCCATGAACAGCCATATGTCCATGGGAAGTTCCTTAACCGCCAGTTTCACTTATTAACTGCTAGCTTTAGTGTTGGCTTGCTCCATGGAGCCACACCTGTCCTCAACGGTTAGGATATGCCAAACTCGGTTATAAAGCACTTTATAACCGTATCTAACTTGCTCGCATGCTCGGCACACTAGAACTCAAGTCCCGCAACATCGCCACTTGCAACTCAGCTTGCACTTTCACCAATTATTGCTATTATGGCCTCGGATGCGCTATTATAGCTCGCATTGTGCACTTCTCATTTGAATTCCATCATTCAAGTATTATTCCAACTGAGTATTGACTTGATTAGTTCCATCTCCATGCTTCATATGTGTAGCGCCCCCTAAGCTAACAGCTGACTAATCCAACAAATTAACTAAATAAAGAGGCACTAAAATCTAAAACATGCACTTAAGCATTCAATTAAGAAATGCGATACAGAACTTAACCCAAAGCTAACCCCGCTTAGAAATATATATACAAGATCTCCTCTCAAATGATACATATATAATAGTCAATTGTTTTTTAAATAAAATATACAACATAATAAATATAACAAAAGTTAATCAACTAGCGAAGTCAACCCGTGAAGCTTTCACTGCGCAACCCTGATCTGTCACAGAAACTGAAGTGGGAATAATTAACATTTAACCTTCTAAGTAATCATAAGCAAGGTTTGGAAAACAATACATGTTTTTCCGAACACATTAAACAGTGACTAAGTCACTGAAATAATCATACATGTATATGGAAAAACTCTTTCTTCAAACAATGTATAATATGGTTGTAAATCCCTACCCGGCAATTCACACCTAATAGCTATGGATGCCACCAAGACCATGATGACCAATACTCTAAACAATAAAAGCTGAATTAAAGTAGGTATAAATGTGAAGGAGAGTATCCTATATACCACAAGTGGAAATTCTCATTTCCCATAACAATTCATATTGACAACAAAACAATACAAGTCCTTTCCACATCGTGGAAAGATTCACAGAATCAACAGGAATATCATAATGCATTTTTAACAAAACATGGAATGCAATAACAGACAATGCATGAGTTCGTTAATCATAAACTTTTATAAAAGCAACAATAATGAATACAAAGAGTCAAATGCATTCCCACACCTTTTGATGACAAGCCACGCCTACCTCGCGATCCACGATCCACTGGTTCATCCTTTGAATCGATCGTTGTTAATAATTAACTATTAATCACACAAGAATTCTAAGATTCTAGCCAAAATGGCTCGCACAAGAATTATACAAATCTAACTAATAGTCCTAAGCCCATTTACGTTTTTATACCCTTTTTATTATCTATTTTAAGACCATCTAAGGTTCTTCACATCTTCATAATCCATCTCTTGCATATCTAAAGATTTATCAATTCATTGGGTTGGTTCTCTAGTCCAATAGCTAAGTCTTATGAGTATCTACAACTTTGTAGAATAGGCCAAAAGCTAATTTGGACCTCAAGAGGTCCAAATCTTCAAACTAGTAGAACTCGACCTAAACCCAAGTCCATTAATCCAGTCCATTAAACTAAGGCCCAGTCCATCTAAGTCAACTAACGGTCAACGTTTGGTCAGAATGAATCAACTAACAGTCAACGTCTAAGTCAAGGTCAAAGTCCAAGTCTTGGTCAAACTTAGTCAAAGGATTCACCTCAGTCAAGATTCACTGAGTCAAATCGGGTCAAAAGTCTAACTCGGTCAAGTTTGGGAAACTCAGTGAGTTAACTCATTCCACAAGACTGATTCAGGTTTATACAAACTAAGGCCCTTGCATCAGGCCAACAACACTAAGGTATAATCAAGGTGCAACACACCAAGATTCTTAACTATATTTCAATTCTGCCAAATTAAAAGTACAGATTACATTCATTCAAAACAATTCATAATTTAATGAATTACAAACACAACTATAGACTACCTGCAGTTCAGCAGTTCCAAGCTTTCACATCAACCAGTAACTAAAATCCTATAACTCCCATCATCCCCCGTTCCTTTCCAGCAATTCTTGTTCCATGCACAACTTCCATACTAACCTACTCTTCCATACTTACAAAAGATTCATAACCACAATGTAGCTTCACTCTACATTTCCACCATCAACTACCAAAACAATTTACATCCAAGTCAACTCAAACATCACAAATAACTAGATAACACAATTACAGTTACAAAATCCATTTACCTTAATCAGCAGATCATCTCAAACATAATCTCTTCAAGCCCAGTTATTACCACTACAACTCAGATCAACAACATCAAAACCATTACACTCTTATAATTTCTCTACAACAACCACATTCATCACCACCAGCAATACTGCGTAATCACTCAACAATACTACCGGCAATTCAATCACACCTTTTATAACATCAACACACAACCAGACTAATTCTATAGCAATCAAATTAACTTCAACTATATCTCATTATAACTTAATCTATTTTTCAATTCAGAATACACACTTCAACTTGTCACTTGCAGGCTTGATCCATTTACAATCCATTATCATCACCAAAATCTCATACTT
This sequence comes from Papaver bracteatum, assembly GCA_023529315.1. NCBI lineage: Eukaryota > Viridiplantae > Streptophyta > Magnoliopsida > Ranunculales > Papaveraceae > Papaver > Papaver bracteatum. Next base: position 398,970 of record JAJJWX010005361.1, read on the forward strand.
CACCAATTACTATCACAAACGAACTCCAATTCAATTCAATTCAATTCAATAATATCTTTCTGCAACTCAAGTTCACAAGAAACTCCAACCAAAGAGACTATGAATCCACACAAACCCATTGTTAATTTATCAAATATTCAGCATTGCATGAATTAATTCAGAGAATTACCTTAAACACCAGTTCAGTTCAATTAACAGCAACATCAGCAACTTAACTCCATCTCCTAAGCTTCAACTACAACCACAACCACAGCTAATTCCAATTCTTCTCACTTTTCTCCTAGGTGTTTGAATTTAACTCTTGAACCAACACCACTGAGAATTCCTCATAATGGTCTCACACATGCAACTGAGGTCGAACCCTTCCTTCCATTGTCTCAATTGAATAATTATTCCACAACTACAAACACCCAATAATCTACATCACCCTCACTGGTTCACAAGAAACCATTGAAACTTCCCAATTCCTTTATCTAACTAATCTGAGTTCTACACTTCAATTCATCTCTCAAATCAAACCCAAAACATCAATTTCATCTTCTAACCTTCTCTGAATTCTTCCAATGAAACCCTGGTTCTTAATTTAGGGAAGAACATGAAGCCCTAATATTCACTGATTCACCCTCAAACGACTCTACATCTTTAATCAAACATCAATTAAGAACAAACCCATCTCTTTTCTCATCTTATTCATCACCAGAATGAATCCCTGATCAAAACCCATCTCAAATCTCCAATTTAAACCTCAATTTTAACTCCAAACTCTTCTTATAATTTCTTCAAGAAACCCTAACTTTAACTTCTTCGATTCTTCATCTAAACAACTCCCGAACCTCAATTAGTCAACAACCCTCTTATACTGCAGCCATCACCAACTCCGTTTACATCTCAATCCTCACAAACCCTAACTTCAGATTATAACAACATCATCTTCTTCCTTTACCGAACTCAATATACATCAACAACACGCAACAATCGATTCTTATTGATTCTCTTAATTTATGATGTCAAAAACACTCAAAGCTTCTCACAAAATCTCGATCATGAAGAACAGAGGGAAGAGATAAAGAAAGAAGAAGAAAGAAGAAGAAAAGAGAGAAAATGAATTCCTCTCGATCTGTTTTTTGGAGATAATGCCAAGGACAACACTAAGGAATGCACCAAATTTGATAAGGGGAAACCAAGGTCGGTCTAAAGGAATCCACTGATATCTTCTTCGTCCAGAATTCGATTGACACGTTCGAGTAGTCTATTCCACGTAACTTTTCGAGATCTATCTAACGATACTAGTTTCGTATCTAAATCTTTATTAGATTAATTCCTACTAATTAATGTTCGAGTTACACTAATTGAGTCATTAACGACTAAAACGTCTCTTTACTAGTCTAATAGCGTTGACGAGATTGAGAATCGTTACATTCTCCCCACCTTACATCATTTTCGTCCTCGAAAATCAAATCATCCTTCTAGTCTTCAAAAACTCCCCACCTTATAGAATAATCCCATATCTTATCTAAGCGCGCAACCACATAAAACAAAGCACAAACCCAAATGGCTTTTTATAACTAAAGTTTGTGGCTCTAAGTTCAACTACGCTAATTTAATTTCTATCAAATAGGGAAGTCTAAGTTTCCTCAGCAAATTTCTATTTTATAACATATTTGTCTCTAAATACAAGAGAGATTCCTTCGAATTTATTTCTAAGTGAAATTTATATGTATAGGTTTCTAAAATAATTACAACATACTAAACTTCTATGATTGGTCATCTCTGAATGTAGTTGCCCTGTCAAGGTTGGCCAATCCCGACAATGCCTTCCTACAAACAAAGAAAACACAACCTTCACTAATCCCCAGTGTTGGATTAATTAAGTGCAAACTTATTACGATTAACTAAGTGTTAATTTATTTTATCAAGATTATTTAGTCTTTAACTTCTATCTTTACTAGTGTATGTCTGATAAATTTACTTTGTAAAATATATAAGAAGTTCACATCCTTTTTAAGAAATTTAGTTATCAGAATTATTTATCTTACCTTTTATTTTATTATTATCTATTTATTTTAATGAAATAGAATTTTAATTCCAAATGAGACTATATTATTATAACTAGATAGATTTTAAATTCATGTACTAATTAAGAATAACTTAACGTTATATTGATTATCCAAATGTTACTATCATTATTTCCAATGTATCTATTTGCTTATTTAGTTATAATAAGTAATCGCTAACAAAACAATTCCATAATTATTTGGTGTTAATACTTTCATCATTATTATAACATTTATTTCTTATTTCTTAGGCCGATAAAAGTTAACCATAATTAATTATAATGCCAAGTTTAAGTTTATTATTAATACTATATTTGATTTGATCTAACTTTATTTCCTTAATATTTATATTATTATTAAGTTATCCTTATGTTGTACTACCAATAAAAATTACATTTTTGCTAATACCATCCTATAATTATTATGTATATGATATTTACAATAATTCTAAATTTATAATAATTGGTATTATGCAATATTATTATTTGCTTATCTTATCAAACATTATTCTCTCAATTATATTATCGTTTTCACTATAAAGATTGTCCCATAAGTTTTTATTAAAATTTTCCTTATTTGATTTGATTACTAGCATAACTAAATATGACCAGAAAAACTATTTAGTTTAATTTTACTAAGCCCGGATCTTATAAATATAATTATACTTCCACGTAAGGATCTATTTAATATATTTTATTTATTCAGATTGAATGCGTATACTACGTCTTGTTAAATATTGGCGTTGGTAATTTAATATGATTTAAACTTTGAGTCTGCATAAAATTTAGTATGTCTTCATAATCTTAAAATTTCTGTATTAATAATAAGTATCTTATTCATAGACAAATTTATTCTCCTTTAAGTTTAATTTTGTACTAAGCATTCAAGTACTATAATTATCACTTCCTGTGTATTTTAGTGATTTAATGAATAATTTATTAAACTATAAATAATTTAGGTATAAGATCGTTCACATGTTTAATCTTTATTATGTGTCTTATATGACCTCACGTTATTAATCCTACAGAAGAAGTCTTATTTATCTATCTGGTTTAAATGCAAAACACAAAATTCAAATTTGTTATTATTTAACTTTGCTGGACTTAATTATAAATGAGTACTAATAATTTTCCACGGCTATTTAGTCATAATCATTATTTTATTTTTTTCGCTATATATTTGTTAATGAGATTTTAATTTAAGTTATGTTCAATATAATATTAATTTAAATTCTAACAATTTAATTTCGTCATATTAATTTTCCATTTCAAAAGATAATTAAATCAGTTTACGAAGAAGGATCCTAACAATATAAAAATTTATTTTCTTTTAATTCTAAAATTACACTAAATATTGGATTTCTACTATTACTATTTCATGTATGTTTGTTTCATTTTAATGATTTACTGGATCATTTATTTGACTAAAGAAAATTTCATTACATGGTTATTAACAAGTTGAGTCTTTTAATTATATACATTATATTATTATACTAAGTCTAACAGTTAATATTATCATTTTAAATATCTAGTTTAGACGGAAAACATTTATCCTTGACTTGTAATTAGTTTAATTTACAAAAATTAACCGTAGATAAGTGTTAATAATTTTCCATAATTATTTAATCATAATTATTATTTTAATCCTTATATATCCTTATTGAAAAATTAGTTAAGTTTGATATGGTATTAATTGATAAATGTTAACATTATTTTATTAAAATTATTATTACTTTTATGAAAGAATGCCACCACGGCTTTTATTGAAAAACAACAAGTGAATTATTATTCTAACAACTATAGTGAATTATTATTCTAGCAACAAGTTACTTTTATTATCATCTATCTATAATTACTATTATAATATTTTTATAATTAACTCTGATGGTTCAACTATTATCTAAAACTACTCTTACAATTATTATTAAGTCCCAAAAATATTATTAATATTTATGTAATTATAATTTGTTTACTCTTCATAACTCTATGTGTTTGGTAAATTTCCACGTGACTTACAAGTTTTATCAATAATATTAACCTCACTATTATTATAGCATTAGATTGTTTACGTGTTCATACTTTTTAGATTAGTTATTCTCAAATCCTTATTCGCTAAAATTATTGGTGTACCCTACAATTATTATTTTTTACTCCATTACAAATACAAACAACCAAACAAGCAAATCAATCAATCAAATAATATTTTTTAATTATTAATATCTTTTAGTGATTAAGATTTATCTCACAAACCCAACCCATTTCTAAACTAATCTAGTTTACTAACTGGCACTGGCTAATTCTAACTATTCCCATTTAAGATCTAGTAATGAGATCTGATACCAACTATTGTAGCGCTCCCTAAGCTAGCAGCTGACTAATCCAACAAATTAACTAAATAAAGTGGCACTAAAATCTAAAACATGCACTTAAGCATTCAATTAAGAAATGCGATACAGAACTTAACCCAAAGCTAACCCCGCTCAGAAATATATATATATACAAGATCTCCTCTCAAATGATACATATATAATAGTCAATTGGTTTTTAAATAAAATATACAACATAATAAATATAACAGAAGTTAATCAACTAGCGAAGTCAACCCGTGAAGCTTTCGCTGCGCAACCCTGATCTGTCACAGAAATTGAAGTGAGAATAATTAACATTTAACCTTCTAAGTAATCATAAGCAAGGTTTGGAAAACAATACATGTTTTTCCGAAAACATTAAACAGTGACTAAGTCACTGAAATAATCATACATGTATATGGATAAACTCCTTCTTCAAACAATGTATAATATAGTTGTAAATCCCTGCCCGAAAATTCACATCTAATAGCTATGGATGCCACCAAGACCATGATGACCAATACTCTAAACAATAAAAGCTGAATTAAAATAGGTATAAATGTGAAGGAGAGTATCCTATATACCACAAGTGGAAATTCTCATTTCCCATAACAATTCATATTGACAACAAAACAATACAAGTCCTTTCCACATCGTGGATGTGGAAAGATTCACATAATCAACAGGAATATCATAATGCATTTTAAACAAAACATGGAATGCAATAACAGACAATGCATGAGTTCGTTAATCAAAAACTTTTATAAAAACAACAATAATGAATACAAAGAGTCAAATGCATTCCCACACCTTTTGATGACAAGCCACGCCTACCTCGCGATCCACGATCCACTGGTTCATCCTTTGAATCGATCGTTGTTAATAATTAACTATTAATCACACAAGAATTCTAAGATTCTAGCAAAAATGGCTCACACAAGAATTATACAAATCTAACTAATAATCCTAAGCCCATTTACGTTTTTATACCCTTTTTATTATCTATTTTTAGCCCATCTAAGGTTCTTCACATCTTCATAATCCATCTCTTGCATATCTAAAGATTTATCAATTCATTGGGTTGGTTCTATAGTCCAATAGCTAAGTCTTATGAGTATCTACAACTTTGTAGAATAGGCCAAAAGCTAATTCGGACCTCAAGAGGTCCAAATCTTCAAACTAGTAGAACTAGACCTAAACCCAAGTCCATTAATCCAGTCCATCTAAGTCAACAAACGGTCAACGTTTGGTCAGAATGAATCAACTAACAGTCAACGTCTAAGTCAAGGTCAAAGTCCAAGTCTTGGTCAAACTTAGTCAAAGGATTCACCTCAGTCAAGATTCACTGAGTCAAATCGGGTCAAAATTCTAACTCGGTCAAGTTTGGGAAACTCAGTGAGTTAACTCAGTCCACAAGACTGATTCAGGTTTATACAAACTAAGGCCCTTGCATCAGGCCAACAACACTAAGGTATAATCAAGGTGCAACACACCAAGACTCTTAACTATATTTCAATTCTGCCAAATTAAAACTACAGATTACATTCATTCAAAACAATTCATAATTTAATGAATTACAAACACAACTATAGACTACCTGCAGTTCAGCAGTTCTAAGCTTTCACAGCAACCAGTAACTAAAATCCTACAACTCCCATCATCCCCCATTCCTTGCCAGCAATTCTTGTTCCATGCACAACTTCCATACTAACCTACTCTTCCATACTTACAAAAGATTCATAACCACAATGTAGCTTCACTCTACATTTCCACCATAAACTACCAAAACAATTTATATCCTAGTCAACTCCAACATCACAAATAACTAGATAACACAATTACAGTTACAAAATCCATTTACCTTAATCAGCAGATCATCTCAAACATAATCTCTTCAAGCCCAGTTGTTACCACTGCAACTCAGATCAACAACATCAAAACCATTACACTCTTATAAGTTCTCTTCTACAACCACATTAATCACCACCAGCAATACTGCGTACTCACTTAACAATACTATCGGCAATTCAATCACACCTTTCATAACATCAACACACAACCAGACTAATTCTCTAGCAATCAAATTAACTTCAACTATATCTCATTACAACTTAATCTATTTTTCAATTCAGAATACACACTTCAACTTGTCACTTGCAGTCTTGATCCATTTACAATCCATTATCATCACCAAAATCTCATACTTAACCAATTACTATCACAAACGAACTCCAATTCAATTCAATTCTATAATATCTTTCTGCAACTCAGGTTCACAAGAAACTCCAACCGAAGAGACTAATCCACACAAACCCATTGTTAATTTATCAAATCTTAAGCATTACATGAATTAATTCAGAGAATTACCTTAAACACCAGTTCAGTTCAATCAACAGCAACATCTGCAACTTAACTCCATCTCCTAAGCTTCAACTACAACCACAGCTAACTCCAATTCTTCTCACTTTTCTCCTAGCTATTTGAATTTAACTCTTGAACCAACACCACTGAGAATTCCTCATAATGGTCTCACACATGCAACTGAGGTCGAACCCTTCCTTCCATTGTCTCAATTGAACAATAATTCCACAACTACAAACACCCAATAATCTACATCACCCTCACTGGTTCACAAGAAACCCTTAAAACTTCCCAATTCCTTTATCTAACTAATCTGAGTTCTACACTTCAATTCATCTCTCAAATCAAACCCAGAACATCAATTTCATCTTCTAACCTTCTCTGAATTCTTCCAATGAAACCCTGGTTCTTAATTTAGGGAAGAACATAAAGCCCTAATATTCACTGATTCACCCTCAAACGACTCTACATCTTTAATCAAACATCAATTAAGAACAAACCCATCTCTTTTCTCATCTTATTCATCACCAGAACGAATCCCTGATCAAAACCCATCTCGAATCTCCCCTTTAAACCTCAATTTTAACTCCAAACTCTTCTTACAATTTCTTCAAGAAACCCTAACTTTAACTTCTTTGATTCTTCATCTAAACAACTCCCGAACCTCAATTAGTCAACAACCCTTTTACACTGAAGCCATCACCAACTCCGTTTACATCTCAATCCTCACAAACCCTAATTTCAGATTATAACAACATCATCTTCTTCCTTTCCCGAACTCAATATACATCAACAACACGCAACAATCGATTCTTATTGATTCTCTTAATTTATTATGTCAAAAACACTCAAAGCTTCTCACAAAATCTCGAGCATGAAGAACAAAGGGAAGAGATGAAGAAAGAAGAAGAAAGAAGGAGAAAAGAGAGAAAATGAATTCCTCTCGATCTGTTTTTTGGAGATAATGCCAAGGACAACACTAAGGAATGCACCAAATTTGATAAGGGGAAACCAAGGTCGGTCCAAAGGAATCCACTGATATATCTTCTTCATCCAGAATTCGATTGACACGTTCAAGTAGTCTATTCCACGTAACTTTTCGAGATCTATCTAACGATACTAGTTTCGTATCTAGATCGTTGTTAGATTAATTCCTACTAATTAATGTTCGAGTTACACTAATCGAGTCATTAACGACTAAAACTTCTCTTGACTAGTCTAATAGCATTGACGAGATTGAGGATCGTTACAATATGCATCACTTGCATCTTTTTTAACGAGCAACTATCACCAATGGCGTGTTTGGCCTCACCATTGATGCATATGCATAGTCTAAGTCTTGGCCACAACTTAGTTGACGTATTGACTGAACTATAATCAGCAAGGTTGTCCACAATTGCAATGGATAAAGGTAGGTTTTTGGCACCCTGCCTTCTCACTTCAGCCTGAGCCCACGGCTGCAAACCAGATATGAAATTAAACAACTTGTCTTCCTCCGACATGTTGTGAATGTATAGCATCAGAGACGAGAACTCTTTCATGTATTCCCGTGGTGTACCGGTATGCTTCAGCTTACGCAAGCTCTCTCTAGCTAGCCAAGCAGCATTTCTTGGTAAGAATTTACTCTTCAATTCTTTTTTCATGACATTCCATGTCACGATGCCTGGAAGACCAGCAGTAAGGTCATCATCAGTTCTAGTTCTCCACCATAATTTCGCATCACCCTCCAGGTACATGCTAACGAGAGTAACCTTTTGTTCTTCTGGGGTTCTGGCGGCCTTGAAGTATTGGTCCATATCCCACATGAAATTCTCCAATGCCTTCGCATCTCTTACGCCAGAAAACGTCTTAGGTTCTGGGACTTTAATCTTCGTAAAGTTACTGCCACTACCACCTGCAGTAGCTTGATCTGTGCCAATCACACCCACCATTCGCCTCAAGACATTGATCTCATCATATAGTTCTTTCAAGGCTCCTGTGAACATGGTCTTAACAGCATTGATTTGGCCTTCCAAATCACCATGCTTCATAGTTGCATTCTGGCTTGCCACAAGCATATCAGCAACATATGTGTCTAATGCTTGAATGCGATCCATCACCGTAGCATCATAATTAGCATCACTAGGATGGCGTACCTCTTCACCAATCCTGTATTCCAAGTCCGCTACACTATCAGTTAAGGCATCCAACAAACTCTTCTTACCAGCCATTACGATCTAACAATTTCAGCAACTAAACTCGAGCAAAACAGAGAAAATATTCCAAAGACAAAGCCGAAACAGAGCAAACCGTGCTCTGATACCCGGACTATCACACCTTCAAATGGTCCAAGCAATTTTTCGCGAAGATATAACCCGTAAATACAGTGGTTCAGTGATATCTTATCACCCAAATGTATTTCAGCCTTATAAGATTGTACCAATACAATCAGCCAACTCTACCAAAAGTGTTCAACGGAAGACTAACTTAGATTTTCTCTACCAAACAATGTAGCCCATACTACAAAGAGGTTCTTTCCATGTTTATGCTTCACAGAATTTGGGGAGTATAAAAATCAACAGGAAACCAAAGCCAAATGCATAAGCTAACAAAATCACTTTCATTAGCTTAAGGGGAAGATACAACAACGTCCAACCAATGGACTTTACAAGCTTATTCTCTAAGCCTACGCAGCAATTACTCTCTACTGCCTAGATGGTTCCTCAACACTCGAACTATTGAACAACTTTTTTACAAGGGTTCTCTGGCTATTTATAATGCCAAGAACCAGGGCCAATACGTATGAAACTATGTTGCACGCCCCATGTCCATGGGCAGTTCCCTAACCGCCAGTTTCACTTTTTAACTGCTAGCTTTAGTGTTGGCTTGTTCCATGGCGCCACACCTGTCCTCAACGGTTAGGATATGCCAAACTCGGTTATAAAGCACTTTATAACCGTCTCTAACTTGCTCGCACGCTCGGCACACTTGAACTCAAGTCCCGCAACATCGCCACTTGCAACTCAGCTTGCACTTTCACCAATTACTGCTATTATGGCCTCGGATGCACAATTATAGCTCGCATTGTGCACTTATCATTTGAATTCCATCATTCAAGTATTATTCCAACTGAGTCTTGACTTGATTAGTTATATCTACATGCTTCATATGCATCACTTGCATCTCTTTTAATGAGCAACTATCACCAACGGCATGTTTGGCCTCACCATTGATGCATATGCATAGTCTAAGTCTTGGCCACAACTTAGAACCATGCCAAAGTCATTACATGACTTTGCATCTCATCCTTTATTCCTTCCTTGAGATGGGCTAACTCTGAATAAGGATACAACATTATCGCATAATGTTGTCAATGTCAAGTAACCTTTCTTGTCTCAGTCATTTTGGCGCTACATCGTCGGGCATGCAGCTCCATCTGCCAGGTTACCAATTCCGTGACGCGCCATGATTATGCGTCACTATCCGGACCGGTCATAGCTTGAGAGCTGTGGGATAACTTTTACTACTTCATGAATTTGATTCTCCGTATTTTGGGTGTGGCTTCAGCCAGGGGAAGCGTCAGATGGATGGTCATGCTTTAAGATATAGAACTTGATAGTAATATGGCGAACAAATAATGTGTATGTGTCAGATGGATGGTCATGCTTGGCACTTAGTAGGAACTTGAATTCTTTGATGCCATTTTGAATGGCTCAAGTCTTTGGGCAGTGGAATCTAACAACAATGTTACCTAATGGCATAGTATTCATTCAAGAGTATAAAACACAGTTTGGCTAACTTAGCATGTGTAAGTAGTGGTCCACATTTGTCTAGAGAGAAGATAAATCTATGGTCATGGTTTGTTCAACTTAAATATTAATTAGTATAAGTGTTTTATTAATTGGTGTCTCATTAATTTCTCATGATAAATGATTTATTAGTTTTACATCAAAAATGTCTCTTAATTAATATTAATACATAATTACATCCATAAATAATTTTGACAAAAAATTATTTCAATAGATATTAGTGGTGGCGGTGGTAGTAAAAGAAGAAGTAGGCGGTGGAAGCGGTGGCATGTGTTACTAAGTGGTGGAGGCAGTAACATTAGTTTTGGTGGAAGAAATAGTGGCGTTGGATGGTTTTAATGGTGGTGGTATTGGTTTTTTCTTTTTAAATCAAAATAATAATAAAAAAAATTACATGACGGGTAACATTGAATAGTGAAAAATATAATTGGTTGTTTTTGACACGATCAATAAATGCGGGTAAAAAAAATTTTTTGGATGATACTAAATCATACAAGACAAAATAGTTGTTTATGGTACCACTGCTATCTTTGATAACATTTCGTACGCATGATTTTCAGTATTAACAAAAAACGTATAGTTAAATAAATTAATTGACGACCTAAGTTTGTTAAACCTAAACTTTATACATGACATCTGGGATTGAAAGTTATGAGTGTGCCCAATATTCTACGAGGGATGGGCAGTGGTGGTGGTGGGGAAAGAAGTGGTATCTGGTGGTTTTGTGATGCTGGCTGGTATTGATGAGTAATAATTGACTATATTAATTATGTGCCGCTACAAAAGGGTAACACTATAAAGTAGAAATGTAGTTGATCGTCTTAATGCTAATATAAACTCGGTTAAAATACATGAATTTTAAGAAGAAGAAAAATCATTTGGATGTCACGTTATATAATAAATACTAAAAATTACATATTTAGTATCAAGATTTCTCCCTCCAATAGATAAATCTACGGTTGTTTTGATATCCCGTAAGCAGAGCGCAAGTTGGTCTTGGATTTCTGAATGATAATGAATATAACAAAATGCTCCCTCTCAGTTTCTCCAATGAAAACTGAAACCTTCTAAAAAAAAACTAATCAATCAAACAACATGTAGATGGAGCACATCATCACCAGTGTAAACTTCTCTGAATTTCTACATATCCAATGAAACTTCTACAGATTAATTTGGTGATTTCGTCCTACCGTATTTTTTAACGAGGCATGTAATTAAATCTCTAATAGTGATTTTAAAGATATTTAATAATTATGAAATTATCTTATAAGTTTTGTTTACGCAAGTATTGATTTAACTTGGGTTCTTTTATATTTTTGTTTTACGTTGATAACTTTTTAATTTGAATACGTGTTTGGTTAACAAAATTTGATACATATAGGGTACTTTCTTTGTAACACTGATGTTAGTCTCTCATTTTTCCCGTTAGCACTCTGTTTCGATCCCGTATTTTTAGACATTATTTGACTAATGTTGGGGTATTTGTTTAATCTCAAGGACGATTAAACCTAGTGTGTGTTCTACACATTGAAGGCGACAGAAGTTTGTGTTGGCTCTACCTTGAAACTAATAATTTTTCTTCATAAGGTTAGTTGAATTTATGTAGATACAAATATCAATATGACTATGCTCTTTATTGCTCCAAATTACTTAAGTAACACTAGATGTGAGAACGCCATTCATGCACTACTTAGCATAGTTGGTGTGAAATCTTTTTATCCACGAGTTTCTTCAATTTTATGTTATCAATATGATTGAGAAAGAATCTTACACATGTTTTTTTTTAAGAAAATCACAAATATTAAGACTTAGTAACCCCCTCTAATCATAGCCGAAATCCAAACTGGTGGGGTACTCCAAAAATAGAGTTGTTGTTTCTGGTAGTCCAACAAGCCAAGGCATGGCAACCTCCATTACAAATCTTGGGAAGTAATATAAATTTATAGTTAGAGAATAAATTTACACATGTTTTGATTTACTTTTATAAGTTTACATTTTCAGCTCACATGTGTATATCTCAGCCTTCCAATAGCCAAGGGTTCTTCATTTTTATAACTATCACATTTGCGAAAGATAAATAAATAGTTTATATCTATAGCAGGGAAAACATTATGGGTTTTTGCTTCACTCCTCGGAGCCTTAGTTATCAATAATTTCGGAACCAATGTAGTCATAAACATCATGGAGTTGGATTGCTAGTTTAGGTATGTGTACTGTTAGATGAAATTTAAAATTATGGTGTGATGGAATAATAAATGGGGAAAATATCTATTTATTTTTTATTTATTTTTCATGTTGGCACAACATTATTACTCCGTCCAGATAATAAATTGAAATAACATGCTTAAGTAAAATAAAAAGATCATGTAACCCATTATTTTTCTGCCCAAAACCTATTTGGATATCAAAATAATTAACCACGAAAAAAATGAAGCAAGAGGAATGTGAACAATATCGTATTAGTGACAAAACATCATGTGCCGCTACGTCACGGGTTAAGACCTAGTCTTAATACATTTCATCCTTCCTTGAGATAAAGACATTAATAGTTGGGCCGACCGACCGAAGGGCCCGAAGGGAGGGAATCCCTTTTATGACCATTTTTTTGTAAATTGAAACCTAACAAAAATGTTCAATTTGATAAAAAGAGTGAATTTGGTGAGGATTTTTTTGGTGACGCCTTTTCATATAATTCCTTATGTATCTTGGTTTTCCTTATGTATACTATTCTTTTAGGGGTATAATTGGAAATCAAACTTTAATATAACATATCTAAAAATCTGTGCCTTGGAATTTTACAAATTTTATCTCGTTGGAAAGCTAATAAAAAAAACCTACCCAACGAGCACAAACAACAATATCAAATTTAGAGTTTTTACGAAAAATTTGGAAGTGTTTATCATTTTATGCAAACCACCACAAAGGATACATAATACTTTATGTAGCCATATTTTGGTTTATACATTAACTAATTTTTCGTTGCAACTAATAATCAGGGGCGGAGCTAGTGTATAGCAAGGGTGTGCAATTGCACACCCTGCCAAACTAGCTCCAAAGCCTAATTTAGCCCATTGTTTTTTAATTTATTGGGATTTTAAGCCTATTTTATCATAGTTGCACCCCCTAGAATTTTTTTGCTCCCCCTTAGTTAGATTTCTGGCTTTGCCCCTGCTAATAAGATATATGTATTTGCTTCAAAAAACAAAAACAAATAATTATGTATCTACTCCCCACGTTTCAAGAAAAATGATATTTTCACTTTAGACGCACTTTTCGAAAATTGAATACATAATTATGTAAACCACCACAAAAGATGCATAACACATCATGCAACCATATTTTGATTTATGGATCAACTAATTTTCCGTTTCTGGAAAAGCGATACTTTCACATTCTGTTTCAGGAAAAGTGATACTTTTACTCCGTTTCAGTAAAAGTGATACTTTCGCTCCGCTTTTGAAACGGGGAGAAAGTATCACTTTTTCTAAAACAAGGCGAAAGTATTACTTTTTCTTAAACGGGGCGAAAGTATCGTTTTTTCTGAAACTGAGATAAAGTATCACTTTTTCTGAAACAAGACGAAAATATCACTTTTTCTTAAACGGGAAGAAAGTCGTCGTAGACATACCTCATCTTCATATTCTTTTTCGGTAGGTCCTCCCACCGTGGCAGCCGTTGTACTAGTTAGGTTGGTAGTGTGAAAGTGTTGCACTTTCTTATAGGATAAAAGAGTGGGTAGAAAGACTGAAAGTGAAAGCTTAATTTCTTCTGCCATTTGTAGAAAAAGATTCTGAACTCTCTGTAGTTTTGTAATTAATAGTGAAGACACAAATGGATGTCTTCCACTCCCACCCACTGGTCTTGGCTAAATAAGGGAATGAGATTGCATTCATGAACCTCATTCCTGATAGCTAGTCAGGTACAAAGGTAGCAAGTACAGCAAACCCTTCTCCACTCACCTAACTAATTAATCTTCTCTCTTTCCTTCTTTCATTACTCCTTGACACAATTCTGTTTATAAATGGTCACTTAAAATCCAATCATCTCTTCACTCCAATATAATTTTATTGATTTTTCTCAACACTGTCTTTTGTTTTGCACCAGAAATTACAAATCTGATCATCGGCAATACTGTTCTCCAGTTTCTTTCTCATCAGATCTCCTTGTAAGATCTCCTTAGACCTCTAAGGTATCTTATAAAATCAACCACTAAAGCTGTAATTTTTCACCGAATCCTTCCTTAAAACCCATATCTCAATTTGTATCACTTTGTTTTTCATCGTTAATTCTAAGCTCAACAGCCACAGCCACAAATCCTGGCTAGTAAAATAGATTGTCTTTTTCGATTAATGCAATATGACAAAAAAGAAATGGAAGAAGAAACAAAGTGGTGGTTTATGTTGATGAAATTGGTATGAGCGGACTCGGAAAAAAAGAACTCCTTGGATGATGGTGTTGAAAATTTTCTGACATAATCTTCAACGACCCTGGGTATGGAGATTATTCTTGAGTCATATTTTTTGTTCTTCTGAATAAATTTATTAATTTTTTGTGCTAGCGGAGTCATCCCGAGAGGCTGCAATTAATATCCCGAAAAAATTAGTAGGTTAAGACATAAGATTTGTCTACCGTATTCATTTGGACAAATTTCTCTATATAAAAACAGTGTGTTGATTAATTTATTTTTCTGTGGGTTTTGAATTCTTACAGTTCTGCAGTCTCGACACTTTGTAGACACAACTCATTTTCTGTTTATCTGTCTTAATGGGTCTTTCAGTGCCACAATAGTGCAATCAATATGTGATATTTTCTGATCAGAAAAAATCGTATAGAGTTCAATTCTTGAGTGTCTGGGTCTTACTCGGTTTCTGTTTTTTAACTTCCTTTCAGATGTTTGCAACTGTTGATAGTTTCAAGTCTTCAGTCCTCTAGCTACAGGAGAAACAGTTAAACACGAGCACAAGAAGCGGTTTCCTTATACCAATTTGCAGAGTTCAGCCAAGCTGGAATTGGAATAAAAAGTTGCACAGATTGAAATGAAAGATCTGGATCGCAGGGGCCTTTTCCGCAGAATCTGAATCAACTCTCTAAACTTACGGAATTAGTCTCAAGTTGTGTGGATTATGGAACTTTACCAACAGTAATGTGCGTTTATCAATTCATCTGTATACACAAATTAATGTTATAAGTACTGAATTATATTATACACAAATCAACAATGGAAGTTTGTAAAGAATGTGTTCTTGTATCAATTAAACATTGCAGTTCATAGTCCATTCAGCATACACATGGATTTTCCCTGACAGCAGCACATACCATGGTTTTGTATCTTAGAACACTGAACCAACTTTTGCATGTTCCATCTAAGATTGCAAGCAACATAGTGAGTTCTGACGAACAATAGCCATCTCTGTTGTTTTTTTTTCTTTTTTATGACTCGTCTGGATTTGATTGAAATCACATCTGAATCGGACTCAATATGTTTTTCTTATGAGTCAGATTAGACTGAAAAATATGTCGGGACATCAAATTCTCTGACCCGTTCCGAGTCAGATCGCTGCTGTTGAAAGTAACCTTCTATAGGGGAAAAACACAGATTTTGAGAGAAAACACTCTGAGCTGAGCTTCAACACCTTCGCCCGTCATTCTCAGGGAATCAGAAAAAGAAAAGAAACCCCTTTCCTGGGATGGATTAACCAAAAACTCACCCTCTATTTATCATCATCACCCCAATCCTATTAGAAGAGTGGATGAATAAACCTAAAAAATCCTCACCTTTTTTTTTTGTTTCTTCTTCATGAATGATTTTTTCTGTATTCACCGAATTTCACATTTCTATTTGATGTAATTACAAAACCCAAATCATCAAAACCTCATCTTGTCTTTGATTTTTCAGTTAATTTTGAGAATTTTAGGTGCTAGTGGTAGTGGGGGTTAGGGTTTAACCCCGACATTTTGCCGAAAAAAAGTATAAATTTCTATTCAGGTGCCTGATGGGAATGAAGCATTCTGGTTTTGCTTGGTTTGTTCCTAATGAGGTGAGTGATAATGCTGTTCTAAAAATTCTTCATCTCACTATTTTGGTTGATTTTTTAGCTTGCTTTAAGATGATCAGAACCCTCATAAGGATGCTGCTATGATCCGTTTTTATGGATGAATTGACACCGATAGAGTCGCATTTTTTGAGAAGTTTCAGATTGAATTGATTATTATTAGTTTACTTCAGATATAATATGAGTGCGTTTCAACCATTATTTCGAAGAGGGAGTGCAAAAATAATCAAGGATGATGCTGTTTCTAATCATGTCGTAGCAGAAGTAACAAAGATTGCTGCGACTTACCAGTCTCACAACATTGATAAAGTGGTAGCTCCAGAACAAGTTCCAGTTACAGCAACTACAGGCACAGGTAACGTAGAGTAACTCAAGATGTTTGAATTGGAAATGTTATTGTGGTGAGCTAACAAACAGTCATTTCTGTTTTTTAGATCTTAGATTGAAATGTCAATAATTCTTATTTGTAAACAGGTGCAACAGTTGAGCCCATTTGGATCCAATCTCTACACTAGAGAGCACTCGTAGCTTGCCCGTTATACCAGACTCCCTCCTCGACCACGAATTCAGACCCTGCCCCATCCCTCCTTGCTAAACCAACACTTCAAACACTTGTAGAAATAACTTTTATAGGACAAGAACTATTCCTTGCGCAACAACCATGATTCTGATGCTAGCACCATCCTTCTCCCAAACCTTCAGAAAGGAGTCAGTACAAAGACAGGAACTATTCCTTGTGCAACAACTACGTTAATGATGTTGACATCAGAACTTCATGTCTTTGTGCTGATGCCTTTATGAAGGGTATTTGAGAGAAAAACACTCTGAGCTGAGCTTCAACACCCAGCCCAGGGAATCAGGTGAAAAAGATCTACCAAAACTCTATCTATCATCATCACACCAGTCTTATGAGAAGAGGGAGTGAATACAGGACACGTTAAAAATAGTAAGTTTCATTGATTTTTCTCATTTTTTGCACCAGAAATCACAAATCTGATCATCAACAGAAGTGTTGTCCAGTTTCTTGTTCCTCATCAGATCTCCTTGGACCTCTAAGATATCTCTAACCTATGAGTTGTCTGATAAAACCATCCATTATAGCTGTGATTTTTCACCCAGTCGTTTCATAAAACCCATATATCAGTTTCTGTCACTATCTAGAACAGTCACAAGCATAGTTGTACTTGTATCCTAATAAAATAGATCGTCTTTTTCGATTAATCCAGTATGACAAAAAAGAAAAGGAAGAAGAAAAAAAATGGTGGTTTATGTAGATGGAATTGGTATAAGCAGAACAAGAAGTCATGTCATTCAGTGAAACTCGGAAAACCTCGCAGGTACACTGTCTACATTGCTGTTTAGCTTTTGATTTGTTTTAAATAAAACCTACACTTGCCTTTGTGGATTATTTAAACAATTAGAGTTTGAATTTTAATAGCCAGAATGGTCAAGATAGTAGTAATATGGAGACTTGTAAAATTTCAGAGTGTTGATTATTTTTTAGGTTTTAAAGGTTCATCATTCATGAACAACTTTTATCAATTCATTTGTAATATTATACACAAAAATCAGTGTTCCAAGTAGTGAATATTTCATATTATGTGTTTGTCATTTGAGTCAGATCTGACTGAAAAAATTAAATTTGTAAGTTAGTAGCGTGATCCCAACAATTAGGGCTGTCAATGGAAACCGATAATCCGAAATACGATACCGATAATCCGGTTGCCGTTACCGCTACCGTCCGACATAACGGATAACCGATACCGCTAAGTTAACGGATAATTCTCTTAGCGGATAACGGCAGTGGAACTACCATTTCCGTTAGGCTTAGTTCCGTTATCCGGAAATGTGTGCACTGCACGTGTGAATTCTTACACCTAGGTGTATTACCGTGTATTCGTCGAATGAATGATGAATCTCATTCTTCACTTCAGTTTCATTCTTCACTTCAGAGAGAAAAAGAGCGAAAATCATCGTCTTCCCTGCCTTAAAAATCATCGTCTTCTCTATAGAATTCTTCACTAGGGTTTTCTTATTCAATTTACTTTGAGTTTAATTTCAATCTTTAAAATTCAATATTCAATTTAGGGTTTCTGAAATTAGGGTTCACAATTTCAGATTTGTGAAATTAATCATGTCCCAATCCCAAAGCGAAAGAGAAGCATCAAACAAAGTTGGGTCTTCACAGAATCATCTCTCATTTTCGGTTTGCATCACATTTACCCGCACATGATGCATCCAACCAAGTTCAAGGTTCTGAATAAATTCAACACCTGCTTCTGTTACACCTGCAATTCGTCCTAGAGAAGAAGAAGAACAAGATGTAGAAGTAGATGAAGACCCAGTTATAGCAGAAGAGAAGAAAAAGCTGGAGCAAGAAGGGGTCGATGTATGGGTTGATTTTCACAGGAAAATTGAAAAGAAGTTTGTAAAAGGGAAGGAGGTTGGAATACTAATGGCTGAATGCAAACATTGTCGCAACAAGTTTCCTGCTCCCAGCAACCAAGGAACCAGCCGCTTGCATTACCATGCTAGAGTCTGCAAAGAAAAGCCTGAGAATAAGAAAGGACAAAGGAAGCTTGCTTCTCACAAACAGTAATGCTCAAACTAAGTTAGCCAATTGGAAGTATGATGCTATTCTTACTAGGACACTTGTTGCCAAATGATTGCTAAACATGGTTATCCAATCACTATAGTTGAGCATCCTTATTTTAGAGTTTGTTAAGTCATTGAATCCAACTGCTAAGCTTTACACTAGAATACGGGTTAGGGAAGACATCATGAGACTTACAACCGAGTTCAAACTGCAATTACAAGAACAATTTGAGAATATTACATCTAAATGTAGTTTAACAAGCGATATGTGGTCATGTAAGCATACAAAGGATGGTTATTGTTGTGTCACACCGCATTACATAGATGAGGAGTGGAAAATGATTAAGAAAACACTAGCATATACTTTAGTGCCATCACCACACTGGAGAAGTTCTAGCATCTATAGTGAAATCGGTGTGTCTAGATTGGAACATACAATAAGCTATTTGCTGTAGGTACGACAATGCTATCTCCAACAATGTTATGATGGAAAAATCAAGAAATGGCTTGATAGCAAAGACTGTTTAGTTCTTAATGGAGATATGTTTCAAATGAGGTGTAGTAATCATGTATTGCACTTGATTGTTGGGTGGGGAATGAGAGTAGTTGCTCCATTTATAGATGCAGTTAGAGAGTGTAAAATATGTCAAGTCAAGTCAGGCTAGAAAAGAGAGATTTGAATGTGCAATGGCCCAAGTTAAGCTTCCTGGCTTCAAGGTCTGTGGGTTTAGATGTGGATACCAGGTGGAACTCCACCTTTAAGATGCTAAAGGATGCAATTTTTTTGAGACAAGCTTTTGTTAGGCTAGTGAATTGGATAATGACTTCAAGATACTACCATCTTCTAGGGAGTGGCAACAAGGAATGCATATATGTGAGTGTTTGGAATTGTTTGATGTCATTTCAACAAAATTTGCGGGATTAAGTATCCCACAGCAAATTTGTATTATAATGGGTGCAAGAAGTTAATAGATGCATTAAGATCTGGGAATCAAGTGAGCATGAGTATATCAGAGACATGGCAAAGAATATGAGGATGAAATTTGATAGCTACTGAAAGAAAGCAACACTTTGATGGGAATTGGAGTTGTTTTAGATCCTAGATATAAGGCTAGATGGGTGGAGTTTGTAATGAAGAGAGTATATGGTGGCAATCACTATCAAAGCCACTATAACAAATTTGAGCTTGCACTCAATGCTCTTTACTGTGCTTATGAAACAAACACCACAGTTCCAGATTATTATATGATAGTGGAATGAGTCCACTGGAATGGAGATCTCTACCAAGTGCAACTACAACTTCATATGGATTTGGTTATGAAGATTTTATTATGGAAAACAATGTCTTTTGAGGTTCAAGTCGAATTGGAGACTTACTTAGCAGAACCAGCTTCTTCCAAAGGCACAGCCATTGAAGAAATGAGGTTTGATATCTTAAGTTGGTGGAAGAATCATGCTCCAAAGTACCCAATTCTCTCAAGGATTGCAAGAGATGTTTTGGCAGTTCCAGTGACAAGTGTAGCTTCTAATCTATGTTTAGTATTGGTGGCAGGTTCTCACATCTCACAGGAGTTCATTAGCTCCAGATCTTGTTGAAGCATTGCTTTGTTTGGGTGATTGGTCTGCACGCAGATATCACTCTCGGTGAAACCGACAGTTGTGTTACCGTAATGTCTAACACTTTTTGATTCTTATTGACTTATTGTACACTTGCCAACTTAAAATGTCTAACACTTTTGATTTTCCTTTCAAAATGCGAAGTTCGGGATCGAGTAAGGTGGAATGGAATGCGAGACGGTTAAGTGGAGAATCTGGAGATGGTGGAGGAATGCATTTGCAGACTTGCGGTTGCAGTTGTTGCATCAAATGGAGATGGAGATGTTTTTTTTTTGCAAAAACATGGTTTTTTTTTGCTATAACATCGAACTTGTTTTCTTGTGTGGCATGAACATCCGTATGTCTTTTTTTTTTGTGGCATGGATTTAGAACCCTGCTTTGTTGGATTTAAAAGTTGTTATGTGTACTTGTTCTTAGTTTTTAGCTCTGCTTTGAATGTCCCCGTGACATATCGGACTCACAGTGGTTAATTATCCGTTTATCCGTTAAGTCCGGCGTAATGGCAACGTTTTGAGTTTTCTATTTCCGCCGGATATTAGCGTATAACGGATATCCGTTAATTTTAAACGGCAGCGGCAGAGCCTATTTCCGTTACGTTTGCATCCATTGACAGCCCTACCAACAATCCGGGCATTTTATTTCCTGACTCAAAAGTTTGAGTCAGGTTGCAAGTCAAATCTGACTCAACAGACAAACATCCAGTCTAGTCTGACCCGGGACGAGTCAGCAAAAAAAACAAACACGCTCTGATGGAAGGAGGGTGTCGTAAGTAACCATTTTATGAGAGTATTATAGTCATATACAAAAGTAATGATCAGAAAGCTCTGCAAAAGGGGGAAAAACCCAGAGATTTCTGAGAGAAAACACTCGGAGCTGCTGAGCTTCAACACCTTCTTCACCCCTAGTTAGCAATTCGGCGAATGATTCGCGAATCATTCGCGAATTATTCCGAATAGGTCGTTCACGATTCATACGGCCGTCCCATTGTAACTTCGAACTCAATTCGTGAATTATTTGAGCTTCACGAACAATCCGTTTTTGACGTTCCTAACAAGAATCGGTCGTATTGATCCGCCCATTAATTTCCAAATGTAGTTACTTTCAAGCCCAACTTTCATTTTTCCGTGTTTTCCAAAAATTTATTGGAAGTGGGATTCGAACCACCGTCACATGACCCATTATAAGGCCTACTCTACCACCGAGCTAACACCGCTTGATGCTTCACCCCTTAGGGAATCAGAAGAAGGGATTAACTAAAAATAATCCCTCTATCTGTCATCAGCAAACAAGTCTTATGAAAAGAGTGAGAAACCTAAAAAATCCTTTCTTTCTTTCTTTCTTCTCCATGAGTGATTCTTTCTGAATTTCACATTTATTTGATGTAAATTACAGAACCCAAACTATCAAAACCTCATCTTGGCTTGTATTTTTCAGTCAATTTTGAGAATTTTAGGGTTAAACCAATTATTATAACTTTCTATTTCAGGTTCCTGATGGCAATGAAGCATTCTGGTTTTGGTGGGGCTCTTCCTAATACTCAAGTGAGTA
Organism: Papaver bracteatum; assembly: GCA_023529315.1. Taxonomy (NCBI): domain Eukaryota; kingdom Viridiplantae; phylum Streptophyta; class Magnoliopsida; order Ranunculales; family Papaveraceae; genus Papaver; species Papaver bracteatum. The sequence continues at coordinate 421,333 of JAJJWX010005361.1, forward strand.
ATTCTATTTCTTCTGTTCATAATGATTTCTCGAAATTTTGCATTTTTTTAGCTTTAAGATGATAAGAACCCTAGTTTTATGTATGAATTGACACTGATGGAATCACATTTTAGATTGAATTGATCACGACAAGTATATTCGTGTTTCTGATTTCTTATAATTTTTCAAATAGATATAATATTATGAGTGCGCTTCAACCATTTGTTCGAAGAGGGAGTGCAAAAATAATCAAGGATGACACTGTTTGTAATCATGTTGTCGCCGAAGCAACAAAGATTGCTGCGACTTACCAGTCTCAGGGGAAAGTTCCAATTGCAGCAACTACAGGCACGGGTATTATAGAGTAACTCAAGATGTTTTACTATAATTTGAATTGGAAATGTTATTGTGGTGAGCTAAGAAACGGTCATTTCTGTTATTTTGATTCAGAGTCGAAGTTGTCATCCTATGATAATACAAAGGGTAGTGGAACGTTGCCTTAGAGACATACTGAAAGTTATCAAACCATTAGGTGGAGATTTGACAGGTCGATACACCATCATCAATGACTTACGGACCGTTGTCGGATCTATCGATGGTTTAAAAGGTAATTTTATTTGATTTTCATGTACAAGGAATATAGAAATTCATCAATACTCGTATTGGATCTTTAAGTCTTGTTAATAGATTGAAATGTCAATGATTCTCATTTGTAAACAGGCGCAACAGTTGAGCCATTTGGATCGTTTGTATCAAATCTCTACACGAGATGGGGAGATTTGGACATATCTATCGAAGTACCCTGTGATTCGCTTGTTTCATCTACCGACAAAACAAATAAGCAGAACTTTCTGAGGGAGATTAGGCAAGTCTTGAGGAGGAGAGGTACCCTTTCTCACCGCTCCAGCTTACGCTGTGTGATGATGGCTGAAGCATATAATGCATTATGTTGCAACCTTTCATATTCGTAGAGTGTTGGTTTCAGGTTTGGTGCGTGATTTGCGACTTCTTCTCCATGCAAGAGTCCCCGTTCTGATATTTGAGAGCAACCTCCACAATATCTCTTGTGATATTTCAATCAGTAATCTGCTCTGCCAAATGAAATCCAAATTATTTTTCTGGATTACTGGGATAGATGAGCGCTTCCGTGATATGGTTTTACTGGTCAGCTTTAGTATTGGTTGATACATACATTCTGTTGTATGTCAGCACCAATACATCTATCTTATTCTTTCGTTTCTTCCTTGCAGATCAAGGAGTGGGCAAAGTCGCAACAAATCAATGACCCAAAAAATGGGACGCTGAACTCGCATTCCCTTTGTTTACTTGTTATTTTCCATTTTCAGGTAATTTTTTTTTTTTTTTTGAATTCCTGTCTGATGAGCATTTTCAAGTTGTATGATAGAAGGAGCAATTTGGTCTCTGATTTAGATTTGGAAAAGTATTTTCACATTTTTATTTCACTGTTTCGATGGTATTCCCGTAACTGTTTTTACTTCCTTCAGACATGTGAACCTCCAATTTTACCTCCGCTAAGGGAAATTTATGAGGGGAATATCGCTGATAATCTTACAGGTGCTTACCAGTAATACCATTCTTATGTTTGATAAACTCATGGAATACATCGTGAATTCTCTTATGCGGTGGCAAGCTCTTGACCCTTCTCTGTTGTAGGTGCGAGGGTCATCGCAGAAATAGCTATCCAAGGCATATGTTCTGCTAACATAGAAAGGTTCAAAACAAATAGTTTCAGAAATGTAAATAGAAGCTCCCTGTCTGAGCTTGTCGTATCATTTTTCCGAAAGGTAATTCTTGCATTGCTTTAAGATAGCGCCGAAAGTAGATTAGAGTTGCATCATGTTGCGCAAAGCTGATATATATCTGATTTTTCGTCAATATTGCAGTATTCTAATCTAAACATGCTGGCATCAGAGTACGCAATTTGCACTTACACAGGGCGATGGGAACACAGAAATAACAGTACTAAGTGGGCGAACGACTATCCACTATTTGTAAGTTTCTCTTGTCCTCTCTAATCCTGTAAATTGGATATTAAGAATTAGATAACAGGAACCAGACTGTTTCTGCACATTGTTTGTCAGATTGAAGATCCATTTGAGCACGCTGATAATACAGCAAGGACTGTTTCCATGAGCGAACTAAGCAGGATATGTGAAGTATTCGATGAGACTTATCAAGGACTTGTATCCTCTAATCACGATAGAAACTCTCTGATCTGCAGTCTAGTCAGACATCCTATCAGCACAAAGGTTATTTCGCCCCATAGTAATCCAGGACTGTTGGGCGGAGCTTCTACAAGATACCGTCCAGGACTGTTCAGGGGAGGTGGTACAAAACACCGTCCGCTATCAGATGCACCGCCTTCTCCTCAGAATCAGTTTAACAATACGCAAACTGAAAGCGATGAAGCCACAATTATCGCTATCCGCAGAGAGTTGGCGCAACTCATGCTCAAAGCCAACACCAGAAACAAGCCTAGGTCTGTCAGATGATGAAAGCGTTCTAGGTGATGCAGAATTGGGGAACATCTGATGGACATGTTTGTTCTAGGTCAGGTCTGGGTATGTTTGCCGTGTATGATGAATTCTGCAGCAGGGAGATTTTCCCTTGGCTTAGATCAGTTGATGTCGAAACACTTGGCAAAATTATATAAATACAGATCTTTCATTGATTTTGATTTTGCACATTTACTGACACACATACATGAAACCCACTGTACAAGACTGACAGACAAGTGACTACATGGATGATCATCCTAATCTTAATCTCATTCTTTCTTGCCAATTCCATGAGACATGTTGTAGATTCCCTGAGCCTGTAAACGAAAATACCAACCATCATCAGCAAGAATGAAACAGGTATAATTCTGAAGAAAATAAGAAACACTACTTACAATTAGAGCTACAGCTGTAGCTGCTAAAGCCACCGGGATTGCAACAGAAGTGATCTTATCATATGGTCCTTTCAGATATGTAGGTTTGTTTTTTATGATCTGGAAGTATTTCTGCTTCTCTATGATCCTCTCCCTCGGCATAAATGGTGGTTCTACTCCCTCAGCGGCCATTGATATCTATGAATCTTCCTTGTCTTGTACTGAAATTGTTGTTCTCCCTGAGATAAATTTTCTCCAAGCACCTTAACCATATATAGCTTTTCTTTCCATTTTCTTCTTCTCTGAGGAATTTTACAGAACCTTCCAGGAATAATGCTGTATCCGCCTGATTGGCTGGAAGCTTCAAGAAAACCAAAAGGAAAAACTGTTAAAGACAGACGTATTTTGGATTGGGGCCACCAACAATGGTAGCCCATATCAAAAGCCAGTGTGCTCTCAGCCAACTTTAGGGTTCGGAAAGTGTAGTTGGAACTAGCAGCTATCAATGGGGGAAACGAGAAGCTGTGATGAGTGCGGCGGTACAGAGTTTGATGGTGCTGATGATGGTTATTTTTACTGCGAACAGTGTCAGACACGAGTACATGATATGCGTGAAACTGCCATCGGAGATGAAGCTGATCTTTACAGTAGTGGAATTTATGCAAATTCTCAATCACATATCATTAAGGAGCCGGAAAATATCCACGAATCTGAGTTTTGGAGAGAGCTTAGAAAACCAGGTGATGAAAGTAGCAGTAATCCTATGCCGCCGGGGAAATTGGTTGCCTCAGAGGATTATGCATGTTGGGTCAGGACTACGTATGTTATGGGGATTCAGCTTATGATTGAATCGCAGTGTCAGGTTTTGGTGGAAGAGTTTGGTGTCAGTCCTCTGATTTGCGGCTTGTCTGGTGCTCTCTGGATTCGGTTTGTTGCTGCGTCTCGTGTTTTCAAAGAAAATTGGGCGAGTCAGAGAGTTGAGGATTTAGATATGCAGATAAAAGGCAATGGCAATGGCAAAGTTCGTCTGCCGCGGTGGCAGGATAAAGATGAACCTCATAACTCATCTGGAGAAAGACTGGTTCTCATCTGGTTGAAGGATTTGAGAAAGAAGATTCCGATTTCTTCGTGTTTATCGATTTGTTTTCTGGCTTGTCATGTTGCTAGAGAGCCAATCTTGCCAACAGATATAGTGAATTGGGCACTGGAGGGAAAGCTTCCGTATCTGAATGCTTTTGTCAGGATCGGCGAAATGCTTGCAGAGCAATCAGGGAGATGCCCGTTGAGTGCAGATTTAATGTTTAGGCCTTTTCGGGTTGTTGATTCGACGGTGTTAGAGTCGCAAGCGGGATATATTGCTAAGCGCATTGGTTTGGAACTTCCTCCAGTGAATTTCAATGGTTTAGCGCGCCGCTACCTGAAACAGCTCCAGCTTCCGCAGGAAAAGATTCTAGCGTACGCGTCGATGATTTATGAATGGGCAATGCCTCCTGACTTGTGGTTATCGTCTAATAAGGAAATGATTCCGTCTCGTGTTTGCGTTATGTCGATTATAATGGTGGCTATAAGGATTCTGTACAATATAAATGGTTATGGAAAGTGGGAAGAGAAGTATTGCAATGCAAATGCTGCTATATCTTCTTCTTCATCCTGTCGTGGGAAGAGAAAAGCCAGGGCGCTTAAAGAGCCGGAAAAGAAAACAGTTCTGGGTTCATCGTATTTTCAGAACTGTAAGTCTGATGATACTGCAGAACTTCTTGGAAGCCTTGAAATGACGTATGAGAAAATCAGCCAAGCACGGGGAAATTCGGTGAACTTATCATCGTATCTCAAATTGTGCAAGGATGTTGTCTTTGCAGGAGCACCAGTAGCCATTCAAGAGAACAATATGATTGAAAACTCTTGGAATTACTATGAAAAGCACCAGGATTTTAAATGCTGCACCAGTAACACGGCCTCAGGAGAACCTGGACCTGCGCAGGATGATGCTTCTCCAGAGTCTGTCAGAGAACGATCCTTAAACCGGTTGAAATCAAACATGGAGGAAAATGGGTTCATTTACATTCCTCCAAGGGTTCAGGTCAAGAATGTTGATTATCTGAACTATACGACCAAGAACAACAATGGTACAAGATCTTTTGTAGCTCATGCAGATTACTACATACTTCTCCGAGTTTGCGCTCTTGTTGCTGAAGTTGATGTCCAGTACATGCACAAGGCTGCGTTAAAGTTTGAGAAGCGGCTTGCGTGGTTAGATAAGAATATCGATCGAAGCTTGAAACTGAAAGCCCCAAAACCTTCTGCATTGCCTAATCTAGGCGCGGTATCATCGGAATATGATGGCAAAGCAATTGAACTGTCAAACCACGAGCATAATGCAGTTGAGGAATCACAAGAATACATGGATATGGATGATTCACTTGATTTTTCGAATTACAAATTCAGAATTTAATCTGTGCCATGGCGAAATGTTCTAGTTATATGCTACTGGTGAAATTTACAGTTTCTTTAAAGAAAATCTTAGTGGGAAAACTGACTAACTGATCGAATAGCCGAACTTTCAACATTACAAAAATAAAAAGAATAATCTACAAAACCAGAAACAAAAAAATACAGAATGTGATTTACAAATTAAACAGTTGAGAGAGTAGGCGAAGGACACGTACCACAGTAATTCTGTGCACAGACGAATGAGGATTATAGATCTGTTGATGAATATTCCTGTACCTGTACGTACAATTTTCTTTTCTGACGACTCACTGGTTTAGCACTCTGTTAACAAAATCTACAGGTGCCAGAACTTTGGTTAGCCAGACCCTCGACTTTCTTCTCCCTACAATGAAGCTTAATTTTCTATTTATCCTGCTCTTTACTTCTTAAGCACGTAATAGACGTTTCTCACACATCAGGAGCCTCCTACTTGCATGAGGCCCTTCGGGTGTGTCACGCATAGTCGACTGCCAACCCATTGCATCAGCCACCTCCTTGATTTCACCCATGATAGCCAATGTATCGCGGATGAATGCACGCCCCCCTGGTCTCAACATCCTATCCATCTCAAGCATGATAGTCGAAATGTTGCATCTGACAGCACAAGTTCAATAGATGAGCAAAAAAAGAAACATCGGATGTAAGGATTTCCAAGACTAAGAACAAGAAAGCATAAGAAATTGCAACCAATTGGGGAAGAGGGATCCAAACAGGCAGGTCAATAGTTATACCTTTTCCGTTCGCTGGTGAAGAGCTCAGCAGCGTGCAATAAATCATACGTTCTTGGGTAAGTATCAAACGATTCACACCTGCAATAGAAAGTTTAGACAATGGCATTGCAAATTGATGACTGAATAGAGCGCAAACAAAGTGACAAGTCTTTAGTCAAATTTGCTAGCCAACTGTGGTTAAATTTGAGCTGTCAAAAAGTATTAAACAGCTGACAACAGAAGGTAACATAATTCATACCAATCGTGTTGAACTCCTAGTAGCCCGCGATCATATATGACAGGCAAGGTGTTCGGCCCACTGACAGGAACCACATTAAGTACCCACGCCTCAAGGCCATGATCATTCACTGCCGCTGCAAAACTGGTCCACAATTATACACGTTAACCCCAGATAAAAATGGTCATATGGAAATGTTACAGTGCAAAGAGTGAAAAAGGGTTGAAGAAAAGATTACCCTCCATAACCGGCTCTCATGTCCATGACATTTCTTAACCTATACTTTTTCCAGTGGAAAGCACGAATATAGCCTCCTATTAACTCATTCCAGTACTTCATGTCTGCCTTGAAAAGTTCTTTCCTAGACATGTATGCATCCATCTGTATTGTCCATAGCCTATCCGGAGGATTTTGCAGGCGCGTTGGCCACGTTGTCACATTTCCTCCAAATCCGTTCTCGGGTAGTCGACTGATGCACGGTTTTAGATCAACATACCTGCAAATGCAATAGATTTCAATATAATTATACATTTCTGGTAGTGCCAGATTTTCATTTAGTTGCTTTTTTTTATCATACAGTGTCATGTGTACTCCTCTTCAACTTTGAAGAACTGAATGACGGTAAGTAATGGTCCTAGTGGACATACCAAACTTTGTCTGGGTCGTCGTCTGGTTCACACAGTGGAGGCATGGTTCCAATCTCACGGGTCTCGTAGCAGCTGTTGTTCAAAGGTTTACGCCATATAGCTATGTATCCCTCCTTGGCAATAAGATCCCAGCAAAGGCGATTAGTGAGGTCTTCCATCTCTGTCATAGAAAAAGTTCACTGTTAATGACACAGCTGGAATACCCAAGTCTTCGATTTGCATGCTTAATCTAGAAAGGAAATTCCTTGTGATCCTTAAAAACAATAAAGACTCGTCCAATACCTTTCCATTGTTCTTCCAGGGCAACCTCGTGTTTATAAACTGGCTGAGCTGCCCAAACAAAATATCCTCCAGCCCTCAGAATTCTATTCACCTCAAGAAGCAAAATTCCGTCTACAGCAAAAGAAGACCAAAGAGATGTCATTGCAGTAGCATAAAAATAACAAACAAATGTACTGAGTGCAGTTACGGTTGATCAGAAGACGCATCATGTCTAGAGTTATAGGAATTTCGAACACTTGGATAGTATCATACACACTACAAACTGCCAAGTAACAAGGGAGAAAAACCAAAACGTACCATCGCGAGTCCAATTAACTCTACATCTAGAGCAATGTATCATGTCAAAAGCCTGACTTGGATACAACAACCGCCGTGTTGCAAAAGCTGCAATCATAGCTGGGACACCACGCTCGAGAGCAAACTGAATCTGATTCTCATGAACATCTTTCGGTGCTATAGACAACGTAACCACTTTGCGTTGAATCAAAAAAGCACCGAAACTTGCAACACCACATCCAACATCCAATGCAACACGTACACGCCTTCCGAATTTAATACTCGAAACCATCTGTAAACACACAAATCAAACTCAACACAATAGCAACTTCAAAAATCCAACTACATTCATTAGGAAAACTCATACACAAACCTTTGAAATCTGATTCAAGTACTCATCTGCGCCATGTATAAACTGCGTTCCACCTCCCGGAAATACGAACTTGTCTTTCACTCTTGTTATCCAATTTTGACCTCCCTTATCTTCCACTAACCGTGTATGAGGTACATTCACAAACCATACCTATTATACCATAAACAAAATTTCAAATCAAACCCACAAAATTCATTCAACACCATCATAAGCTACTAAAACACATCAAAAACTGAAATCTTCATTACCTCATCTCTAGATTTAGGCCAAGGGATTGGAGTTTTATAATCAACAGGAGCAGGAACCAAACAATTCAATCCATGATCTGAATCAGGACAATGTCTCTCATACTTTTCACCCTTTTCAGTTGAATTCAGCTTCTGAATCGCTTCAACATTATCCAAACAAGGTATATACTCCTTCATACTCACAGGACAAAGCTGAAATTTCTTGATTTTAACTCTGGGTTTCTCTCCTTGTTCTTCATCTTCTTCTGAAACTGTTTGATTATCGTTCCCCCAATTCTCAACAAACTCTGGATCAAATTCACCCACTTCGAAATCCTCAGTCATTGTTCCATTCTCATCTACAATCCCAAATCTGGTGATTGACGGTGGTGGGGGTGGCGTTGGCGGTGGTGGGATGGGTTCAGAAACCGGATCTGGTAATTGTTGAGTATTGCCATCTTCAGGGGAAGTTGAATTTAGGGTTTGAGGATCAATTGGGGCTTCATCAGGATGGGTATCGGTTTGATTGATGAGAGCGGCAACATCGAATTCTTTTTTAGCATTGGGTGAAATTGAGATTTTTGGTGAAGATGACGATTGGAGATTGTTATTGGTGTTGAAGAAGGTTAATTGTTGATACCCATCAGACCAATTCTTACCTAAGTAGAAGAATGCGAATGAGATTAGAGTGAATCCTGTGATCTTTAGGAGTAATTGTGATTTGAAGAATTCTATACTGGTTAATAATGTCTTCATGATTTCTTGTTTAGATTTGCATATTCTCTGAGTGTTTTTCTCTAGCTCTTTCTCAGTGAGTAGAGTCAGAGTGTGAAGAAGAAGAAGAAGATGGAGAAGAGTGTTTTTTTTTTCTGTGAGGAAAATATTTGTTTGTTTACTTTCCTGTAAACGCAAATGGTCTTGGATACGGAATTATCAGATCTTAGTCATTTCCCGGAAGTGAAAAAAATTAGTTGGTCAGTCATTTTCCGGTGAAAAAAATAAGAATCCTTAATTGCCTGGCGGTTTGTACATGGCAAACCCTGAATTGCATTCATCCCAAACAGATGTGTCCAAGGTTGTGGAGTGCTTGAAATCTTTTGGATACAAGCGGGTCGAAATTAGAAGGAAAAGGATTTTAGAGCAACTACTTTGGATACTAGAAGCCGAAGTATTTTTGGTTCTCGGTGAACATAAGTCAAAAACAGAAGCCATAACCAAAAATTGATTTTTTTTGCATCCGAAAGTCGTTTTGAAATTTTATACCCACACGAATTTCTTGTTGTATTTTTCAATTACCAAAAATAAAGAAGCAACTTCTCCAATGACATCCAAACTAGGGTTGTCAATGGATCCGGGTCCTTCCGAGTATCACTAGACTCATACCCGGACCCTACTTATAAAAGTCGAGTCGGTTCCTAAATTTGTGGATCCTGAACCGGACTCGTTTAAAATTTCGGGTACCCGTCGATTCCGGATACCCGTTGGAGTATAAAGAAAATCTTAAAAACTTAATTTTTTTATATTTGTAACTTGAATCTAAATTATTTTTATAAAAAATTTATTATCATTTCTTTATTAATGTACTAAATAAAGATTAAATGTAAGGAAAAAAATATATATTAAAAAAAAAAAAAAACTAGCAAAGTACTTATAACTTTGCAAAAAAGATGGATAAAAAAATGAATATTTGGATACCCGGTACACGCAGGTATTAGCCGTTTGGACCCGTTAATATTTGTGTCCAATCGGGTAATTACCCGTCGGGTCCTAAGTTGTTAATGGGTCCAACTTTAGGACCCATAACCGTACCCAAATCTACCAGGTCTCTGGGTAATGGGTACCCATTGACAGCCCTAATCCAAACAGGTTAGATGTATAGGTAGAAATCAAGAAGTTAGAAAGTGAAAAATTTTACCATGTCTTTCCATAAAATAGTAATTTTTAATTGGGAATATTAAGAAAATGCACATGTGGGAAAATGCCCACGTTTTTTTCGTATTTTATTTAATGCATGTGCCGTTAGGAATTCCCTCCGGACCCACCATTTTGGTAAAAACTCGTTTACTTAGTCAATTTCTCATCACAAGAGATGAGAAAATAGTGGGTGCAATTACAAATTTACCCATTGGCCTAGAAATATAGAAGTAAATCACACACCGTCCATGCGGCTCAATCAATGGCTGATGATTAAATCATCTGTTACCATCCACGCATAATGTTAATTAACGACTCAAGATTAAGTCTACTAGATTGTTAACAAAAAACCTAGGATTTTCATTTGGTCTTTCCGCCTCCTCTCTTCCATTTCTCTCTGCATCTTCCTTCTTCCTCTTTTTCTTTTGTTTCTTTTTCTTCTTCCTTTGTTCTTCATTTGGTTTGTTTCAAAACTCCGTCTCCATCACCAACAACATCATTTCCATCACGTAGATTATTTTTTTTGTTTGATTTGATTAGTTAGACCAAATCGCGTTTTCAATTTGGGAATCGACGAGGTTTGTGTTGGGTTTTCATTTAGGGTTTCAATTGGTTTTCTGGTGGTGGTGGTGGTGTGAAGGTGGTGGAAGAGCTAATGGTGTTAAGTGGGCGTAGGTTGTTCTTGAAGTGGATGTAACGGAGGTTGTTTGGAAATCGTTGATGTATTTTGATGCTTGGGTGGAAATTTTCTCAACTTCTCAATTATTTTATTTGCAATTGGAAACATGCCTATACTAAAGTAGCTAATTAGTACTACAGAGATCGCCTTAATTGTTATGAGGATGAAATTAATTTTAATACTCCCTCCGTCCCTAATTAGATGAGCTACTTGGTTTTTAGTTTTGTCCAAAAATAGATGAGCTATTTCACTAACCAATGAGATATTTCTAAAACTACTCTTTTAATTGATTATTTTTTCTATAGGAAATATGTATAATTTGATAGTCATGTTTATATTCGTTGTGTAGGTGTTTTAAAATGCTTTTCAACGGTATAAAGTTTATAAAAAACCGTGATATAGTTTAAGAGATAAATCGTTTCTAAATTTTACTAATTATTGCTCATAAGGGTATAATTTTAAAAAATACTTAAATATACTCCACTTTCCTCCATGCCTTAAAATTTGTGCAAACTCAAAGTAGCTCATCTAATTAGGGACGGAGGGAGTATTGAGCAGGAAACTATCATGTTTGGTTTAGTTGAAGAACTGTGCTTTTAATTGAAGCTTGGTAAAGGGGCGTCATGAATTGGTATAGGGGCGTCAAACTAATAAGACAAAAAAGGTCATTAGAAGTAAATTCAAGTGCCCCTTATCAATAAAAATATGTAAATGACTAATTAGCCCTTATTGTTAATAATCAAGATTAGTAATGATAATTAATATTAGTGTTGATTATTAAGATTAGTGTTGATAATCAAGATTAGTGTATTATAACTCTAAAATCAGATTTTTAGAGTTATAAAAAAAAAAATTGAGGAGAAGAAAACTTACGTGATATTTGTGAAACCCTAGATTTTGATTCACTCTACCAAAATGAGTGAGTCCAGTGACCCGATATACTTCTAAATTAGTTCCAATTAGCTTTTTCTCGCTCAAAATTATCTAAATTACATAACAAAATCAAAATTTTGAATTTTCAGAAGAACTTACGGTTGCAATTTTGCTCGTGACCAACAGTAACTCTTAGTTACGGTTCGTAAGTTATCGAATACCAACCGTAACTGGTTAAATTTGGGGAAGATCCAATCGTAAACCTGATTACGGTTGGTAATTTAATTTAGTTACCAACCGTAACTAAATTACGGTTGGTAACTAATGAATAGAAACCAACCGTAACTAACCTACGGTTGGTAAGTCATCTTAACTTTTGAACCGTACATAACTATTTGATAAGTTGTTAACATTCAGGATGATTTACGGTTGGTAAGTTTAATTGAGTTTCAAACCGTAACTCAATTACGGTTGATAAATATGATGCAAATAAAAATCGTAACTGAACATATTCCCAAAACTAAGAACTTACGGTTGGTATTTGAGTTTAAACCAACCGTAACATCAACCCAATCTACAGTTACGGTTCGTATTTGAGTTATTACCAACCGTAATTAGCATAAACCCAGAAATTTCAATTTCAATTTTCATTCAAAACCCTAATTTTTGATACAAAATTAACTTAAATCCAACACAATAAACTAAACCCTAACTGGGTTTTTCCAAACATTTTTCAAATCGCAGATTAATCGAAGACAATGACATTTTCGGTTTTAATGGAGGTTAGGGTTGATGGATTAGAAGAGAAGATGAAAAAAAAAACTGATTTGATTTTGGTTAATTAATTTGATTTTGGTTAATTAAAAAAAATTGATTTGATTTTGGTTAATTTAAGGTGAAAGGGGTAATCTAGTCATTCTACACACCTATAGAACACCCCCCTAACCAATAAAAGGGACATTGCTATCACACTTGACGCCCCTCTACCAATTCATGACGCCCCTTTACCAAGCTTGTTTTAATTACATCAGTTCTGTAAGTAAAAGAATAGGGAAGAAGACGAACTATCTTTTCTCTCAGCAGTGACTCGAGTCGTTTTAACTCGGTATTGACTCAGTCGTTTTAACTGGTGCCGACTCGAACGATTCAGGGGCTGTAATGACTTTTTACATGACCGATTTAAGGCCACCTGTCCACTAACGGCCGTTAGCCGTTTTTTCAAAAAAAAAACGGGACGGAATTGGTCAAAGTATGGGCATTAAATAAATTTTGAGAAAAACGTGGGCGTTTTATTAAATGCATTTCCCCACATGAGCACTTTATTAAAAACCCCTTTTTAATTTTACCCATCGCATTCTATTTTTGGAGAAATACCTCAACACTATGTAGTTTTTACAAAAATAAAATATAATGGGAGTCTATCTCGAGAGTTTTTTTTTTCCTAGGTACTTTAGGCAACCGAAGACGTAAGTGTGTTTGCTTGTTTATGAAGTATATACCAAAAGTTACACATAAAATATTTTTATCACAATTTATATTTATTCTGTTTCAAAATAATAGGCTAGCTGTTTCATGTGTAAATAATAATATACATAAAACCAGTCTATTATATTTTAATGAAGGGAGCATTATTTATTTATTTTCTTCTAAAATCATTATGAAATTTGCCTCGGAACTTAATTTCCCCTTTTTAGACTTTAAAAGGGTACACCACTACAATTTTCTCTCTATTATTGGATTTTAAAGGACATACAAACATCTTCCAAGTGTCTTGGCTTGGGAATATTTGTTTTATTTTAACACAAATTAGTCTTGTTACTTTGGATTTGGAACATTAAATTCATCGGCATTAATAAGAAATTTACTACGAATGATTGCTCATTAGTATCCGGGAACCCATTTCCTTACCCAGTTTCTCTCTCTCCACCTCTCAAAAGAAAAGAAAAAAAACAAATTTATCTTCTTGCTCAGATCTAGTTTTCTCGTGTTTAAAGGATTCTTATCTATTAGGGTTGTAATTTTGTTTTGTTTGCCGGTTACGGCTTCTTTTCTTCACCTTCATGGTGAATTTTGTCTTCACCTTCATGGTGATTCTCTTTTATTTTAACGGTTTCTTGATCTTGATTATATGTTTGTTCAAGTATATCACCGGATTCAATTTACCCTCGAGTCTCGATTATCCAATCAACAAGTTTGCATATTACTCCTATATCATTGGAGCATTACTTTATCAGGAAGACAATTATCAAATAGTGCATAAATATTATGAAAATCATCTTCTCTCCGATTCAATCGGTTCTTGCATTTTTGTATTAGGTCAGTACTTGGAATTCCTTCTCTTTGCCTTGTAAAAATTTTCAATCATGTACCGCTACAAACGTGTTGTTTCTTATTACTTTTTGAATTTGATGTACTTGAAATCCATGTAATCATGATTTTCATTAATAAAGCTTGAATTACCAAAAACATAATAAAAATAAGCCATGTCCGTAGGCGAGTTGTGGTCGTAATCTCCAGAGAGACCCATAGTATTTTCCATTGGTTTTTTTTTTATAATAATAATTATTGATTTATTTTGTGAAAAAATTACAAGCAATTATGTTGTTTTTTTATAATAATAATTATTTATTTATTTTGTAAAAAAATTACAAGCAATTCGTTTGTAACAATTGTGTTATGCCATAGCTACGTAGATGAAAACAAATGCCATGGTCATAGCAACCATCATAAAGGTAACTGCGGCTACTAAACAAATGCCTTGCATCTTCAGCAACTCGGAAAATCCATATCCACCACTCATAAAAGAAAAACTAATTGCGCAAATGAAAAATATTTGTTATAAACAAAGTAACAACTTGCGTAACAGCAAAAAGTGTTTCTAAGCCAAAACAGACGAAAAAACACATGAAACAAAGTGTTCCCATGACCAATAGCAGGAAGAACCATGTTGTATGAAGTGTTTCCAAGCTAAACCGTCTAATGAGATACAACGGTGACCGGAAATCTTCCAGCAAAAAGAACAACGCACTAGCAGAAAAACCAATCGCTTTAAACCACTAACGAGGCTAGAGAAAATATGCGAAAAGATAGGTCTTTCCGAGAAGACATCGGTGATGATCTAGAAACACGAACTAGAAGAACCCATAGATCAAACAAATGAGAGGACATACCATCATGATCAAAAATTCATGAATAAACACCTTGCCTTATGGAGGACGAGGAGGAAAACTTCTACCAGACATAGGAAACCCCTATGAAAAAAGAAGAAAACTAAACTTTGTAGAAGAGGATGAAATCTAATCCTTCACCAAAAGAAGACTTTTATAAGAATTGGAATGCCCTAAAAAATAGGATTACACTTTGTACTGACGGACCAGCAAGTGTATACCTTCCCTCTATATAACCTAGACAATTCCTTTCATTTTACAGCCATTCTCCTTAGTCCTTAGTAAGGACTCCTTACTGAAAATAAACCCTAAAACTACTGGAGGAAGAACTCTTCAGAGATGGGTGCTAGCGGTTTAACCAGTAATATAAAGAAGAAGGACCAGAAGTGTCCACCCCCTTATGCCGATAAGGGTAAGTGTTTGATGATTAACGGTATTCTTTGTGTCTTTATTTTTGTGGCGTAAACCATTTGTGAAGATCTTAATCTAGATATTCTTTAGTAAATGAAATTTTTTGTTGTTTCCGATAATAGATCTGCTTCTCCGTTTGTTAAGTTATTTTTTTATGTAAATCATTTTTGGGGATCATAAGATAAATATTCTTTGATTTTTTGTAAATCAACAAGTATTTTTAGTTTTTGAGGAGATATCACTCTCTCTGAGTGTGGCTCTAGCTCTTTCTCAGTGAGTAGAGTCAAGAGTGTGAAGAAGAAGAAGATGGAGAAGAGTGTTTTTTGTTTGAAGGAATATTTGTTGTTATGTTTTTACTGCTATAGGTGTTGATATGAAATACTCTAGCTTCAGTTTTTTCCCGGAAGTAGAAAACAAATGGTTGGTCAGTCACTTTCCGATAGAAACAAGAAAAAAAAATATTTTAACCGGCAAATCCATCCTCATCACCATCTGAAATACATGAAACCTCGATGGAGTCACGATATTTTTGAATCGGTTGAGTCAGATTTTACTCAAAAAACATATACATTGAGTCAGATTCAGATAAATTAGATGCATATGAGTCAGATAAAAAAAATATGTTAGAAGTAGAAATAGAAGCTAGGGAAAGTATGGTGGTTCTAGTGTTCTAGAGCCAAGTCTTTACATGAGAGGAAAATCAATTGAGGGGTTTTTTAATGAAAATATATATGACCGACTTTAGCCATTACCTATCCTAATGATAAAGTGGCTTATTCTTCCACCATTGAATTTTTACTTTATATTTTTAAGGGAGAAGTATATGCGAATGTAGAATTGTTGATTTTTTCTAATAAGTCAGTTGTTAAAGTTGTTGTTCAATCAATTTCTTTAATTATTTTATGTTAATCTTTAATATTAATCTAGAAAACTTATACTATCGTGTGTTATTCGTTTTCAATTTTTTGTCTTTTCGACCCAAAATTTATTCCTTTAGAACCAGTATCATGTATCCATTACTTTTGAGTATTAATCTTCAATATAATTTATGACATATGTATTATCTTGTTATTTTCGATTGTTTGCGGTGGTTTTTATGTTCTTTTCACGGCTGATCTCGTGATTTCAATGATTCTCCGAGTGATGTCTTTATACTTCATAGGAGAGCCTATTTCTTTTGTACAGTTGCATTTTATCTATTTGGTATTATAATTAAATAGTAAATTTGTACAACTTGCAAATTGCATATGTTAATGAAGAAGATGGGGAACCATATCAGCTCGAGTAAATAACACGGTTGGAAAATGCTTAAAAACACATTAAAAACATACATGAAATGAAGTTATTTATATTGGTCAAGGTGGCAATAATCTTGCCAATTCATAACCAAGTGATGAAGCATGGAAATTTGGCACTTAAAGTGCATACGTACCTTTAAAGTCTTGCAGAGTTTTTTAAAATTATAGTCTTTTGCTTCTAAGTTTTCCCATTTGCAGAATAATATAAACCAAGATGTTCCAGTGGGAGTCATTCGCGGGCATAAATCAGAAGATGGGAAACCCTTAAAAACTTACATATACGATGGGTTGTACCAGGTCAGAATATGTATTATGTACAAGTCGATCACTATTTTGAAGCAACTTAGTAATCATTGATATGTGCCTCATTTTGATTTCTCTTTATTTTCAGGTGGTTGCATACTCTGCATTATTATTTTACCTTCCAAAAAAAAGTAAGATCATGCAGCAACTTGAGCAAGATTGAATCAGCAGAATTCTATATACTGAAAGATATATGGAAGAACTTGAGGCGGTCTTTACTACAGATCCGTTGTCATTGTACTGAAGGATTTTTCTATGGAAATCAGATTCTTCTTTATCTATTAACCTAATCTCCCTCTCAATCTCTTCAATTTTGCTCTGTTTTTTTTTTTTTCTCTTTTCAAAAACGATTTCTTTCTTTGTTTTTCTTCTCTTTTTTTTTCATTAATGAGTGGGGTTAACAGGGTTATATATAAATGAAGCAATTAGGGATTCTTGTAAATTCTCAAATTAGGAAAGTCGACTCGACTTATCCATCCCAAACCCTAAGTTAATCCCCGTCTATCTTCGTAACGACAAACAATGTGGTTCCATCAGTCCTAAACTCTTTACTCCAAACCCATGACTGATGTTCCCCTTGCTCTATTTTATCATGATTATCATTCTTATTTCTCAATATCCATACGTCAAAACATCCCACGACTCCACTGACATATATCTCAACAGCAAAAAACAAAACCCCGTCCAAAACCCATATTCTATACCAATTACCCTCTACTGTCAAAGGAGGTAGTGAAAGATTGTCACGAAAAGTTTCTTCAGCCAAAATTTCATCACCAATAATGACTTAGATCCC
Source organism: Papaver bracteatum (assembly GCA_023529315.1). Classification (NCBI taxonomy): domain Eukaryota; kingdom Viridiplantae; phylum Streptophyta; class Magnoliopsida; order Ranunculales; family Papaveraceae; genus Papaver; species Papaver bracteatum. Next base: position 438,889 of record JAJJWX010005361.1, read on the forward strand.
CTCCAGTAAACAGATTTATTGGCATAGGTACCTTCTTTCCAAATATCGGCAGATTTCCGATCGAAGGTTCCAAGTTTTCTCCATCCATTCCAACTGCCTAAAGTATATATGTAGACATAATAAAACTTGGTCTTATGAAGTGCTGCTACTACTTTGTACTCATCAATATAAGAAACATAACCAAATTCACTTGCATAATAAAAATCTCTTTTATCTTCACGATCTATCTCAATTAGAGGAAGCTCAACGCACTCTCTAATGATCGGGTTAAATATAAAAAAAGGTACTATATAAGATGGAAGAGAAAGACAGACCAACCCATTACAGGAACCAACAAACTCTGGTCTCTCAAATGGATGGTTGTATTTAATCCTTCTTCTCACAATGGGTTCTGTTAACTCATTATGATCATGATTATACTCCAAGTAATGTAATTTTTTATCTAAACTATGGGTTTTTGAAATTTGAATTTAGGGAAATCTCCGTGTTGTTCTCATCTTTGGTTATTCAAATATATCATTATTATCATTTTGTTGAAGGAAAGGTCAAATCCTCAAAAACGTATAGGTATAACTAGATTAAATAAAAATCCATTAAGAAAAACATAACATGATCTTTTGAGTATTAATCTTCAATATAATATATGTGAAATTTATATTAGCTGATAACTTTAATTACCTCAAGTGGTAAATTCTCAAATTAGGAAAGTCGACTCGACTTATCCCGCCAAAACCCTAATTAATCCTAGTAATTTGGGGTTTTTGAAATTTGAATTTAGAGAAATCTCCATGTTGTTCTCATCCTTGGTTATTCAAATATTTCATTATTGTCATTTTGTTGAAGGGAAGGTAAAATCCTCAAAAAACTTATATGTATAACCTGATAAAATAAAAATCCATTAAGAAAAACCTAGCATGAACTTTTGAGTATTAATCTTCAATATAATATATGTGAAATTTATATTAGTTGATAACTTCAATTACCTCAAGTGGTATTCGCTTCTTTATACGGTTTCCTCAAAAAGTAATTATTGTTATTTGACTCGTAAGTGATTCCATTTGTGTCATTCTTATTAACTTTTTTATATTATTTTTTAAAAATTGACATATATAGTATTTATTAGCAATTAAAACCCTAGAAACAAAATCCACAGTATTACTAAAAACACATGTTGATTTCATATTCGAATTAATATATACTATTCATTCAGCAAAAAAAAAAAACCCTAGAAATTGAATATCATAAGATATCAATTATAACAAATTCTAATATACAACTCCTTCAATTATAGATCCACACAGAATAACAAAACCTGGATTCGATGAGAAATCATCTAACAACGACCATGAACTTTGTTGTAGTGAATCACGTATTCCTCTTTATTTTTGAAAAAAAAAATACTACATCCGCAAGCACCTAGAAATCTCCGTATCTCAATCCCATGTAGTTAGATATTTCTATAGTAGCTGATCTGGAAAGACTCAAGCCATCACTATCACTTCGATTAGCTTTCATAACCGTTTTTCCAATACCATCACCAATGAACATCATCGTGATATTCTTTTTCACTACTTGAACGTTTTCGAAATATGCTCATTCATTGATATGACTCACAAATCTTTTGGTTGAGGAGTTCGGCTCAACTTCAACAACTTTGAAAGTTTAGGAAAAAAAGATTAACACAAAAAAAGTGTCATAGATTATATTGAAGATTAATACAAATTCTTTTTTAAAGGAATCGACTCAAATATAAGGAATCATGTGTCTTTGAAATAGCAAAAAGAAGCACTATTGAGCAAATCGAAGAAATAACATGAATACCACTTGAGAAATTGAAATTAACAAGATAATACAATTCCCGTAGATAATATTGAATATGTGGAGAACTGTCTTGATCTTCTGGTTCTTAAGCTTCTTTCTACAGCGTAGAGTAACAACGGAATGCATATTTACATCCATGTCTGCAAGTAAATATTTCAATGCTTAGATTATTTCGACTGTCTTTTCGAGCCTTGAGCAGATAAAATATGACATTGTGGCTTTATACATGATTAGTTTGATGAGTAATGAGTTGTAAGACCGTCTTTTGCAGATGTCACCTGGGGGTTTGTGTAGTGGTCTGGGCGTCGTTTGTTCAAAAGTTGTAGGTGTTAAATCTGTTCATCTACCGATCTGTGTGAATCCATTGCCATCCCCGTATCTTCTCTGCTTATTTTCCTTTTAGTATTATGAAGAAGAAACAATTATACAGTAGAAACATTTTTCTTTTAGTATTTTGAAGAAGAAAAAATTATATAGTAGAAACAATTGGAATTGGTTTACTGTGTACGTAACTGTTTAAGTAATCCTAGATTTTGTTTATTCGTCTTCTCTTTCTTGGATTTATTTTAATTCTTATTTTATTTCTTTTATGATGATATACATTCTAGGATTTAGATTTTTGGCTAGTAGTTAGACATAAAATCTGATTCTACAATTGATCACCCTGAACTGATGTATCGACACATAAGACGCCAATAGCAGGAAGAACCATGTTGTATGAAGTGTTTCCAAGCTAAACCATCTAATGAGATACAACGGTGACCGGAAATCTTCCAGCAAAAAGAACAACACACTAGCAGAAAAAACAATCTCTTTAAACCAATAAAGAGGCTAGAGAAGATATGTGAAAAGATAGGTCTTTTCGAGAAGACATCGGTGATGATCTAGAAACACGAACTAGAAGAACCCACAGATCAAACAAATGAGAGGACATACCATCATGCTCAAAAATTCATGAAAAACACCTTGCCTTATGGAGGACGAGGAGGAAAACTTCTACCAGACATAGGAAACCCCTATGAAAAAAGAAGAAAACTAAACTTTGTAAAAGAGGATGAAATCTAATCCTTCACCAAAAGAAGACTTTTATAAGAATTGGAATTCCCTAAAAAATAGGATTACACTTTGTACTGACGGACCAGCAAGTGTATACCTTCCCTATATATAACCTAGACAATTCCTTTCATTTTACAACCATTCTCCTTAGTCCTTAGTAAGGACTCCTTACTGAAAATAAACCCTAAAACTACTGGAGGAAGAACTCTTCAGAGATGGGTGCTAGCGGTTTAACCAGTAATATAAAGAAGAAGGACCAGAAGTATCCACCCCCTTATGCCGATAAGGGTAAGTGTTTGATGATTAACGGTATTCTTTGTGTCTTTATTTTTGTGGCGTAAACCATTTGTGAAGATCTTAATCTAGATATTCTTTAGTAAATGAAATTTTTTGTTGTTTCCGATAATAGATCTGCTTCTCCGTTTGTTAAGTTATTTTTTTATGTAAATCATTTTTGGGGATCATAAGATAAATATTCTTTGATTTTTTGTAAATCAACAAGTATTTTCAATTTTTGAGGAGATATCATTCTCTCTGAGTGTGGCTCTAGCTCCTTATCAGTGAGTAGAGTCAAGAGTGTGAAGAAGAAGAAGATGGAGAAGAGTGTTTTTTGTTTGAAGGAATATTTGTTGTTATGTTTTTACTGCTATAGGTGTTGATATGAAATACTCTAGCTTAAGGTTTTTCCCGGAAGTAGAAAACAAATGGTTGGTCAGTCACTTTCCGATAGAAAAAAGAAAAAAAATATATTTTAACTGGAAAATCCATCCTCATCACCATCTAAAATACATGAAACCTCGATGGAGTCACGATATTTTTGAATCGGTTGAGTCAAATTTTACTCAAAAAACATATACATTGAGTCAGATTCAGATAAATTAGATGCATATGAGTCAGATAAAAAAAATGTTAGAATTAGAAATAGAAGCTAGGGAAAGTATGGTGGTTCTAGTGTTCTAGAGCCAAGTCTTTACATAAGAGGAAAATCAATCGAGGGGTTTTTTTCCGAAAATATATCTGATCGACTTTAGCCATTACCTATCCTAATGATAAAGTGGCTTATTCTTCCACCATTGAATTTTTACTTTATATTTTTAAGGGAGAAGTATATGCGAATGTAGAATTGTTGATTTTTTCTAATAAATCAGTTGTAAAAGTTGTTGTTCAATCAATTTCTTTAATTATTTTATGTTAATCTTTAATATTAATCTAGAAAACTTATACTATCGTGTGTTATTCGTTTTCAATTTTTTGTCTTTTCGACCCAAAATTTATTCCTTTAGAACCAGTATCATGTATCCATTACTTTTGAGTATTAATCTTCAATATAATTTATGACATATGTATTATCTTGTTATTTTCGATTGTTTGAGGTGGTTTTTATGCTCTTTTCACGGCTGATCTCGTGATTTCAATGATTCTCCGAGTGATGTCTTTATACTTCATAGGAGAGCCTATTTCTTTTGTACAGTTGCATTTTATCTGTTTGGTATTATAATTAAATAGTAAATTTATAAAACTTGCAAATTGCATATGTTAATGAAGAAGATGGGGAACCATATCAGCTCGAGTAAATAACACGGTTGGAAAATGCTTAAAAACACATTAAAAACATACATGAAATGAAGTTATTTATATTGGTCAAGGTGGCAATAATCTTGCCAATTCATAACCAAGTGATGAAGCATGGAAATTTGGCACTTAAAGTGCATACGTACCTTTAAAGTCTTGCAGAGTTTTTTAAAATTATAGTCTTTTGCTTCTAAGTTTTCCCATTTGCAGAATAATATAAACCAAGATGTTCCAGTGGGAGTCATTCGCGGGCATAAATCAGAAGATGGGAAACCCTTAAAAACTTACATATACGATGGGTTGTACCAGGTCAGAATATGTATTATGTACAAGTCGATCACTATTTTGAAGCAACTTAGTAATCATTGATATGTGCCTCATTTTGATTTCTCTTTATTTGCAGGTGGTTGGATACTCTGCATTATTATTTTACCTCCCAAAAAAAAAGTAAGATCATGCAGCAACTTGAGCAAGATTGAATCAGAAGAATTCTAAATACTGAAAGATATATGGAAGAACTTAAGGCGGTCTTTACTACAGATCCGTTGTCATTTTACTGAAGGATTTTGCTATGGACATCAGATTCTTCTTTCTCTATTAACCTAATCTCCCTCTCAGTCTCTTCAATTTTGCTCTGTTTTTTTTTCTCTCTTTTCGAAAACGATTTCTTTCTTTGTTTTTCTTCTCTCTATTTTTCGTTAATGAGTGGGGTTAACAGGGTTATATATAAATGAAGAAATTAGGGATTCCTGTAAATTCTCAAATTAGGAAAGTCGACTCGACTTATCCCTCCCAAACCCTAAGTTAATCCCCGTCTATCTTCGTAACGACAAACAATGTGGTTCCATCAGTCCTAAACTCTTTACTCCAAACCCATGACTAATGTTCCCCTTGCTTTATTTTATCATGATTATCATTCTTATTTCTCAATATCCATACGTCAAAACATCCCACGATTCCACTGACATATATCTCAACAGCAAAAAAACAAAACCCCGTCCAAAACCCATATTCTATACCAATTACCCGCTACTGTCAAAGGAGGTAGTGAAAGATTGTCACGAAAAGTTTCTTCAGCCAAAATGTCATCACCAATAATGACTTAGATCCCCTCCAGTAAACAGATTCATTGGCATAGGTACCTTCTTTCCAAATATCGGCAGATTTCCGATCGAAGGTTCCAAGTTTTCTCCATCCATTCCAACTGCCTAAAGTATATATGTAGACATAATAAAACTTGGTCTTATGAAGTGCTGCTACAACTTTGTACTCATCAGTATAAGAAACATAGCCAAATTCACTTGCACAATAAAAATTTCTTTTATCTTCACGATCTATCTCAATTAGAGGAAGCTCAACGCACTCTCTAATGATCGGGTTAAATATAAAAAAAGGTACTATATAAGATGGAAGAGAAAGATAGACCAACCCATTACAGGAACCAACAAACTCTGGTCTCTCAAATGGAGGGTTGTATTTAATCCTTATTCTCACAATGGGTTATGTTAACTCATTATGATCATGATTATACTCCAAGTAATGTAATTTTTTATCTAAACTATGGGTTTTGAAATTTGAATTTAGGGAAATCTTTGTGTTGTTCTCATCTTTGGTTATTCAAATATATCATTATTATCATTTTGTTGAAGGAAAGGTCAAATCCTCAAAAACGTATAGGTATAACCTGATAAAATAAAAATCCATTAAGAAAAACATAGCATGAACTTTTGAGTATTAATCTTCAATATAATATATGTGAAATTTATATTAGCTAATAACTTCAATTACCTCAAGTGGTATTCACTTCTTTATACGGTTTCCTCAAAAAGTAATTATTGTTATTTGACTCGTAAGTGATTCCATTTGTGTCATTCTTATTAACTTTTTTATATTATTTTTTAAAAATTGACATATATAGTATTTATTAGCAATTAAAACCCTAGAAACAAAATCCATAGTATTACTAAAAACAAATGTTGATTTCATATCCGAATTAATATATACTATTCATTCAGCAAAAAAAAAACCCTAGAAATTGAATATCATAAGATATCAATTATAACAAATTCTAATATACAACTCCTTCAATTATAGATCCACACAGAATAACAAAACCTGGATTCGATGAGAAATCATCTAACAACGACCATGAACTTTGTTGTAGTGAATCTCGTACTTCTCTTTATTTTTGAAAAAAAAATACTACATCCTCAAGCACCTGGAAATCTCTGTATCTCAATCCCATGTAGTTAGATATTTCTACAGTAGCTGATCCGGAAAGACTCAAGCCATCACTATCACTTCGATTAGCTTTCATAAACGTTTTTCCAATACCATCACCAATGAACATCATCGTGATATTCTTTTTCACTACTTGAACGTTTTCGAAAGATGCTCATTCATTGATATGACTCACAAATCTTTTGGTTGAGGAGTTCGGCTCAACTTCAACAACTTTTAAAGTTTAGGAAAAAAAGATTAACACAAAAAAAGTGTCATAGATTATATTGAAGATTAATACAAATTCTTTTTTAAAGGAATCGACTCAAATATAAGGAATCATGTGTCTTTGAAATAGCAAAAAGAAGCACTATTGAGCAAATCGAAGAAATAACATGAATACCACTTGAGAAATTGAAATTAACAAGATAATACAATTCCCGTAGATAATATTGAATATAAATACAAATAAATTAAATAAGTCGACCGAAAAATATCACTTATGGGTCGAAAAAACAAAAAAGCACACATATCAATAGAAGATTAATACTCAAAAGTGAAGAAAATCAACTCAAAAGAAATCACTAATGGGTTGAAACAATAAGAAAAAATTATTAATTTAACAAGCCGGAAAAAGAAGAAAAAACATACATACATTTTTAAAGTAATTTAACTAACAACTAATACAAGTATCCAAGATGCTATTGAAGACTAGTCGTATTAACAAAATAAAAAAAGTTGTATATCGAATGTAAGAAGAAACGTAAATATCTCTTTAAAGAGTACAAGAAAATGAAGTTACAAAGAACATAAGCTACTTAGTTTCCTCATAAGCCAACTTCGTATAGTTGAGACCAAGCAGACTACCCCTAGCTACTTAGTTTCCTCAGTATCCCTGCGTCTTCTAATTCTAGAGTCACGCACTTGAATCACCACTCCTTTCGATCACCTCATGATGAGTTGTTGACAAAGGCTCTTCCTTTTAAGCTAATAAACTCTCTTGTCAGGCAAGATCAATCTGAATCAGTAACTTACACTCAAATTTACAACTATCGGAATTTGGATACTGAAGAGTACCACCAAATGATAGTTGCCGATCAATACAACTTTATTACTAGATAAATCTAATCTAAGTCGGATCCCATTCGATCAATGTGTGTGCACAAAATTCACAAATACACGAAAACTAATCAGAAAATTCTTTTTATCTTCAAATCTTCAATCGCATTCTTAGAAACCTGCACAACAAAAACTTGAATCCCCTCGTGATCAATCAAACACTTAACATAGTCTGTTAACAATGGATTATCACAAGATGTCTTTAGATCTAACAACAGTTCTAAAGATCCCTTGAAATACTTTAATCCAGTTTGAGTGACCCTTATGTCAAAGAAGAAGGCTCTTAAGAGTGATCAAACTAGGTGCAATCAAACTTTCTACAAACGTTAGTAAATCAAATCAATAATCGAAAACTAAAATAACAATACAATTATCTAGTTTCCCACCAACGGTACTCGTAGAGATTCTTGATCCCACAAAAGTCTTTAAACTAACAGTCATAAGAATTTTCTCCTAATTAGGGTACTTTCCTCGACGTATAGACGACTCCACAAGAAACAACACGAATGAAGTTTTCCTGGATCTTGGGGTATGAAAAGACGAGGGCATCCAAATACACTACAATCCTTTATTTATCAACCTATAAGTCTGGTATCTTAAGTGATCTTCTATGGACATTATCGAGGCAATATAACTTAAGTCTTATAACTTGTGTGATTGTTTATGGAAGAGGTCGAAACAATACGACAATAGTTACGGTCATAACCGATAGACTATTAGGATATGAAACTATTTCATTACCATTCGCCCAATTCTCAACAAACTCTGGATCAAAATCACCCACTTTAAAACCTTTAGTGATTGTTCCATTCTCATCCAAAATTCCAAATTTGGTAATCGACGGTGGTGAGGGTGGCGTTGGCGGTGGTAGTGGGGTAGGTTCAGAATATGGATCTAATACTTGTTGGGCATTTGCATCTTCAAGTGACGTTGAATTTAGGGTTGAGTATCAATTGAGGCTTCATCAGGATGTGTATCGGTTTGATTGATGATAGCGGCAACATCGAATTCTTTTTTTGCATTGGGTGAAATTGAGATTTATGATGATTGGGGTGTTGAAGATATTGGAGATTATTGTCTGTGTTGGAGAAGGTTAATTGTTAATACCCACCATACCAATTTTTGCCAAAGTAGAAAAATGCGAAGGAGATTAGAGTGAATCTTGTGATCTTTAGGATTAATTATGATTTGAAGAATTATCCGGTGGTTAATGTCTTCATGATTTCTTCTTTAGAGTTGTATTATTCTCTGAGTGTTTCTCTAGCTATTTCTTAGTGATTATAGTCAGAGTGTGAAAGAAGAAGAAGAAAGGACAAAGAAGAGTGTTTTTCTGTGAGGGATGAAATATTTGTTTGTTTATTTACTACAAATGAAAATGGTCTTAGATGCGAAATTATCAGATCTTTGGTCATTTCCCGGAAGTGGAAAAAAATTAGTTGGTCAGTCATTTTTCGCTATAGGATGCAAATAAAAATCCTGAAGTGAATTGCATTCGTCCCAAAAAGATGTGTCTAAGGGGCTAGTCCTGTTTTTTTTTTTGATGCAAAGAGAGATTTTAATTAAGAAACTTGGTTGGTTACATATGATGCATCAGCAAATAATGCATCTGCAATAAAACCTGGAGGAACACTTAACCAAATACTACTAATCTTAAAAGAACGTGAATGTTTAGCCAGCTTATCAACTGGTTTATTTGAATGCCTTCTAATAAATTTGCAAGTCCATGATGGGTGCTTGCTTAAAAGTGCAATGATATCTAATATGATAGCTTGAGATTCCCATCTAACTCTATGATAGTCTCCGTTTGCTGCCGCTGCTACATTTTGCGCATCAATCTCAAATCTGACGTGCAGCAGATTGAGTTCTTCTTCCCAATTCATAGCATGCAACAAACCTCCTATCTCTTCTTGCTCCGCGTCTAGCTGTCCACATTCATAGACACATTTTCCCCGTTCAAATGATCCTGCAAAATCACGTAGGATTAGACCAATTCCACTATGAGTTTCAGTATTGATTTTTTTTTAAAGATGCATCACAACATATAGAATAAAAAGGTGCATTAGGAGGTGTCCAAATGTCAGGTGATATCACCAAAATTTTTCAGCTATCACCAAAAAATTTCAAATAACTACCATTCGAAATATCACAACACGTAATCTAAGAAAACCAATTGGTTCACAAAAAGATATTGCAGAATCAACTGAGGATTGGAAGAATACGGCAATAGTAAAACTTTTCTATGAAGATACAATGGAAACGGATGATGTTAGAAAAGAAGTGATTACTCTTTGGAGAAGATGGAAGCTCAAAGATATGCGGGCTGTCGATAGGAACATTTTTATTTTCAAGTTCTTCTCAAAAGAAACAATGCTGGAAGTGATGAAAAGAGGACCATGGAATGTTAGAAATTGTCATCTAAATCTCAAAGAATATGATCCAACAGTCTCTATCAAAGATTGGAATTTTACTCACCAAGAATGGAATGTGCAATTTCAACAACTCCTGCTAGAACATCATTCGGAAGCTGTTGTCAGTGAAGCTATTGTAGAAATGGGTGAAAAGATTTGGACTAATCCGGAGAATTGCAGACCAGGTTATGGAAGCATAATTACCGCTAGAATTAATATTGAACTGACTAAACCTATGTTTAGGGGTGGTTGGTGGAATACTGCCGCGGGAGGAGTAACTTGGGTAAGATATCACTGGGAAAAATAGTCGCATAATATATGTAAAGAATGTTGGACTATTGATCATAATGATGAAGAATGCGAGAACACTGCTGAATATTTAAGAATCAGAGGTTACACCAATGAGCAGTACACTGAATACTGCCATGCACTAGCGAAAAGTTATGGAGTTGAGATAATAGATGACGTGAACCTTTTAATTCAGAGAATCGCGGAAGCTAGTATAAACAAGAAAAATATGGAAGCTAAGGAAGATCAACAAAAGCGTGAAAGGAAATCTAAAAGATCCAGGAGCACGGCTTCTGACAATCATCATGAGGCTCATGATAGTAACATTGAAAATAATACTGGAAATAGATCATCTTCTATTGTGGCTGATGATATGGAGAATGACTGGACTGAAGAAGGAGTAATGATGGAGAAGGAGGACTTGAATGATGTGGACGAAGCTCATGCCGCTTTGGTAACCATTTCTAAACTCTCTAAAAAGACAACGCTTACTTATTCTCTACAGTACTACACCTATCTAAATTGTGTCGATTGTAATAGTGTGTCCCTTAGACTTGTATCTTTCTATAATTACCCTAGTATGAGAGTCATAGCTTGGACTCTCAATAATCATCTTATTCAACACACATCTATTAGTGTTTCTTGCATCATGCACATTATTTCCTGGAACTGCAATGGCTATGCAGCAAAAGATACAAAAAATTACTTAGCTGATATAAATAAAAGTTTAAATCCTGATATAGTTTTTTTGCAGGAAACCAAGATTGATTCTGATAAAATCCTCCGACATGTTAGGCCTTTAGGCTTTCCTAATACTTCTTTTGTGCCGTCAGTTGGTAGAGATAGAGGTATCTGTCTTTTGTGGAAAGATGGGTTTCAATTAGATATCGTGTATCAAGACAAAAACATGTTTCACTGTCTTGTTAAATCAGATCCTGCTAAACCACAATGGCTACTCTCCTGTGTGTATGGTTCTCCATATCCACAGGAGAAAAAGGTTCAATGGAGCTTCATTAAAAATATTTGTGATACTTACAACATAGATGCTCCTTGGATCCTTATAGGGAATCTAAATATAACCATGCATTCAGAAGAGAGAGCAAACAGCTCTGGTTCCTCCTCTAGAACCCCTAAAATTGTCAACATGATTCATGATTCTTGTTTAGCTGATTTAGGGTATCATGGTAGTCCATACACATGTACAAGTGGAAAAAACGGTACTGGTAGGTTCAAATCTAGATTAGACGGAGATTTAATTAACTCTGATTATTTAGTAACCTTCCCTGACACTGTTTTAAAGCACCTACCTATCCTAGGTTCAGATCACAGCCCTATATTCTTAGACTTCTATCCAAATGATTATGTTAAAAGTAAAATCTGGAAATTCTTCGAGTGTTGGCTCAGAGATAACAATTGCAAAGACCAAATTAGTGCTTCTTGGTCAGCAGATGTGATTGGTTCAGCTGCCTTTAGGTTGTATAACAAACTTGACACAACTAGAGTTGAATTATCAAAGTGGAATAAGACCAATTATGGTAATATTCATGATAAGATTAAATTATTTCAGGAAGAACTAACCATTTTGCAGCGGTTACCAACAACTGAAGATACCAATCTCCAAATCAGAAGAGTGGAAGCAAAAATCAATGAATGGAAGCAAAAATCAACTAGGCTAGTCCTGTTATTAATGAATCTTTCACGGGAAAAAAAGAAAAAAAGAAGAGGTGTCTAAGGTAGTCGAGTGTTTGCAATCTTTTGAATACTAGAAACAGAAATGTTCCAGCTTCAGGTCGAAGCAGTAGTCAATAGCAAAAATGAAATTTAGATGATAGAAGTAGAAATTAAATTACAGAAGTGATAAGTTGGAAATTTTATTGCAGCATACTTTGTCTTACCATAGAAAATACTAGGGCTATCAACAAAATCTATCGAAACAGGAACTGGCTTAGCCGGTACCGTTACCGATAATTTTTACCGGAACAAACAATTTCCGGTGGAATTCTCAAAGTCCTAGGCCAGTATTGTTTCGTTAAGGTTACCGGATACCGGTAAAATTACCGATAAATAACGTTATCTAACAAAGTTCTACATTACTTGTTTTTCAGACTCAAATTCAATTCCAAATAAGAAGCTTTCGGTTCAAAATCCATGCCAAACACAAAGTAAACATGTAGAAACATTCCAAATTCGCTTAGTTGCATGTTCTTGCAAAAAAGAAAAAAATTAAAAAAGTTGCATCCTCCATTACTAGTATCGAAAGTTAACCAACCGGTATGTGCCTCAGCCGATACCATTTCATTAACACAATAATTACCGATAAAATTCTGCTACCGATTTTCGGTTACTGTTATGTCAGAAAATTACCTATAGGAACTCGGATTATCGATAACGACTATTGGAATTTGGTATCCCATTGACAGCCCTAAGAATAATATTTTTTTTTTAAACAAGTACATTTTACTTTTGGAGAAAAGCATCGACGTCAACATTATCTTTCACAATAATTAGTTTTTAAAATAAAAAAACGAGAATGAAATGGAAGGTACCCAAGGGTCTTCCTTTTTTTTAGATATTTTATAGGGCGTTTGCATACTAAAAGTAGATGTCACAATCAAAAATATTTTGCTTCATAAAAAATTAAAGCTTTTAAAAATTATTTTAAAATTATGTACCCAAACTAATTTTTAACTATTTTGCATTAAAAAATCAGAAAACAATTTGGGTCCAAATTTTGGCAACCGAAAACATAAGCCTTTTGGCTTCTTCAAAAGTATAAAGTATTTCAAAAATTAGAAATAAAAGTTTATATTAGAATCCATTTTTACCTTTTTAGTTCCAGAAATCATTATAAAATTCGCCTCACAACGTGGGAATATTTGTTTTAATTTTACCACAAATTAGTCTTATCATTTTGGATTTGGAATATCAAAATTACCGACACTAATAAGAATTTTTTTTTTTTTTTTTTTTGTTTGTAAGAACTCAAAGCAATTCGGTGGAATTATGCCTTAGCTACATGGATGAAAACAAATGTCATGGTCATAGCAACCATCATACAGGTAACTGCAGCTACTGGGCTAATTTCTGGGCCTTCTTTAGAGAGGAAGGATCAAAATCTGAGCTACCAGCCCCATTAAAAAGAAATAATAAGCTATTCTAAACTTATGACCAGCGCCGCCGCCGCCGACACCTCCTCACCTCAGAATCGGAAGGATCACCAATCAGATTACTTGTGTCAAGAGCTCGGCATCACTAATTGCTAAATTACAAGTACCATCACCCATAGCGGCGGCAGGATCATGTCTATCAGCAACACCAACACCAACAAGACCAAGTTCAATTTCCTCAACAGCATCATCATCGCACTGCAGTAGTATTGAGGATACAGAGACTTTTATTAGTCAACTGAAAACGTGATCCATGAAGTCCCTTCCTGATCACCTTCAACGCTGAACAACATGAATGACAATGACAAAGAATGCACTTGAACTTCCTTCATGCAAGAAATTTTCCATCGTGACTTACCTACTGTGTGGTGAATAACGACTTGGGATGAGTTGAAAGAGGAGTCAAACAAGGTCAATCTGCCCTGTTTCTACAAGTGGCTTTATTGACTTGTATCTTAGGACATACAGATCATCCGCAATTAGGTCTACAACCTCGTCTCCACTGCAACATTGCCAAACATGATACATTAGCAGATGAACGAGATACACTTCTATAGGAACAGGAATAAAATAAATCTCTATTCTTTATACCCAGAAATATAACATTGTTACATTTATCTTACACGATTATCTGACCCACATGGAGATGATCCGATATCTGGTTGTTTTTAGAGGATGATATTTCTTTTCATATAGATCAAAGTAAAACCTACATTTGTTATCGTTTGACCTCTAAACCCAACACCGATAACATGTGTACATATGCATAGATTCTATAGTATATAGAGTTGATTAGATAATTACACGGCATCAAGCTGAAATGATCCAACAGACCCCTTGCTTTTGCAGAAGACAAATGTGTCCAGCTGCGGCTCTGGAACTGCATGTCGGAATCAATGATCAGACAAGTATGAGAAAATAAACTAATTAACATCTTGTACTAGATGCAATAAAGAGTCAGAGCAGATACTATAAGGAAAAAGAGGCATCCATAATTTGAATGTTAAGATTGCCTGAATAGTTCAAGATGGAAGTTTAAGAATGACAGGTTATCAAAAACAATCCATGTCTGCAGATGTAAATCGAGAAAGTCAATTGAACCTGAATAGGCATACAAAAGTAATTGTAAAAGTTCACATGGACGCAAAAAAAAAAAAAAATGATGTATAAAACTGCTGGCCTTCACAGATGAGCCAAAATATACCAACTAACTAGGTAATTGCTTGAGAGAGAGAGAGAGAGATAGAGAATACCCATATCATCCTCTTCACTAGATATAGACTGCTTAAGAAAATCCTGGTAGCCAAAAGGCAATCGTGATAAAACACTTTGCTTCAGATGATTTTCCATATTTTCCTTACATCTGTTCTTTTCAAAGCAAATTTACAAACCAAATTAGTCATGTAACTTAGCAAAACGTTTCGCACATAAAACTACTCGTATCAAATAAAACAGAATGATTCACCTTTTCGCAAACTCTTGTTCAGGTCTAGAAAGCCGATTCCATAATTCAGTTTGCGAAATGTGTATCATGTACTTCTCGATCTGTAAATAAGAAATTGTCAGTTAAAGGATAAACCATTTCAAGGTCCTAACCGACAAGAAATTGAACCTATCCCCACCTTTTGAAGGCGAGTTCGAAGATACGATCTCAATAAAAACTCAGTCCTGTCCAAGTCCATCTGATAAAGTGATACCGTGAGTGCATCCTGACCATTTCCGGCATATGCTTCCACAGTATCTTCCTACCCAGACAGTATGAAAACCGAATTAGACAAACAATGTAACATAAAAAAGATAAAATCAGAAAAGGTTAGAAACAGAATTACCATATTTTGAATTTGGACTCTAGCATTTCTTACTACATCTTCCTGAAATTGAAGAATTTCAGGAGAAGCTTTCTCGTTTCGCCATGCGCGCTTCAGAAGCTCCACTTCAGTTGGAAGAGCTGAAATCGACGCATCGATATCTTCACTTCCAAAACCCAAACCTTCATCCGAAGCAGACGCCATATTATGTTATCTCTGACCTTCGAAAATTCTGTTGAGACGAAGATGCTAAAGCAACAGAAGAAGAGAAGATAAATTTAACTTCAGGTGAAAGGTAAAGGGATACCGAAAATTCTGCTGAGACCTTAAATTTAACTTCAGCTTATCTAAAATGAAAAGCAGCAGTAACTTCAGGTGGATTGGTGGGATATCTGTTCTTTGCATTAACAGGATAATATACGTTTTGACTGTTGAGAAATAGAGAGCAGCACAGGTTCATAGTTCATATTTGCATTTTGACCGATGAGCGCATGGAATAGAAATTTCTCAATCATACCTGCTCACAAAGTGCTCCAAGTCTACCCAATCCTAATCTTTCCGTCTGCTCATGTAACAACAGCCGTTCCAACCTCAGTTGCTACTTGCTACCACCACCTCCGCCGAAGATTCACCACCAGGAGCTACGTGAACCTTAGGGAAGGTCGACCCTGTATCCAGAAACGCATACACAACCAAATATTATTGTAAGAACATACAATAATTGCAGGGGTAATAAAAACTAATAACATTAATCACGATGGGGCTAACAGCAACATTGGACAAAAATTAGTTGTATTTGAGTAATTCCTACTTGTTTTATGCACTTCAGAAAGGAATCAGTAAAGGGCACTAGGCAGAAGCAGCAAAAGAAATATGAAAGTTTCGGAGAAGCTAAAATTTGGTTTCAGTGCTCATACAGTGTGACATGACATCGACAAGAAAAGAAGAGCACACTTTTACTTTCAACTCAAAATGAGGATCAATACATATTCCGTTCTCATAATAAAAATCAAAATAAAATGAATTGATGTCATACTCAGATACTCTACTGGGTTATTCAACTCGTATCCGTAGTTTATTTATAAGACTAACCAAAAATTTTGATTTACAAATGTCTCAAAATTGAAATAATTTGTCAATTTCATTCATATATAATCGAATAAACCAATTAAAAGTTCAAAGTTAGTTGAAATATCCATCACATTGATCAGAATCGATCGAATTGAAGAATTATGAATGATTCTTCATGAAATAGACGAAATTAGAACTCAAATTAGAACAATTTACGCTTCAGTTTCTTATAGTTACAACAAACCCACACTCCAAGATGAGGAATTATTTGTTCTAATTCGATTAATTATTAGCACAGACTGATAAAACTAAAAAAAAAAAACAGTAGCAGACAACAGGTGAAGAAGATGAAGTTGTGGATCGGGTTGATGAGGACAACTCACTGACCTGACCCAAATTAGTTGATGACTCGGTGATTTCTTCGTTAACAACTGAACAAGTTATCAACTTCCCAACAGAGATCTTCAATGATATTTCTCCGTTACACTAAGGAGCCGAGAGAGCTGATAAAGAAGATTACCTTTTAAGTAAGGTTTTTGTGACCGAAAAGAAAGTTACCATAACAGCCCTTGACACGTGTTACTCATCTGTGCATTTTGTATCGAATTGCTAGGTTGAAAAACCCTAGTTAGCAAGTCGGGATTCGGCAAACGTTCGGGTATTATTCGGATTTGTAAAAATCAAATTCGGTCAACTATCCGGTCTTCGGTTCGGCAGTAGTACGGAACGGTATATGTACGTGTATAATTCGTTCTCCAGATATCAGTTCGGCCTCCAAAATTCGGCAGACATATATAATAAATTAATACTCCCTCCGTTCCACTTTATTTGATGTTTTAGGAGTTTACACGTAGATTAAGAAATAGAGAGAGATATAAAAGTTTTCTATGTATATCCTTGAGAAAAATCTTCAAACATTAATTGCTATTAGTGTAATTGAAAATAAATTTATGGTTCCAAGACAAAATGTTAGGGTAATGTTGGTAGTTTTGTGGGAAAAATATGAAAACTATCAAGTAATGTGGAACAAAAAAATAACCATAATCACTCGTCTAAAGTGGAACGGAGAGATTAATATTTATAGCTATAGATGACTAATCAATATATGAAGTAAAAATGCATTATATAAAAAATATATGAACAAATTAACAAAAACCAGTGCTTGGCACAGTGGTTTGGGTTACACTCAGTGAACTTTAGGTCTTAGGTTCGATTCCTACTCCACTCAAACATTTTTTTTACTATTAACTAATATAAAAATGCTAGAATTAAATGCCCGAATAGTTAAATGCCCGAAAATAGTTCGGAGTTGCAACGTTTGGTGCCGAATTAAATGCCCGAATAGTTGAATTAGGAAAATTCGCGTACAATTGACGAAAAACGGCGAACAAGGTCGGAGTTGCATTCAACGCGTTTGGTGCGGGTAAAATTCAGATTAACTATTCGCGAAAATCTGCGAATTAAATGCCCCGAATAGTTCGAATTAGGAAAATTCGCGTACAGAAAAAATAACAGTCGGAGTTGCATTCGGCGTTTGGTGGAATTAAATGCCCCAATAGTTGAATTAGGATTCAATTCAGCGTTTGGTACGGGTTGCATTAAAATTCGGATTCAGAACTATTCGCGTATAATTCGCGAATAGTTCACCGAATTGCTAACTAGGGGTTGAACATTAGTAATTTAGGGGACTCACGAGTCACGACCATCTCATATGTACGAGGGCATTGTAGACTGCGAAACCGATTCAAGTCACCCAATTATTTTCTCTATGTATTTGGGCTCGTTTTAGAATGTTTATCGACCAAAATTCGTCAATCTGTTGTAGTTGTTGCAGTAACATTTGTAGAGAAGTGGCTGACCACACTCCATACATGTCAAGATCAGGGGCGGAGCCACATGGAGAGGTAGGTGTGCACTTGCCCCCCCCTCAAATGTGAGCTCCCCAAGCCTAATTTAAGCTAGTTTATCCAATTTTTGGTCATTTTAACCCTTTTGCACCCCCTTAAACATGCATAAATTGATAAGGTGCCCACCCAATTCTTGATTTCTGGCTCCGCCCCTGGTCAAGATGCATGTGCTCCTACTCTCAATTACTAAACACATGTAACTCTTTATTTTCTCCTTCCCAACAAATGTACTAACACAATCACTTCTTGTTTTGTATTTAAAGGAACGAAAAATAGGTCATTTGTCCAAATATTTTTAAAACACGGTTTAAATGGACGAATAAAAAGTTTTATGGGTGAAATGTACAAAAAAAAATAGCAAGGATGAAATTAGATTCATCTTGTCTTAAACTTAAAAAATAGCGAGGATGAAAATGGATACATCCTGATGTAAATTAAAAATAAGAAAAAGTATTTGAAAATGGGTAAGATGAAACTGGTTACATCCTGACTATT
Organism: Papaver bracteatum; assembly: GCA_023529315.1. Lineage (NCBI taxonomy): Eukaryota > Viridiplantae > Streptophyta > Magnoliopsida > Ranunculales > Papaveraceae > Papaver > Papaver bracteatum. The sequence goes on from JAJJWX010005361.1 coordinate 457,821, forward strand.
TTTATATTTTTTTCCATTTAAACAGTATCAAAATCTAGATGTATTTTTCACCCAGGAATTGTTAATTTTGGTCTTTTTAACCAATTTTGTGTAGTTTAAACTAAAGGAAATGAAAGAGATGCACTGATTCCCTTACATATTTGTCTTTACATTACATACAATTATCCTTGCTCTCTTTTATATAGTTTGTCCCCTGTTTTACACGTTATCAGCACCTCCTCTAGCCAATTGAGTATTCATCCTTCAACAACAATAAAAAAAGGGGGGGGGGGGGATTTTCCAAAAGAAGGTATATCTAATACCTTTACTCATTGATTTATTCAATAAACTATGTCTAATATTGTTATTTATTTATACATGCATATTTGCCTACTCTCTTTGAAAGTGACAAATTAAGAGACATATTTTTTTATCCATATATTACCTTTGGAACTTTATTATCACATGTTTGTACTATTTTTTTTGTTTACACCAAAAGATAAAAGTAAATTAAAAAAAGGAAAAAAAATCCATCGGCTTTAACTTTATATTCTAACTCACCATGTGATGTTTGTCTTTTAATGAAAAACATGATGTCACTGATTTATAGAACTTATTGGAAAAAATAGTATAATGACTAGTCATGAATATATGTATCTATGTAATCTTCATATATTATAGTATTCCATGAGTATTATAGTATTTTATTTTTTTTATCAAATATTCATCATATATGTATACATCCATGATGCTACCCCCACCAAAATTTAGTATGTTATACTTTTTTTTTTTGGATTATTTAGTTTTTGGTACGTATATTTTGTCCAACGTTAGTGTTTGGTCTAACATTTGTCCAAGTTAGGGTTTGGTACCTGGACTTCACGTTGACCGTAGTTGACTGTGATTGACCTTAATTAATTAATTAATTTTATAAAATAAATCAAACTCTGTTTACAATTTTAGCCCTGAATTGGGGCTTAGATCCAACAGCTTTCCTCAAATCAATAATCCTACGGTCACAGTGAGATATCCCTCCACCTAACTCTGCTCCTTCTTCTACCGCCTCCACCCATTAAAATACCCCAATGAGGAACACGGCACAAATCTGTTCCACGATCAAAAATTAGATTCAAAATTCATCCATTACACAGTGAAACCACTAAACAACATAGACATCAGATGATCAATAAAAAGGTATAAACCCATATCCACTAATTTGAATCTCATTTGATTTTTGAGAAAGAGAGTGAAGTAGATTTGTTAACTCAATCCTTGAGTAACTCCCGGTTACGAATCATCACCATAGGTGCACATCACACTCATAATTAGCCATAAGAACCATAAGCAGCAACAAGCTTGATCTAAACAAAGACAATCCTACGCCCCTTTTTTCCCGTTTTTATCACTCTTTTCTTACTTCTCTCAACTTCTTAAATCTCTTGTAATCCTTCGCATACATCACGAAACTCACAGCATAAAATAGCAACAACTCTAGGCCAAGAAATAGTGGTTTAGGCGTTTTGTCAAATACCTTTGGCGCAAAATCTAGTGTTGAGCAGAGATGAATTTGATTTGTTTCTTAATCCTTGTTTCAACTCCTTCCCTGCAATTACTCACACGTTCAAAACAAACCCATATCTCTTACACCATTCATCCATCATATTTTTGACGATTCAGTCCTATTTTTCACCAACCAAAAACAAATTCAGCCCCTTTTGTTCTAAGATTAAACAATTCATCTTCTCTCTTTTGTCACAGACATCTTCTGAAAAACTTTAAAATACATCCCAAACTCGAGCCATACTTTCCCTAGACATTAATAGCGGTAATGAAATCTCGTCTTCCATGTTCTCTCAGTGACAATAAAACCCTCAAATCACTTGCATCCATGGAAATAAATACCCCTGTTGATTTTCTTCACAACAGCCATTCAAATTCTTAATTTCCTCATTCTTCTTCACATCGTCGCCCAACTGATTCGTTTCCTCTCTCCCAATTCAAGTTTCAATTGCAACCCAAACCTTGTAGGTCCATTGTAAACATCCATGCCATCATTCTCATTTTTTCTCCCGATTTGTTCTTGTATAGAGCACCAGAAGAAGCACTTCGGAGAAGTCCTACCAGAACCCATAGAGGGAGAAAATAATCGCTGAAGAAGCACCGGCTAAGAATAAAATAATCGCTGGTTTGGGGAAAGAAGAAGATGAAAGAGGGAGAAAAGATAATGAAATATTTTCTGATAAAAAGTATGGAATATTTGGGATCATCCACGCGTACTTAAAATCAATGGCTTAGATAAAATAACGAAAAAAAAAGGATTTTATGAAATTAAAATTAGACTTAACATGGTCAACTACGGTCAACGTGAAGTCTAAGTACCAAACCCTAAGTTGGACAAATGTTAGACCAAACACTAATTTTGGACAAAATGTAAGTATCAAAAACCAAATAACCCTTTTTTTTTTTTAGGTCTTCCTCAAAATTGTAAAAAAAAAAAATGACACATAATTTATGCTTAGTTTGATATTTTTCATGCATGTCACAAATATTAACCAAAACTCATTTTTATCCCGCAAATGGTTTACTACTAAATATGATAACGAATTGCGACTTAAATTTCAATAATTTATTTGTGTATATAAATGCTAAATGGGCCTATAGTTTATTTTTATTTTTAACCGACCTATTTTTAGTTGACTATTTTGTCAACCTCATTACCAAATTGTTTGCAATTTTTAAAACCATAAAGAAATTTGGTTTGCAAACAAGTTCACTCTTTAATAACCATAAAGAAGCTTGGTTAGTTAATTTTGTGGACTGGGTTATGATCAGAGATTGGACTATATGACATATCCGTATCACCCACAAAACCATAAAGAAATTTGGTTTTAGTAACCATATTGACCATAAAGAAACATGGTCACTGGAAAATGATACCTGGATTTGTCGTGGACTCAGAAGGACTTGAGCACCATATTAATGTCCTTTATTTTGTCTATGTAGATGGACCCAATTCGACCAAAATTCGAACTTTTGGACCCATCAGGACTTGAGTACCACCGTTGGGTAGCTGATGTCGAAACCACATTCGTGGCAAAGGACTTCACCTCCACTATCAAGCCATCTGCCGACGCTGCTCCGACAACTGAGAAAGACAAAGCTAATGCTTTTATGTTCCTCAAGAGGCATATAGATCCTAACCTGTGTTGGGGTTATCATCACTTGAAGACACCAAAAGAGCTATGGGATGCTCTCGAAAGCCTTTTTGGGAACATTCATGATTCCTTAATACCACAATTGAACGTCTTGTGGAACGAAATCCGCTTTCTCGATTATGTAAAAGTGAATGATTTCAAAAAAGACATGCTCCAAATTCAGGCACGTATGGACTTTTGTGGAAAGAAACTTACTGATAAGGAAATGATTAAGAAAACCCTATCGACCTTTCCCACCTCGTTCATGATACTAGCGAACCAGTATCATTTGGAGGTTGACAACAAAAGAATCACCACATTCAGTAGGTTGATAAACTTACTGCAAGTGTCCGTAAGGCACAATGAAATTCCTGTCAACAATAATGCCAGAGTTGTCGGGAAAAAGAAAATTCCCGTAGCTAACCATGGCAAGGTCAATAAAGGGAAGTGCCCCAAAGGAAATAGGGCTTGAAATTCCGATTCACATTCCCATGATCCATACCCACGTGGAGATAACACCTCTCGTGGAAGAGGACGTAAGGGACATAATCGAGGTCGAAGGAGAAATGGTCATTCTCATGTTTGGCATAGAGAAGGAACTTCAGGCCATAGTGGTAGTGGTTCTAAGTTCGAGAAAACCCCTATGAATCTCGCCACTAAAAAGTATGCAGATGGAAGTGCACCTTGTTTTAAGTGTGGATTCACCGGACACTGGTACAAGCATTGCAAGGCTAGCGCCAATGTAGCTGCGAGGTACAAAAAGTACTGGGAAGCTATCGAACATGAGGCTAACTACGCAGAAGAAAATACTGTTACCCCTGATGCTAATCTCACAATCTCAGATTTCCTGGGAAACGAGGACTTTGCCCCAACAATGGATATTCCTGACTTTTCCTAGGCCTAAACATTTAGTTTCTTGTTTCATGGCTTGCTAGAATCTGTTGTTTTAATAGGTTGTTAGTTACTTTGAGATACTCTATGTTTTATTAGTCTACTGTTTGTTTAATGGTTTGAGTAGATGGTGTTGTTATTAAACATGTTCTTAGCATCTTTATGTTATGTGTGTGGATTATATATAAGTACTGGTTTTCTATCATGTTCAATAGAATTTTACTTTGTTTATGATAATATATTGTTTTAACATGTATATTAGAATGAAAAGGACAACATTCTAATTGAATAGATTTCTCTAAAGAAAATGAGATAAACCATTCATATTTATAACCTTTCTAGAGTTGTATCCTCATGCCAGCCTTGATATTATATCGAAATTATTTTTTATATATTTTGTCCCAAAAAAATATATATTATTTGATTTGTTTTTTAGTTTACAAAGGTATCATTTGAAATGGCATTACCTTTCTGCATCTTACTTATTTTAGTAAAGGATGTTAGGATCTTCGTGGACCATAGGAACCTACCATGGGCCCGACCAAACAGCAGCGATGTTGTTCCTACTTGACCACCTTGGGATAAGAGGTGTGTGGTTTTAATCTAAAAAGCTTCGGTGCTACGTAAAGAGATTCCCAAGCTTATTAATCTCCATGTGTACTCCTCTTTCTTCCATGTGAGACTATCCGTAGCTATACATATGTGGTTTATCATGCCACATACTCCAAAAATCTCCACCTTGGCGAGATTAAACCACCAGTCCAATCAGACACCACCATATGATTACCATCGGTATATGCTATCCATCGATCATGATTATTGTCACTATGTGCCCTGAAATCCTACTCCACCTGGAGTTAATGAGAATACAAGCACTAAATCCACCTTGAGCATTTCCTTGCCCACCTAGAACCCGGCTCCACTTGAGAGTTAATGTGTGAGACACTAACTCCACCTTGAGCACCATTTCAACCTTGAGCATTGCCTTTCCGATATAGAACCATGCTCCATTTGAGTTAGTGGGTGAGACACTAACTCCACCTTGAGCGTCATTTCAACTTTGGGCCTTGCTTGCTTGTAGCGTCCCATAAGCTAGCAGCTGACTAATCCAAGAAATTAGCTAAAAACAGAGGCACTAAGAATCCAAATTAAACAATTAAACTTTCAATTAAGAAATCTGCTACAAAAACTTAACCCAAAGCTAACCCCGCTCAGAAATATATATACAAGAACTCCTCTCCAATGATACATATAATATAGTCATTTGGTTTACAAATAGAATATACAACATAATAAACATATCAGAATATAATCAACTAACGAAGTTAACTTCTCGGAGCTTTCGCTGCGCAACTCTGATCTGTCACTGAAACTGAAAGTGGGAATAATTAACATTTAACTTCTAAGTAATCATAGACAGGATTTGGTAAATAATAATGTTTTTCCCAAGCATTACAAAGTGACCAAGTCACTCAATAAACAAACATGTATATGGAAAAACTCCTTCTTCAAACAATGTATAATATGGTTGTGAATTCCTAACCGTCAATTCATACCTAATAGCTATTGATGCCACCAAGACCATGATGACCCACTCTAAGCATAAAAGCTGAATTCATGTAGGTATAAATGTGAAGGAGTGTATCCTATATACCACAAGTGGAAATTCTCATTTCCCATAACAATTCATATTGACAACAAAACAATACAAGTTCTTTCCAAATCGTGGAAACATTAACAGAATCAACATAATGCAATTTAAACAAAGCATGGAATGCATGGACAGACAATGCATGAGTTTGTTAAGCATAAACTTTTAGAAAAACAACAATAATGATTACAAAAGAGTCAAATGCATTCCCACCTCTTTTGATGACATGCCACGCCTACCTCGAGATCCACGATCCACTGGTTCCTCCTTTGAATCGATCGTTGTTAATATAGACTAACTGTTAATCACACAAGAAGTCTAAGAATCTAGCCAAAAGGCTCACACAAGAATCATACAAGTCTATCTAATGGTTCTAAACCCAGATCCATTAATCCGACCCATTAATTTCATGCCTGGTCCATATGGTCAACTGCCAGTCTCTAACGGTCAATCTAACAGTCAATGGGTCTCTGACAGTCAACGTCTACTGTCAGGTCAACGGTCAAGGTCTAGGTCTAGGTCAAAGGTCAAGTGGTCAACGATCCGACTCAGGTCAAGATAGGGAAGTCACTGAGTCACCACGATTCAACTCAGTCAGAAAAACTGAGTCAGCTAAGCAAATTGAGTCAGCCAACACTTTATCTGACTGGGATGACTAATAGGCAGACTTCTATTTCATATAACCTTCAACACTGTGTCTTACACTCTTATCTTCTTGATTAACAAATCAACTTCAATTTAAATTCAAAACAACATTGAATTTCATTTACAAACAACAACTATGATTACCTGCAATTGCAGTAGCAAGCCTCCCCTGGAGCTATTAGCCACTCCCTACAACCATCATTACTAACTACACACATCAAATCAATTACTTATCTTATAAAAACTTCATATCTTAATTAGAACACGAAACTAAGTTTACCTTGAATTGCATTGCAGTATTTCACAAGGGTCACTGCCAATAGCATTACGATCAACTTCTTCTTAACATCTCAACAACATACAAATCTGAGAGTTATAACTAATTCCTATGTTTCTTTAACTGTAACTCAAACTCAGCAAACACAACCATTTTTGTTTCTGAGAATTATCACTTCATCTCATTCATCTTATGACAACATCACAACATTGACACCAATCTCAACTACAGTCATTTGCAATCCCTTTCTCTATCTCACATACAATTAACCCATTCATCTAAGCCTGCGACTCATTTAGAATCACAAAAACATCTGCATTCACCAATCTCAGCTCAGGCAATACCTTCATCCATTCATTTTACTAACCCATTGCCTGTATTTCCATTTTAGTACCAACTTCACATCTTGCAATTCAAAATTTCAATAACATTTATCAGACTCCACTTGAGAATTCCATTTCAATCACCACATCTCAGCCAAAATCCATCTACCAAACTCAATACAACCACCATATCTTATCCTTGCACCACATTACAATTAACTTTAACAACACCACCACAAAGGAAACTCTCTAGAGAAATATTCACCCCATACAATAGTTCAACTCATATCATCGCCACTATTACAATTTCTACATTAACAATCCATTGTGATACCTCCTAGTCTATTACAACAACATCCAATAACTTACTTCACCAAAACTACTATCTTATTCGATTACCAAATCATCCACACAAACAATTATCTGAAATTCAATTCAACAACCAAACTCCATCTCTACCATAGACATTTACGATTCAATTAAAACATAATCACCTTTGTTAGCTTCAACATCCCTTCCACCTGCTTCTAAAATTACTCCAATAATAGTTTTACGAATTCTCGTATTCTTCACAATCATGTCTAATTAAATACATACTGAAATTCTAATAACACAACATAATAGCTGAAATTCAATCCAATTGGTAGAATAAAAGATTACCTCAGACTAACCCTGATCTCTTAGATCAAACTAGGCTTCACTGTCAGCACAGATCAGCTTCAATCAACTTCATCCTGAACTTCAGAATCACTGCTCAAACCCTAACCTTTCAATTCTTAATTAAACTTCTTCTCTGTAACCAATCCCCAAATTGAATACCCAATTCTTCTTCTTTGTTCTCAATACACAAAACCCATCCTTAATTCTTCTTAATCCTCACTTAAATCGAACTCCAAATGAATTCAGATAAACCCTAGATGTTTGATTCTTTAATTCATCTTCAGGAAAAATTCATATCATCAACACAACATCAACCCATTCAATCTTCATCTACTATCAAATCAAAATCATCATCATTAGTTCTATATAAATCTAACTTCAAATCCAGAAACCCTAACTTCGATTAACAGCATCAACCCCATCATCATCTTCCCATTCTCAATCAACCACAACACCATCACCTTCGTCCCAAATCAATCAATCTAACATGCTTCCTAAGAACTTCTCTAAAAATATAATTCGATTCTTTTGAGTCGAATTTAACAGGGAGAAACGGAGAAGAAGAACGGAAGAAGAAGAAAAGAAAAGAGAAAAGAAGAAGTAAGAAAATAAGAAGAGAATGAATTTATCTTCTCGGTCGGTGAAGATAAGACCAAAGATAACACTATTTCACCCATTCGCTTCGCTAAGGGAATCCCAGGTCGGTCTATTTATGAAAAAACTATTTTGCCCTTCAAAACAATCTAATAATTACTTCTTCGTCTGATATCTGACTGATACGTTCGAGATGTCTATTTCGCATAACTTTTCGAGACCTATCTAATGATACTAGTTTCGTATCTAGATCGTTGTTAGATTAATTTATATAAATTAGCGTTCGTGTTAAACTTATCGAGTTATTATCAGCTAATTCATCACTTGACCCGTCTAACAGCGTTGACGAACTTACGGTTCCTTACATTCTCCCCACCTTATACATTTTTGTCCTCGAAAATCAAACCATCCTTTTGGTCTTCAAAAACTCCCCACCTTATAGAATAATCCCATCTCTTGTCTAAGTGCAAACAATATAAAAAAATGCACAAACCTTTATGGCTTTGTACAACTAAAATTTGTGGCTCTAGGTTCAATAAACTAAATTTATATTCCAAAAGATGATTGTTTCTAAGGCATTTTTCTGATTTAATTTCTAACAGATGACTAGGTATAAATACTTATTACTAAATTTCCACTTCATTAGATAAATGGTTCTAACTACGAGAAAATATATTATATATGCTTCTAAGTTAAGTTTGTGATCAATTAGTTTACTAATAGAAGCAAGTCTCCCCTCTATGCTTAGTGATACAAGAATGTAGTTGCCCTGTCTAGGTTCGTGACGTCTGACATTGCCTACCTACGTAACAAGTATCACATGAACACATAGGAAATACCAACCTCACTATTCCCCAGTGCTGAATTAACTAAGTATTAATTTATCAAAATTAATTAACCTCTAAACTTTTATCTTAACTGATGTAATTTAAAATTTTACTTCATAAAAAGTTCACATCATTTTAAGCAATTTAATCATCAAAATTTATTTTATTCTCCATTATTATTTATTTATTTTAACGGAATCAAATTTTAATTTCAAATGAAACCATATTATTTTAACTAAATAATTTTAAATCCATGTACTATTACGAATAACTTAATGTTATAACAATTATCCAAATATTTCCATTATTGTTTTATCTTATTTTGTTTTTGCATATTACTTTCAATTGCAATGTATCTATTTATTTAGTTCATTATGTGACTTGGTATGTGTAAATAATCGCTAACAAATTTTCATAGTTATTCGATATTAATATTTTATTATTATTATTACATTTATTTCTTATTTCTTAGACCGATAAAATTCAACCGTAGTTCAATCATAATTCAAAGTTTGATTTTATTGTTAATACTATATTTGATTTGATCTAACTTTCTTTCCTTAAATTTTATATTATTGCTAAGTAATCCTTAAGTTGTATTATTAAAAAAATTACATTTTGTTGATATTACTTTAAATATTATCCAAATGATATTTACAATAACTTCAAATTTTATAATAATTAGTATTAGATAGTATTATTATTTGTTTACTTCATCAAGAATCATTGTCTTAATTATTATATTATAAATTTATTATTTTAACAAATTTCCCCTTTGATTACTAGCGTAACTAAAATACAATCAGAATAATTATTTAGCAATGACACTTATTTTAATTTTATTACGCTTTAATCTTGCAAATATAATTTTACATTCTCGCAAGGGTTGATATAACAAATTTTATTTATTCAGATTGAACCTGCATATTATATTCTACTATATATTGGCGTTGGTAATTTAATATGATTTAAATTTTGAGTTTGCACAAAGTTTTAATGTCTTAATAGTCTTTATATTTTGATATTCATAATAAGTATCTTATTCATAGGCAAATTTATTGTCCTTGAAGTTTAATTTTGTTTTAAGCATTCAAGTATTATAAATATCACTTCATGTATATAATTCAATTATTTAGTGAATCATTTATTGGTCTATAAATAATCTAGGTATAAGATCGTTAACAAGTTTAGTTTTTATTCTTTGCCTTATATGACCTCACGTTCTTTTAATACTACTTAATAAGTCTTATTTATCTATCTGGTTTAAATGCAAAACATATAATTCTAATTTGTTATTAATTGACTTTGCAAAACATAACCGTAATTAAGCACTAATAATTTTCCCATAATTATTTAATCATAATTATTATTTTATCGCTATATATTTTATTTAATGAGATTTTAATTTAAGCTATGCTCAATATAATATTAATTTAAATTCTAACAGTTTAAGTTTGTCATACTAATTTTCCATTTCAAAAGACAATTGAATTTATTTATGAAGAGGGATTCTATTGGTATACGAATTCATTTTCTTTAATTCTAATATTAGACTAAGCATTTGAATGCATTTTCTACTACTTCATGTATATTTGTTTCATTTTAGAGATTCTGTTATATGCGACCTGCTAAACTATACTACGACTAATATATTTTGTCTTCTTCCCTTTGAGTCCAACAAGGTGACCCCCTTGGTCCTTTGTTGTTTGCTTTGACTCTTCACCCTCTAGTGAAGACTATTTCCTCTAGCTGCAAACTCGATTTCCACGCCTGGTACTTTGATGACGGTACAATCATTGGTGATACTCTTGAGGTGTCTAAAGCCTTGAGAATAATTGAAACTGAAGGGCTAGGTAGGGGTTTACATCTCAATGTAAATAAAACAGAAGTCTTTTGGCCTTCTATTGATCCCAGAAGCATTGATGAGGGTGTTTTCCCGCCTGATATTGGTAGAACGTCTAATGGTTTTAAACTCTTGGGTGGTCCTATGAGTTTGGATTTGAAATTTATTAGTGATATGATGCTGGGTAGAGTGAACAAGACTATTCATCTTATGACTGCTATTAAAAACTAAAGGATCCTTAAAGCGAGATGTTATTACTTCGCAATTGCAATGGTGTTTCTAGATTATATTTTGCATTGAGAACTACCAATCCTGCATCCTTTCAACAAGCTACTGAGCTTTTCGATGATCATTTTCTTAAGTACTTGAAACTCATTATTACTGGTGATGGCTCGGGCTTTGGCCCTTTACAGCAGCGATTAGCTACCTTGCCTATCAAAGATGGTGGCCTCGACATTTATACCATGGAATACACTCGCACCTATTGTTATCTTGCTTCTCAGAGTCAGACGGCTTTAGTGCAAAAGGTGATCCTTGGTAACTCATTCTCAACAAATAAAGGTTCAGCTTATCAGTTGTCTCTTTAGAACTTCGTTCAGGTATGTGGACTACCTTCTTCTTATTGCATCGATGATACTTCCCCCCCCCCCTTCCATGCATTCCCTGGCAGTTACTTATTTTGATGCAATTAAGAGGAAAATCCTAGACCAATTTTTTATGTCTGCTAGAGATTCCATTTTGTGGCAGTGTAACCAAGTTAAGCATGCTCAAGACTATTTATTAGTGGTACCTATCAGTGGGCTTAACCAATGCCTTGGGCCGAGACAGTTCAGAGCTGTCCTTTGCTACCGCCTGGGTATCCCATTGTTTGTTGAGAATGGTTTTTGTTCCAGCTGTAACAAACATATGGATATTTATGGGGATCATGCGCTTCATTGTGCTAAGGATGTTGGAGTTAAGTTTCGACATGAATTTGTACGTGATATAGTTGTTGAAATTTGTCACAAAGCTAATGTGCCTGTGCGTAAGAAAGTTTTTCTTGGGCTTGTGTCAGATGATGATAAAGATCTACGTCCGACTGATATCCTCGTCCTTAACTGGGAAAATGGTAAGGATGTTTGCATCGATGTTACAGGGGTAAGTCCCTTTACAGGTGAAGGTATTCGCTCTTTTATCCCTGGAAAAGATATTTCTAACGTTGTTTCTCGAAAACGCACTAAATATTTGGATAAGTGTGTATTACTTGGATATGGTCTCGGTGTTCTATCTTTTTCTACCTTAGGGGATTGGGGGAGGATACTTTATGTTTTTTCAAGCGTTTGAAAAATTGATTAGTTATAGTGGTATTGGTAGATTTATTTTCCATAGATTAGGTATTGATATTCAAAAAGGAGTTGGAGCCCAGCTTGTTGCTAGGTTACCAACCAAAAGTATGTAATTTTCTCTTCTTTCAATATTTTTAATTTGACATTAAATAAAATATTGTCATGGCAAATTAATATGGTATTTATTATGAAGAACTATGGAAAATGACATGATAAATTTTATCTGTTAGATACATTTTTAAGCCCAATCACAACCATCACCTATGACAAACGATTACATCCCTAGATTTATCTCTTGTGAGGACAAATCTGAACCGCTACTTACATAGGCAAAGTTAGCCAAACTTTGCTTTATATTCTTGATTTTATTTAACACTAAAAATCATGATTTGTCTGATCGGGTATTATTTGGGTGATCCAGCGGTATATGATGATATTTCCTTATAAGATCTGGTATCATCTACGAAATATTTGGTTTTTTTCCTTACCAATCGTGCGAAAAAATAGCTAATTGTATCTTTCACAATATAATGTTGTGCGTTTGTAAAGACACAAAAATATTATTGTTCACTATTATTCACCAACACCCACTACCATTAAAAACATCCATCAACACTATTTCTTCCACCACCAGGGAAATACCAACACCCACCATAATATTTTTGTGTCTATAATATCTCTACAACCCGCTACTTCATCCAATACCACCATTAATATTTATTTAGGAAAGAAATGACATCTTATTTAGGAGATTACCAATTCGGGGTTGGTGTTCCTGTAGGTGGTGAAGGTATTTTACATGCTGTAAATCTCCTTTTGGAGATGAAGGGTCATTTGGACAAAATGTCAATATTGTTAATTGACTTTTGTAATGCCTTTAATATGGTGAGCAGATATCAGCTCATCAAGGAAGTCCGCCTACATTGCCCAGGTATTTCTCGTTGGGTAGAATTTTGCTACCTTCGTCCGTCTAAGCTTTATTATGGCCAATATATTTTGTCTTCTACACTGGGAGTGCAACAAGGTGATCCCCTCGGTCCCTTGCTTTTTGCTCTTACCCTTCACCCTTTAGTGAAGTCTATTGCTTCTCGTTGCATTCTTGATTTACATGCTTGGTATTTGGATGATGGTACAATTGTGGGTGACACTTTAGAGGTGGCTAAGGCCTTGTGCATAATTGAAACAGAAGGCCCAAGTAGGGGGTTGCATCTTAATATAAAGAAAACGGAAGTATTTTGGCCTTCCGTCGATCCTAGAAGAACAGAAGATGGTGTTTTCCCCACGGAAATTGGTAGACCTTCTAAGGGTGTTAAACTTTTGGGTGGTCCTGTGAGTTTGGATATGAACTTTATTAGCGACATGTTATTGAACAGGGTTTATAAAACTGTTCAATTAATGGAATCGATCAAAAATCTCAGGGATCCACAAAGTGAGATGCTTTTACTGCGCAACTGCACTGGGGTTTCTAGAATTTATTTTGCAATGCGCACCACCAATCCTGCTTCTCTTCAACCTGCTGTTGATATTTTTGATGAGAAGCTTTATCAGTATTTGAGGCTTCTTATTACTGGTGATGCTGCGGGCTTTGGTCCTCTACAGAAGAGATTGGCTACCTTGCCTATCAAGGATGGTGGTCTTGGTATTTATACTATGGATGACACTCGTGCTTATTTTTTTCTTGCTTCTAAGTGTCAGACTACATCAGTGCAGAAAGTGATCCTTGGTGATTTATTTTCAACAGACAGAGGTTCAGCATATCGGTTGGCTCTTTAGACCTTTACCCAAGTATGTGGATTACCGTCTACTTACTGTGTCGATGATTCTTCCCCCCCTTCCATGAATTCCCTGGCAGTAGTTTATTTTGATGTAGTCAAGAAGCAAGTCTCAGACCAATTTCATATGTCGGAAAGAGACTCCGCTCTATGGCAATGTAACCGTGTCAAGCATGCCCAAGATTATCTCTTGGAGGTTCCCATTAGTGGGCTTAACCAATGCCTTGGGCCTCGACAATTTAGAGCTGTGCTTTTCTATCGTCTTGGTATTCCTATGTTTGTTGATAATAGCCTTTTCCCAAGTTGCAACAAAACTATGGACAATTTTGGAGATCACGTGCTTCATTGTGCTAAGGATATTGGTTATAATTTTCGTCATGATGTTGTTCGTGACGTTGTTTTTGATATATGCTACAAATCCAATGGGCCTGCACACAAGGAGGTTCCTCTCGGTCTTCGCTCAGATGATGGTAAAGACCTTAAGCCTGCTGATATCCTTGTCCTCAACTGGGAAAATGGGAAAGATGTTTGTATGGATGTTACAGGTGTCTCTCCCTTCACTGGTGATGGTGTTCTCTCTTTTGTCCCTGGCAAGGCTATTTCTGGTGCTGTTTCGCGTAAACATACCAAATATATGGACAAGTGTGCTTCACGTGGATATGGGTTGGGGGTCTTGGCCTTTACTACCTTAGGCGAACTCGGTGAGGATACTTTAGCCTTTTTCAAGCGTCTAAAGAATTGTTTCTTTAGTAATGACGCTAGCTGCGGATTAGGTAAGTTTATTTTTTATAGATTAGGCGTTGCTATTCAGAGAGGAGTTGGAGCTCAGCTTGTAGCCAAGCTTCCAACCAAAAGCTTTGTATGAGAAAACTTCTAATGAATTTAATATTTTAGAAATTAAATTAAATTGTTATTTTTTATTTTATTTTTTATTTTAAATTTCTAAAATGAATTTAATATTTTAGAAATTAAATTAAATTGTTATTTTTTATTTTATTTTTTATTTTAAATCAATTGTATAAAATTATTATTTACTAATTTTTTTTCTTGAGAATATTATTTCAATTAAATTCTTAACCGAAAATTAATTTATTTTTATTTTTTAATTACATTATCTAATTAAGCTCAAACATAGCTCTTGGTTGGTAACCTAGCAACAAGCTGGGCTCTAACGCCTTTTTGAATAACAATGCCTAATAAATATGTATTTATTAGATCAATTAAGGGGACATTTATGATGAAAAATTAATTATTATGAGAAACTAATTAGATATTAATTAATAAAACATTTATAATAGTTTGGTTGAGCAAATCAAGACCGTGGATTTATCTTCTTCCTAGACTTTTGGCCACTACTCACATAGCCTTTAGTTCAGCGTTGATTTATATCTAGCGCTTAACCCGTGCTGAAACGGCATGGGCATAATTTTTATCTGGATATTAAATTTAATATTTGTTAATTATCGGGTTTACTCTCCTTATCATTACAAAAATGAAGAAAAAACCAATATGTATTTTTACTATTCAGTCCACAAATCTTTTATCATGTACTCATATGTGATTCCTTTCCAGTATGTTTGATATTTTGACATTCTCCCAAATAATGTTTATTCTTGCGCTCTTTCACAACAAAACCAATGATATTTGATTTGTTTTATAGTTTTCAAAGACAAAAACATACTATCGATCATTTGAAATGGTATTTCCCTTATACATCTTCATTATTTTAGTGACCGCGCAAAACCAAAACATCGAACTATGTATAATAAAACAAAATTACATCACTCAAACTCATTCTTCCTATAAATAACTGTGTCCCATAAGCTCAGAATTCTTGTTTGTTTGTTTCATTCTAAAATGGTCCAAAAAGATTAAAACTCTGAATGGACTCTACAGTACATATTACATCGTATTTTCTTATATTTGAATAACACAAATAAATACTAATTCATTTATCTAAGCCACTATATCATAAAATGTTGAGACATTTCAGATGGAAACTCATTCGACTCAGAGAAGATATATCTCCAATTCTTGAAAACTCTCAGACAATCTACGACATTGATTTTCTAAATGTGAGCCATTTCAGACAGCAACCCACCACCAAAACCACTACCTTTTCCACCACCATCACTATCATCACTGGCTCCATGCATCTCCAATCTCAAACACCACCTGGGTCATCCCTAATTTCAATGTATGTGATTATTATTAAATTTATTATTTATTTAATAAAAATATATTTAGAAAAATGTAATGGGTTGAAAAGAATTTTAAAAGTTATTATGATTCTTTATTAACAAATTTATTATTTATCTAATGAAAATATATTTATTAAGATAATTATAAGACATTTATGATAAGAGATTAATAAAGTATTTATTATAAGAAAATAATGTTTCAATAATGATGTCAGCAACCATAGCCATGGATTTAGCTTTGCCAAGAATGAACCCTAGCCGCTCTTTATCTTACCTAAGTTGTCCAAACTATGCTTTATAAGAGAGACTTGGTTTTCTATTATGTTTATTATTGTTTTAATTATTTTTTGATAGTAAATCCGCTGGGTGATTATACCATAAGCTGAGCTTGAAACTCATTAACACTAAAATACACTAAAGATTTTCAACAACCATTACTGAATAGCAGTCGGCATTACTGAATAGCAGTCGGCCTCCCACTGCTGCAGCAATAATCTAGTTTATATCGCTGAATAACTTTCATGGAAGTAAGTATAAGAGATTATAAATCTGAAATCTGAAATCCGAAATGAAATAAATCAATCGACCACAAATTATCAATTTCACTGAATTACCCTAACTATGATATAGATTCATGAAGAGACAACATATGACCAGAAATTTTAAATCCCATTAAATTGCCTTTTTCTCCCATTCCTAACAGAATCCCTTTGAAACTCGTCCTCCATGAGGAACACACTAAATTCCTATGAGAAATTTGATCAATCAGTTAACATGCATGTTAATTTCTCACAATGGCAATCATATTACTCAGTTGATTTTGACTAATTTCTTCAAATTCAAATGAAATCACCAAGCAATATAACATATTTCATATTTCAGATATAAAAAGAAAAACCATTCAGATTATTTAAAAAAAAATGATAATTATGTGATTATAATGAGCTTACCTAAGATTGGACGTCAATTCAAAACTTCTCCATCAGATTTGATGGAATTAGACTATTAGGGTGTAAACGAACCAACTGAGTAAAAGGTTTTAACCGAGAGCTTGACATATGAAGATGAATTTGAGAAGAGCAAGGCCTAGGTTAGAACTGGGAAAGGGGATGAGTTTCTATGTTCGATTTGAGGTGAAGAAAATAGAAGAGTAAGGCCTATGTTTTAAAATAAACAAAAAAATAGATAGATAGTAACTCGTGCTTGGCATCCGGTCATGCAAACTTTTGTGCTCAAGACTTAGGCTTAAGAAATTGTATCGGCCTTAAGGCTTGTTTTAATAGTTTTGCATCTTTGGATTAGATAAAATTAGAAAGATAAATTCTAATTTGCTTCTAATCAATCAAATACACTCAACACGAATCAAACCTTGTACGGCTAAATTCCCAAGGACAAGATTTATATACTCCAAAAAATTTAAAATTAATTATTTATGAATCATCCAGTTCGATACTGGAAATAATCGACACTTAAAAATGAATGATTAATTGAGGGATATTTTACTGTTCATGCAGGCATGGTTTTTCAATGTAGGAAATCAAAACCGGCATGGTTTTTCCATGCTGGTATGAACAGTAAAATATCCTTCAATTTACTTTTCATATCCCCAAATTAATCCTTCTTAAAATGTGAAATATAAAATTTGATAGAATAAATAACTTAAAAAATTAAAATGTACAACAACCGAAACTCAAGGAACATTTAAATCTGAAATTCTGAGGCCGAGAGACTCTATGTTGCTCAAATAGAATAGGCCGTCTCAATCCACGCATATTCGTGAGAGTCTCCACTAACGGATTAACCTGGTAAAAAAATATTAAACAACCCTAATCGATGTTCATAACAATCTTACCTCCAGTGAGGCATATGTGCTAAGAATCCTTTCCATGCCATGCTTCTTGAGTTAGCAGATGGTTTAGTCCAAGGATTAAACATCGAATACTTCCATTGCCATAATCCACCTCAAACTATACCCTATCAATTTCCATTGCAATTGGTAAACTTTTTAGACGAAAAATGCATGTATTTATCCACCACAATAGTTCAGTAACTTCATATGCACATTAATAATAAAGGAAGGATGGTGGTGTGATTGCATTCGCAGTAGTAATGTAATTTTAGTTTATAGTGAAAGATCTCTTCCAACATGAGATACTATAGCACATGTACATAAAGAATGGTTTATAACTAACTAGGAACAAAACCAAACCTATTCAAGCGAGGTTTCAGTGTCAGAAGTTGTTGTCCAGAGACAACGTAACCTTGTTTACCTTACCCTAAAAGAAAATAGGGTTCTACAGTATTCATCCAGAATTCAATTGAAAATAAAATTAAAAACTTCAAAATGCTAAATAAGTAAGTAAAGGCCTATAAGACATTGGTGTGTCATTAGTAATCAACATAGAAAAAGAATGTACTGAACATTGGGGTGATAATGGTATTAAAGGTGAAATTGACCATGTATACAATAGATGTTGTAGCTTACCTGTCATCCACCAACCTACGGAAACACAGTGCAAAATACCAACTCACTGCGTAAGTAGTGCTAGGCCAAAGCATCTTGGGTCCCTATTTGGTTCCAGTTATACACAAACTTTGATCAACAGAACTGCCGAATACCAACCAAAAACAAAGAATTGAGCAAAATGAAGAGTTTTGTTTACTTCTTCCACTTGAGAGGACCCAACTCATGTATATCTTTCTCACCAGTGGATATTCACATAATGAAGTTACAGCACGGAGGCAAG
Source organism: Papaver bracteatum (assembly GCA_023529315.1). Lineage (NCBI taxonomy): Eukaryota > Viridiplantae > Streptophyta > Magnoliopsida > Ranunculales > Papaveraceae > Papaver > Papaver bracteatum. Next base: position 476,750 of record JAJJWX010005361.1, read on the forward strand.
AAACTTAATTTTTGTAACTTCAGATCCTCGTAAATGTTGTGATAATATCCACAGAGCAACCTGGTACTTCCATCTTTTAAGAGTACTTTCATATTTAAGCCTATTGGGAAGCTGTTAGTAGATAAAGTTATGCATTTTCTATTCTAATATATCAGTTGCACTTCCGAAGAAAAAATATTTATCTCTTAAGAAAAAATTTATGCATTTAAGCCTATTGGGAAGCTGTGACAAATGACACCACAAAAATAAGAAAGAAAATTACCCTAGGATTCTACTAACGAAGTCTTGTAATGTGTTACATATGCATTGTTTGTCTCCTAATGAACCATTTAACATCAAAAAATTCTGCAGTAAAACGTAAATGTCATACTGAATGAAGAGAAAGCTAACGTTGAAACACCAAAACAAAACCAAATTTTTTTAAGCTGGGACCCTTTAGGTATCTAGCTAATATCTGGAACAAAAAAAAACGTGATCAGGATCATTGGAATCAGAAAAGGCATGCACTGAGTTTATAATTGTCACCAATATATTAGTATCCATCATCAGTATCAACAAAAATGTAATTAGTTATATGGTCCTTTTGCAAGCAAGATATAAAAACGTAACTTTTTTTCCTAATATATCTATGTCAATCATGAGCAGAACTTTCTATCTTTTTACTAATCATAGAAGAGAAATAAATGAAAAAAAAGAAGAAGAAGTTAACCAACCTTAATACCTTTAAGCCCCGTTTGGGATTGATTTTTTTTCATCAAAAACACTTTGTAACAAACTTTCAATAAACTTTTACCAATAATTATGTTTGGTAAAAAAAATTCAAAACACTTTTTACAAAAAGCACTTCCATTTTAGGCATGCTTAAAAGCTACCGGTGAGTAGCTTTTAAAAGTTGAATAGCAGAAGCAGTGGACCTACAAAAAATAGAAATAACAAATTTTATTTTTTAACCTTATTATTTTGTTAATATGACAAGATTTGTCCCTAAATTTCTATTATATGGTACGCGCGAGGATATACAAGTGATACATGTTAGGATATATACAAGTGATGGATATTCCAAACCTGCCTAAATAGAAAACATAGTACGCAACACGAACATAATGATTTTTTTTTTTTTGCTAGCAACGAAACTAGCGAATATTACATGGATTATTTTTTTTAAATATTTTTTTAAGAAATATTACTTGGATAATGTTATAAAAAATGTTTATTGATGATTTTTGTACAAGAAGTTCATAGTGACCATAATATAATAATATTAATACTAAACATACTATGATAGTAATAATATTTAATACTTTTAACATATTCTTAAACATGTCTATTTTTGTCATTAGTTATATCAACATCACTTCATATGATAATTTACCAAACATAATTTCATTGGTTTTTAAACTCACAACACTTTTAAGATTAGAATTTACCAAACGTCTAACTGTTTTTTTCCACAGCACAGCACAACAGAAAAAGCGCTTTTACAAAAGCTACAACAGTACCAAACTCTCCTTTAGCAAGAATAAAACTTGCAGCGAAGACGTCAGAGAACTTCGGAGTGCAAACCTAAAGTTCTGCAAGTTATGTAGACCATATTCCAATAGGTTGAATTTTTTTGATGAATTTCTTCTTGGAATTTCTACAAACAGTTAAATTGTGCTAGATTTGGTCTTTGAAAATAACACAAAAAATCAACACAATGCTAAGAAAGTTTTGTTTGAAATAAAAGTTGCCAGAGGTTTTATATGTCCATTAATTTCAAATAGAGCTCTAATCCGAAATCAAAATTTAAAAAATAAAAGAGTGAATGAAGAGATATATATACACCTGGAGTGCAGTATATTAAAGGCCGTAAGCAAACAATGCATCCAAGTTAGTGAGTACCAATTTTCCTATACATATCAGAAAAATTAGCGACAAACCCCACAAAAATGTTAGTAATAAAGTGGAACTGATAAATCTGAATCAAAGCTAATTATGAATAAACGAAAACCAAACTTGGGTGTGAAACGAAGATGCAATATGTGTTGGAAAATTTGGGTAAAAACAGAGGATGATAACACTAAAAGAAATCGTTGTACTTCGGGCTTCAAGGCTCGATTAAGATTCTTTTAGACAATTATTTCTACCCTCCTAATATCAATTGGCGATTACAACAGGTATGCAAAATATTGCCATCAGGATACAATGAAGCCCTATAACAACGTAATTAGATTCAAGGTTTGTACCCCTTGACCCAAACAAGAACACAAAAGAATAGTATTCTGATGATGCTTAGAAGAGAGAAAACAGAAAGTATTTTATTTATTTTTTCATTGTGAAGAATGAGAGAATAACTTCACTACTTATAGGGATATTCATGCCTATTGGAGATGCCTCTTCACTTCCAAAAGACACATAAGGTGTCTATTGGGAATGGTTGTGTCTTTTATGAACCATCACACCCTTTGGATGTGCCTCTTCATCTCCAACTAACATCCATTGTGTCTATTCGACACAGGATGCTCCCCCGTCGTAGCGGCAAACCAAAAAAATGAAAACCGTTTTATTTTCTATGTTATTGAAAATATCCAACAATCTCCCCCTATTTTCAATAAACAAAAAAACATGAAAATAAAGTAAAACTTATAAAACAGGAGTGATTGTATCACTCAAGTAACTGCCTAGTACCCGAGTGGGATCAAGCCAACGTAGTTCAAGCTCAATTGGGAAATAAGCATCATCGTTGAAATCAATACATAAATGATAGGTATATTTTGGATTTGAACCTTCACTTAGTGTAAGAAATTAAAAGCCTTATCGAGGTTCAGTGGTGAAATTAGTCTTGAACCAAGTACCCCATGTGATAAAACTGGAATCTCCATACATTCTGATTTCATAAATTGTGTGTTTTGTAGCTCAACACGTTAATGGCCATGTGCTATATCCTGGATTCATGAGTCTTATTTAGAGAACGGTCTTATTCTCCTAGGAAACAACCTAATTTCCATACTCATATAGGTATGTCTAGAAGGTGTTTCTGCAAGACACCTTGTGATAAAAGTTATTATTAAGGATTTATATCCATCCTGTTTTCTTGTAGAACCTGCACTAAACAGAAATGAGAAGTTTTACTTAGTGCACCATAATCACTTCCATAACTTGTTGGTACCACATTGAACCTTGTTTATATTTTTCAAAACATAGGTTGGGTTTATGCTATGGGTGATCGAACTTCATTCACGAACCGTTGTCTCATTTCTGTATACTTCATTGAAAACAATTCCTTTGGAAGACTCTTCATAATTAAATAGGCCTGCCAAGTTTTTCTCCGTTTCAATGGCTAACTGCAATTACTCCTTTCTTGAGTAATTGACTTACCGTTCAATGTACAAGACTTGTATGTCTTGACTTTTCATTATAAGTATTTGTTAGAGACGTTATAGATCATAGCCTGATTCACAATTAATCAAGATCGCTTGAGATGGCTTCTTCCAAAATTGGGATCTGTACAAGTTAGATTCTAACCTATTCCTCCTCATTAATTGCATCTACTCATGCAATCAATTATGAAAACATTATTAAAAAATGTTCCTCTTTGATTTTACAAAATAATTGTAACTTCTCTAGTGATCCTAATTAACATTCGCGGTTAATTAACAAGAATTCATTATAGACTTGTATACACTAGAGGCATAAAAATTTTGTAGGCAACTTACTTGCTATTTCAACAAGAACATTATTACGATGAGTAACTCCTCTACTCATGCCCAATCTTCTACAAATTTATACCCAAAAACATAGACAATGTCTATTTAACATTTTACATTATGTAATGCAAATGTTCATAATTTATGCATCGGTAATATCGTAACACCTCATTATCGGATATTTGATCGGCCACCCAATTTTCCAATACGTTACATATTAGACGGTATTCCATTCGATGTCATTTAAGACAAGCCTATTTCCAAGTTTTGGAACCTATAATTCCTTTTGCGAGAATTATACTCATACCATATAATTTGTTATCTCAACAATTATTGATGATTTTGGTTATAAAATAACCTACCCACTAGAAAATTTTATATGACATTCCCATACAAATTCTCCCCCATTTCATGATAATTTTTCAAATGCATAAATGCAACTAAATTTCATGAAACACGCTTTCGTTTAGAAACTTTTATGCATCATTTCCTTCGCATTAAATGGCATATAATGGGAGAATATCTCATGTCTCATGATTTTAAAAAATCTACAGAAATATAAAATTTCTAGTGCATGCATACATATGTGACTAGTAGTCTTCACATGATCTCCCAGTGTTCTTTGGTAAGTGACTATACAGAAAAGGTACTTCTCATTAAAATGAGGAACAAATGCCTACCAAAATGTCTAGTTTCAACGAGCATATGAAACTCAATTTCAAACAGTCTAGGAGAAATGGTCATGTGCAAATCAAAGCACGTCCAAACTAGTTCCAAGATAGACTTAAAATGAACATCACAATCACTGATCGAGTGAGATCTTTAAAGTGTCCGGAATATGGATACCCACCAAATTGTTTAAGTTCCCATTGTATAATTTCTCTCATAAATTCCTAAGAAAGAAAATTATCAAATCTTTTCCCAACAAATGGCTATGCTTACCAACGGACATGAGTCCAAATTTCAAATTGAAAGTTAGACTCCATTAAATGGTTATCACCATTTACATCAGACACCTAATCTAACAACACCCACTCAAGTTTGAAAATATTCTTAACTATGTGGAGTGGGTGTCTTCTCATTGTCTTTTAACATCCAATCACAGGGACAGTTGTTTATGTCATCTAAGGAAACTAGTCCAATCATTCTGATTCATAAGTACGGGGAAACCAGAATCCTAACTCAACATAAATCATACAATCTTTATACTCCATAAAAGAAAATAAGATTTGGTACTTATCTGATCGGCGGCAGTTTCCCTGGAAATAGATTTTTCGTCTACACACCAATGTTCGGAAATTAACATTTCATGGAAACTGATTTTTGCGATGGCGTGATGATGCTTACAGTTGTGAGTTCCGTCTTATTTTTTCATTACCAGGAATTCTCGATTTGCAGGAAACAATTGATCAGGTGCGAATCAACAACGAAACCCAAATCACCATTTTCCAAAACTCGGCAACAATTGATCAGGTTGTCGATCTCTATAAAGCCTAATTTCTAAAATCACAATAAAATCCCAAATTGATAATTTGTCTACGCCAACGTATTCAGGGTATTTTAGAAAAAAAATCTCAACTCTCTGTTATTTATCGAAGACTCTTCCCTGAAACTATCCTTGGAAATGCACATGAAGTTTCATTCTCCTTTGTCAGAAAATAATTGTCTAAAACTGTTAGAAAATTTTGGTAAAAATAGAGGATGATAACACTAAAAGAAATTATTGTACTTCCGGCTTCAAGGCTCGATTAAGATTCTTTTAGACAATTATTTCTACCATCCCAATATCAATTGGCGATTACAATAGGTATGCGAAATATTGCCGTCAGGGTACAATGAAGCCCTATAACAACGTAATTGGATTCAAGGTTTGTACCCCTTGACCCAACCATGAACACACAAGAATAGTATTCGGATGATGCTTAGAAGAGAGAAAATAGAAAGTATTTTAATTGTTTTTTCATTATGAAGAATGAGAGAATACCTTCACTACTTATAGGGATATTCATGCCTATTGGATATGCCTCTTCACTTCCAAAAGATACATAAGGTGTCTATTGGGAATGGTTGTGTCTTTTATGAACCATCACACCCTTTGGATATGGCTCTTCATCTCCAACTAACATCCATTGTGTCTATTCGACACATGACACTCCCCCGTCGTAGCGTCAAACCAAAAAAACGAAAACTGTTTTATTTTCTATGTTATTGAAAATATCCAACAGTATGAACCGATTCAACAAGAAGATATTAAGAAGTATGATAACACTAGAAGTGCGAGGTGGTTTTGATCATGGATTTCTTTTCTGTACATGTAGGGAGTGGGCGAGAAAGTGGGGTTAGTTTCGTTAGACTCTTGAAAGGAGGTTAAGATAAAGGTATAATGTGGCGTAAATGCTATTTTGTGGGGATAGAATCATCAAGAAATAAGAGAGTTGTATTTCTAAATAATCTTACCACATGTATCCACATCAGCTTTTTGTGGGGTCACAATGAAGGAGAATTGAATATTTGGTTTCAATTATCATCTTGTTGGATGGGCATGAGAAAAAAATAATATGAGGGTTTTTTTGTCTTTTCAATATTGGCGAGTAGGCGAGTGGGGAGGGAAAATTTGGAGCTTTACCCGTCACCCTATCCAGTTGACTATGGGGAAGAAATATTTAACTGTTACCATACCTATCAGACGGCGGGTAGGATAGGATATAGGTAAAACATTAGCGGGTAGGGTAGAAATGGCGGGTGGGGTTGGGTATATGCACCCCTAGTTAAAACTAGTTGTTGATATCTTGTCATCTGGAAACCGTTCCCAATTTGCATTATTATATCCATACACAACAACAAGGCCTTTTGAGAAATGAATTCCATAATCAAGAGTGCGTTTTGTGTACCTGAGCATGCGTTTAGCTGCAATAAGATGAGTAGTAGTGGGAGACTCCATATGTTGGCAAACTTGATTGACTAAGAAAAAAATCTCATATTTTGTCCAAGTAAGGTACTTGCACCAACCAGAGATCGATACTCGGTTGGATTGGATAAAAGGTCACCGTCTTCCTTGCGTAGCTTGAAGTTAGCAGGAAAAGGAGTTGTGTAAGGTTTTGCACCAACCATACTAGTCTTATGAAGAAGATATGTACAGTCGAACCTCAATAAATGAATGCTCTCGGGACCAACAAAAAATATTCGTTTAGCGAGGTTATTTATTTATCGATAAACAAATATTTATTCATTTAGACAATATTTTCTTAATTAATAAGTTAAATTGTATAGGAGAAAATGTACAAGTATACCTAGGAAATATTGGTCAAAATTCTTATCTATAATTCAATTAACATTCATTTTCTTTTGAATTAACTGGTGTCATTTCTAATTTACGTCATAGAAATGTGACGGACGTTGAACATCTTTTGAACTATCCTAACGAGAATGATGTAGTTGTGGAGTCTCCAACAGATGAAGAAATTATTGAGTCAGTATTGAATGATGAGAATGATCCTGACCCAGATGATGTTAGCGCCGTACTAAATGTTTCATCTAAAGATGCTTTTCAAGCGAAGGTCCTTTTAAAATATTACTTGCTACAACATGAGCAAAATATTCCATAAATTGTGCAAGCATTGCATAAAATTAAGGATATGGTGCATTTTGGTTTGGGTGGAAGAAAAAGACAATCAACCATAGATTAATTTTTTTGAGTTCATTCCTACATATATTTTTATGTAAAATTTTATGATTATGTATTTTGATTTATTTTTATATATATTTTTTATATATAATTCAGTTATTATTCATTTATATTTCTATAAGGCCTTTAAGGATCCAATTTTTTATATTCATTAATGCATTAAGAGAGGTTATTCATTTATCACCTTGGCCCAAGTCGGGACCGAAGAAAATTATTCATTTGGAGAGGTTATTCATTTATCGAACATTCGTTTATCGAGGTTCGACTGTAGCATATTTAGTTTGTGAAAGAAATAAGCCTGGAAAATTCCTCTTGTTTTAACTCTGGGTTTCTCTCATTTTCCTTCTTCTGAAACTGTTTCATTATCATTCCCCCAACGGTCCGTGAGTTATAACCCCAAAGGTGTCACTATCTATCCACAAAAAACCCATCAAAACAAAAGTAACACAAAAACCCCAACAAAACAAAAATAACTCGCGGTTGATGAAACCAAAATTTGGTTTCATCATAAAATTTGATGAAACCCCAAAGAATTTGATGAAACCAAATTTTGTTTTCATCATAAAATTTGAAGCAAACCAATTTTGAAATTTGGGGTTTTTGTATCAATTTTTAAAAATTTGGGGTTTTTGTATCAATTTTGTTTAAGATGGAGTTTTAATGGATCCCAACATTTGAGTGAGGTTTTTGTACCACAAGTTTGGCCACCTTGGGTTTTTATGACTAGTTTTGTTCCCCCAATTCTCAACAAACTTTGGATCAAATTCACCCACTTTGAAATCCTCAGTCATTGTTCCATTCTCATTTACAATCCCAAATCTAGTAATTGACGGTGGTGGGGGTGGTGTTGGTGAGGGTGGTAGGGTAGGTTCAGAAACTGGATCTGATACTTGTTGAGAATTTTCATCTTCAGGTGATGTTGAATTTAAGGTTTAAGTATTATCAATTGGGGTTTCATCAGGATGACATCTGTTTGATTGATGAGACCAGCAATATCAAATTCTTTTTTAGCATTGGGTGAAATTGAAATTTGTGGTGAAGATGATGATGGGGATTGGAGATTGTTGTTTGTGTTGAAGAAGGTTAATTATTGATACCAATCAGGCCAATTCTTACCTAAGTAGAAGAATACAAATGAGATTAGAGTGAATCCTGTGATCTTTAAGAGTAAATGTGATTTGAAGAATTCTCCACTGGTTAATGTCTTCATGATTTCTTGTTTAGTTTTGAATTTCTATGAGTGTTTCTCTAGCTCTTTCTCAGTGAGTAGAGTCAGAGTGTGAAGAAGAAGAAGATGGAGAAGAGTGTTTTTTGTATGAGGGAATATTTGTTGTTATTTATTTTTACTACAATTGGTGTTGTTGATATGAATATGAAATAATCTAGCTTTAGTTATTTCCCGAAAGTAGAAAAACATGGTTGGTGAGTTACTTTCCAAAAAAAAAAAAATCCATCCAGAGGAAATTGAAGATCTAAAGTTTGCGCTCTCTATCATGAAGTCTCGGACGGTTTGCATTTTTCTTGCCGACTCGGCTTCTGGATCTGATTCGTGGTATATAACGGTTTGTTTCTTTAATTTGAATCACATCTGATTAGGTCTTGTTGTAGTTAGTGATACAAAATGTTCTTCACTCATGGGATCAAATTACTCACTTGCATATTTTTAAGTCAGATTTTTGACTCAAAGAATAAAAACATTGAATCAGATCAAGATAAGTTAGATCCAAAGAAGAAAAAAAATGTTGGAATTAAAAATAGAAGCTACTAAAAGTATGGAGGTTCTAGTGTTTTAGAGGTTCTTTTTATGAGCCAAGTCTTTACATGAGAGGAAAAATCAATCCAAGGGTTTTTTCCAAAGAGATTTCCGACCGACTTTAGCCATTACCTATCCTAATGATAAAATGGCTGGCTCTTCCACCATTAGATTTTTACTTGATATTTTCTTTGGTAGAAGTTTTTGCGAATGTAGAATTGTTGAAAATTTATAATGAATCATATGTAAAAGTTTTTGTTCAAACAATTTCTTTCGTCATTGTTTCCTGTTAATCTTTAATATAATCTAGAAGACTTGTACTATCTTGTTAATATCAATTTTTTTCCAGTGTTATTCATATGTTTTCTTTTCTTGCTCGATAAAAATTTATGTTTTTTTTGTCTTTTCGACCCAAAATTTATTCCTTTAGAACTAGTATCCTTTATCCATAACTTTTGAGTATTAATCTTTAATATAATTTACGACATTCGTATTACCTTGGTAATTTCAATTGGTTCCGGTGGTTGTTCTTTTTTCAGTTACTCTTGTGATTTCAACAATTCTCATGGTAATGTCTTTATACTTCATAGGAGAGCCGATTTCTTTTGTACAGTTGCATTTTATATTTTTGGTATTAGCATTAAATAGTAAATTTGTGCAACATGATAATTGCATATGTTTATGAAGAAGATGGCGGACCATATCAGCTCGAGTAAATAACACGGTTGAAAAATGCTTAAAAACACATTAAAAACATATGAAAGATGAAGTTATTTATATTAGCCCAGGTTGCGATAATCTTGTAAATCCATAATCAAGTGATGAAGCGTGGAAATTTGGCACTTAAGGTGCATATCTTTAAAGTCTTGCAAAGTTTTGTAAAATTATAGTCTTTTCCTTACAAGTTTTTCATTGACTACCTATTTGCAGAATAATATAAACCAAGATGTTCCTGTGGGAGTTATTTGTGGGCATAAATCAGAAGATGTGAAACCCTAAAAAACTTACACATACGATGGGTTGTACCAGGTTAGTATATGTTCTATGTACAATTCGATCACTCATTTTGAATCAACTTAGTAATCATTGATATGTGTCTCAGTTTGATTTCTCTTTATTTGCAAGTGGTTGGATACTCTGCACTATGAATTTTCCTCTCAAAATAAAAGTAAGATCATGCAACAACGGGAGAAAGATTGAGTCAGCAAAATTCTAATACTGCAAGATATATGGAAGAACTTGAGGAGATCTTCACTACAGATCCGTTGTCATTTTGTTGAAGGATTTTGCTATGGCCATCATATTCTTCTTTCATTGTTAACCTAATCTCCCTCTCATTCACTTCAATTTCGCTCTGTTTTTTTCCTCTCGTTTCAAAAAAAATTTCTTTCTTTAATTCTCTTCTCTATAATTTTCTTTAATTAGTGGGGTTAACAGGTTATATATAGATAAAGAAATTTTCCGGTAAATTCTCAAATTAGTAAAGTCGATTCGACTTATCCCACCCTACGAATTTGGGATTTTTGACATTTGAATTTAGAGAAATCTCGATTAAGGTAAAATCTTTGGTTATTCAATTTTGAATTTAGAAAATCTTTGGTTATTCAAATATTTCATTATTGTCATTATGTTGAAGGGAAGGTAAAATCCTCAAAAAACCTATAGGTACAACCCGATAAAATAAAAATCCATCAAGAAAAATATACCATGAACTTTTGAGTACTAATCTTAGAGCAATGCCATATAAAATGTATTCAACATTTCCACTGCCTTATCTACTCAATTGATTTCAAAGTAAAAATCAATAAAAAATTTGTAACTGAAAAAATCCCGAGACACTTGTTTCTTAGGCATTTATGCAAACAACATTTTCAGCATCAGAAACAAATCCGTTCTCACAAATCTTACCCATTATGTTTTTATAACAAACAACATTCATTCGATAAGGTCTTGACTTCTGTGTTGTCCCAACCTTCTTAAAAACCAGAATGGCTTCGTATATCTTACCCGATTGGAAGCACTCATTCACCATAATATTAAATGTATCCGAGTTAACAACCTAAATGTGGGGTGGTGCATGTGAATCTAGCATACTTTGGAATAGATTCCGAGTTTCCAACTTCTTACCATGCCTTAAAAGTATCTCCAGAACAACATTACTAGAAATATGTATTTTCTTGAATTGATAATCAAGGAAATTTTGATAACTTTCCATTGCATCTTTCTCTATTCCTTGTCCGAAATACCAATCCATGAAAGTTGCGGTCATGGATCCATCATAAACAACACATCCTTTACCAAGTTCATCAAAATATTCCAAGGCCGTTTCAAGATTACCCAATTCAAGAAATCCTGCAATGAGATTATTATAAACCAATGAGTTAGCAACATGACTTTCTATAAGTGGCTCACGAAGAATGGAGACATCCTCAGTAATTCGACTAGAATCAATGAGTCCTTTGGTAAGATGTCTATAAGTTACGGTTGAAGGACTAAAAGGAGCATCATGGAGAATATAATTGTAATCATACAAGGCATCATCAACATATTCAGCATCACAACGAGCATTGATATAGAATATCATAAGAAATAACATCTGGAATAATATTACAATGAGTGAACAAAAACTCAAAAAGATTTACAACTTCTTAGTAACGTCCACTTTCATGCATGGAAGTCGTGACTACATTACAAGTGAATACATATGATCAAACATTGAAACATTTAACTACATTAGCAGCACCATCAATATCACCGGAGTGAATAAAAACACGAACTCGCTGGTGGACACCATTGAAACCCGGAAAGCATGGTTTTTTTTGCTTTTATCAATTTACACGTCGATGGTTTGTCTTATGACTACGGAAAAATATGTTCCTTTTACAGTTATTACAACAAATCATAGGTATGGAAAATACAGATGATTACTTCAGTAAGATATAGCCAGGGATACTCATGCATGTCTACCGCTCTGTGGAGCTGCACCACCATGAGTTCAAACACCTGGTACTAGATTCAATCCGAAAGACTTTCCAACGATTTTTTTTGGTTATTGAAGCTTTTGTCAGAAGTGGTTATAAACACTTTTTAGTTGTGTAATATTTCTTAAACACGCATACCAAAACCTTTTAAATTAAACCAAACTGGCAACCAAAAGGCTTGATTGTAATCTGACACAACTACAACAAATTCATACTCGTAATCTCCGCGGTTGTCTGGATCCATGCTAAACCATCTACATACATGTCATCTGTATCAGACCTCAGGCACCCTCAACATGATATATTTCAGGAGTATCAATCATAAAAAATTCCAAATTCATATTTGTTGATATAAATAAAGCTATCTAAAGTACGTAAACAAGAAATAAAGTTATGGGGTGGTGTTAGTGGAAGTGTCACCAAAAGAGTGTGAATACATGGCGTCCGAGAAGATACATATAAAATCCTCAACTTCAAAGGAGAAAGAAATGGAGAACGTCGCAACGCGATAGAGAACAAACACATTTCTTTATGTGGAGTGGGAGATGTTAAAACTGAAGGGGATGAGAGGCCCTCCACATCAAACAACTAAGAAATATTCTGAAAATCTTAAAGATAACTTTTATTCTAACACCACGATCTCCTCTACATAAAAGTTAATAAATAATTTAGAGGAAAAAAAAACTCATTGATGGTGTCTTAGAATGATGAGTTATCAGAAATCATGTTGAATCCATCTAAGAAGAAAGAAACAAGTATATCTCAGAGAGGGTAGAGCGTGGTACATGAATCAGGGGGAAGTCAGTGAAAAAATGCTTGTGTTTTTCTATATGTGGGCACTGTGAAAGTTGTTTTCCTTTATTAGAAGTAGTTGGGAAGCTGCCGGTTCCATAATAAAGATCTTAAATGAAAGTCATCTATCTTTAATATAATATATGTGAAATTTATATTAGCTGATAACTTCAATTACCTCAAGTGGTATTCATTTATTCAGTAAAAAGTCTTTTTTTTTTTTTGTTATTTTGACTCATAAGTAATTCCATTTGTGTCATTTTTCTCAACTTTTTTATATTATTTTTTTAAAATTAATATATATTGTATTCATCAGCAATTAAAACCCTAGAAATTGAATCCATATTATTACTAAATTGATACAGGTGTATCCGTACTCCTTTAGGGAACTTAGTTAACCTCAAGCTAAGTTGAAGGAAGAATCCTATTCTAGGAAGAAATCCTTATTTAGGCATAATTCCTAGTTAGGAAATAGTTTTGTTTTAAGAAATACTCTTAGTTTAGGAAATAGATTCTTAATAGAAGTCCTTGATCGGCTGAGTACGACAAAAACCAAAATAAAGAGAGAGATTTGGCTAATAGATAAAGACACATACAGAAAACCTAAAGATAAGTTTGTGAGACAATTAATTTTTGTAAAAACAATCTTAGCAAACAATTTAAGGTTGATCCACTGTTTAGAGAGATTGTGAGCGTAACAAAGAGATAATTGTAATCGTTTTTTTGTTCATAATCTAGAGAAGATTTAATTCTTCGAATTACTTTCTTGTGTCTTCTGTTTTCTAAGTATTTTCGTCTATTATTATTCTGAATTCCTCCTCTATAATAATAGCTACCAAGGTACAAAGATCAATATGTATCATAAATACACATGTAGAATTCAGATCAGAATTAACATTTAGTATTTATTCAACAAATAAAATCCCTAGAAATTGAATAGCATAAGATATCAATTATGAAAAATTCTAACATAAAACTCCTTCAATCATGGATCCAAAGAAAATAACATAACCTAGATATCGATGAGAAATCATCCAACGACGACTATGAACTTTGTTGTAGCGAGTCCCGTACTCCTCCCTATTTTAGAAAAAAAATACTACATCCACAGGCACCTGGAAATCTCCCTCTTCGCAATCCCATGGACTTACCAATTTATGCAGTAGATGATCCAGAACGGAAACTTCGTAAGAACGATGAATCCGACCATTTACAGGTAAGATTCCATCAAAATATTCTCTAAAACCTTAAACAAACCATTTTCTTGCGACTTCGAGAAAGAAAGTGGCTCAGAGCTCGACACCTGGCCGTGAGTGGACTATTATAAGTCGGAAACTTCGTAAGAGCGGTGAATCCACCCATTAGGAGGTTGATGTATAAGACCCTAAATATTATTAAAACCCTAAACATGGACTACAAATAAGACCTAAAAGGGAAATAAAAAAGCATACAAATAAAATAAGACCTTAACTAGGAGGCGCAATAAGACCTCAAAATGAAACAATAAGACCTCAAGAAGGAAAAAAGAAGAAATAAGATTAATTTCATCGGAATATTCTCTGAAACCTTAAATAAACCCTGTTATGGTGACTTAGAGAAAGAAAGTGGCTTTGAGCTCTAAACCTGGCTGGGAGTGGACTACTATAAGTCGGAAACTTCGTAAGAACAATTAATCCGAGCTTGATATATAATACTGTTAGAGCACTGCTCGGTCGAACTCGCAAGCATTTCTATCTCAAGCTTGTTTGTCAAGTTTAGTTGTCAAAACTATAAGAGTATCTCCAATGGAGTATGGGTTTTAAAAAATATTGATGCCACCTAGGATTTTAGAAACTCTCAACAAAAAAAACCTCTCAAGTGGTGGTTGGATTATCAAAATTTAATATGATGAGGACGACGACATTTTTTGTTTTTTGAAGCAGACAATATTTGTACAGAAGACATCTTTTCTTCTCAAAAAAATTGAGTTACGCAAAAAGAGGTTCCAGAATAAAGAATCAAAATTTAAAACCATTATGAAGAAAAGAATATAGTCATCAATTTTTACGATCTTAGATTCCTTTCGACCGATAAACATTGGATTTTTGTTTACAGCAGGGACGAACCTAGCAAGGGGCTAACCCGGGCTATAGCCCGTCCCTATTTTTAGGTTAATAAAATTTTAGTATAGGACTTTTTTTTTAATTAGTAATTAGCCTATCCTTATTACGGGTTAGTCCTTGTAGTTGTAGTATAAATAATTTTTTACTCAAAATCTTGTTTAAAACATAGAACTTTCTTTGTCACATCCATTTTTTTCCCATTTTTTTCTTCAATAAAACATAAATTCCTTTCTCCAATCACTTTCCGTAATTAAAATTTGTGAATTTTAACCTTATACATCTATTTATCTAATATTTTATTGGCAAATTCCAATTAATCACTAATCACAAAACTCGTTCCAAAAAATTTGTCGAGGCCTTCAGCCACTTCGAAAACTAGTGATATTCTAACCCTATCCTTGGAACATTTCTGGTCCATCCCTGGTTTACAGAAGACATTTGTTTTTTCTATATAAAACTTCTCACAAAATACTACTCCCTCCGTCCTAAATTATTAGTCCGCTTTGACTAAGTCAAGATATTAAGGAGACCGGAGGAGTGTACAAAACTACCCCTATTAAATGTTATATTATTACTAAAATTAAAAAGAGTACATGGAGTATGTAAGAAAAATATATTGGTAATTAAAATATTTATAGAAATATTTAAATAGTATATAAAAATAAAAATCTTTATGGATTGATTTAGTAGATTTGTTTCCTATTAAGGTAGATATCATTTAATATTTAGATTGGTGATATTTAAAATAATTTTATAATTGTAAAAGTTTGAAGGATATATTTGAGAGTTTGACTAAAAAATATGACTATAAACAGAAACTTGACAGTATTTTGGGACAGACGAAAATAGAATAGAGGACAGAAATTTTAGGACAGATGGAGGATATTTCTTCCCGGATTCACGCAATCACGTTTGACTTGTTTTTTCTTTGTTAAAGCCAAACGCATATCCATATTATCCAAAATGTAAGCCGTTGGATAGTTGTGATCTTACGGTTAACAAATTTTGTTGGAAGATTTTGTCAAAACCTTTTGTTAACGGATTCCGACCCATTTATTTGTTCTTTTGATTTTCTTTTCGGAGAGAAAACCAGAAAACCCTATTAGAACCAAGAAACCCTAGTTTCTTATAATCTCTTCTCCCTCTGCCGGAATTCCAAGCTGAAGAAGGCGGCGGAGAAATCATGTCAAGTTTACCGGAAGAGATCTACCTCGACATTCTTTTGAGGGTACCAGTCAAATCAACATTTGTTTGCAAGTATGTATGTAAATCTTGGTTTCATCTCGTTTCTGATCCCGATTTCGCTAAAATGCATCTTAATCGCACTACCAGAAACCAAACAAACTACTGCAGTGTCATGTTCGAAAGTGGTGATTCTAAAATTGTGTATTCCGCAAGCTACGACTCATTATCGAATGGATCTGATAATAATATTTTCGTTAAAATGGATTTCCCCTACAAATCTTTAAAGCGTATTCACTTGTTGGGTTCGTGCAATGGCGTGGTTTACTTTTGGAGCGATAGAATGCATTTATATTTTCTGTGGAACCCAGCCACAAAGGAATGCAAGAAATTACCCAAATCAGGTACAAATCATAACTATCTAGGTAAATGCTACCACGGTTTTGGTTATGATTACGTGGCCGACGATTACAAGTTGGTAGAGATTTTTCGAAATGAGGATCATACTACTTCAGTGCAAGTCTATTCCTTAAAATTAAACTCATGGAAAAGCATTCAATCCATCCAATATGAGTTGCTTACTGCTCGAACAACTACTCGAGTGTCGTCAGGGGTGCTTCTCAATGGAGCTCTTCATTGGTTTGGGGGGATTGATTGGTCTGGGGGGATACCTGAAGGAGCATCCCCCACAATGATAATCTCAATGGATATCAACCAAGAGACATTCAAAGAAATGCAACTACCAACAACTCTATCAATGAGACTACCAAAGTGGGACAGTTACATTATAGATATGGGAGTGTTGGAAGGGCATCTTTGTATCCATGCTTATGATAACAGTAGTTTTGAAGTATGGGGAATGCTGGATTATGGAGTCCCAGAGTCCTGGACCAAACTTCATACCTTTACGCCTGACGCTGCATGGTTTAGATCCTGTTATTATGAGACGTCTTTTAAGAATGGTGAAATTTTGTTCAGGAAGGTAGGGGGTCCGCTCATTTTATGTGACCCCAAGTATGGAAATGCTAGAAAAACAAATATCTATGGTTTAAAAGTTGGAAGTGCATTGAGTTATTTTGAAAGCCTGGTTTCATTAAAGTCTATTGCTACTGTGGGAAGAGGTAAAAAGAGAGAAATCATTGGAAACGCGAAGAAGAGTACGACTAACAAGAGAAAAAGGTGAATATGCTATGTAGTCCTTGTTTCTAATGTTAAAACCTCGAATACACCATTTAATGGAAGTGATTTTATTAGTTTTGTATAATGTCTACGAAATACATCTTCCAATTAGTATTTAGCAAAAAAAAGTTTGGATATGGATTATTCATCATATAGTGATAGATAGTTCAAATATTTATGGTGATGCAGGAACGTGCCCGAGCATAGTGGAGGCTGAGAGAAGAGTAATGATGAATTTGATGCGATCAGATGGGATGAAGAACTGAAACTGGAGAATGCAAGCGTTTAAGGATATTTGCACATATGAATGTACCTGGATGTGTATTTTCACATTTGAATTAACTCGGTAGAAATAAAATTCCATTATGAAAATTAATTAAAAATTATGGGTATTTGCACATATGAATGGATAGTATCCTATCCAATATGGCTACTTCTTTTATTTCTCCTCAATGCAAGATATCTAATTACTTTTCCACGCATTTACGACCTCGGCAAATGTTCTGAACGAGGAGCCACCTTCGGCCAATGTGCTAGTCGCAATACTTTTGAGTTCACCCATTTTACTCTTTAGTTTCTTCCCTTCTTCACCTTCCATAAGTTCCTTAATAACCTTACAAATCTCATCACGTCCTATTATCCCACTTTTCATAGGTTTCGGCCTTAAAGCTACTTTCATGTAATCTGTGAGCATCACCGCGTTCATTGTTTGTTCTGCAAAGAGTGGCCATGCAATTAAGGGTACACCATGCACGATGCTTTCAAGGGTCGAGTTCCACCCACAATGGCTTAAAAACCCACCGGTTGATTTGTGATTGAGGATTTCAATTTGTGGTGCCCATGAAGAAACAACCAACCCCGATTTCCGAGTTCTATCCAAGAACCCTTTTGGCAAGATGGAAGAAGGATCCTCGACACTTTGAGCACTCAAGTAAGATGCACTTGCAGCCTTGTCCCTAGGAGCAAGACATTTTAAAAGCCACAAAAACTTTTGTTCACTCATTTCCAATCCTAAAGCCAATTCTGTTAATTGCTCACTAGAGAGAGTTCCTCCGCTACCGAACGACACGAACAGAACAGAACCGGGTGGTTGATTATCCAACCACTTCAAACAACCTGACTCGTCAGATCCGCCATCACACACACCGGTTCTAGTAAGCGGTCCAACTGCATAAACCGGCGGATTATCCCATTGTTTCCCATTCAAAACCTCAATAGCATCATGTTCAATTCCATCAAAGCTATTAATGAAGATGCCCTTGCCCAAATTTAGCTTTTTCCAATACTGTAAAAAACTTGCATAAGCCTGTGTCTTCCTGTCTTCAAATGGGTTCATAAGATCGACCCCGCGGATCGGTACGCAACCTGGAATCTGAATCAGGCCAGGCACATATCTATACTCACAAGAGTAAAGCTGGTCCAGTTTAGGTGCATGATAAGTCAAAGATAAAACCATAGCATTTGTTGCAATAAAAATATAAGCATTGATGTTAAATTCATTAGCAATACCAATAGCATCCGTAGTGAAAAGATCAACAACAAGAGAGACGACCCGGTGAGTTGAAGTAATCGTCCGAACCGAGTCAGAAAAAGCAGGAATAGACCGATTCAGAGTCGCAAAAATCCGAGTACCGATGTTAGCATCATCCGAAAGGTCACTCAAATCAACAGGAGGTAAAAATATGGTGTTGATAGCAGTTGGTAGAGAATTAAGAGCTAGTTTTGTTGCTTCCAATGGAGAATTAGCTTCTGTTGGAATAACGAGTGTGGCTGAAAATCCATGATCGAGAACAAGGCGTTTCGCAAACTCAGTGACTGGTATAAGATGACCCATACCTGGACTCGGCATGATAATCACATGGGGTAAAAGATCAGTATGTTCTTCCATGGATGATTATAAGAATTTGGGATTACAAACAGAAGAAAGATGATGATGCTGATTATTCACTACCGACTTGGTTAGGTGTTCCTTGCACTCTAGAAATGTGTAGAGAACGGTCACTGCTCTAGATGATAACTAAAAATATCTAGCTACAGTAGTAGGTTCTCTAGAAAGTGCTATAGAGTCGGTTCCTTTGTGAGTCTCTAAACACTGGGTGTTGTGTGGGTCATTATAAACACTGGGTGTTGCACTATCAAGAGAGTTAGTGATCGAGAGTCATGTCAGTAGAGAGGGTTAATATTTGTCAGTTTGTATAAAGTTAGATTTTTCACAAGTGTGAGTGATTTTGCCCACTTAGCTTCTCAAACTCAACAGATGAAGGGTTTGTGATCAGTGATCTTAATACCTACTGTGACTAATGAACGTCAAGTTAAAGCAGTTGATTGGGAATTCTTCCATGTACTGGCCTGGAGTTATGGATTTCTTACTGCATTATGAGTCTCTGTTCATTCTGTGTTTCTGGATCACAGGAATGAGCATCTAGCGTATTTAAAAAAAAAAAATGTTTTGTAGTGGAAAATATAGAAGGCTATTATTGGGGCGACACATTCCATTAGAGGAGCGTCACCTAATAGGACAAAAACAGGTTACCCATAAGTAATTTCAAAAACCCCTTATCTTAAGTAATTTTGTAATGACCAAACAACCCTTGTTTAATTAATTTTAATTTAATTTAATTAGATAATAATCAAATTAATGAATTTTGTTATATACTTGGTAAATTCTGGGTCAGTTTTTGTGGGAAGAAAAACTAGAGAGAAGAAAAACAACCAAAGATTTCTTTCAAGGGAATTTTGATAAAATACCCTCGTTTGAAAACACATACTAAAAAAATGCCCCCGTTTTTTTAACATTTGTTAAATTGCCCTTGCCGTCTATTATAACATTTTGGTCCCACAAATTGAGTCCACGGTCGTTTACTTAGTCAAGAAAATGGGTAAAATTACCATAAACCCCTACACTAAATCTAAGAGTAAAAGAAAGTTGGCACCAAAATCCATAGCTCTTGTTTGTATCTTAGTTTTAAATCCAACCATTGGATCTCTGTAATTTTCATATATGTTGTTTGTTACAGTATTATGAAACCTCATTTAAATTTTTAGTACGATCGGTAATGGATATGTGATGAAACCAACCAGGTTCAGAATACATTGCTACATATTTCAGATCACTGTGCAGCGATATAAACCTATGAAAATATATGTTGTACAGTGTATAATGACCTGAAATTTTAATGTGAGTAACCCATTTAGTCTATGAGGTTGCTGTAAAAATTTCACTCAAATATGAGTTAGAGAAGTACCCCAACCAATTGAGTTTTACAGGTGAACTTGTAGAAATTCAGTTTGAGATGAACTTATAGAATCAGTGGTAAATTAGGTTTTAACCGTTACTTTTCTATGAAATTTTGATACAATGCCTGTGATATATCTGTGAATGTGTGGTATAAATTTCTGTGTGATCAGATTAGTATTCATGGAGCAGTAGAAGAAATGGAGTTGACTCGACTCGGCGATTCAAGAATATGCAACTCTACTAAGTAGGAAGGGCGTTTTGGACATTTTGACCCGCCACCTAAGCGTTAACAGCTGCTAACTGATATTTACCGTTTTTTGAATAAAACGGTCAAGGCAAGGGTACTTTAACAAATGTTTAAAAAACAGGGGCATTTTTTTAGTGTAAAGTGAAGTGGAGGGATATTTTATAAAAAAGCCCTTCTTTCAAACCCTAGATTTTGATTCACTCAACCAAGATGAATGAAACAAGTTACCAATTCGAGGTGGGTGAATCTTTGTATGATAGAGAAAACAAGTTTTACATCCCTCATGTTGGAGATCAAGAGATGGATGATTTGGTAGATGGTAGAGAGGGTTTAACACAAAGTGATGATGAATCTCAACCAATTGAAGAAATAAATCGACAAAGTGAAGAACCAATGGTTGAAAATCAACAGGTATGCCTCTAAAATATCTCCCATGAGCTCAATTTCGCAAAAAATTAGCAAAAGTACGTTAAAAATTTAAGATTTTTCAAGTTACTGCTGCTGTTACGGTTGGGTTGAAGTTCCGAAAACAACCGTAATCCTTATTTACGGTTTGGTTTTGATGAATTCCAAACCGTAACTGGTGATGAATAAGACAAAAGATGTATTACGGTTGGAAAATGTCTATCTAAACCAAACCGTAAATAATTTTTGCATGGGCATTTAATTCTCTTTACGGTTGGATTTGTTACATAATTGTTAGCCATAACTATAATTACGGTTGGGTTCGATTTTTAATTACCAACCGTAATTGTGCCTTTGTTTTAAGTCTTGTTCTTACGGTTGGAAACAAAAATCTTACGGCTAGGAATTCAACAAACGGTTGGGTTCGACGCTCTTTGGACCTAACCGTAAGTTTTAGTTTCCTTCTTCTTTTGGACTAATGTTGTGATATTTTGGTTGATAGATCGTGATTCCACCAAGCCCAATGTCTTCCCAACCCGATGCAAACGAAATTATAACTGAAGATTCTTCCCATCACTATTTGACCGACTTGGTAGGCGTTTTTTTCTTCTTTTGAAACTAATGGAAAGATATGTTGCTCATTCCTTTGACCATATCACTATGTTTTATTGACTAACTTTGAGTTTTTGGACCATGTAGAAATGGAAAACGAAGAAAGAAGCACAGGAATGGACAAGAGAACGTGGAAAATTAATTATGTGTGTTATAGTTTATAATGGATAAACAAATGACCGCCACTTTCAAATGGTTTGCGAGTGTAGTGGAGAAAGTAAAAGTCATGTGAAAAAGGGTACCGAATATAAACCAAAGACGAATAGGAAAAATACTACTTTCACTAAGAAGACTAAATGCCCGTTCAAGCTTCAATTCAAGCACAACAAGAAAAGTGAGAAAAGTGAGGAGTGGTATTGGTATTTGGAGAAAGTTGTATGCGGTCATCATAACCATCACATACCAGAAACTTTGCTATCCCATCCTTATGCGGCGCGGCTTAATGATGAAGAAAAACTCATTGTAAGTTCCATGACGGAAAACCGTATGAAACCCCTTGACATACTTGGTCATATAAAGATCCTCAACCCAAAGAATGTTTCTACTTTGCCAACCATCTACAACGCCAAAACAAAATTGAAAAATCTTCAATGGGAAAATAGAAATCAAATGCAACAATTAAGGCATTTGGGGGAGAAGCATAATTAATCGGTTTTCCATAATGAAGATGAGGATGAACAAATAAAGAATCTCATATTGGCTCATCCCGAGTTTATACAATTTGCGCGGTTCTCCAATCAAGTACTTTTAATGGATTGCACATACAAGACCAACAAGTATGAGATGCCGGTGTTGAACATTGTTGGACAAACTTCCACCAACTCTCCGTTTAGTGTCACATTTTCCTTCTTGGAAAATGACTTGAAGAGAGTTATGTGTGGGCACTACAAAAAGTGAAGTTATTCTGCGTGGAGGGATATACCCCTAAAGTGATTGTCACTGACAAGGAACAAGCATTGTTGAATGCAATAGAGAGGGTTTTACCGGATGCTCATCACCTTCTTTACACGTTCCACTTATGGAATAACATTGAGACTAAATGTAAGACCATCATTCGTCCAACAAAGAAAAGTGAAATGGAGAGAATAAAGAAACTATCGGTTGATCAACAAAAGGAAGCCAAAGAGAAATTTAAGAAGTATGGCGAGTTGGCGGAACTAAGATGGGCTAGTTTCCAAAAGGATTGGGAAGCCATGTCATATTCTCTCACCGTAGAAGATTATGAAGAACGATCTCGTATGTTATTGGCTAGTTTGAGAAGTTATCCAATTATAGTGCAATATTTGGTGGACAATTGGTTGGATCCACAAAAACAGAAGTTCGTAGCCGCATTCACTAACCAATATAGACACTTCGGAAACCAAGATACAAGTACGGTAGAATTGTCTCACAACCGGTTGAAGAAGAAGCTTCATAGTGGTGATGGTGGATTTGTTATGGTATTCCGATACAAGATGTTGATCCCTTTTGGCAATAATTATCATTCCATGAAACAATAGTGGATCAAGATTTCGGAGGAACATTTGGTGATACCGACATAGGAAAAGCGCTAGCCGCCAAATATGATACGTTAACCCGGGGGCAAAGGCGAATATGGTTGACTAACTTAAGTAACTTCGTATACCCTCAAAATAGGAACAATATGAAGGAACCACCTAAGAGGAAGAGAAAGGGGAGGCCTTCTACGAAACAAAGGAGGAGCGTAGTAAGGAAAACGACAAGGGATTTGTTAGAAGAATCAAAGAAAAGAGATCCTTCGGGAATTGAGTTGTTGCGAAAAGCCTATGAAGCGGAGGATGAGATGGATGAGGATGTTCAAGGTAGAAACAAATGAAGAAGAGTTCAAATGGAAAAAGGAGAACCAAGTCATCGAAATGTACAAGAAAAAGAAGGAGAACCAAGTCATCCAAATGTACAATAAAAAGATCTTGAGCCTCCCTCTCAAGAAAGTTCAACAAGCAAAGTTGATTTCAAAGGAAAAGGTCCGGTCTTTCGTTCCAAACAACTAGAAAAAAGCGAAGTTGTTAAAGGAAAAAGTTCCAAACAATGCGGAACAAAAGATGGGGGAGATAAAATAAAAGGTTCCAAAGCATGCAGAACAAAAGATATGGAAGCTAGAGTAAACGGTTGCGAAGTTCCCTCCCAAGGAAAAACAAGAAAAAGACTTGGCGGTAGAGGCGGTGTTAAACAATTAGCAAGAAGTATAGGAAAAAGTCCGATGGTTGGAATATTTCCGTCAAGTGAAAGGAATGGGACGGTTCGCATTCCAAAAGCAACATACAAACCACCCCCTAGAGATGATAATGGTCGATATTCACGGAATTTATATATCATTTATGAAAATTATCTTCTTTTTTTCCCGACTTTGTTTGTGACTATATTAAGGCCAAGGATGAGGTAGATGGAGATGGGAATTGTGGTTACCACGTCTTCGTGGATCAACTTGGACCCTTTGAAGACGCGAAAGATTGGGGTTGTGAAGAAGTTGACTATGTAAGGCAAAAATGTTTAATGGAACTACGTGGGAACCGAGATTATTACATACCAATGATGAGATGTGAAAAAGACGAGTCCGAGATGGTGTTAAACGAAAGGTTTGGGGCATGGGAAAAGCGGTTACACGGCAATAAATGTTTGACAAGTGAGTATTGGATGTCCATGCCTATAAACATCCAACTAGTCGCCAATGCATTCAATTGCGTCATCCATTATATCTCAAATGCATTGTTTTACTGAAGACTTTGTAAAAATGAGTGATATGCTTTCTTACCTAAAAGCATAATGGGAAGGGGGGTTGTGCATCTAGTAATTTAGAAAACACTTATTAAGAGATATGTCTTCACTTTGCATTCTGTCAATCTTTTTTCCATTTTCGTTCACTCAAATAAAGTGATATTTGTATGAGTTCTTTCAAAACAATCATCATGTCACAACCAAAATTTCTTTATGCTTATGCCCAAATCCTGTATGAGTAATTTTCCAGCATTTCATTGTCGGAGTCAATATGATTGAATAATCCAAATATTATAGTGAAATACATTACACTAGATTGACTCATTAGTTTCTCTAAAATATATTTCCTTCCAAGTATATTAGAGACAATAAAAGATGCAATCAATTACATTCTCATCATTTTGATGTTCCACATGATATCCATTTGCACGGGTTACTAGGGAATTTAACAAGGTGTGATTATCTCTTGGTACATCTAGAGATTTTTGCGACGTCTTTGTTCTATCTTGAAAAAAAAATGAGCAGTGCTGCGCTCGATAAGATAGTCAATTTGCTAGGAAAAGTTCTTGTTGCCATTAATGTTGATGTGAAAATTGGTTGTTACTATGCTACACATTATATTGTATATACCAACACCTATGACCAGATGCATTTTCAACTCTTTTATTTATGATGGGAGCTAGAATTACATTTTAGTTGATCCCATGTTCAATTGATACATATACTTTGGTGTCATTAATGCTGGATAAAAAATAAAAATATATATATAGAAGGGTAGCCACCAAGGCTTTTATGAAAAAGCAGAAAAATGTTCAACTTACATCATCAGTAGAGGGCGTAGGCAGCCGCGCAACAAGCTGGGCACCTACCCCTTTCTGAATAACAATTCCTAGTCTATGAAATAGGGAACTTATTACTTTAGAATTAGCATCCTGATTCGCCATAAAGTTCTTCAAACGCTTCAGAAGAGTTTCTGCATCATCACTCAGACCCCCAAAAGTTGTACATGCAAAAATGCCAAACCCATACCCGTGTTCAGTGCACTTAGCTAAATACTTGTTACGCTTGCGCGTAATGGCTTCTGAAATGGCTTGCCCAAGTGTAAAATTGCGATATCTGCTGTTGGTAAAGGGGGAGACAATGGTGACGTCAAAGCAAACATCACGCCCATTCTCCCAATTTATACTTCTTTACGTGCTGCGACTGACGACTTGTAACATATTTCACTAACCAGGTCCCGGATTAGGTTGTGTCTAAATTTTGAGCCGACATCTTTAGTGCAATGTAATGCGTGGTCTCCGTAGATGTCCATAGGTCGACCGCAGCAGGTGCATAGGGAATCTTCAGCAGAGAGAGGGATACCTAACCTGTATCACAATGCCGAGCGAAAATGTCTTGGTCCCACTGATTGATTAAGACCACTGATGGGTATAGCGAGCAAGTAGTCTTGAGCGTGTATCTCCCTGTTGCACTTCCACAAGGCTGAGTCCCTTTCTGATAACATCAACTGGCTGGGGATGTCTCTAACAACGGCGTTGAAGTAATGAACTGCCAGTAAACGCATAGGGTGGGGGGAAATGTCTTCAATGTTGAAGGTAGAAGCCAATAGGCCGCAGACAGTCATGTACTGGTCAAGAGCATGTTGGAACGCAGCATGGGATTCAGGAATGGGAGATTGACGCAAAATAATATTTTTCAGATGCTTGGTTTGATAAACAGACGCGAGGAAACAATAGTTGATGGTGTCTTTCATAGTGTAGATTCCAAGTCCTCCTTCTTTGAGCGGCAAGGACACAAGCCGTTGTTGAAGATGGCCGAAGCCTGCGCCATCACCTACGATCAAGTGCTTAAGGTAAAGCATTAAATGGTCATCGTAAAGGGTCTGGGCAGACTGGAGAGCAGACGGGTTGGTGGTTCACATCGTGAAATATAGCTTCGAGACACCGGTGCAATTGCGTAAAAGGAGCAGTTTTGCTTGTGGGTCTTTCAGACGCTTGACGGAATCCATAAGGCTGATTGTTTTGTTTACCCTACCAAGAATTAAGTCGTTGCAGTACTTTGTGTTGAGGCTTACATGACCGCCTAGTAATTTGACGCCATCAGTAGGTCTGCTGATATGAGCTGGGAAGACATCCTCGCACAAGCCTCTGGGATCAATTTTGGGCCAAAACAGTTCAGTTTTATGGATGTTAAGATGTAAACCTCTAGCCGTACCCTCCATCTGGATAATCTGTAGAGCTTTGGAAACTTCTAGCGTGTCGCCAACAAGTGTTCCATCGTCCAGATACCACGCCTGGAGCTCGAGATGACACTGCGCAGCAATTTGGTGCAATAAGGGATGTAGGGTTAAGGCAAAGAGCAGAGGTCCCAATGGGTCACCTTGTTGAACACCTTGTGCCGAGGACAAAATGAATTCATTGTAGTATAGTTTGGCGGGTGTCTGCAGTTGAACTAGACCCATTTGGATATGCCAGGACACCTGACCCTAACTTCTCGAAGCAGTACAGTACGATCCACCATATTAAACGCATTACGAAAGTCAATAAGGAGCATAGACATCCTGTTGTCGTCATGTTTATGTTCAAGAATCTTATTGACGGAATGGAGAACGCCCTCACCTCCACATGGGATGTCAACGCCAAACTGGTAGTCCCCTAGATATAATGCCATGTCCGCGCTTACAGCTGCAGCAGCAATTTTCGAACATAATCGTCTCCAGATTGTGCCTACCGCGATCGGTCTGACACTCACGTCTGGTTTCAGTAGCGGAGTAAGAGGTGCGCTTGCAATATATTCCCCTAACTCAGCAGGGCATGCTCCCGCAAGCCATAAATTCACGACTCCTACCATTGAGTTCAACAATTCATCGGCCACAGCAGCAGCGGCTCCTCCTAAGACGTCAAGCAAATGTTGAGCGCGTAATCCGTATCGAGCGCATGAGGTGCCTTTAGGAAAGATACGGATAGCTTTGAGTAGGGCCTTGGCATCAGTTGTGATAGAAGGCACGCTAATATCCTTTGCAGGAAGGATAGGTGGAGGAGCACTAGGGTGATTCTGACAAAGTCCATCATAGGTATCGGCATTGGAGGGGGTAATGCCATTTGAGGACAAAATCCTGATTGCAGCCGTATATTGCCCGGAACTAATCTTCTTATGACAGGCTTCTATGTTTTTCTTGCGTTTAGGTTGCCTTTTGGGGTTAGCATAGCTTTACTGCAACTGTTTAGAAGCCTGTAGGAGCTTGTGTGTTAGTGAAAGGCACCCATTAGGCTCATTCCACTCCAGAATAGCTTGGTTAATTGCTGCAATCTGCAATTTTTTTCTGTTACGAGATCTAGCTTCGAGAGTACTCTAGGTGTATATAAATTCGAGGCACGGGTGTAGGCAAAAGTAAATCGAATCCAGGCGTGCAAATCCGAGGGGTGTGTAATCACCCTGTCCAATGCTGCTTTGATGGTCCTGGAAAAGGTGAGCCGGCATGGTGGTGGGATTGAAGCAACAATTGTGATTCTATGTTGGAAGACCAAATTGAGTAATTCTAATGATAGCGCAGAGGGCTGAGAAGTACTTATCTCTACCATCGGCTGGTTTGCGTCCTCCATTGGAGGTGTATTGGTAGTTGATGCTTGAGGCTTCGCGATACCATGGATGAGGAAATCGGCACCAATTCCATTGAAAGGTCCTGGGACTGTATCGGCGGCATGCTTGCATGATCTCGTCCAGGCATTGGAATGCATACAGTGTGTTCGACCACATCTGTAATTGACGTAAGGTATCTTCCCATGTAGTAAAAACTTGTGGGTTTTCACGTATCCTTTCTCTCTGAGATGTCCTTTCTAGCAGTGGTAGGATAGTGTTGGTCGAATAAATGCCGAAGATTGAACTTCGACAAAGCCTCTCCCCAACTCCATCACCGCAACTATCATAATTCTGAATGGACAATGGAAGTATTTACCCTGGGATGATGTGTTATGGGTTGAAGATGGGTTCAAAAGTGGGGTAGGACTTGGGGACGGAAGTATGATTGCTTCAGAAGCCTGGGAATCAAGGGGAGTGGATGAAGATCGAGACCTTGTTTTGGGCATGATGATGAAGGAATTGCCAGTAACCGCACTAACTGCATTGATGAAGCGCAAATCATGACCAAAGTAGAAGTACCCTAAGAAAGCAAAGGTGCAGGTGGAAGAGAGGAAGATGATTGTGACAGTGAAGTGCAAGGGAAGAGGAGGAGAATCACCAAGCTTTCAATCGCCCAGGAATCGCCTGCCAGTTCGCCAGACTCTCTCTCTCTTCACCATTTTTTTTTTCATGATATATATGTCCCTTTTCACATGCTTTATATGAGTCGGTACGTCAAACCCCCATTACTTTGGGGTTCTTTCCATTTTCACTTTTGCTACATTTAGCTTAATTTGAGAAATTTCTTTATCTCAATAGGCCAAGAGAATCTCACTACACATTTCAACCAATTACTTTAGGTTGAATAGATTACTAAAGACAATTCTCTTGTTGTCATACTTCAATGTACAGTATAACTTCTTTAATATAATACTCGATAATATTATATTCTAGCTAAAATAATAAAATTTTCCGGTCTCGACTCGGGCCCTTAGTGGTAAAATAATAAATTCGATAAAATTATAAAATAATATATTTTAAAAATTCCCCTTAAGGATTAGCAGGTCCCAAATAATATATAAAATAATAATAATACTAAAAAAAATAAAAAATTATTTTCATACATATCAACTCTTCTTAAAATATGATTGAATATTGATTTGTTTTTCTTAGAAATTCAACTCAAGTTGTATTTAATCGCTAATAGTTTGTAGTGCACTTAAGATGCTTCGAGTCGCATTTTATATTGCAATAAGAAGTGTTGTAGTGTGATTGATGCTTGCAAGAAGGATTATCCCTTTTATATTCACACATCTCTTTCCGTATTGCATTTTTAATTGGTTAGTGAGATACACCTTTGAGATGAGAATACATCTTGGTGATTTAGAATGTTGTACATGACATATCTATATGTTAAATATATACTTTTAAGTTTAAGGTTTGTGAATGCATTATCTATAGAAAATATTTCTTTAAATAATAATTTATTATTTAATTATAAAGTAATAATTTATTATATTATCGATAATATAATATCTCTTTTAAATAATAATTTTCCTTGGTCCCAAGTGTATTATTTTATAAAAGTTATACTGTATACTGGTTCGTTAGTATCATGGATGAAGTATAAAAATGGAAATTTTCTGACTCAAATAAAAAAATAAAAAATTGTGAGTTCTTCCACAAAAATAAAATAAAATTGGAATACATGTGATTTTATTTGCAATGTATCTTTTTAAACGACATACTCTTTAATAGTCGAGCAAGTAGATTACATCCCAAGGTACATTCAAATTTGAGGACAATATCGAGTTGGTACAACCAATTTAACAAAATACATCATTCAACTATAGCCCAAGAGAATAAATAGCATTAAGACAAAAGTTTTTAATGATTAAGATCAATAAAAGTATTTTAAATAGAGCGTATGTTATTGATTTATTTTAAGGCAAAAATAAACAAAACTTGTCGTGTTTTAGAAACAAACAAACAAGCGCACTAAGTATTCACTTTTACATACCTCAAACTCTGGTTCTCCCTTTACATAGACAGAACCGGAACAGGGTTATTCGTGCACTGCCGGGACAGAACATAGACCAGGGTCGGGTTGAACCGGATGAGTTAGATCGGAGCGGATGGATTGGGTTGGACCCAACTGTGTCGGACCGAGTGGACTGGGTCGGATCGGAACGGGTGAGTTGACCGACCCGGCAGAAAACTTTCTCGTTGAGATTTGCTTTCTCCTTCCGTGAACAGAGGAACAAAAAATTTCAGTTACCCCACCGACGGAAGGGGATGCATGAAAACATTCAGCAGCAATAAAAAAAAATGCATTAGTATAATCACAGTATCAATAGGATTGGATCTATTTACATCCAGATTCACAAGTAAACATACAGCAGCAAAAAAATATTTTATAAAAATAATGTTAATCACAATACGATCGGGATTGGTTTTACGATGGGGATTGGATCGATGTATGTATACAAATTCACAATTATATTTGATTTGATATGCCAAAATCCAAATCATATCAAAATTAAGGACAAGAAAAAAAATGTATAAGAGAAAATAAATCCAACTTAGCTGATTTTGATTTGATTCCAGCGACAGAAAAATAAAATAATTAACCGATCCAATCTAGCTCTGCGGTATAGCATCGGGCATGATTAACATCAGTTGGTTACATGAAACAGTGTCCTATATATATTTGTAATAAGTCCAACCGGGAGTCGAACCCAGGTGGCAGGATTCAAAGTCCTGAGTGCTAACCACTACATATAGAACCACTTTTTGTTTCATTTTTACAAGAACCACGAAATGACCAAGTACACAACACATTTGTTTTCTTCTTTTTGGGTTTTGCAGTGGTAATTCAATTGATCTTCATCTATTACCCCAGTCCATTCTCAGCAATACGAACACACGCTGAACACCAATGCCGGTATTTCATTTTTTTTTTTTTTTTCTTTTTCTTTTCCTTGCTAAGCACCACGGAAATGGGCATATGCCTGTCGTAAGTCGTTGCAATGTGCATGTTTGGGGGTTAGTCACGAGTGAAAACTGCATTATAACAGAAGAGTATACTAATAAAGCAGATTCACAACTTACTCCGAGGCATTGTTGTGAACTCATGTGAAGCGGTACGTTGTTATGGCTATGCAGGAATAATAGACAAAGTGCTAAACTAGGCGCTGCTTGAAAAGAAAAAGTAAATTGGGTCCTAAAACTTAAACTTGAAAAGAGTTATGAAATTTTCTAATTGGACCTTCATTGAGTTCAAAATTATTTGTGAAAAACAAAATCTGATGAGCAGTGTTTGGTTCCTTTGCAGACTAAAGATTCAGTGGGAAGAAGCATGTGGTTTGACATACTGAGGGCTACTAAAGGTTTCTATAATACAGTTATTATTCATTTTAAGAATTGAAGGAATGTCAGATTTCTATAACAAAGAAGAAACAACCACCAGTATAGCAATGGGATTAACATAATTCCCATAGAAATTGAAATCAACTTACATATGATCAACTACCGTGGACCAGAAAGGAGTGAGTTTGCAACCGACGATGTCCTCCATAGGGACACCATTTCTATACCACGGCTTCAACGCTCACCAGAACTCGACCTTATCAACGGAGAGTCGTCCTGATCAAGTTCCCACAACTCCATATCAGGTAGAGGCAATTCTCCTTCTAAATATTGCATCACTTGTTTCATGCTTGGTCTAGCCTTTGGATCACGATGTGAACATAACAATCCTAACTTCAACACCAATTCCATTTCTTCTTTTATATACTCCTTCTCTAAATTTGGATCACTTGTTTGCAATATTGCACCACTTCTCCAACAATTTAAAACCCAATAGACAAGAATATCGCCCTCTTCATCATCTTCGCTTCCGGATTTGTGCAACTCTGTTGGTCTCCTTCCACATGCAACTTCAAGTAATAATGCACCGAACGCATAAACATCTGACCACGTTGTCGCTTTACCGGATTTAGCCATTTCAGGTGCTATATAACCCCAAGTTCCGACCACCTTTGTCGTCTTAGGAACGGCTCCACGTTCATGCAATCTTGCAAGGCCAAAATCACCTAACCTTGCATTCATTTCACCATCTAATAGAACATTGCTAGCCTTGATGTCTCTGTGAATCACAACTTGTTCGCACTCTTCGTGTAAATAAATTAGTCCGCAAGCTACACCTTTGATGATTTGAAATCTTTGGTTCCAGTCCAGAATTGGTGTCGATGAGGTTGAATTCGATTTACGGAAAATTAACTTGTCTAGACTTCCATTAGGCATGTAATCATACACCAAGAGCAGTTCTTTGTTTCTCCTGCAATATCCCAAGAGGTGTGCCAAGTTTCGGTGTCGAAGGTGACCCATGCTAATGATCTCTGAAATAAACTCCTTTATTCCTTGTTTCGAATCGCGGGAGATTTTTTTGACAGCAATATTTTTTTCCGAAGTTGGTAATACGCCTCTGTAAACCCTACCGAATCCGCCGACGCCAAGAAGTTCTTTGTCGTCGAATCCCTTAGTAGCAATGTTTAGATCTTCATATGAGAATTTCAGCCTCCCATAAATTTGTTCTAAATCCGTCTCCCCATCTGTGGACGACGTATCATCATTCCTTATTGTCTTGAACAACAACCTATTCCATATTATTTTTACAACGAACAAGATGCCAATGATAAACACTAGGAAAAGAACTGGGATAATAATTGGCAACTGCACTCCCAAGATTTTTGCTTTTCTGTCATTGGTTTCTCTTCGAGGAAGCTCAGGAATGCTAGAATTATACACAGGTGAGAATATTGTTCCATTAATCTTAAAGTTCCATCCCCATATGTAGTGAGTTGTTTTTGCGAAACCCGTTGATGATGTGAATCCAACGTACATCCAATCTAAGATTACATCCGATAAATCGCGGTCGTAAGACAATAATGGAGTATTCGGCTTATGCATTAGACTTGGAGCTATGGTGACACTAAGTTTCTTACGCACCCCATCATATTCAATCCAGACTCGAATGGATTGATCCATGAGGCTAAGGCTGCGATTCCCGCTGTTATTATTTCTGTAGTACATGGAAGGTTTGGACATAACAGATGTAAGGCCATTGATATCAATTCCCACATGTTCACCCTTTACGGTGTCTACATCTTCATTGTAGACGGTATCTAGTTCTACAGCGAGGATATGGTTTGAAGATTCTCCAACGTTTAATGAATTGAACAATCCTAGAAATATGCTTGCTTTTGCTCCCGGTAATTCTTTTTGAGGTGCAATAACGAAACATAACCCATGACCACTTGAATTGAGTGGATAATCCGGTAGTATAGAAAAGACGAATGAAGTAGAGAAGGAAAAGACACTTTCATAAGTACTATTAGTGTTATTACCTTTCGAAGATGATTCCGTTGCTGATGAAGAGTTTTGTTTAACATTCTTGAATCGAAATGGACGTGAATAAAAAGCTTGGCCTATTTGATACGAGCCATCAAATATGTTGGTTAACCTCAGACGACCTATTGAGATGTTTGCGACGCTATCACCGAACGTCAAATTAGAAGCTGCATCGCCAAAACCATTGAAGACAAAACCATCAGTATAATCGATAACTTTAGTATGTTCATCTTCTTCTGACAAGGATAACAAAGAGGCAATCGTTAATAGCACCAGCACCACCACAACAATCTTGTTTATCAGTAGCATGGTTAGTTCGGATTGAATTTACTGGTTCTGGATTATTTTTTTTTTTTTTAGTATACCGTAAATCTACCAAAGACTACTCGAAGAAGAAGAGGAATAGTATGACAATATACGAAATGAAATGAGAAGAGGAATAGTACACACTGATTCACTATCTTATCACAATGACATAGATAAAGTCGCTAGAAATTAATTAGCTTCCCTTAAGTCGAAGTCTTGTTGGGATACCCCATATATGTAAGGTCAACATCATCGACGACTTAATTAAGAGCGTAGAGTGTACAGAAAAAAATACTAGCCAAGAGATTGGAACTGAAAAAACCATTAGAAACGCGCTTGTAGCTTTGGTCCTCTCTTGGAATAACATGACATTGATATTGGAAACGGGCTTGAGAAAGCTCAGGCTCTGGCATATGCACATCTTACCTAAGTTTAAAACGTAAATAAAAATAGTTAGCCAAATTGATAAAAAAGTGAAACTGAAAGTATAATTTTTTCTAAATGAAGAGATAAAATGATTTAAAAAACAGGCCGTAAGATTCAAAGTCATGAGATCTAACCACTACACATAGACCCATTTGGTTTTATTTTTACAGGAGTCATAAAATGTCTTGTAAATCATTGCAATGTGCATGTTTGGGGGTTGGGCAGGAGTGAAAATCATAGCCGAAGAGTATACTGATAAATTTTAGGAATAAGACAGAGTCTTAGGAGTCTTCCGGGAAAAAACAACAATAGTTTTTTGATTAAATAGGCCCTAGATTTGAATTTCCGGGTCTATAAGACAAGCAAAGTATGACCATGGTTCAAATAACCAAGAACTTTAATATACTTTTTTAATATCCGG
Organism: Papaver bracteatum; assembly: GCA_023529315.1. NCBI lineage: Eukaryota > Viridiplantae > Streptophyta > Magnoliopsida > Ranunculales > Papaveraceae > Papaver > Papaver bracteatum. The sequence continues at coordinate 511,528 of JAJJWX010005361.1, forward strand.
TATGGATATATCACCCAATTATTTTTGAGATAGCTTACTGTAGATGCATTTTACTACAAACTACATCCAAAGGATAGAAATGTACGACTCTTCTCAAACGAAAGTAGACACTCAACCATGAACACAAGATATACGTGGTTCGTTATGATTACCTACGTCCACGGGGGTGAAATGATGAATCTTATTACTTCACGGTGTTACAAAGGTGTTGCTCTTAGTGGGATTTCCTTACAAGATGAACTTACTTCTCATTCACTTCTTTCTAATGCTAACTCGGGTTTCTCTCTCCTTTCTCTCCCAAAAATTACAACCTGCCTCTCTAGAATACAAGTCCCGCTATTTATAGGAGAAAGTTTATACAACGAAGTTAGAATGTTGACCCTGTTACATCTAATTAGTTGTTCTGTGATCGGGCCGACTCACGTCGTCTTGTGCGGTCGATGTATCTTGGCTCCTTGCATGTATTTCGTTCGAGCCAATCTCTTATGGTCCTCTGTTGACGCGATGTCGGCTGTCTCGATAGTCGCCCTTATGATCAGCCGATGTGTTCCACACTTTCTTGCATGTTTGACTGTAGCTCCTCGTTTGTCCCGTCCCGCCTTATCTTGTCAGCTTTATCAGAAGTCTAGGTCAAGTCTTGTCCGACATTATTACGCCCGATCCACGTGGCTTCCTTAAATCTCGCGCTCTTTAATCTTTTCTCTATACTTCGCGTTTATTTGTATTTGGGTGCACTGGGTCTAGGATGTTGACACCTGGATCTGTAGATAATTTACACCTACATTTATTCCCCTTCTTCCACCCATGTGGGAGGCACGAGTGGAAGAACATCGTCTTAACCGACCATGTCTTCGCTCATGTCGCTAATCCCGCCATGCAGCGCCCCACTAATTTCCACTTTATGACTGGTGACCGTCAGCGTCGGTTACAAAGTTTCTTCTTTAAATAGCCCGCTCCTTTCTTCCTTCTTCTTCTCCGCCCTTCTGTTCTGCTGCTGTGGTTTTCTTCCAAGTTTCTTCATATCTTACGTTTCTCAAAAAACCCTAGCTTTCTTGATTTTCTTTCGTCCTTTTCTCCTCATCGATCGTTACGATGTTTGCTTTGTCGCCTCATCTTTCTTTGTTGAAAACCGAGTTACGCATTATCTTCGTTAATGGCTTCTTCTCCTTCCATGGCTGAAAATAGGTCTGTTGATGATGTTTTTTCGAGTTTTATGTTTCCCCCTTGCTTCTCTATTTTTGCTTGAGATCCCTTCTAGGTATGATGATCGCGCGATGAGATCTATTTTTCTTTGATAGCTCTTCTTCTATTTCGTGCGGGTCCGAGAAAAGGGTGAAAGATCTTTCCGATGAAGAGTTCATTGAGCAGTTGAAGGAGACGTACGATCTTCAAAATTACGAAGTGACCCTTCTCTCGGTCCGAAACGGTAGTTTGAAGAAAACCGATATGAAGAAGCACGAGCAATCGGCTAATTGTGTGGTCATCACCTTGGGTCAGCTGGAGCTAGACCTTCGTCTTCCCTTATACAACCCTGATAGCCCATTTTATTACGAGATTTTATCCCAGATTCGGCCTTCTCGTGCTTTAGCTCAATGGACTGGAAATACTTTCCAAATTATGAACGAGTGGAGGGATCGCCGCGATGGTCATGGTTATACTGCCGAGTGGTCGATCTACAAGCCCGAGGACGCTCCTGAGTATACCGTTGCCAATTTCCTTGTCAACTATCGAGCTGGTACTTCGACCTTGGGAGATCTTCTTTGGGTTTGCTGCAAGTCCTCATCGGGTTAAAACTATGCCCGAGGGTGTCGAAAGAATGATGCTGGATGCCGATCCTATCGGCCATGGTTCCAACAGGAGAGCCCGACATTCTAATGATCCGACCTATCCCCGAGTTTCGCTTCTTGTCCGAGGTCCTATCCTTCATGGTGACTTCCCGTCGCCTACTTTTCCCGCCGATCCCTATTCTTTCTGGGTGGTTAATGATGACAAGGCCGATAAGGTACGCGCTTTTCTTTATTTCTATCTTGTTAGATTCGGGCGTCAGTTAGTCATTTGTTGTTGTTTGAAAATCTCAGGTCAGTTCCACAAAAACTATCGGGTCTAGGAAAGAGGTCTTGGACAAGTGTTGAGGAAGACCGGGGGAAGGTAACAAACATAATGATTCCCTTATAAGTACATGTACTTGCCCTGTTTTTTCCTTCACATGTTCTGACGAGACACTTGTGCAGAAACACCCGAGGCTCGATGATGATGACGTTGATGATGTCGACCCTACTCCGCTTAGGCATAATCCTGGTAGAGGTAAAGAAATTGCTAAGCCACCGCCGAAAACGAGCCCCCTCATTGATCTTTCCGATGAGGATGAGTTGTTTGGAGAGACTGTGCCGGGTGACAAAGTCGGTGAACAAGGTGTGTTCGACCAACAGGAGCCCTCGGAGACGCCCTCCGTAGAGAAGGTTGTTACTAGTGTTCCGGTAGAGCTTCCCTGTGTGCCTCGGTTTACTGAGGGATCGTCTTCTAGCGCTAGAGACTTGCTTCACTGTTTCTGGACCGATCATGAATTCCTTGGGTGCGCTTACTTCCTCCGACTTTGGGAAGTATCTTTGGTGAAGAAATGTTGAATGATGTACCCTGTTATGGCGACATCGCCCGACACTTGACACTTGTGGTGAGCGACTCGGTTCGTATAGTAATGCCCCACTTCTGATTTCTGTCCTTAGTGTCGCTTATGATGCAAACTCGTTTGTTTGTGTTAGATCATGAACCGTATACGCTTGGATGCCGCCAATCGCCTTCGAGATAAACAGTTGATAGAGTCTCTCCAATTTCAACTTCAGAATGAGAAGGGTCGCGAACGAGCAGTGGAGATCAAACTTGCCGATGCTCAAGGTATATGATTCTTCTTGACTTGTGTTGATTGAGTTTATCGTGCCAGTATCTGAGTCGGGTATCCTTCTTCTTAGCCGAGGTATCTAGTATAGGTATAGACGCTACTTCGGAGTTTAGGATTATGAAAGAAAATGGGATATTGAGAAAGACCTTGTGGAAAATCTTCGTCAACGAATGGCAAACAAAGACGATAAAATAGACCGTCAAACGAGGAGATTGCAAGTCTTGAGGACGAGTTAGAACGACATCGCCGGTTTGATTATGATCCTTCCGAGATGGACAATTTACGGGCTCATTTGGGATCTTCTCGGCGTCTTCTTTACCGAAAAAGCTGCTTTAGCCACGAGTTTGGAGCAAAGGGTAAACGCTCTTCAATTACGGAATCGAGATCTTCACGAGGACCGCCGAGCGAATATTGAGAGATAAGGATGTGGTGGAGCGAGCTAACGATTTCTTGGGCGAGTGCATGAATTTGATAAAGTTATGTGCGATTTAGAGTGGAGTAGATCGCAGCTTGTGGTTCTCCAAGCGTCGCGTAATCGGTTAATGAACGATTGGGCCGAGCATAAGAAGTATTGCCCTAGTAACGAGTTCAACGAGCAACATTATAACGAATTAACCATGAAGTTGTCCGGGACCGAGGATGAGTTTTCCAAGTCGGTAGAGTCAGTCGGTGGTCTTTTAGCCGATGTGTTGAGGCCATTTTTGATCCGGTCTCTTTATTTTTGCAAAAATGTTGTTGAGATGAATAACATCCTATTTTGTGGTTTTGTAGCCACGCAAAAACGTTCGCAGGAGCTTGATAATTTTGCAAAAATCGATTTGGGCTTCAAGTTAGCTATCCGAGGAAAACATCCTAGTTATTTGTGGAGAAAGTTAGATCAGAAAGTTCAAAGTGGCATTATGGATCGGGTGGAGAAGAAGCGGCTCGAGGTGCGCGTGAGAGGGAAGGCCGGCGCGGCTCCTCCCAAGGTTTAAGCTTTCTTTTTGTGGTCTTTGCGTCACTATGTTTGCCCCTTCCATCGGGTTGTAAATCGCTCTAAACACTTCTCCCCTTTTTAATTTCCGCTACCTCACTTGTTCGTTTTAATGGGGTCTTTGCGCGTCACCGATGTTGTTTGTTTCATTTCCGCTAAACTTTTCATTTCGTATGTCCGCGCGATGCTTTCCGTACTTTGTTATCAGACGCTTGGTGTTATCGATTTAGCTTTTGTTTCTTGTGTTATTAAAGCGATTGTTGATTGATGTACCATGCGATCGATGTGGTTTTCGTTTTGTATCTGCTCCTACAGGTGTTGGTTGTTGCACGACACGATCGATTTGTTTCTTGTTCGCATGTTGCCCCGACCGTTTGTTGATTAACGCACGACGTTATTTGTTTCGACACATTCCTGGTGTTATGCCCTGCAATTGTTGCTTTTATATGTTAGAACTCTAACCATTTTCGTCGAACAAACCCAACAAGGAGGGTCATCGGGCCTTATGCCATGTCCTGATCGGGGTATCTCATCACTATCTCTTTGGATTCAGTGGAAAGGTATCATTCATCCTAGTTCTAGGCCCGATGGTCCCGAGTGGTTATCGATCAAACGATCTCGGGCAAGTGGACACGCCCACTTGCGATGGTGGTGACCTTTCAGATGTAAGTAGGCCACCTAGCTGAGTAGACCTCGTGTCTAAACAAACTTTGGAACTGGTTTCCAACCACCAGAACCCTTAGGCTACCTCGGCACTTGCACACTGCCACTGCCCCGAGTTCTAATATCCAGGGCGGCTGCCAAGGCACCTCGGCACTTCCACAATGGCATTGCCCCGAGTACGAATGCCCATTCGAGTGTAAGTCACCTCGGCACTTCCACAATGGCTTTGCCACGAGTACAAATGACCATTCGAGTGTAAGTCACCTCAGCACTTCCACATTGGCATTGCCCCGAGTACGAATGACCATTAGTCGCTTGTGACCTATCCCATACCCCTCACGGTTTCACAGAGATAGAAGACACGTTTGCTTACCGTTTTTTTTTTTCCGCATTGCCCGTCAAGGATGATAGAGTTTCGGGGAATCGGATGTTCCATGGTTTGAGCTCTCTTGTTCCGTCGAGTCGCAGATAGTCGATACGATCCCTCGCCCCCTTAGATTCGATTATATATGGCCCGCCCCATTTTGGTGCTAGTTTTCCGCCTTTTTGTCGCTCCCATTCAGCTAGAAATTTCAATACCTTTGCCCGGGATTAAACTCTCTTGGTCGAACGCGCTTGTTGTACTCCCGTTGTAACCTCCTTTGATAATTTTCCATTTTTTGTAGCGCCATTTCTCTTGTTTCTTCCAAGTCGTCGAGTTTAGCCAAGATCAGATCGGACGACACGTTTCGCCTCCACGCTTCAGTTCTTGTGGTAGGTATCATTGCTTCTATTGGTAGAATCGCCTCGGTTCCGTAGGTAAGCATAAAAGGTGAGAACCCCGTAGATTCCATCTGTGTGGTTCTTTATTCCCATAGGACGTTATATAATTCCTCGCACCAGTTGCCATATCCCCCGTCCAGTTTCTTCTTCATGTTATCGGTGATGGTCTTATTAGTGATCTCGGCCTGCCCATTGCACTGGGGGTAAATCGGGGTAGCTTTGCTCTTCCTGATGTTGTAAGTGTTAAATAGAAGATCAATGTTCTCGCCCTGTAGTTGTTTTCCATTATCGAGACGATGGCAGGTAGGGACCCCGAGAAGCGACAAATGATATGTTCCCAAATGAACTTAAAAACATCTTTGTCTCGAATATGCCTCAGTGGTGCCGCCTCGACCCACTTGGTAAAATAATCCGTAGCCACGATCAAATACTTTCTTTGCCCCATTCCTACATGTAACGGCCCGACAATGTCCACTCCCCATTTAGAAAAAGGCCACGGACTTATGATCGAGTTTAACGGTACGCCGGGAGCATGGATTTTCTTCCTGAAACGCTGACATTCTTCACAAGCTCTTGCCATTTGCTTTGCGTCCTCGTTCATATACATCCAAAAGTAGCCCATTGTTTTTCCTTAGCGACAAGCTTCTTCTCCCGATTGTGATTTCCGAGCCACCCCATAGTGTAGCTCATGTAGGATTATATGGCCTTCTTCCTCGCTTTAAGCATCGTAGGAGTGGCCCTAGGTAGGAATTCGATATAAGATCCCCCCTTAACTCGTAGGCGCCCGATTTACTTTTGATCTTGTTCATCTCGGGCCGACTCTTAGGTAGCTCACCCGTCTCTAAGTATTGATGTATCGGCTTTCTCCAGTCTCCTTCTTTGTATCTCTCGGCTGTGTTAACGGCCACCTCGATCCGTGCTTCTGGTGTTTCAGGGATAGACGGGTTAAGTAGCCTCATAACGCGTATCCCTTCAATGCTCGGGTGTACTAACTGTGAGGCGATGTATGATATATCATCCGAGTGTCTGTTATCCTTTCGGCAGATGTGGCGGAATTTAATATCTGGGATTTGCTTGATGTAAAATTGGGCGAGCTCCCAATATTTTTGCAGCACCGGATCGTGTGTAGAGTATTGGCCCGTAATTTGCCGGATCACTAGTTGAGAGTCACTAGTCAGTCGAACCTCATGCAGCCCCATTTCCACAATTATCCGTAAGGCATGGATCACCGCCTCATATTCGGTGACGTTGTTCGTTGCCTTGAATTATAACCTGAACGAATGCACAATCTTCCTCCCCTTTGGCGTGGTGAACACCAACCCGAGACCCTATCCGTCTTTGTTAGATGCCCCATCAACAAATACTTCCCATCGTGTTGGGCTACTAGCGGCTAGCATGTCCGCCGGCCCCTCTTGTTCTTCTGTCATTCCCGGTATATCTTCTAACTCGTCCTCATCACTGAGGGGGAAGTCTGCCAAGAAATCGTCCACTACTTGTCCTTTGATCGCGGTTCTTGTCTCGTATATCACATCATATTGTTTGATAATGGCTCCCCACTTGGAGATTCTCCCGATCATACACACTATCCAAGACCGCTTCGATAGGCGATTTGGTGAGCACCCGTATTCGATGAGCTTGAAAATATGTTCGTATTTTAGAGGCAGCAAAGGCTAGCGCGAGCACCATCTGCTCCATTCTAGTGTAGTTCTTCTCGGCCGGACTTAAAGTTTTGCTGGAGAAGTATAGCAGCTTTTCCACGCCCATCTATGTTTTAACCAATACCGCACTTATGTCATAGGGTGTCGCGCCTAAGTATAAAGTGAGAATTTCTGACGTCTCAGGCCTTTGAAGAACTGGGAGGCTAGCTAGATGTAGCTTGATACTTTGAAAATCTTCTTCGCTTGCGTCCGTCCATCGGAATTTTTCTCCTTTCTTCAAGATGTCGTAAAAAGCCTTGCATTTGTCCGATGATCGTGACACAAATCGTCCCAATGCGGCTATGCAACCGTTTAGTTTCTGCACGTCTTTCATTGTCGCGGGAGATGGCATGTCAAGTACGGCTCGTACCTTTTTGGGATCCGCTTCTATTCCCATGAGAGTGATGATGTAGCCTAATAATTTCCCCGATGTGACCCAGAAGTCACACTTGGCAGGATTAATCTTCATCTTGTGTTTCCTCATTGTTTGAAAGATCTCTCGAAGGTCTCGGACGTGGTTTTTTAATTTCCGACTCTTAACTAACATGTCGTCACGTAAACTTCTATGGTATCGTGAATCTTGTCTTCGAACATATCGCCTACCAATCTCTCGGTACGTAGCCCCAGCATTCCTAAGTCCGAATGGCATCTTGGTGTAACAATACAATCCTCTTGGCGTGAAGAAGGAGGTGTGTTCCTGGACCTCGGGCGCCAGTGGTATTTGGTTGTATCCCATGTATCCGTCCATTAAAGTCATCGCCTCGTATCCCACTATTGATTCTACTAATTGATCTATACTGGGAAGGGGGAAGCTGTCTTTCGGGAAGGCCTTGTTCAAGTCGCTGAAATCAATACATATTCGGACTCCCCCTTTCTTTTTTGGTACCACGACCATGTTAGATATCCACTGTGGGTAGTGGGACTTCCTTATTATTCGGATTCGTGTAACTTCTTCATCTCGACCTCGACCGCCGCTTGCAATTCTGGAGCGATACGCCTCATTTTTTGTCTAACCGGTTTGAACTTCGGATCAATTTTTAAGTGATGACAGCAGACCTTTGGGTCAATACCCTCCAAATCATGCACTTCCCAAGCGAATGCCTCCAGGTTTTCTTTTAATAGCGTCGTGAGTTTACTGGTTTCTTCGTCCGATAGTAATGCCACGATCCTCACTACTTTAGGTTCCTCTATCGTTCCCAAGTTTACTTCTTTAGTCGGCTCGACTGTCGAGAAGTTTGATTTGGTCTCCTTTTGAGGGATGCTTCCTTTAATTGCTATAAAGGGTCTTGTTCTCGCGTTTCGTGTGCCAGGACCGCTTGATAAATCGCCTCCTCCAATTCTTTTGCTGCCTTCACTTCCTTTTCTTTGTTCTTTTCTTGCCTTTGCCGAGCTCACCGTCGCTCATTTATTTCTATATCAACTTTCATGCATTGTCGTTCCGCCTGGGAGTCGCCCATAACTTCCGCTATTCCCTTGCAAGTCGGGAACCTTAACCTTTGATGGTAGGCCGATGCTACGCCCTTTATCCCCGCAACCCATGGGCGCCCGATAATGGCCTCATAAGGTGAAGAGACGTCGACTACACAGAAAGTGGTTAGTGTGTCGAGGTAGCCACCACCATCAGAAACTCTTAAAGTTACTTCGCCCTTCGGGATGGTTACTGTGCCGTTGAAGCCGTAGATACGGTATGTGGATGGGACGAGCATATCGTCTGAGAGTTTCATTCTTCTGAACGTGTCGTAGAACAACACCTCTACTGAACTTCTGCTATCCACAAGAATCCTTCTTACTCCCCACTTTTCAATCAACAGTGTGATGACCGAGTGGATCGCTTTGTGTGCATGTCCGCTTTCTTGGGACATCCTTAGCCGAGAACGATATGGGCATCGTCATCCAGGGTTCCATGGGAAGAGACTTGTCTACGCTGAATATATCTTTACCGTCACGATCCCTTTTATGGATCCTAGTGGTGATTACTGGTCCGAGAGTGTAGTTTTGCATAGCCGAATGTGAAATGGTGTTTACGAATTGGTTCTCCCTATCGATGCGGACTTGATGGGCGGCGCATCGGGTGTTTCTTCCGGCCGAAGGGTGGCGGACATCTTGCCTCAAATATCCATCGCGGATGAGGTGTTGAACAATATCTTTCACCTCTCGACAGTTATTGGTGTAATGGCCCCTATCGATGGTAGTGACAATATTCGGGATGATCTCGGGTCTCTTGGGCTGTACCCCCCTCGATCTTTGGGTAGTTGATGTTGCTCCTCTTCTCAACTTCCTTGAACACCTCTTCCAAAGAAGCGTTTAGTGGGGTATACGATCGGGCTTCCTTCTTTGGCTTCTTCCCTTTTGGCCATCCATTCTCTCTTCTCACTTGTTCCTCGGGGAGGTCCAGATCTTTACGATCGCATGATATGGTCGTCCGTGACCGTTTTAGTTTCGATCTGACTTCAGCACTGGCTTCTTGTACCCCTCTATCTCTTGATTCGGCCTGAATTTCTTCCAAGGCGATGTAGTGTTCTTGCATTCTTCTCATCTCCTTTAAGGTTTTAGGTTTTTAGGAAAACATGGCAATCCAAATGGGGTCCGATCTCCCCAACGTGTTTTCAAGCCCAAAGATGGCTTGGTCCACCGGTACCTTCCCAATTTCAGTACACAGTTTCCTCCATCTGTCGGTCAAGGTTCTCAATGGTTCTCTGAATCTTCGGGCGAGGGTAAACAACTTGTTCATTCTTGGCCGAGGTCGTGTTATGCATATAGGTCTCAAGGAAGGCCTCGACTAGCGCATCGTACCCGTTGATCGAACCAGTGCGGCGAATAAAACCAATCTCGCGCCTCGCCCTCCAAACTAGCTGGAAAGAATTTACACATAACTACGGGTTACTTCTCCATTGGATCAGTGACATGGTATACATCTTAAGGTGTTCGGTCGCATTGCCAGTTCCATCAAATCTAGAGGGGAATGAAGGTAAAGTACACTTAGGTGGGAACGGCATTTATTCCAATTCTTGAGAGAAAGGAGTTTTCTCGGCTTCGCTCATAATCTCGGCCAGCTTATCCTCTTCGCTTCCGCCCGAAAGTTCCTTGATTTTTGCTTCCAACTCCTTAAGCTTGGCTTTAGTTGTCTGATCTTGTCGCCCGTCCCTTCCTAGCCTTTCTTCATCGGTGGACGAGTCCTCGGGTGGTCCATATCTCTGCGTTGGGGGAACCGGAGGTAATGGCGGCTGACCTGACTGATTGGGATGATTAATGTTACTCTGCCCCATCATGGGTGGCAAGTGATCGGATCGGCCACGATAACCCGATGTTCCTCGGCTTGACGACCCTCTTGATCTGGTCCGTTGGTTCCTCAGTTGGTAGTTCTCATACTCCAAGGCTAAATTCCGCTGCTGGAGTTCCCTCAGTGCCGCTTCTTGTCTCCTATAACTCTCCAAAATGGCCAACAACGTCGGGTCCGTACTCTCATGATTGGAATGTCCATTGGGTTGGTGTGGCCGAGGTTGTAATGGTGCTGATGTGGGTGGTGGGGGCGGTATTGGATTGGTTATATGATTGACAACTTGAACGGTTGTCGGGCCGATGTCACTTGCTATTGCTCGCCCTAACTGAATCTGCCTAAGACGCTCTTGTTCCCTTCCCAAAGCTTCCTGGTGTTCAATTTGTCGCCTCGTCGATTGCCTCTGAGCTCGTGCTGCAAGTGCTTCCTCATCGTCATCGGTGTCTGAAGTTGTGAGTCCATCGACTTGATCGACTCTTCTCTGAGTTAGTATAATCTGGTGCAGATGTAAGGTGTTATCATCCCGCCCCAAATCTACTTCCTCGTCTACAAAAGGCATCCCTCGCGCAGCTGCATGATATTCCTCGGGCGGTGTTTGTCGACTGTTCCCTTGCCTCGGCCCCGTTATCCCTGCCTGCATGCTGCTGCTAGTGACCGTGCGATTCCTCAACATCCTTATCGTCCCTAAAGTGCTAGCCATTAGTTACGTCGCGTGATAAGCCGAGTATCGCCCGTCCCTACGTCAGCAAATACGAAAAATAACCCCTTACTTCGACCTGATTTTTCTAACAAAATGCACAGACAAAAAAGGCGAAACGTTCGACTCTACGACTACTCTCACTATGCAGGGTCAATTTTGGTTATCAGGTGGGTTCCGTTTATCTACCCTATTTTGGTCTTATGCTGAATATGTGGCTGTACTCACTTCCCCGTCACTATCACTCCATACGACGTCGCTCTCTGTACTCAACCTATGCATTTAAGTTGGTTTGTCCTTTGTTCTACATGCTCCAAATCATTGATCTTATGCACGTGATGCTTAGAAAGTTCGGAAAGTAACCCCTAGAATTAATTTGAACTTGTACCAACTCCACTTTCTCGAGATTTAATTATGACCTTTCCGACGACTTACGCTACACCGTCGGCTAAAAATTATACAAGGTCGACAGTTCATTACACGATGAAACATCTAAAAACATATAAAACTCTAACTTTTGGTAACATTTACTAATGGTTTGGCACCCAACTTCTTAAAAACCGAGCTAATGGTTTCGGTTTGGTTTAAAAACAACCATTAACCAATGGTTAACGCTGAAAAAAACATTAAATTAAATTATCATGTCATTGAACAAAGTTAAATCTTCTTTTGATCTCTAGATTTAGAGTAATCCTTAACTACTCTTGATATTCTTTATTTTTTGTTTGTAATTTTTTGTAAACCAATACTATTTTTTTTGTAAATTTGTGTAATTTTTTTTGTTTGACATCGTTGGTTGAGCTCGATTGGAACCATTGGTTTTGGAACCAATAGTTAATGGATTGGTTTGGTTTCAATTTTTTGGAAAACCGATAGTAAGAAGACGCTGCTACTACTATCTATGACTTTAAATTCTCAGACTAAAACAACTCAAACACGCTAACAAACACAAAAGTCAAAACAACCATTACTTCAACAAATTCTTCAGTTCATCGTAGTCGTTGGTGAGCTCCAACACATTAACGTGTATATGACTTTAAAGATTAAATGAGTCAAAACAACCATTGTTGATCGTCTCCAACACATTAACGTGTATTGAAGACTTTAATTTAAAAGGTATCCGGAGATATTAGTCGTGTCCCCTTAGTCGGCGCCAAATTGTAGATGCATTTTACTACAAACTACATCCAAAGGATAGAAATGTACGACTCTTCTCAAACGAAAGTAGACACTCAACCATGAACACAAGATATACGTGGTTCGGTATGATTACCTACGTCCACGGCGATGAAATGATGAATCTTATTACTTCACGGTGTTACAAAGGTGTTGCTCTTAGTGGGATTTCCTTACAAAATGAACTTACTTCTCATTCACTTCTTTCTAATGCTAACTCGGGTTTCTCTCTCCTTTCTCTCCCAAAAATTACAACCTGCCTCTCTAGAATACAAGTCCCGCTATTTATAGGAGAAAGTTTATACAACGAAGTTAGAATGTTGACCCTGTTACATCTAATTAGCTGTTCTGTGATCGGGCCGACTCACGTCGTCTTGTGCGGTCGATTCATCTTGGCTCCTCGCCTGTATTTCGTTCGAGCCAATCTCTTATGGTCCTCTGTTGACGCGATGTCGGCTGTCTCGATAGTCGCCCTTATGATCAGCCGATGTGTTCCACACTTTCTTGCATGTTTGACTGTAGCTCCTCGTTTGTCCCGTCCCGCCTTATCTTGTCAGCTTTATCAGAAGTCTTGGTCAAGTCTTGTCCGACATTATTACGCCCGATCCACGTGGCTTCCTTAAATCTCGCGCTCTTTAATCTTTGCTATATACTTCGCATTTCTTTGTATTTGGGTGCACTGGGTCTAGGATGTTGCCACCTAGATCTGTAGATAATTTACGCCTACACTTACCAAAATACCCTCTCTTTCTTCAAATCCAATATCCTTGATTAAACACATCGTTTTCGTCCTCGAGTCTTCTCCTCCACCACCTCCGACCAAACAGAAACTGATCCACCCCTTCTCTTTAGAAATTCTCTGCCCACTTCCTCTAACAACCAAAGCATAAAAAATGGACATCTCGTATGATATAGCATAAAAATTAATCAATCAGATTAGGTGGAGAAAGATAGATCAGGTGGAAAAAGATTATGACGATTGGTACTTGAAAAGGAGATTGATTAAAGATTTGACAAATCTTCGATAGCGTTTGCTGGGGAGACGGGCAAGCATTTGAACAATTTACAGAGAGATGGTAATGAGGTAAACAAGCTCTGTATTCAAGGGTTTCTTTTTCTAAATTTTATATTATGGATGTTAAGTGTTAAATTAATTTTAATAAAGTAATTTATGGCTTTTCAGATGGAATCCATCATCTGCATATTGGTAACAATTTTGGGTTACATTCCTGGAATAATACATGTTGATCATTTGCATACTGTTAATAATTTTGGGTTACATTCTTGGAATAATATATGATGTTTTTTTTTCTTTTTTTTTGGAAGCATGAAGATATTACTAATATTAAGCGGAAATTACATGAGGGTAAGTAATATTTGGCCATTGTCTGTTGCCATATTGGCCAGTTAGTCCGCCGCTGGATTGCCTTCCCTGTAGTTGTGGTTGACGGTGCAATGAGGGATCTGACTCATAATTTCTTTGGTTTCAGATATCATTTCTGATATGTACCAAGGAGGGTCGGCGTATGATGTTAAGAATCGAAACATGTTTTCCGAATCAGTTTCGAATTGAACCTTTTTCCATCTTCGTTCTTTTGCCGTCCTGGTCACTATGAGCATTTCCCAAGACTCAGCTGTGAGGCCGGTGGTAATTCCTAGTGGCAGTGGTGTTGGCATAAGCATCCCTGCATATGAAACCTGCTCCACCTATTCCGGGGTGTCCACACGCTGATCCATCCGTGTTGATCTTGATCCAGTCAAGATTAGGTTTAATCCATCTTATATATGTTGTTTATGTGATTGATCACATTGAACTTGGTGGTGAATGTTCAATCCCTGATGATTTACTCCGTGTAGAAAATATGATATCAAAGACTTAATGAAAAGAACACAAAACTAAACTCAAACAAACTTCTCTCTTAATTTATGTAATCTCGACTTATGGATCAACAACCTATTTATAAGATTAACAAACTTGACTTTCAAGCAAAGAACACTTTCCTAACTTAATCAAACTCTTAACAAGAAACTTCTAGATAGTTTTTCACGTAAACAAACTCTTAAAAAAGAAATACTTGTAACCCAAGCAAACTTCCAAATACCGTACCATGGATCTACAACTCTTGTTGATCCATTCACTTCATGTCAACCGTACCAATTGACTCGACCATATTGGATCAACTCTCATAGTTAATCCATACTTGTTTCTTCATATTGGATCAACAACACATATTGATCCACTCTATCTTCTTCATAGTATCTTGGTTTATTCTTCAAGATCCTCCCTTAAACCAAGATACTCTTTACTGATTATTCCCAATTTTCCATGTAAGTAAATGAAAGTGTTAGACTTCAAAGACTTGGTGAAAATGTCGGCTACTTGCTCTTTACTTTCAAAAAACTCCACATCAACCTCCTTGTTACTGACTAGATCTTTAATGTAATGATACTTAATATCAATGTGTTTACTTCTCCCATGACACAAAGGGTTCTTAGTTAGTGATATTGTCGACTTATTATCACAAACTATTGTTGTTAGTGTCTTCTGTTCTTGAAACAAAGACTTTGGCATCATTCTTAACCATACATCTTGTGTAGCACAGTTGCTAACAACTATATACTCAGCTTCTGTTGTAGATAATGCAACAACATGTTGCTTCTTAGATGACCAAGAGAAAAAAACCAGTTCCTAACTGAAATCCATAACCTGATGTACTTTTTGTACCTTCTGTATCTCCAGCCCAATCACTATCAGTGAAACCAACCAACTTTGGATCTTCTGAGATAGCATACAATATTCCCATGCTTGTTGTTCCTTTTACATACTTCATAATACGTTTTTCAGCTTGTAAATGTGATTATCTATGAGCTTCCATGAACATACTAACCAACCAACTACATACATGATGTCAAGTCTTGTAGCAGTCAAATATCTTAAATATCCAACAAGACCATTAAAATATGTTGAATTCACAAGATGTCCTGATCAATATTTTGTCAACTTTAATCTTTCTTCTACTGGTGTTAAGATTGGATTACAATTATCCATCTTGAAATTCTTCAAAATTCCTTAAGCATACATTTGTTGATTAATAAAAATTCCTCTTTCAGTTTGTTGTACTTCAATACCAAGAAAATATGACGTCAAACCAAGATCTGTCATCTCAAACTCCTTCACCATATCCTCCCTGAATTCATTGATCATCTCAGTTATATTTCTAGTAAATATGAGATCATCCACATACAGACACACTATGATATGATTTCCAACACCATCATCTTTCAAATACAAAGTATGCTCATGTGGACATCTGGTAAAACCTTTCTTGAGAAAATAAGAATTTATTCTTGTATACCATGCTCTTGGTGCTTGTTTCAAACCATACAAATATTTGTTTAGCTTGTATACTTCATTCTCCTTCCCCTCCATAATATATCCAGCTGGTTGCTCTACATAAACTCTTTCTTCTAAAACTCCATTCAAGAATGATGACTTCACATCCATCTGAAAAATATTCCAATGCTTCTGTGCAGCTAAAGAAATTATCATTCTTACTATTTCAAGTCTTGCAATTGGTGCAAAGACTTCTTAGTAATCTAATCCTTGTCTTTGTCTATATCCCTTAGCAACTAACCTTGCTTTCTTTCTCTCTATTTCACCATTTTCCTTATATTTTGTTTTATAAACCCACTTAACACCAATGAGTTTCTTTCCTGGTGGAAGTTTTGTTAATTCTCATGTGTCATTCTTCTCAATTGACTTCAGTTCTTCATTCATGTCAAAGATTGAATCCAACCTTGTTTTTTAGATGCTTCTTCATAAGATATAGGATCACAATCCCCAAACAATTCAAAGTTCACCACATCATCATTATCTTCACCATCTCTTGTTAAAACATAATCATTCAACCTAGCAGGTATGACATATTTTCTTCTTGGTCTTGTATTTTATTGTTATGCTACTGCTTCAATTCTTGATTCTTCTTGTTGTTCTTCCACATTGTCTTGAGCTTTCACTTCTTCCTCAACTGCAATTAGAACTGTTCTGACAGCAGCAGTTGGATCAACATTCCTAGTTGATCCAATATAATGTGGATCAACATCCTTTGTTGATCCATTATGAGGATCAACATTGATTGTTGATCCATTATTCCAATTCCATTGTGAATCTTCATCAAAAATCACATCTCTACTTGTAAACACTTTTCCTGCTTCTGGGTTGTATAATTTATATCCTTTGATTACTGAACTATAACCATTAAGGATACACTTCTCACTATTGTCATCTAATTTATTTCTTAGTTCTTTGGGTACATGTGCATATGCAATACACCCAAAATTCTCAGATGTCTTGCACTTGGTCTTACACCTCTCCAAGCTTCTTCTGGTGTTATGTTGTTCAAACTATTTGTAGGACATCTGTTTAGTAAATACACAGTTGTGTCACCTGCATACTTCCAACAACTTTTGGGTAAATCTTTTTTTCTTCTTGTTGTTCTTTCCATCTCTATTATGATTCTATTATTCCTTTATGCAACTCCATTATGTTGTGGTGTATATCTTGCAGTTAATTGATGTTGAATGCCATGCTCTTCCATAAACTTGTCAACAACAATATATTCTTTTCCTCTATCAGTTCTCAAAATCTTGATAGGCTTGCCAATTTGTTTCTCAGCATAAGCTTTGAAACTTCTAAAAGCTTGAAATGCATCACTTTTTTTTTAAGTAAATAAACCCATGCTTTTCTACTAAAATCATCAATGAAAGTTATAAAATAATTATTACCTCCATGTGAAGATACTTGAATAGGACCACATAGATCACTATGAACAATCTCCAATTGTTGATCAGCTCTTCTGGATTTTTTGACTGGGAATGGATCTTTGTGCTGCTTGCCAAAGATGCAATTTTCACATCTTGATTCTGGGAGTTCAATAAAAGGTAATTCTGACACCATCTCCTTCTTTGCTACAGTTTGCAAGCTATTAAAGTTCACATGTCCCATTCTCTCATGCCATAACCAAGAGTCATTATGCATATTGTTACTGTAGCAAGTTTTCTTCTGATGTTGAATATTCAAAGGAAATAACTTGTTCTTTGTCATATGAACTTTAGCTATCAACCTTCTTCTTCTATAGCTGATGAAGCACACACTACTGTAAATATTCATAGAGTATCCTCTTTTAGATAATTGACCCATGCTTAACAGATTTTGATGTAAACAAGGAACATAAAATACATACATGATGTATTTATTTGAACCATTCTTGAGAACAATTTCTATTCTTCCTTTTCCTATAACTGGAATAGTTGAACTATTTCCAAACTTCACTGTGGATCTTACAGAATCATCCAAACTTTCAAATAAATCTTTTCTGCCACACATATGATTACTGCAACCTGTATCCAAGTACCACTTATGTTGTGGTTGTTCTTCAGTTGTATGACAAGATAGTAACATGTTTTCAGCTTTCTGCTCTTCTGCTTCTTTTTCTTGTTGACTTTCAGCAATATTAGCTTTGAAATTTGCTTTGTAGTTATTGCCAATAGTCTTTCTTGGTTGTGAACACTTAGTAGAAATATGTCCAAAATCTCCACAGTTATAACATTATATTTTTGATTTATCATATGGCTTCTTGTAATTTCCATTATTGGATCTTCCTCCATTATTATATCCTCTTTGAGAACCTCGAGCATTAGATTTTCCTTGATTATTTCTCTAACTAACTTGACTCTGAAGTGCTTCTTCAACTTGTTTTGCAGCTGCTGTTTTCTCCTATAATTTTTGATCATAAGCTTGTAATGAACCCAACAACTCATTAAGAGTCATAGTTGAAGCAATGTTACACTCTTATATAGCTGTTACTTTTGCTTCAAACTTCTCAAGTAAGCTTCTTAAAATATTTTCAACAGCTGTTGAATCTTGTACAGTATCACCATTAGCCTTCATCTCATTGACAAGATTCAATGTTTTTTAGAAAAACTCTGATATTTTTTCAGTATTTTCCATGTGCAATAGTTCATACATTCTCTTTAGGGTTTTTAATCTAACCTTCTTGACCTTGTCATACCCTGTGTAGTAGCTAACCAAACCATCCCATGCTTCTTTAGCTTGCTTGATATAGATGACTCTGTCCATGAGAGATTCATGAACACCTTGATGAAGAATATATGTATCTTTAGAATTCTTCTTTCTGTTTTCAGTTAATAGAGCTAGCGCAACTCCTTCTAAAAATACTCCATCTTCTGGTTCAGCATAACCATCTTTCACAATATCCCATACCTCATGGTATGTAAAAATATTCTCCATCTGCAATCTCCAATGTTCAAAGTTTTTACCTTCAAATACTCGTACTTAATTGAACTTAAACTCGTCATCTTCTTCAACTTAACTTCTCATACCCACAGCCCTAGAATCTGATACCAGTGCTCTGATACCAGATGTAGAAAATCTGATATCAAAGACTTAATGAAAAGAACACAAAACTAAACACAAACAAATTTTTCTTAATTTATGTAATCTCGACTCATGGCTCAATAGCCTATTTATAAAATTAACAAACTTGACTCTCAAGAAAAGAACACTTTTCTAACTTAATCAAACTCTTAACAAGAAACTTCTAGATAGTCTTTCACGTAAACAAACTCTTAAAACAGAAATACTTGTAACCCACCGTACCATGGATCAACAACTCTTGTTGATCCATTCACTTCATGTCAACCGTACCAATTGACTCGACCATAACGGATCAACTCTCATAGTTGATCCCATACTGCTTTCTTCATATTGGATCAACAACACATGTTGATACACTCTATCTTCTTCATTGTATCTTGGTTTATTCTTCAACACACCGCCTGATCGCTATCGTAAGCATCAAAAATAATTCACACTTTCTTACTACTCAAAATATAAATATAGCAAGGGAAAGAAAGGATCAATCCCACAGAGAGTTCTAGGTTGTCAATATGTTTCGGTTTCTTATGTAAAACATGGGGGGTTTTCTGATTTATATAAACTAAAATAAAATAAAAGCAAAACAATAAAAAGTAAACACGCAAATCAAGGTAGTGAGAATATTGGTTAAAGATTTCATCTTCAATTGTAAACAAGTATTGAATGTATGATTAGAATTCGTATTTAATCTCGCTATCATCAAAATCCCTAGAATACCTTATTGCAAGAATACTCCGTAAATTTCCTAAGTCATCAACACACACATTAGAGCTGCGTATGTGAATACTACGTATAAAAAAACCCGACGCCTTGCGCTAATCAAGTTCAATTCCCAAATATGCATTAAGAATGGTGAAATATGCTAATCAATTCAACTATCATACATTGCGCATGATAATTCTAACAAAGGTCAATTTCTACATATGACTATAAGGATGTATCACTACAAACTATAATCATATCATGCTACTCGTATTCAAGGTTATCGCTCGATGATGAACCCTAAAATAGCTATAGATATGAATGTAAGTTCAATCAATTCTAGACTCAACCAAACAAATATTCAATCATATTGCAATACATCAATCATGCAATTGTTATAAGCAGTAGAAATAAAACGATAATATTGAGAGAAAACTAATTCATAAAATCATTAACTTGGTTGCAAAATCCAACTACATCTTAAACCAATAATAAAATCAAGTACTTGTGTTTTTGGAAATCATCATTGAAAGAAAAGAAGAACTATCATGTGAAACCCTAGACAACAAGTAAGAGTTCTCCCTAATAGAGATATATCTAGGTTTAAAGAAAGACTTTTCTATTTATATGCCTCTCCCAAAAGGATACTCAAAAGTAGGTCAAGTCTTCTCAAAACCCGTCTCAAATTCGTCCTCCAACACCATGTGTGAGAAATATGTCTCTGGAATTTTTGGGTCCAAAACTGGTCGCCGGAATTGATGACATTATTGCCGGAATCCGGTCACCTTCACCCGAATCCGCCCATCAGAAAATTATCTCAGGCCACTTGAACTTTTCCAGCCTACCATTCTCGATATTTACTGCTGCTTCTTTAACTCCATTCATTCTAACTGCAGCTACAACTTCATTCCATTGCAGCATTCCTATTCCGCCTACAACATTCCAGGCTCTTTGTACTAGTACCTGCTCAATGCTTACATTCATTCAGTCACATAAAATTCCTTAAAGTCCCGCAGCATCACTTGCATACATTCAGCTCCAAAACCCACCAGTATCAGTTAGCTCGCAACAGTTGCTTGAAAACCAACAAAAACATTATCCTCTAAATCCTATAAACAATCACACAGCAACCACATTTCTCCCCTGCTGTACCTTTCCATAATACGAGCACCCGCAACTTTACTTGCACCAGTTGCATTGCCACAATCACCTATAACTCAGTTCAATCCATTTCCACCATTTAACCATGAAGCAGTATCGACGAGCCACTTCCATATAAGCCAACAAACCATTTACCAGCATTAGCTCAAAACATTCTTCATAGAGAACCAAAGGCAACACTAGTACCACCTTATCTACAACCTCAGGCCAGTTCCACTATTTCAGCCTTTTCATTTCAGCATCAGAGACCCAGTTAAATCTATTCAATCCTGCACACAGTTAAGCTTCGACTCCACTTGCAATAGCTTTGTAACCAGCTGCATCTTATTTATAACCTCAGCACAGTCCCAGGCCAAAGGCAAATCCTATAATTTATTTTAACCATTTCAGCTGCACCATCTTCCTTATCCTGCATTCCAACCAACACAAGGCTTCATATCAGACTCCTAACCATATTTTTCTTGATCTCTACAGAACTAAATCCATTCCTTGCTACTGCAATTCTCAGTCAACCAACAACAGATCTCCTTGTATCGCAGTACCAACCTAACCTTCATCTAGACAAGGATTCATTTATCTTACACAACTTCGAAACCTGTAGAAACTCATATTTCTAGTTCAATTCTGCAAAATACTATTGTATCAATCCATCAGCATAAGAAAGCTTATCTTATCCTTGTCAAATTCTCATGGTACACACCTTGTTTCACTGAATTCATGGCTTAAAAATCTCTTCCTCCACTGCACAATACCAACGAAATACACACCCATGTCCCTTGTATCACCACCTCCGTTTTCTCGTTGACATTGCCAAACACGCCTTGTACTCATCCCTTGAGCCTTGGTTAGCCACTTCCCTTGACAGCAAACCATATCTCATTTTCTTTATTCCCTGAACTCGCATGACCAAATCCATCGTACGCTGGTTCTCTTATTCTTCATATTTCCCTGGCAGAAACTATGAAACTGAGAAGCCATTCCAACACCAGTTACCACTGCAATTCAGTTCTCCGTCCATCACCTCCTTCCAGAACAACTCCATCTTCTCTCTAATCCAGCACCATAAGATTCAAAAATCCATTCTGCAGTTCAGTCTTGCCTACAACACAGCATCACTACCAGTTACCAGCACCATCTGAAATGCACCTGAACTCAATGCCAGCAACACGATCATTTATTGCACCTGCTTCACAAAACTGGTACCCCCCGATTCATCGCCACAGACCCATTCAATCTAACCCATCTGACCAGAACCAACTGGAACATCATCAAAGTCCAATCATCTTCCCATTCAACCACTCTCCGTTCTAGCCAATAGTGATCCATAGCAGCAGCAAAAATCATTACAAAACACGCTTAACATCATCTTCTCTTCTTTCCTACATAATCCATCCATTCTTCCTATCCCCTGTAATTCAACTCATATGAAAACTCTAGTCTAAGATTCATACAACCATCAATAATCAACCACTTCACCCATTTCTGCAACTCCTGACAAGCTCAACAACCCAAATCCTTCCTTGAATTTCTCTATTCTCTCGATTTCACCATTAGAAGCACAGCGATCCAGCTTAGCCCAGCAACTCTGCTAGCTCCCAACTGCATTCTTATTAGTAACTGCGCTTCTCCATTTAAACTCCTGCCATCTTCCATGACTCCTAATTCTCAATCTTTGCCTAAATCTGTTTAGACATTCAAACACCCAGCTCCGTATACTTCTCGCCATTAGAATCATGTTATAACCCTTCAAAGATTTCTCACAGGCTCATGGCTAGATGACTTCCTAAATTTGTTGCAACGACACAATAACTCGAAATTCAAATTGTTAAGAACAGATGGTTCAAGTCTTTAAGCAAAAACAATATGTGCAGCTTCTGGTGATGAAGAAGATATGTACATGTTATTGATTTCTAATCTCTATGTATATCCTTCATTGCATATTTATACAATTTAGAACAAACCCAATCATCCCATTCATTTAAGAACATATATTAGTCTTCATTTATCATCAAAACTCAATGGTATCAGTTAAACTTCTTCATCTAAACTTCACGAATGAAACTCCTCTTGGCTGCTTTACTGTTTGAAAATTATAAATGTAATGAGTACCCATTCTTCCATTCCATCATGGCTTCGAACACCCCTCTTAACCCTTCAGTAATATCTTCCATTGATCAATCTAATCAATACATGCAAGCTCATCTTGAACCTTGTTTTCTTTTCTTGTAAACAACAGAACCCAAGTTCATGTACCACTTTCTCCTGTGATGTTCTTGGCTTCGAATCCCATATCTAATTACTCCGACAACAACAATTTCACCATGAACAGGATCCCATCTCACTTAGCTGAAGAAAACCAAAAAGTGGTAGAAATGAGGAAGACTAGGTCTGTTGACCTTAATGTAGGAATATTGTGTACGGACAGGAATTTAGGCACCCCTCACGTTAAGGGCCACCCAGCTGAAACATCAATTTCCCTTCAACGGTCGGTCCAGCGAGACCGACAGTTCAGTTTCAAAACTTTCTCATAAGATGTTTTAGTGACCTCGTTCTTTCGCCACATGACCTTAGCCGGATCCATCGCTCGCTTGTGAATTGACCTTTTTGTTCTTTTTGTTCCAAATGGCCAATTCTTCTTATTTTTCTCTATTTGACTCCAAAGTACCTAAATAACTCAAAAGCACACATAAGATACATAATTTACATGAAAACTCGCAAAGAAAGCATAAACAATAGATATAAATCTAGGTGTTTATCACACCTATCAAATTCCCCCACACTTAGACTTCGCTAGTCCTCGAGAAAATCAAACAAAAATAATTCTAATAGATACATACAACTCCATCTCGTCGAGGCTACGGTTACTCTTAGCATAAATAACAAGCCTTTGAACACCTAGGTGTCCCTAGTGGATGAGTTATAGTCTCGTGAAGGTTTACAAGAGGTCTACCTACAAAACCTATATTTCCAACTCTGGCTACCTGTGACAAATCTATGAACGAATCCAAAATGGCTATTGGAGGAGGTACCCTGATTCAAATTCAATTCATATATAAATAAATTAAGCTTTTCTTAGAAAGTCAAACAAACCACAATACTCGGAATCTGACTAACCACAATCACAATGAATAGATTAAGAAGATGGATATAGAGGTATATATTTGTGAAAGTTAACAAGTGATTGGTGTTTCCCATATCTGTCTGAAGGTCACCGCCAAGATGAACCTATGCATCCTATTGGATTGAGCTACTGGGCTGAATTCTAGTGTCAACACATTGGAAAATACAAGGGAACCAGCGATCAACAATATTAATTCTACATCAACTCAACTGGCATATACAAGGGAACCAGGAGTCGACTTTATTCAACACAATAATAATATTTTTGTTCTTTCTCTTTTTCACTTTTTCACTTTTTTTTTATGTCGAGACAACATGATTGGATATTTTGGATCCAAGTGCATGATTCTTGTCAGCAAATTACATGATAGTTCCCTTGGATCCTGCATTCCACGCTTGTTTAGGCGACAGAGACAGGGAGAACACACACATATTGTTATCCAAGTGTTATTTTTATTATGATTGGTCTAATTGGTCGGTATTTTTTTTTTAGCAACTCAAACACTCTATTTCATCATATCAGTAATAACAACTCGATGTTTAGTGACCCACCAATTCACTTAGATAACAATAGATAAATATGGAAAAATAAAATTATAAATTGATATGGTGATATTCCGAGATATGGTAACAACTATCATATTATTTCTAACAGTTGAATAAGTTTGTCCCTTTTAGTTAATGGGTTCCTCAACACCTCCAGCCAAGATGGTTCCATCCATTTAGATTGATAGTGTCATCCTAAAGGCACATGTTTCTATGTTTCGGAGTTTATAAAGCAATTTTCTAATTTTTAATTAATTTTTTTTTCTTCACTAAAGGCATCAAACAAAAGCATCAAACAAACTATACAAACATATAAATGCTCTCCCACACTTAAACTTTACATTGTCCTCAATGTAAAATTTAGTCATTCAAAGTAAAGTTCAAGGTGGGAAATTCATAACATGATATATATACACAATAAGAAAATAAATGCATAATAAAAATATACAAATAAGACCAGCTGATGTTCTTATTTTTGGATGGGCTAATGGGAAACACACATGTGTTGACCTCACCGGGGTATCTCCTTTGGTAGGCATTGGACATGGCACATTTACAGTTGGGCGAGCAGCGCTAAAGGCTGCCTCAGGTAAGATATCGAAGCATGAGAAAGCATGTGTTGACAATGGGCATGCTTTCGTCCCCTTTGATTTTGATACTTTTGGCTATTTGTCTCCAGAAGCAGTTGGACTACTCAAGAGGGTCCAGAAAGTCATGTGCAGCAATGTAATGACCCCTGGCTCACGAGATTTTATTTTTAATAGGATAGGTTTTGCTATTCAAAAAGGGCTAGCGGCACAGCTTGTCGCTCGCTTGCCTAGTATGTAATTTTTAACTTTGTAAGATAATTAAGTAAAAGCATTAACTTTAAAATTTATGGAAAATTTTGATTTAAAAAAAAATAAATAATAATAAAAAAAAAACAGATACTCCAACTCATAGTTATTTCTGAACAATAGAGGATAAACACTAAACAAGCTATTTAGTTGGTATCTAATCCCAACTCAGCCAATATATACACCTCATCGTTAAGAAAAAATTGCATCTACTTAGAAAGGCTAGTGTTTATTCTAAATTGTTCAAAAATCTCTAAAAGTTAGAGTTTTGATATGCAAATATCCAAAATAATAAAATAAAAATAAAAGACTTGAGAAATAAAAAGATAGAGATAGATACACAAAACCAGTGGGTTGCCTCCCATTTAGCGCTTTTTCTAAAGTCGTCAGCCCGACTTGGAAGATGAATTCTCCATACACCAATAATCGAAAAAGTTGGGGATCCACTCATAGCACATGTTTTGAAAACACTAGCTTCGCACAAATATTAATAATATAAAATAGAAATGAAGCTATTGACCGATAAAAGCTTCCCCCATACTTATTCTTGTCCACACTTGGAAGTGTATAAAGAATATAAAAGTCGGGTACTTCCACGGTTTCTTGTTCACAAACCTGCATATCAAGTATATCTAATGGAGGATATCGGGAAACAAAGTTATTCAACAATATTCTCGAAGCACATACATTCAAACCAATAAGAGGTAAAGGAGAAGAATCAATATGCAAAGGGTTAGAGAAACCTTGCACAATCTCTTGTAGCAAGAAATCCTCTTCATCCTTAAAAAACTCAAGTGAATTATTCACCTCCTGTATATCATGGTCCTCTAGAAAACCTTGCAACCATTCTTCGTCCGTTTCTGCCTTAACCAAAGTCTCGACATTAACATTATTATTACAATCATTCACAAGTTTAATTGGGTCTTCCACAATATTGGTCATAACGGTCACATTCTCAACACACTCATCTTTGTTATAAGGCACATACTCCACTGTGGATTCAAGTCTCACCATAAGGAACTAATTTAGAACACTCATTGCATCATCCTCAAGCTCTACCTTTTGAATTGGTTCTTGATTGTTATAAAGATCAATGCTTGAGTAAGCTACACTAGTGTCATCATATTCCTTTTCAACTTCACCTAGATCGCAAAAAGACTCAAATTCACACTCCTCGGGGGATCTCACCATAAATTGGTTCAAGAGATGTATTTTCATAATCATCGTCGCTATCATAGTTAACATAAGATTGGATAACACTTCCAAAAGATTGGTCTTTCGTAGAATTTTGCATGTCCTCTTTGTATTCTTCAATGCCTTGTCTTAAATAGGAAACACCTTTTTGAAGCTCTTGGAGTGATCCATCCAAATTTTGAATATAGGTTTCCATTTGCTGGTAAACCTCATTTGACAAGAAAAAAGTAGAATTACTTACTTCAGTATTGCTCGGCCAATTATCTTCCCTTTGAATGGGTGAATGATCATAATTACGATCACAAATTGGGCCAAACATACTACGAGAAGATTCGGTCGACGAATTTGGTTCCACGCTTAGTTGTCTACGAACTGACTCCATGCTGACCATAGATTGTTGCATCTCATCTACCAAACTCGAAGAAATATTCATAGGAGCACAATTATCATCCCCTCTTTGTTGTTGCTCACTTACATACCCACCGTAAGAAGGTTGGAATGTATGACAGTAATTAAAAGGGTACGTGGAGTATTGATCATAACCAAAGGATTGGTTTTGATTGTACAACCCGCAAGGGTGATAGTTTTAATAATGTTGTTGAGGTTGATAACCGTACCCATTGTTCCAATATGCTCCGTCCATATAATAGTACCTAAAACAAGAGTTCTCAAACCAAGGTTAAAAACCAGAAAATAAGAAAAACTAAAAACAAAACAAAAAACAAAAACAAAAAAACAAAAATAAAAAATAAGAAACCAAAAACAAGTGACAACCGTTGCCTCCCCGGCAACGGAGCCAAAATTTGATCGATGTCTTAAGCATCAAAAATAATTCACACTTTCTTACTACTCAAAATATAAATATATCAAGGGAAAGAAAGGATCGATCCGACAGAGAGGTCTAGGTTGTCAATATGTTTCGGTTTCTTATGTAAAACACGGGGGTGTTTTCTGATTTTTATAAACTAAAATAAAATAAAAGCAAAACAATAAAAAGTAAACACGCAAATCAAGGTAGTGAGAATATTGGTTACAAATTTCATCTTCAATTGTAAACAAGTATTGAATGTATGATTAGAATTTGTATTTAATCTCGCTATCATCAAAATCCCTAGAATACCTTATTGCAAGAATACTCCATAAATTTCCTAAGTCATCAACACACACATTAGAGCTGTGTATGTGAATACTACCAAGAGAATAACCCGACGCCTTGCGCTAATCAAGTTCAATTCCCAAAGATGCATTAAGAATGGTGAAATAGGCTAATCAATGCAACTATCATACATTGCGCATGATAATTCGAACAAAGGTCAATTTCTACATATGAATATAAGGATGTATCACTACAAACTATAATCATATCATGCTACTCGTATTCAAGGTTATCGCTTGATGATGAACCCTAAAATAGCTATAGATATGGATGTAAGTTCAATCAATTCTAGACTCAACCAAACAAACATTCAATCATATTGCAATACATCAATCATGCAATTGTTATAAGCAGTACAAATCAAACGATAATATTGAGAGAAAACTAATTCATAAAATCATTAACTTGGTTGCAAAATCCAACTACATCTTAAACCAATAATAAAATCAAGTACTTGTGTTTTTGGAAATCATCATTGAAAGCAAAGAAGAACTATCATGTGAAACCCTAGACAACAAGTAAGAGTTCTCCCTAATAGAGATATATCTAGGTTTAAAGAAAGACTTTTCTATTTATATGCCTCTCCCAAAAGGATACTCAAAAGTAGGTCAAGTCTTCTCAAAACCCGTCTCAAATTCGTCCTCCAACACCATGTGTGAGAAATATGTCTCTCGAATTTTTGGGTCCAAAACTGGTCGCCGGAATTGATAACGCCATCGCCGGAATCCGGTCATAGTCGTTGGAATCCAGCCACCGGAAAATTATCTCAGGCCACTTGAACTTGTCCAGCTTCCCATTCTCGCTGTTCACTACTGCTTCTTTAACTCCATTCATTCGAACTGCAGCTACAAATTCATTCCATTGCAGCATTCCTATTCCGCCTGCAACATTCCAGGCTCTTTGTACTAGTACCTTCTCAATGCTTAGAATCATTCAGTCATAGCGAATTCCTTCAAGTCCAGCAGCATCACTTGCACAATGCTCATACATTCAGCTCCAAAACCCACCAGTATCAGTTAGCTCACAACAGTTGCTTGCAAACCAACAACAACATCAGCCTCTAAATCCTATAAACAATCACACAGCAACCACATTGCTCCCCTGCTGTACCGTTCCATAATACCGAGCACCCGCAACTTCACTTGCGCCAGTTTCATTTCCATAATCACCTATAGCTCAGTTCAATCCATTGCCATCGTTTAACCATGAAGTAGTATCGTTGAGCCACTGCCATATAAGCCAACAAAAAATTTACCAGCATTAGCTCAAAACATTCTTCATAGAGAACCAAAGGCAACACTAGTACCACCTTCTCTACAACCTCAGACCAGTTCCACTCTTTCAGCCTTTTCATTTCAGCATCAGAGACCCAGTTAAATCCATTTAATGATTCACACAGTTAATCTTCGACTCCACCTGCAATAGCTTTGTAACCATCTGCAGCTTATTTATAACCTCAGCACAGTCCCAGGCCAAAGGCAAAGCCTATAATTCATTCTAACTATTTCAGATGCACCATCTTCCTTATCCTGCATTCCAACCAACACAAGGATTCATATCAGACTCCTAACCATATTGTTCTTGATCTCTACACCACTAAATCCATTCCTTGCTACTGCAATT
This sequence comes from Papaver bracteatum, assembly GCA_023529315.1. Classification (NCBI taxonomy): domain Eukaryota; kingdom Viridiplantae; phylum Streptophyta; class Magnoliopsida; order Ranunculales; family Papaveraceae; genus Papaver; species Papaver bracteatum. The sequence continues at coordinate 540,464 of JAJJWX010005361.1, forward strand.
CTCAATCAACCAACAACAGATCCCCTTGTATCACGGTACCAATCTAACCTTCATCTAGACAATGATTCATTCATCTTACCCATCTTCGCAACCTGTAGAAACTCATCTTACCAGTGAAACTCATCTTACTAGTGAAATTCTGTAAAATACTATTGTCTCAATCCATCAACATAATATAGCTTATATTATCCTTGTCAAATTCCCATGGCACACACCTTGCTTCACTGAATTTATGGCTTAAAAATCGCTTCCTCCACTGCACAGTACCAACTAAATACACACCAATCTCCCTTGTATCACCATCTCCATTTTCTCGTTGCCATTTCCAGACACGCCTTGTACTCAGCCCTTGAGCCTTGGTTAGCCACTGCCCTTGAAAGCAAACCATAGATAATTTTCTTCATTCCCTGAACTCGCAAGACCAAAGCCATCGTACGCTGGTTCTCTCATTCTCCATCTTTCACTGGCAGCAACTATGAAACTGAGAAGTCATTCCAACACCAGTTACCACTGCAATTCAGTTCTACGGCCATCACCTCCTTCCAGAACAACTCCATCTTCTTTCTAATCCAGTACCATAAGCTTCAACAATCCATTATGCAGTTCAGTCTTTCCTACAACACAGCATCACCACCAGTTACCTGCACCATCTGAAATGTACCTGAAATCAATGCCAGTAACACAATCAATTATTGCACCTGCTTCACAAAACTGGTACCCCTAGATTCATCACCACAGACCCATTCAATATAACCCATTTGACCTGAACCAACTGCAACATCAGCAAAGGCCAATCATCTTCCCATTCAACTGCTCTCCGTTCTAGACAAAAGTGAGCCATAGCAGAAGCAAAAATCATTTCAAAACATGCTTAAAAGCATCTTCTTTTCTTTCCTACATAATCCATCCATTCTTCCTAGCCCCTGTAATTCAACTCATATGAAAACTCTAGTCTCAGATTCATACAACCATCAACAATCAACCACTGCACCCATTTATGCATCTCCTGGCAAGCTCAACAACCCAAATCCTTCCTTGAATTTCTCCATTCTCTCGATTTCACCATTCTTATTAGTAACTGCGCTTCTCCATTTAAACTCCTGCCATCTTCCATGACTCCTAATTCTCAATCTTTGCCTAAATCTGTTTAGTCATTCAAACACCCATCTCCGTATTCTTCTCGCCATTGGAATCATGTTCTAACCCTTCAAAGATTTCTCACAGGCTCATGGCTAGATGACTTCCTAAATTTGTTCAAGTCTTTAAGCAAAAACAATATGTGCAGCTTCTGGTGATGAAGAAGATATGTACATGTTATTGATTTCTAATCTCTCTGTATATCCTTCATTGCATATTTATACAATTTAGAACAAACCCAATCATCCCATTCATTTAAGAACATATATTAGTCTTCATTTATCATCAAAACTCAATGGTATCAGTTAAACTTCTTCATCTGAACTTCACGAATGAAACTCCTCTTGGATGATTTACTGTTTGAAAATTATAAATGTAATGAGTACCCATTCTTCCATTCTATCATGGCTTCGAACACCCCTCTTAACCCTTCAGTAATATCTTCCATTGATCAATCTAATCAACACATGCAAGCTCATCTTGAACCTTGTTTTATTTTCTTGTAAACAACAGAACCCAAGTTCATGTACCACTTTCTCCTGTGATGTTCTTGTCTTCGAATCCCATATCTAATTACTCCGACAACAACAATTTCACCATGAACAGGATCCCATCTCACTTAGCTGAAGAAAACCAAACAGGGGTAGAAATGAGGAAGACTAGGTTTGTTGACCTTAATGTAGTAATATCTTGTACGGACAGGAACTTTCTCATAATATGTTTTAGTGACCTCGTTCTTTCTCCAAATGACTTAGCCGGCTCTATGGCTCGCTTGTGAATTGACTTTTTTGTTCTTTTCGTTCTGAATGGCTAATTCTTCTTCTTTTGCTCTATTTAACTCCAAAGTACCTAAATAACTCAAAAGCACGCATAAGATACATAATTTACATGAAAACTCGCAAAGAAAGTATAAACAATAGATATAAATCTAGGTGTTTATCACACCTATCATTTCCCAGTCATAAATGCTTAATTAATTAATGAATTCATTCATTTTTTTTGTTTGGTCCGCATAATTCTATTGATTTATAATTCAGTTTTCACTTTGTAGAGTGGTGTTCTTAATTTTAACTTCATCTATAATTGCATTTGTTTAATATGTTATTGGTCAAACCACAATGAAAATACTATCAAAACTAGGAGGACAGTACAAGATGCATCCCATAATGATTTTAAGTTTTGTACTTATTAACATTTCTTTGTTGCTTTATATATCATTCCTTGGCTGTGAAATAATGATTTTAAGTTTTGTATAATGAAGAAGTGGTACTAAATTGAAGGTGATTATAGTAGATTTATATCCGGAATGCACAAGATGCACCCTGATGCATACTTCATATTTGTATAGGGAATAGGCATCGGGCAAGATGCACTCGTGCGCATAATGTATATATATTAAAAAAATTTGTTGTTTTTGTTATTTTTCTTCTTTAATACTTATTTTGGTTGATGTTAATGGTGAATGTGATGGAGATGGAAATGAAATTATTTCTTAAGATCATGAACTAGTGATTTTGGTTGTGCAAAATATATTGCAATTTATTTTTAGGATAAACCTATATTTATCCAAGAAATTCATAAGATGCACCTGGGTGCATAATGCATGTTCTTAGAAAAAAATATGTTTTAATCAAGTGCACCTGTGTGCATAATGCATATTTTTTTGATTCTTATAAGAAATATTTTTTGGACAGGTTGCACCTGGGTGCATAAGGCATAATTTTATAGGAAATAGATTTTGGCCAGGTTGCACCTGGGTGCATAATGCATATTTTTATATGAAATAGATTTTTGCCAAGTTGCACCTAGATGCATAATGCATATTTTTATACGAAATAAATTTTGGCCAGGTTGCACCTGGGTGCATAATGTATTAACGACCTCGTTTTAAAAAAAAAAATTTATTCAAAACAATGGATATTGTTTTATAGAGATTTTCGAGCCCTTTCCAAAAAATATAAATTTTATTAAAATTGGACTTATATTTTGGAAGCTAAAACATTTCTCGTGATTAATTTTATATTGGAGTGAGAAAATAAATATGAAAGAGAAAAAGATATAATAAATAATAAAGTTTAAATATAACGGTACTGACTAATTTTTCTTATGTTATGAGTTGTGGTCATATGACCCATTTTTCTAAAAAGGTAATAGACAAAGTGCTAGATCACTAGTCCTAAAACCTAGACTTAAAAGAGTTAAAGAATATTTTTTTAATGCGCCTTTATTGTGTTCATCGGCACCATCAGATTAAAATTGAAACCTTTCTGAGCCATACCAAATTTTTTTTTAGGCATACTCAATGCTTATCCTAACTAATGTAGGTTCATAAGAGGTGTCTAAAGCTAGTTATGTAGATAAACATGATTAATTTATTTGACTTAATCATCATTAAATCCAATAAGATTAAATACTATAAGATCATCTTCCAAATTAGTAATATGAATGACAAAGTACAAGTAATTACAACTCGTACAAACCTTTGGTTGGTAACCTAGCAACAAGTTGGACTCCAACACTTTTTTGAATAGCAATATGAAAAATAAGGCTGCATGAACCACTATTAGCCAGCATCATTACTAACTAGACAATTCTTCATATGCTTAAAAAAAACATAATTTTTTTTTTGAATTTTTATTAACTTGTTGATAATTTTTTAATTTTTTAATTTTAAGTTTTTCGTTAATTATTTTTCTTTTCTTCCCTTTTCTTTACTCCAAATGACGCTAATTACAGAGTGAAGTTCAGCTTACAATTGAAACAAATTATCATTTGAACTATTAATTGATCTTTATTCTGAAACTGTTGATGAACAGTTTGGCTGATAATTAAACATTAAATGTTATCCGAACTTCACTTAGTGTTCGGTTGCCCTATTTTTTGCTCGAGTCAGCTGAACTTAGGTTTGAAAATTAAAGAGTGGGGTTCGGCTGACATGTTATCAGTCGAACTTAAGTATGTTTTAAACAAATTTAGTTCGGCTGATAACTTATCTACCGAACCTAGATCTAGGTTTTATAAATACAAAAATAAATAAATTTAAGAAGCAAATACCCATTCAATTTTCCATGTCGGCTAGAGATTCCATTTTGTGGCAATTTAATCGTGTTAAGCATGCACAAGATTATTCATTGGCAGTACCAATTAGTGGGCTTAATCAATGCTTTGGGCCGAGACAATTCAGATATGTACTTTCCTATCACCTTGGCATCCCTTTGTTTGTCGGTAACGATTTGTTCTCAAGATTCAATAGATCTATGGATATCTTTGGTGACCACGCGTTCCACTGTGCTAAGGATGTTGACCTCAAGTTTCGACATGATCTTGTACGTGATGTAATTCACTACACCAAAACAGAGATATTGTTACGCAAATATGTGTGACATCTTATTTATTGTCACACTTATTTGTGTAATAAATATGGTGTTATTCTTTTGTTACACATCAGGGGTCACACTAATAAGTGTGACTTAAATTAATTTAAGTTACACTTTAATATGTGACAAGAATTTTACACATATTGTCACATATGTTGGTAGTAATTAACAAAAAAAAAAAATTATATTTCGCCTGTCCGGCATCCACCCCAAAGAAATTTTTCTGAACCCATGTTCAGCGAATTAGTATAAAAAATTGAATTGCATTAAAATTTCATATATGTCATTCCATTACAAAGTATATATAAGGCTACAGCCTACAAACAAGTAGTCAGAATCAAAATTCCAATATACATTTGCAGAAGAAACTTCCAAGGTCATCATAACCAGCTACTCTTTTATTTCATCATTCTGCGAACCTATACCTTCCCAAATGTGCTCACCTAAACCCTTATGGCCACACTGTCTTTAGCTACTTCTATTAGTTCTTTATTATCTCTAAGATACACCATGCTCAGGCATTTTAATCCTATACATAATTTTTTTTATTACAGATGTTAATAAAAGTTTAATCCTATACAGGATTTTTTTTTTACAGATGTTAATAAAATAAAAGTCATGATAAGTTGACAAAATCATAGAAGCACAATCCATACCAAGATACAATCAGATGCCAAAAGACTAACAGTATAGAAAATTCTTGAAGAAGTGCAAATGCTGAGAAATATTAATTTAAGAATCTACAAATATATGTTTAAGGATGTAATTGGCATTACCTCACACCCTATCGAGTCATATTTTCATTCCTAATATTCAATCGTTGTATGTGAAGTGAATCATGCACATGCAACAAACGGGAAATGCTTAGCATAAGAAACAAATAATGCCTAGCATCTCATAAATCCACCACAAAACCTTCATAAGAAAATGAAAAACGTCATTTTTAAGTATTTTCACTTCCCTGCAACAACAATTTTAATCAACTGAATCATCTTTTTACGGATATATACACAGCTTCTTAACCCTTAGCCGAAAGGACCTAAGGGCAGCACAAAAGGCTTAATATCTAATGATTAGCATACATAAGAGAATGGAGGGACAACCTAGCGATCCAAAAATTGCTAACCGCAACAACTACAATTTCCACCATTATGAAAAGTAGTATAGAAACAAAAGTTCCAATTTTCCTACATCACCTTTTTTTTCCCATTGTATCAGCTGAAATTTACTGCCATTCCATAGTTCTTATTCAAGAGTAGATGCTACTTGACTCTAGATTACAGATGAGATGTATACTTCAACTGCAAATCTCAGCCTAATAACAAAATTTGGAATAAATTATTGAACTCACAAATTGGTCTTATCTGATTTACCTCCAAGAACGGTTTCATCATCAACTTTGTTTTTATCCAAGAGTTTCTCCAAAAATGCAAAGTGACTTGAGTTGACGTTGCAGCATATATCTTTCCATTCCGGTTGATTTTCCAGAAAAAAAATCCTCCAACATGCACAGGAAAACATCTACCTAACAGAGAGACATGAAATCAATCAAAAAGTCTTAGATAGCAGTTAATTATTTTTGGGCGCACTAGTTGTTGTTATAGTGAACCACACAATTTTAACAATAATTAAGACGGTAAAAGAAAAAGTACTTTCTTGAACTATCTGACATGTGATGGCAATGCTATCGAATAACTACAAGAAAATAAAAAAGTTAAATTATCATGTATTTCGTATTTTGTTAACTTCTGCTCCAATAGTGCAGAAGTTTTACGTAGAACACCCTCAATCACTTTTACAATATATGCCAACTTGAGCGACTGTTTCGACCTACAAGCACAAAATCTCAATATGAAAATGAACCAAATGGAAGGTAGCATTTGACATATGCTAACTAGAGCTTTATAACATAAGATTGTTAATGCTTAAGAAAATCAAATTGTGTCATCATTCATTAAACCAACATTTTTTTTGTTGCCTCATAGATAGGCAGTACACAGAGACGAATAGAATAAGGAACAAACTGTGTATGTTTTTTTTTTTTTTAATCATTACTTTAGAAAACAGTTTTCACACGGGGCATATTACTAGTAAGAGAGGCTTACTTTCCCATCGGTATTTTGCTTTTAAGGTTAGATCTTCCTAAGAAAAACTTTTTGATTCAATAAAATATAATACAATTGAATCCGATGAAATTGAATAAAAAAATTTCAAATATCATGTCTTACCAGTTAAAATTAAAGCCTCAAGGTCATACAAAAGATGTTGCTAGCAGATTTCAGAACTTGAAGAATCTGTTGACTCTAGAATAATAACAAAGGTACGGGACTAAGACCATCTATAGGCCAACTAATTTATGGGGAACCTTACTCTCTTTTTACATGTATAGTCCGACTACAAACACAGTGTCACAAGGATTAACATTGTCAGTAACTGGTGGATAAAAACCAGCAAGTCAACTACTTCAATTTATCCCTATAAGATCACCACACAACCAAATAAACAAGTTGTCAGGATATCATTTGATTTAACAAGCCGGCAAGTCCCAGATAGAAAGAAACAACCTTTATATTCTAAGAATCTAAAACTCTTTCACTATGAAATCAAACCTTGAAATGTAAAAGAGGCTACTTAGGTTTGGAATTTATTGAATCAAGCAATCACAAAATGAGAAAAAAAAAAAAAACTAAAGCACGTACCATAGAAACAGTGCTGTTGCTTGCCTTCATTGTAGCAGATTCAAGCTTTTGTAAGGTATGAATACTAAAGTTGTTCATTGCAAACAAAAAATCACAAGCACATAGGTGGCGATAGGATTAGTCATATGTTGATGATAGTGATAAGAACCACCAAATTGTTCACATAACAACAAACCATAAAAATGAATCTAACCCAGAATGTTTGCATAACAATAAAATCACAAGAACTTGCTCACAAACAAGTTACCAAATTGACTATGTATCGATTAATCATCACCAAAAAGAGGAAGAAAGCATATTAACAAACAAATCATAATATTATCTCAACTGATTATTTTAACCTCAAAATAGAAATTAGAGAAAAAAACAAAGTCCCAAGAAATAGTAGGATCTCAATCATACGATTAGGGCAGAAGAATAAATATAATCAGATTAACAATATTAATCTACATAAAACCCTAACAATAATTTTCATCTGTAACTAAAAAATCCCAATTGTGTTGCTAACTTAGGGTAGAATAATAGTAACAGAATCTAATTATTGAAGAAGAATATAAAAAGGATACAACTCTTCGAGAAAGAAAATGGTGTAAAGTATCACGAAATCAAAAGAATTTTTCGAAGGAATTTTTTTTAACGATTCACGATTCTATAGAGCGGAGGTTACAAGAGAAGAAGCGAAAGAAACACAGGCGCATACCTCGAGGAACAAATGATGATAATCTTTTACTTTTTGGTTTTTATCTGTGTGGCTAGGTTTTAATACACGTGTATGGAAACGTGGTTACTGGCTTATTGGTTGATAGGGAGAAAAATTCGCGAGAGGAAATATTTTGGCGGTATTTTATTTTGGTAGCGGGGAAATTATTTTCACTTATCATTTTTATATTTTAAATATTTTTTTAATCTTTTTATCAAGGTGGATTATTAGTCACACTATCTAGTAGGGTTGTACATGGTTCTGATAAAACCGTGAAACCGAGCCGAACCACACCGTTTAAGGGGAAACCGAACTGTACCATTTATACAATGGCATGGGACAGTTCAGAAAAATAGAAAACCGATCATAACGGTTTCGGTGTTGGTGTTGCACGAAACCGTACCAACACACCATTGGTAAAACCGTTAATGTATATCCATAATGTAATCTCCATACTTTTAATCTTAACCCTCAATTTACTCTTCTCTATTGTTTTACACGCTTCCAAACACAACTAATATAGTTTACCCTAAATTTTACTCCTCGTTTTCTTTTTTCATCTCTTCTCATGGATGCGTTGCTGCAAGCAACACCACCAGTTCACCACCTTCACGGCTCCACTAACGATATAATCTTCATATTAATACTGATCCAATCATCCTCTTTCTCTTTCTCTTCTTCTTCTTCTCCTTCTTTTTTTTTTTCTTCTTCTAGCTCTTATTTTTCTTTTACCAGAATCACGAGTAGGTCAATCAAATTTCAGCATAATTAAACAACAATAGGATTTTGTTATTTTCATATGGATTTTTTCCAAACACTTAAGAAAATGTTGAACTCTTATTTGGTAGTATGAATGAATATTTTGCTTTGTTCTTTCTTTCTGTCTTCTATCAATTTGTGAACTGTCAGTTTTTTGGAGCCGACACACAACTAACGGTTTTGATAATCCCATGGTTTTTTACCAAACCGTGACAGTTTGGTTCTAAACCGAACCGATTTGAAGTTGGCATGGTACAGTTTGAGAAATTGAGAAACCGTTACCTACGGTTTTGGTACTGGTTTAGGCTAAAACCGTGCCAAACTGTACCATGTACAGCCCTACTATTTAGTATCACAAAATTAGTTAAAAATAAAATATAACTACATAAAGATTTAATGTTACACTTTTTAATGATGTCACACATATTTGTGTAACAAAATATGTCACACAAATTAGTGTAACAAATTACTCAATTTGGTGTAGTGATTGCTGATATTTGTTACAAATTCGGTGTGCCTGCGTGTAAGGAAGTTGCTCTTGGGGTTTTTTTTCCTGATGATGGAAGTAATTTACCTCCTGTTGATGTCCTTGTTTATAACTCGGATAATGGTCAAGATGTTTGTATGAATGTCATAGTCATCTCGCCTTTCACTGGCGAAGGTACTCATGCTTTCGTCCCAGGTAAAGCCATTTCAAGTGGTGATTCGCGTAAACACACTAAATACCTGGACAAATGTGTCTCGCATGGCTGCGGTTTGGGTGATCTAGCTTGTTCTACTTTAGGGGAACTTGGTAAAGATACTTTGTGTTTTTTAAGCGTCAGAAAAACTGTCTTATTAGTAATGATATGCTAGTAGTGGTTTTAGTAGTTTTATTTTTTATATACTAAGTATTGATATTCAAAAAGGTGTTGGAGCTCAGCATGTTCCTAGGCTACCAACCAAATTTCGGTACGAGTCAGGAAAAGAGAGAGAGAAATGATTAGAAATTTTTTAATAAATGTGTATTTGCTTTAAAAAATTAAAAAAATTAATAAAAATGATAAATTTAAAAATATAAATGATAAGGGCATTACTATCATTATCAAATATCATTTATAAGGAGTTATTGGTTTTACTACTTAATGACTCTATTTTGTCCTTATTGAGTATGTCTCAAAATAATTTGATGTGTCTAAAAATAGGTTTCTTAAAATTTTAAAATTGAATCGTGTTTAAGAAAATTTCATTTGTTGACTTGAAATGTTGAAATCATTTGAGAGACTTATGACTTGTTTACTCCTGAATCATCCAAATTTTATAGATTTAAATCGTCTGGATCTGATTGAAATTACTTGTCTGAGTCAGGTCTGACTCTTGTTTTGAACCAGATTTAACTAATCAACTGACTCAAAAATATGTGAATCATTGGTTTAGTCCCATAAGTCATAAATATTTTATTATCTGATTCAAATGGGTCTGAATCATGGGTTAGGTCTAAGTCAGATATGGAGTCAGATCTGATTCAAAATAGAAAACAAACGGTCTGACATCTGACTCGCGATGAGTTAGGGATTGACTCAGGTCCAGGTCGTGAGTCAGATACAAACAAGTATGGTGTCCCCTTAGGTAGATACAATGATACCTACTGTCATAACTAACAGAATTGGGTATTTAAAGGAAAAACATCTCATAAAGGAGCCATAAGAATTCTATTTGAATATGAAAATGGCAACTTGGGATGTTTTCCTAATTAAAAATGGTGATAAAAAGAATCAAAGGACCGAGAAGACAGTTTAATTGGGGAGATAGAAGACTGTTAGATATTTTCAATATTATTTGCCGCTACAAAGGTGGGGTCCGGGGGGGAATAGCCCCTCTCGGCTGTGTTCGACCTATTCAGTTTGAATATAAATTTGAAATCCCATTCGGTTTGAATTTGAAAACCCATTCGGTTTTCCAGAAATTTCCATAAGATGTGTTTGTTCCCATAAGGTTTCTTCTGAAGAGACACCATTAATGGATGCCCGTAGAAAGCGTCTGTTCCTGATGAAAAAACATCACGAAAAGGCATGAATCCCTCTTTAAATAGTGAAGGCTTTCTCCCATATCTATCATCAAAAACTCTTTCTCTCTAAGCATCTTCAGAAAGAAAACTCTGTGTGTTCTTGGTTGGGTCAAGGGAGTACAACTCTTGAATTCAACAACATTGTTTGGGATTTATTCTATCCTGAAGGAAATATTTCACTGACCAATTGTACTCGTGATGTAGTTTTGAAAGTGGTAAGAAAGGGTTTGATTCTCGGACTTGGGAAGATATTGATTTTAGACTTAACAAAAGAAAATATTAAAACTAGCAAATAAAATGAAGGATGATAACAATATTAAGAGATTACTGGGATTCAGGATTTCACCAAACTCTAATTCTATGGTTTCAATATTAATTCTTAGACAATTATAGCTCGAAAAATAACAATTATTGACTCTAAATCTTTGCCAAGGTAGATTTTATAAAACATTAATTGTAAATGGTAAGCATGGATTATCAAAACACCTAAGCTAAGCATAACCCATCAAACTAAATCACAACTAATTAATTTAAAATCATAATTCAATTAATATTAATGCAATAGTCATGAAAATAATTAAATAGAGTTACCACAGTGATGAGAATTGGTTTCTTCCGTCATCCAAGTGATGGAGTTTAGCTCTTCATATCAAAAACACGATCATAAGATTTATTCATGGCTCAAACGGTGTTTTATTGAAGAAATATGAGAAAACAAATCAAAGAAGCTTAACTGCAACGTTTATAGTTGTTGAAAACTGAGTGTTACAAAGGCTACAGAGATAATAAAACTGTTACAGGAGCGACTGTTCTTTCTGCCGTTGATATGCGACAGTTTTCTGCGACTGACCTTGACAAGCCTTCGTTATTCTTCTTCTCCTTCTCCACCTGCTGCTTCTGCAGCTCTGTAGCTACTTGTTCTTCTTCTCTACAACCTCCCAACTGTCAAACTCAAGGTTCTCTCTTAATAATTCATTGTAAGGAAGGTTCATGTTTTATTATTTCATTGTCAAGAAACAAGAAGCTTAAGGTTCATAAACAATATAATGTTGGATAATAATTCTTTACAATAAGAAGTTAATATATAGATTACAAAAGTGAGTAAGTAAGGAAGTAGGTAAGGGAGTAGGTAAAGGAGTAGGTAAGTAGTAGGCAAAGGGTAGGTAAGGGAGTAGGTAAATGAGTAGGTAAAGGGTAGGTGAAGGGGTAGGTAAAGGGGTAGGTAAAGGGGTAGGTAAAGGAGTAGGATTCAACACTCTCCCTCAAGGTGGTGCATATAAGTCACATATGCCCAACTTGACAAGTAAAATTTAAACTAAGCTTTCCCTAATACTTTTCGGTCCTCTGTAGTTTCAGGATATTTCGGTCCCATCTTCGTAGTTTAGGGACATTACGGTCCTCTTCGTAGTTTAGGGACATTACAGTCCCCTTCATAGTTTTTGGACATTGCGGTCCCATCTTCATAGTTTCAAGACGTTTCGGTCCTCTTCGTAGTTTAAGGACGTTACGGTCCCCTTCACAGTTTTTGGACATTGCGGTCCCATCTTCGTAGTTTTAGGACATTTCAGTCCCATCTTCATAGTTGTAGGACATCTTGGTCCCATTCATAGTTTTAGGATGTTCCGGTCCCCTTCGTAGTTTAGGACATCTCGGTCCCCTTCGTAGTTTTAGGACATCTAGGTCCCCTTCGTAGTTTTAGGACGTTCCGGTCCCCTTCATAGTTTTATAACATCTCGGTCCCCTTCGTAGTTTTAGGACATCTCGGTCCCCTTTGGAAGTTTAAGGACATTCTGGTCCCCTTCACAATTCGCAACAGATTTGCAACATTGTGACATAATTGTCACACACTTTTGTTTGATAAATCATTCAAGCATTTCATCAAATACCTTCTCTTCTTCCATCGGTTACTGATTTCAACCGAAAGAATCACCATCTCTTAATTGTATGACAACAAGGTCTTCTTCTTGTCCTGTACACACGTGCTTCAATATTTTCTTATCATGATAGAACTCGTTATACACTTCTTCTTCTTTTTCTTTTTTTTTCAACAGTAGTATCTCGGCTGCCATGTTTTCTCGACATCAGTAACATTCCCTAAACTCGATTTTCATCTTGAATTCAAACAACATCAATCCTCTCCTTCTTATCGCAACTTTGTAAACTCTTTAGGAAAACTTCCAACTTCTCTTCCTCTCCTCTCCTCTCTCCTTGTCACCTTGGAAATCCTGAAGCAAGTGAGATGGTGTAGGTACTGCTGAAGAAATGAAGAGATCTTCAACGATAAGAGTTTCAACCTCTGGAACTGTCTCCGGAGGTTGCGTAGTAGTCATGCCCAAATCGGTAGAATCTCGAGGGTTACTTGAGCTTACTTCTGTAACAGAAAGATGTATCTCACTATTAGTTGGAAATAAATCCATCCAATACAACTCTTCAATATTTCTCTCTTCCTGAAGAGGAGAACCTGTATCATATATTGAGTAAAACTTCTCGTTCTCATAGAAGGTAATATGCATGCTAACATAATATTTGCGAGTAAAAGGATAACAACACCTGTAACCCTTTTGGTACGGATGATAACCAACAAATACACACTTTAGAGCACATGGGTCCAACTTTCTTCGCAAATGTTTCTGTATGTGGACATATACAACACATCTAAACACTCGTAGAGGAAGTTTAAGCTGGGAAGAAATTGCCACAAATGAAGCCCATTTATCCAAAGGTGTTTGAAATTTCAAAATACTAGTGGGTACATGATTAAGGAGATACACTGCATTTGTGATGGCTTCTTCCCAAAAATGTGGCCCCATGTTTGCTCCAATCAAACAAGCTCTTGTAATCTCAAGTAATTTCTTGTTCTTCCTCTCTACAACACCATTTTGTTGTGGAGTAGAAGGACAAGTAGTTTCATAAATTAAACCATGTTCCTTGAAATAACCTTGTAAAACTTCATTAACATATTCGCCACCATTATCAGAACGAGGGACCTTTATAGCGGTGGAAAATTTTGTTTGAATCATTGCATGAAAAGGCTTGAAAATATCAGCTACATCACTTTTATTTTTCATCAAGTAAAGCCAAGTCATACGAGTGCAATCATCGACAAATAGAACAAACCAACAAAATCCTGAAGTACTAGTAATTCGGAATAGTCCCCAAACATCGGAATGAACCAAAGCAAATGGAACTAATCTTCTGTTAAAAACATTAGGATAAGTAGTACGGTGGCTCTTCGCTAAGATGGAAGTTTTGAAGTTAAAATCAGATGGTTTGCAGGTTGAAAATAAGGTTGGAAATAAATTTTGTAAATAACCAAAAGAAACGTGACCCAACCGGTGATGCCGTAATAATATTTGATCTTCATATGCACGAGAAGACCATTTGGATAACAAATTCCGTCCTTCACATACATCATCTACGTAATACAACCCCCCTTTCTTAGTACCACGCCCAATTATCTTCCCGTTACTGAGATCTTGGAGAAAACAAAAAATCGAATAGATCAATACTACGTAATTTAATTGTGCAGTCACTTGTGATACTGATAAAAGGTTATTAGAAAGAGAAGGAATCAACAGAGTATGTTCCAAAGTCAAAGAAGAATTCAAATCCACTCTCCCAGCTGCGGTAACTGGACATGAAACTCCATTGGCATTATAAACCGTTGAGCATTGGGATGCACATACATCCTTCAAAAGAGATACTTCAAATGTCATGTGATTAGTGGCACCGGAGTCAAGTACCCATCCATGATGTTTTTCTGAATTTCTGATTTTTTTTTTTTTTTTTTAACAAATGAGACTAAAAAAAATACAAATGAAACTGATTGTATACACAACTGTTTATGGGGGGCGAAAAACAAACCGGCTAGATATTAGCTAGCAGCTAAAAAATATATGAGTAATTGAATAGGAGGAATAAGTCATATAAGGGTAAAAACGGTAAACATTCAAATTCAAATCAAGTTTTCTCTCTTGCACATAGAAATTAAGTTCGAAAAATCAACAAATATATGAAAACAAACTTAACAGGGGTTTGCTTATAAGAAAAACAAACTCAATTATCTAAGATCAATTAATTTAGCTAAGATAAAAAAAAAATCTTGATCAAAGATGATAATTGTTTGTAAGAAACAAAAACAGCAGTACAATTTACTTAGTCCAAGATAAAATGGATGAACAAGATTAAGTAGGATTTAAAAAAGACAATCATAAACTCAGCATAAAAAGTTTATCATAAAATCGGTAGAACAACTTGTTTCAATAAGTGTATAAATAAAGACAAGAACCTTAAGCCAGCGGAAGAAGGATCAATCGAAGTAACGAAGCACTCACTACTAAGAAGCACTCAACTCACCATGGATCTCTGATACCATGTCAAACTCAAGGTTCTCTCTTAATAATTCATTGTAAGGAAGGTTCATGTTTTATTATTTCATTGTCAAGAAACAAGAAGCTTAAGGTTCATCAACAATATAATGTTGGATAATAATTCTTTACAATAAGAAGTGAATATATAGATTACAAAAGTGAGTAAGTAAGGAAGTAGGTAAGGGAGTAGGTAAAGGAGTAGGTAAGTAGTAGGCAAAGGGTAGGTAAGGGAATAGGTAAATGAGTAGGTAAAGGAGTAGGTGGAAGGGTAGGTAAAGGAGTAGGTAAAAAAGTAGGTAAAGGGGTAGGTAAAGGAGTAGGATTCAACACCAACAGACCCCAAAACTCTCTATTCCCCTCTCATATGAAAACAATAACCTATATTTATACTTGTCAGGGTGAAAATCTTTGCGAGTAATTCCTTCCATTCTCCACTTTTACCTTCTTCTCAAGTCTCGGGATTTTATTCCATTTTTATTTCTCTTCTTTACTTTCTTACGCAGCTTCTGAGGTGTCCAAGACTTTTCAACCTCTTTTGTGATAGATAAACTCTGTAACAACATATCTCACCTTATTCGCAGGATTTATTTCCGTATTTGCAAGAGAGTGTTATCACGTTCCATGTTTTCGAACATCACCAAATATAACAAGATTTGTTTCTTTCATTTGGTTCTCAAACACATCATTATTCCTGTTGATTGGGTAGCAGCACGATCCCTTGAAAATCTCCAAATAGTCTCCCAAAATATCACGAGACTCTGTTTTCTCAAGCCCCGGTTGTTTAGCCACTTTTAGCCGAATCCAAACACCATACCAAGACTGTTTAGCCCTTATGAGTCCATTCAAACTATTTTCGGTGATTGAATCTCTTCAAAAATCCCCCAAAAATCCAACCCTAATCTGTTCCGTGAAAACAAGCTTTTCCCGCCAAAACGTTAGTTTCAAATGTTGAAGATGAGTGCCCCATAACCAACTTCCGGGTGCCTTTAACACATGGGTGTCATGGGGTGTAAATAACAAGTGATGCCCTTAGTAATTGAGGTGCCATTTATCCATTTGAGGGGTGCCTTTAGTAGTTTTCTCCCACGAGCCTAAAAACCACTTTTCGAGCCAATTTCGCTGCAAAAGCTTATTTCTTCAAAAACACCTACAAAAACATAAAAAGGCATAATAAATACAAAATCGAGCACTAACAATACATATGATTAAGACCAAAATAGACACATAAATGCCTCTATCAACTCGCCAATTATTTGGGAAGGGTCGAAATAATTGCTGAAAAGAATCGTAAGGGCTTGAAGCTTGTGTTACAACATTCTTTTTAATCTCTGTTTTCATCCTCTATTACCCAGTATTTTCCAACAAAGACAACTTACTAAGAACTTGATTCGGTGGATGTCCAGGTCTAACATGCCTGACAGTTCTTTGGTGCAGTAAGAGTTGTACTTAAATAGCTAAATAAAATAAAAATACATTACGAAGAAACTAGCAATAGGTTTGGTGGTGCAAGATAGCAATAGTGATTAGGCTAGCTATTAGCTATTTGCATATACGAGTGCAAGATATCTATTTCTTTTTCCACGCATGTACGGCCTCCGCAAATGTTTTGAACGAGGAGCCACCTTCAACAAATGTTTCTTAAGTCTCCTCCCTTCTTCACCTTCAATAAGTTCTTTCACAACCTTGCAAACCTCATCACGTCCAATAATCCCATTATCCATTGGTTTAGGCCTTAGAGCTACTTTCATGTAATCTGTAAGCATCGCCGCGTTCATCGTCTGCTCTGCAAAGAGTGGCCATGCAATTAAGGGGACACCATGCACAATGCTCTCATGGGTCGAGCTCCACCCGAAATGGCTTAAAAACCCACCGGTTGATTTTTGATTTAGGATTTCAATTTGTGGTGCCCATGAAGAAACAACCAAACCGGATTTTCGAGTTCTATCTAAGAAGCCTTTTGGTAAGACTTGAGAAGGATCCTCAACGGTTCGAGCACTCAAGTAAGATGCATTTGCAGCCTTATTGTCACCAGGAGCAGGACTTTTCAAAAACCACAAGAACTTTTGTTCACTCATTTCTAATCCTAGAGCCAATTCAGTTAGTTTCTCGCTAGAGAGAGTTCCACCGCTACCGAACGACACGAACACAACAGATTCCGGTGGTTGATTATCTAACCACTTCAAGCAACCAGACCCATCAGATCCGTCACCGTGTGCACCTGCTCTAATAAGCGGTCCAATTGCGTAAACCGGCGGATTATCCCATTGTTTCCCATTCAAAACCTCAATGGCACCATGTTCAATTTCCTCAAAACTATTGATGAAGATGCCCTTCGCCAAATTTAACTTTTTCCAGTATAGTAAAAAACCTGCATAAGTCTCTGTCTTTCTATCTTTATACAAGGCCATAAGATCAACCCCTCGGACCGGTACACAACCAGGAATCTGAATCGGGTCAGGTACATCTCTAAACTCAGACGAGTAAAGCTTGTCCAGTTTAGGTGCATGATAAATCAAAGACAAAAGCATCGCAGTTGATGAAATAAAAATATAAGCATTGATATCAAATTCATTAGCAATATCAATGGCATCAATACAGAAAAAATCAACAACAAAAGAGACGACTCTATGAGTCGAAGTAATCGTTCTGACCGAGTCATAAAGGGCAGGAAGAGACCGATTCACGGTCGCAACAATCTGAGCACTGATCTCCACATCATCGGAAAGGCCACTCAAATCAACCGGAGGTAAAAATATGGTAGTGATTAGAGAATTAAGAGCTAGTTTTGTTGCTTCCAATGGAGAATTAGCTTCTGTTGGAATAATGAATGTGGCTGAGAAACCATGATCGAGAACGAGACGTTTAGCAAACTCAGTGACTGGTATGAGATGACCAATACCTGGACTTGGCATGAGAATCACATGGGGTAGAAGAATATGTTCTTCCATGGCTGAATAAGAATTTGATTGATGTGGCTGCTTAAAAAAAAAAGGATAAAGATGATGAGAATGCTAATGCATGGACTAGCTAGATCTATATGTTTAGATTTCAGTTTTTAGATAGTGACTAAAGATTGTATTAATTGTGCACAATAATGAGTAGAAAAATGTATTAATTATAGTAGGTTGGAGGTGCGTCCATTATTCAAAGATGAATTTATACATCACTAGTATATGATCTGGTTGACGAAATGAGATCTTAAATTATGTGCCGAACATATGTATTATGTGACTACTTAAGCAGTTGATAGGTTAAAATGAAAAAAATGATACTACAAGCTTTAAAAAACAGAGATAGTACAGTATTTTTTTTTAAAGTCCTGCCGGGAGTCGAACCATGAGTGCTACTGCTAACAACTACCGCATCATGGTAACTGGATTGTGTTTGTGTTTGGTTTTTCATGTCCTTGCTTTCCTAAGCATTTCTAGCTAAGCACCACACAAGGTTGGAGAAAATGAGTTTAATGAAAGATTTTTTTTGGTCTGGGCGTGGTTTGATGTGATCTAAGGGTCTAAAGATATTTACTCATTTTTGAGACATCAAAAACTGTTTTTCAGAACTCAAACAACAATGATATATACAAACATGAAGGTCAAATATCTTATTGATCAAAACATTTAAGATTGGAAGATTGATGTGCTTAAAAAGTTTCTCAACCAAAATGAAGTAAGTAAGATCCTCAAAATAAGAATTAACCAATGAGAAAAAGCCAAGATAAGATGGACCCTGAATGGAGAGGAAGCATGTTCACTACAAACTCTGTTTATAAAGTTTCCCAAGAAGAGAGGGAAACTACTCAACACCAATCCTATCAGATAACAAAACAAGCTTGGATCCAACAATTTTTATTGAAATGTTGTCGCAAGATTCTCCATGTTAGCAGCAAAATGGGCTAATTTGTGGAAAGTATTGATGAAGTCTGCCCAATATGTGGACAAAAAGAAGAGACTATAATTCACTCACCCATGTATCAGCTGAAGCTGTTAGGTCTAGAATCTGTTGGAAATTATTTGGAGTTAAAGGCTAAATGGGTATTGAAAATGGGCTCACAAATATGGAAATGAAAATTTTATTACTTTCTCCAAAACTGGTCGTACACACACCACTTACTTTTTTTTTAAACAAACTTACTCTCTCTACAGACTCACTTGCACCTACACCTTACTTGGTGTTGTCACTCAATTACACTTCACAATGGTTACAATTGATGCCTATTTATAGGCTATACATGATGACTTTTATCTCTAGAACTCTCTCTATTTCTCTAGTATTCTACCTACTAATTTTGACTAGGAAAACTCTAGATATTTCTACACAAATATCCCCACCTACCTCCACCTACCAATTTGATACATCTAGTCTTTTCTAGACTAAAAAATCAAGTTTACATTTTTAACAGCCGCCCTTAAACTTGATTTGGTTGTTTTCCCATGTTGAACTTTTGCGTCCACCAAATCCTTGTGCATAGGCACTTCTATCAACATACTTTTGATCTAAGCATTGGTGGCAGCCTTTCACAACCCATTTTGTCTTTTGTCGTTCTCTTCCCTTTTCTGCATTTTTCTTACCTTCGTAGACCTTCTTGCTTCCAGGTTTTGTGACGTTGTTCCTCGTCACATTTCTCCATTTTTTATTTTTCACGCCTTCTCTAGCCGGTGCACAACTTGCAGAGTGACAAAACAGTGACACCGGATTCCCGTATATCTCGTTTATACTTCTCGTTCGTAGTGGCCTCTCACTCGACCTTCCTTCCGATGATGACGGTTCTACAGGTTCCAATCTTAGAGGAGATTGTGGTGGTGAAACATCTTGCACAACTTGTTCTTGCAGCATTTGTTGATCCTCTTCTTCTTCTAGGATCGGGAGAAAATCATACTATTTTTCTTGAACATCAAAATCCCAGGTGTCTTCTTCATTGAACTCCATATCCCCGCTTATGACGACCTTTCGTTTGGTCGGATCGTACAACTTATATCCCCTTGATCGAGTATCGTAACCAATGAATATGCACTTCACATTCTTGTCACGAGCATATGCAATGCTTCCAAATACTCAGAAATGCGCAACGCCGGGTTGAACTCCACTCCACACTTCTTGAGGAGTCATATTCCGCATATTCTTCGCGGGACACCAGTTTATCAAATAAACAGCACAATCAACCGCGTCAACCCAAAACTCCTTAGGAAATCTCTTATTCTTCAATATACTCCGGGCCATATTGAGAATTGTCCTATTTTTCCTTAAGGCAACTCCATTTTGTTGAGGTGTGTATGGAACCGTAAGAGGCCGATGGATTCCATTGTCTTCACAGTATGCCTCGAACTCCTTCGAAGTAAATTCACCTCCTCTGCATGATCGGATAGCCACAATTTCGAAGCCGCTCTCTTTCTCCACAAGGGATTTAAATTTCTTGAAAAAGGAGAAGACCTCCGATTTTTGTTTCAAGAAATAAACTCATGTTTTTCGACTAAAATCATCCACAAATATGAGGAAATAATTATTTCCACCATAAGAACTTGGCTTTAACGGTCCACAAACATCTGTGTGAACCGACTCTAGAGGTTTTGTGGCCCTCGTCAATGTTTCCTTAGGAAAGCTTTTTCTAAAATGTTTCCCAAGTAAACATCCTTCACACAGCTGATCCGGGTGGTCTATTCTTGGCAAACCTCTAACCATATTTTGTTTGGACAATAATTTTAATCCTCCAAAATTGAGATGTCCATACCTAAGATGATAGAGCCATGACGAGTCTTTCACACAAGCCGTCAAACATCTCGCGACGTCGTTTCGAATGTTCAAATAGAACATCCTATTCCCCATTTTTGGCATCTTGGAAATCAAATTTCCTCTCATATCTCTTATAAAAAGACTAAGGTCCTCCATATTCATCCTATAGCCTTTTTCTAAGAGTTGTCCCAAACTTAGTATATTCATTTTTACGTTAGGGACGTAATAAACATCGGAAATAAAATCATGATTTCCATTTTTTAACTTAATCAAAATTTTTCCAAGACCAATCACTGGTGCTTTTTCTCCATTTCCGAACGTCACGTTGCCGATAACTGATTCATCAAGCTCCACGAACTTCTCCTCCGTGCCGCACATATGGTTGCTTGCTCCCGTATCAAGCACCCACGTACAATTTTCATCGTAGTCATCTTCTTGGCGTCCCACCAACAAGGTTTGGTCTTCTTGATTTTCTCTACTAACGTAGTTTGCTCTCTCTTCCTCAGAAAATCGACACTCCGAAGCATAATGACCACGGTTATGACAATTATGGCATTCAACTTTAGATTTGTTATAACTTCGCATGTTATTGTTGCGCCATGAATTGTTTCCTCTACCATGTCCTCTTGTGAAGCTTGATCTCTGGCCCTTTTGATCATCATCATTCTAATTGCCTCTTCCTCTTCCGCCGTAGTAGCCGCGTCCTCTTCCTCTAGCTTTATTGCTAGAGCTCTCTCCTTTGTCTTTCAAAGTAAGTTTAGCTTACAAAACTTGTTCTACTGCTCCCTCTTTGTTTCTCTTTCTCATTCTTTCTTCATGGGCTTGTAACGATCCCATGAGATCGTCCACGGTCATGGTTTCGACGTCTTTGGACTCCTCAATTGCGACGACGATATAATCAAATTCTGGAACGAGTGACCGTAATATTTTTTCGATCACACGACTATCACTCATGACCTCACCATTTCTTCTTAGTTGATTGACGACAACTAAAACTCTTGAAAAATAATCCGATATTAATTCGGATTCTTTCATGGAGAGAGATTCAAACTCGCCTCGTAAAGTTTGCAACCGTACCTTCTTTACTTTGTCTACGCCTTTGAAGGAATTTTGCAAAATCTCCCACGCATTCTTTGCATTAGCGTCTCTTGATATCTTTTCGAACGACGATTCATCCATACCTTGATAAATAAGGAACAAAGCTCTTTTATCTCTTTTTCTTGATATACGTAGCGCATCCTTTTCATTTTGCG
Source organism: Papaver bracteatum (assembly GCA_023529315.1). NCBI lineage: Eukaryota > Viridiplantae > Streptophyta > Magnoliopsida > Ranunculales > Papaveraceae > Papaver > Papaver bracteatum. The sequence goes on from JAJJWX010005361.1 coordinate 562,533, forward strand.
GTAGCGCCGCTTCATTCTCTAGTTCGACATAACCTTTTTCTACTATTTCCCATGCATCTTGTGAGCCTAATAACGCCTTCGTTTGGATGCTCCAATTTTCATAGTTGTCTTTAGTGAGTTTAGGAACATGAAACGGAAACATCTCGCTAGCCATTAGGATCTATGGCTCTGATACCACTTTGTTGGAAATGATTTGGAGTTAAAGGCTAAATGGGTATTGAAAATGGGCTCACAAATATGGAAATGAAAATTTTATTACTTTCTCCAAAACTGGTCGTACACACACCACTTTTTTTTTTTAACAAACATACCCTCTCTACAGACTCACTTGCAGCTACACCTTACTTGGTGTTGTCACTCAATTACACTTCACAATGGTTACAACTGATGCCTATTTATAGGCTATACATGATGACTTTTATCTCTAGAACTCTCTCTATTTCTCTAGTATTCTACCTACTAATTTTGGCTAGGAAAACTCTAGACATTTCTACACAAATATCCCCACCTACCTCCACCTACCAATTTGATACATCTAGTCTTTTCTAGACTAAAAAATCAAGTTTACATTTTTAACAGAATCTCCACTGCTCTGCATCACTCTAGAAGCATTCAAAATGACATTCAAGATTGGATAAGGTCTTGGTTTATCCAGAACAACTCTTTGGAGGATGAAAGTTCATTCCTTCTTAAGCTTGCAGCTATAACTATGTGGTACGTCCGGAAACCCAGAGGTAACAAAGTGTTTTGAGAATAAAATGCATCATCTATCTACCTTCATTAAGTTAAAAGTTTATGCATATCCTATAATATAAAAATAAAATAAATAAATAAATTCATATTCATACTCATTTCTAGAATTGATTAAGCAATTCTTACATACAGGTGCATTATGTTTCTTCCTTTATTAACAAGCTTGGTAAAGGGGCGTCATGAATTGGTAGAGGGGCGTCATGAGTGATAGTAATGTCTCTTTTATTGGTTAGGGGGTGTCCTATAGGGGATGTAGTTTTACTAAATTACCCTTTTCACCTCAAATGGTCTAATTTACCCTTGTTTTTTGAGTGAAATGACTGAATTGTTCTCCCTCCTATAAAACTAATTATGTGAAGAATGAAAATCAGTTTTCATTTTTTTTTCATCTTCTCCACTTCCATTGTAACCGTAAGCACCACCTCCATTAAAGTTTGAAAATTCATCGTCTTCGATTAATCGGCGATTCGAAAAATTTATAATCGTTGATTGAAATCTACATTATAGATGACGAATAAGAAGAAAGTTGACGAAGATTGTAGAGATTCTAATCAAGCAAATGTTCCATTAGGTGAAGAAAAAAAATCTCAACTCCAAACCCCTCCACCGATTCGAATGACGTACATGAGGTATGTTTTGCGGAACCCATTTAGGATTTTGTTTAATTTTTTCGTTTTAATGATGATTTTTATCAAAAAAATAGGGTTTTAGGTCAAAAATCAGGGTTTGATATCCTGGGTTTTGGTTAGATACGGTTGGTAATTAGTGGATATTTCGAACCGTATGAAGCTTTTGATGCGCATACGGTTGGTAACAATTGAAAATTTAATGATTACGAACCGTATGTTCTTCGTATTTTCTACATACGGTTGGTATTATCACTGAGTTACCAACCGCTTTTCACTCTGCATGTTAAAAATTTTATCTACAGTTCCTATTGTCACTGATATACCAACCGTATTGAATTCTGGTGCAAATGTATAAAAATTCCTACGGTGCGTAATCCAATGTTAGTTACCAACCGTGTATTTACTACGGTGCCATGTAGTATGTTAATTACCAACCGTATGTTGTCCTGTGGTTTGAAATTTTTTGCTCCGGTTTATGTACGGTTGATAACTATTATATAGTTACCAACCGATTTTAAATACGGCGTGTTTAGGTGTTATTTTGCGAACCGTATCAATCATACGGTTTGACACGATCATAGAGTTACAAACCGTATATTGATTTGTTCACATTGTTGTTGGTTAGTTTGTAACACCTTGTTTGTTCAACCCTTAGGAATTCATTTAAATTATTACTTGTGTAGGAATCCTGATAGGGTGAAGAAAAAAGAGAGGGAATAACTTAACTCCGATTGATCATACACCCACCCCTCGTGGTGACAAGCATTTAGGGGTAGATCATAGAGGTGTCCCCAAGAATGCGAAGAAGAAGAATAATCAATTTGAGATTAGGCTTAGAGAACCATTTTTCAGTAACTCTGATGTTGAATTAGAAGGAGCTGAACCTAATGATCAAGAAATTCAAGAGGTAGGAGTTGAAAAGAACCTTGAGGATGAAGAAGGAAATGGTGAAGATGAAGACGAGGAAGAGGAAGGGGAAGAGGAACCAAATGATGAAGATGAGGAAGAGGAAGCAAATGATGAAGAAGGAGTACAAAACAAGGGGAAAGAAATTGTTGTAGCTACAACTCCATCTCCAGCTAAACCAAGGAAAGGAAAGAAGCCGAGAAAGGAACCTGCACCAAAAGGGATGCATATTCCTAAAGGAAAAGACCTGTTATTGCCAAGGAAGAAGAATAAAAGACCTTGGGGAGAGGCACCAGATAAGTCCTCAATCTTATTTGGTTATACCAATTCCTGGGCCGCAAAAGTATGTGAGACTAGGGTATGTTTCTCTTAACACATTGTTTTGTTTTAAGTTATCAATTATACCATTAATATCAGTTTAACAAAATATGTTTGTATGTTTTTAAGGATCATGAAATGGCAAACAAATTGGTCAAGCATCAAAGATCTAGTCATTGGCCTTTAGGTGAGGAATGTGGTGATGTTCGTACTCTAGTGACAAGTTCAGGATTAGGTCCTGGAATTCTGAATTCCCAATCGGAGTATGATAGTATAACGGTATCTGCCTTCAGGGAACGATTTTGGCCAGAAACCGATACTTTTCACTTCCCATTTGGAGAGATGACAATAATACCGGACGATGTGAAGCAAATTCTTGATTTGGAAGTTGAAGGAAAATCTTTGTATGAAGGTTTTGATAACAACATGTCTTGGACTGATCTTTACATCCTTGTTGAAGAAACACTTGGGTGGGGTAAAGACGAGACCGAGATGGAGTTTATGTTGGCTGGTGGTTATGACCCTTCGGAACCAAACAAGATTAACAAGGTAAAGAAGTTGTTGTTGAAAAATTTGAGGACGAAGTTTGGAGACACCCTCAAAAAGAAATTGGCAGGTGAGGTGATAGATGACACAAGGGCTAGGCGTACAGCCACATCATATTTTTTGTATTCTATTGGGACTGTATTCATGCCCGATAACTCGGGAAATAGGGTGAATGTACATTACCTACAATTGTTGAAGAATTTGAAGGAGACCAGAGAGTATTCATGGGGCACCGCCACGCTTGCATATCTACTTGAAAGTCTAAGAAATGCCTCGAGGGCTGGAGCTACTGAAATCGCTGGAAATGTTGCGCTTTTAATGGTAAGTTTGGTTACATTTTTTATTTTAAGATTGTTTGTTATATTTATCTTTTGTATTCATGTCCCAACTACTTAAATTATTTTATATTTTTCTAGGCATGGGTGTATGACCACTTTCCGAGCTTGAGACCTCCTACTGAATGGGAAGAAGATGATGAGAGACGTACATGAAAGAAGTTTATGTTCACTGGTAGACAGAAAAGGAACAAAGAAAAGAGGCTCATTCAAGTGAGGCAGGAAATAGATGCTTTCAGTGTTGAAGATGTTATCTTTGACCCTTATTTGAGGATTCGAAATGGAGTTGATGTTCGTGAGTTCACACATGTCTCAGGCTACAACGGACCATTGTATCATGCCACAGGTTATGTTATGACCAATCCTCGTCGAACTCTACGCCAAATTGGTCATATTCAAGAAAAGGTCATTAAGGAAAACTTCAAATTATCCAAGGATGGATCAGAAACAAGAGGCCCCACCATTGTACTCAACTACCACCCAACTCCGACGGTTGATGCTTGGAACTATCGCCATCAAGCAAGATACCAACTCGCAGCGGGAGAGGCAACGACTTGTAACAACACGAAAGAAGTTGTTGATGGTTACATAGATTGGTTTTATTATTTTGGTCATCCATATGTGATTAATAATGATCCGGAGGCGCATCCACTTATAAGAAAGGCGATAGAAAAAAGGATGGCTGCCGAGGAGAGCAAAGAGACAAAGGGACTATTTGGTATGACTTGGAAGAAACTATATTTCATGATGGTACGTAATTTTGTTATCCTCATGACTTGGAATTTAGTTGTAATTTATATTTCTTATGTTATTTGATAATCTCTTAAGACTCTTCTTAATGTGTTAATAGAAAGCGCGAGGAGAAAAGTTGGCAAATAGTATGACTTCATGCATCCTTGCTAACGGTGTGATTAACGCTCCTCAACAAAGGACCTTACAGGAGCAAATAAGGAACATGCATGATCCTACCATGAAAGAATTGTATGAGGGGTTGGTCACCGAAGAAAGAGGATTAAAGAGGGGCAGAAAGTCCATTGGAGGTGCAAGCACTAGCCATACTCAGCCGTCATCTAGCAGCGAAGAGACGCCTTTGGAAGAGGATGTGCATGGTGTGGGTACTAGCCAAAGAGGTGGTCGTGGTCGCGGTGGGGGCCCTCGCACTCGTGGTGGTGGTACTACCAACAAAAGAGGTCGCGGTCGTCGTGGTTAATTATGGTTATGTGACATTTGATAGCAAGACAACTTCTTATTTCTTAGCTTTGTGGGCATGTTTTTAGTTTATGGATATTATCAAGAAATATTGGTTGTGTGGTTAGATTTTATCCAGTTATGGTTGGTAATTGACAAATCTTGTAGAACCGTATAACAGATACGGTGTGTAATCCTACAAATTTACACACCGTATTTTACTCTGTAACTTATAAAATTAGAGAGTTGATAGGTACGGTTGGTAATTGACAAATCATGTAGAACCGTATAACAGATACGGTTGGTAACTATCATTAATTGTCTACCGTAACTCTGGTATAAACAGATTTTGCATAGATACGGTTGGTAACTATCATTAATTGTCCACCGTATCTCTGGTATAAACAGATTTTGCATAGATACGGTGAGTAACTATCATTAATTGTGCACCGTAACTCTGGTATAAACAGATTTTCTAATCAAATAGACATGATATTGTCACTTTCAATCATATCACATTTAGTCAAAATACCAAAATACCGATTATAAAATGGGATCCATCAAGACTTGAAAACATTTAAGCATCCTATTCATCATCGTTCATAACTACGAATTGCTTCGGCATAGACAACATTATGGCCTTCCATAATTCAATCCTTTTCTCAAATCGATTGCACCAAGTCTTGGGGAGTTCACCGTCACAACCAAATTCCCTCCACAATGGAGGTAATGGACTTCCTTCATGCAATTGGAGGCCGATGTAATGAATTCCTTCCACGTGCCCCATGACAATAGTTTTTTTGATTGACAAGTCTTCATCAAACGGTATTCTTGTTGGTGCAAATGTAGTGCTCATGTCTCTGGAGATTAAATGAATGACGCAATTGAATGCGTTTGCTAGTAGTTGGCCACATATAGGCATGTGCATCCAATATTCTCTTGTCAAACATATATTACCATTTAACCGCCTTTCCATTTCCTTGAAGCTCTCATTTAACACCTCATTGGTTTCGTTTCTTTCAACTCTCATCATCGGCTTATAGAAGTGGCGGTGAGCACGTAGTTCCATTAAGCATTTTTTCCTTACGTAAGTAACTTGGTCACAACACCACACTATCGCGTCTTCAAAGGGTCCAAGTTGATCCACGAAGACGTGGTAACCACAATTCCCATCACCATCAACATCCTCCGTAGCCTTGATATAACCACGAATATAGTCGGGGAAAAAACGAAGGTAATATTCATAGAGAATGTATTGGTTCCGGCTATATCGACCATTCTTGTCTTTAGGTGGTGGTTTAGGCACTCCTTTTAGATGAATCGTCTCCTTCTCCTTCTCCTTTTCTACCATCGGACTCTTTCCATTGTTCCTTGCTAATTGTTTAACACCAACTTTACCAATAAGTCTTTTTATTGAACTATCTTGGGAGGAAACCTCGAGTCCGACATAGGAACCTTGACCTTTAACTCCATCATCCTTTTTCCCACTCTCTTTACGACCATTTCCTTGAACAACAACTTTGCTTCTTTATTGTAGTTTAGAGCGAAATACCGGACATTTTCCTTTAACATCAATTTTGCTTGTTGCACTTTCTTGAGTAGAAACATTGATACATTTTTGTTCTACATTTCGACAACTTGTTTCTCCTTTATCCAGTTGACCTCTTTTCCGTTTGTTTCTACCTTGAACATCATCCTCTTCGATCTCATCCTCCGCTTCATATTCCTTTTTCAACCATTCATAACCACAAGGATCTCTTTTCTTTGATTCTTCCGCCAATTCTCTTGCTTTTTTATTTCCTACGTACCTCTTTTTTTTGGTAGGAGGCCTCCCCTTACCCTTCCCCTTTGGCGGTTCCTTGATATCATACCTAAATTGTGGATATACGAATTCTCTCAAGTTACTCAACCATATTTGCCTTTGGCCTTGGCTTAGTGTAGCATATTTCTCGGCTAGAGCTTGTCCAATCTCGGTATCGTCAAACGTTCCTCCAAATTGTGGATCAAAAATTGTTTCACCGAATGTTAATTGTTGCCAAAAGGGATCAACATCTTGAATCGGGATCAGTTTGTCTTAATATGTGGCGATAACATGCCGACATGGGAGTCCCAAACTTGTCATGTTTGGACAGACACACTCTTCTTCATAATCCCCCAATTCATAATGTTGTACTTCATACATTATCTTCTCAATTGCTTTGTGCGAAACTTGATGTGTAATTCCCCTTAGCCACTCATTATCTATCCATTTAATGTGTTGTTTACTTCGGCTTTTTTCAAAAGACTCCGTAACTCTATCGTGATCACGGAGGAAATACGAATGCATGGCTTCAAATAACGTAACTAACCCACCATTACAACTATGAAGTTTTTTCTTCAACCGGTTGTGAGATGACTCCGCCGTACTTGTAGCTTGGTTGTCATAGTGCCTATATTGGTTAGTGAACGCCTATACGAACTTCTCTTTGTGAGGATCCAACCAATTATCAAACAAATACTTCACAACACTTGGATAACCTCTTTTCCAATGAGCCACTAACATACGAGCTCTATCCTCATATTCATCCACGGTGATAGAATAGGTCAAGGCTCTCCACTCCATTTTGAAACTTTCCCATTTTAGTTCCGCCAACTTGTCATCGTTCTTAAATTTCTCTTTGGCCTCATCTTGTTTATGTAATGGTAGTTCCTTTATTCTATCCATTTCGCTTTTTCGGGTTGGACGGACAAGGCGCATGCACTTATTTTCAATACTTTTCCACAAGTGGAACGTGCAAAGAAGGTTATGAGCTTCCGGGAAAACCCTCCTTATTGCATTCAACAAAGCTTGCTCCTTGTCCGTAATAATCACCTTTGGAGTATATCCCTCTACGTAGAATAACTTCACTTGTTCTAGTGCCCACACATAGCTCTCTTCGAGCTCATCTTTCAAGAAGCAAAAACCAACACTAAAAGGAGCATTGGTAGAAGTTTGCCCGACAATGTTCAACAACGGCATCTCAAACTTGTTGGTTTTGTATGTGCAATCCATTAGAAGCACTTGATGAGAGCACCGTGCGAACTTCACAAACTCAGGATTAGCCAATAAAAGATGTCTTATTCGTCCATTCTCGTCATCATCGTGGAAAACCGAGTAATTATACAACTCCCCCAAATTACTTAATTGTTGCATTTCGTTTCTTAGTTCCCATTTCTTAGCCTTCCATTTTTTTCTTGCATTGTAGATGTTATCCAAAGTAGAAGCATTTTGTGGGTTTCTTTGCTTTAAGTGAGCGAGGATATCAACAGGCTTCATACGAATTTGTGAAAGTGATTCTACGATCTTCTCTTCTTCTTGGGTAAGCCGTCCAACATAAGCGTGTGATAGCAAACTCTCCGGTATAGGGTGGTTATGACTACCACATACAACTTTCTCCAAAAATCACCTATCTGCCGCATTCTTTTTAAACTGAAGCTTGAAGGGACATCGGGTCTTCTTACTGAAAGTAGTATTCTTCCTCTTTTTCTTTTCTACTTGCAAGGTATCCTTTTTTTGCGTGACTTCTATGTTGTCCACTACACTCGCAAACCATTTGAAAGGCAATATCACTAGTGGAACTATTACAAACTATGATACACATAATCAACTTTCCTCGTTCTCTAGCCCACTCCTTTGCATCGTCTTTCACCTTCCATGTCTCCTCGGTTAAATAGTGAGAGCTAGAATCCGGTGTGAGAAGTTCTTTTGCTAAAGGTTGGTCATCCATTATAGGAGGTAAATAAACGACCTGGACAAAAAAAACAAAAACATATATTTAGTTACGGTTGGTAAATGTCATCCTCCAACTTACCGTAAACAAAATAAAAAAAATTGGAAAAAACAGTTACACATACGGTTGGTAACTAAAAGTAAATAATGCACCGTAGTATAGAGTCGGTTGGTATCGATTAATATATTATTAACCGTAACTAGTGCATTGAAACATAGTAAATATACACATGCACAAGGTAACTTACGGTTGGTAAGTGTTGCACGTACTTAGCAACCGTAACTAAAATACGGTTGGTAATCTAACAAGCTTAACCAACCGTAACTGGTATAATTTCTGGGTTTTCCCCAAAATTCAAGAACATACGGTTGGTATCTATATATTTGTGCACCGTAACATCTATTTACGGTTCGTAACTACATATTTGTGAACCGTAACATGTAGTTACGGTTGGTATTGTGATAAATTCCAACCGTATGTTTATCTGAAAGTTATAAAACTAGGATCTTTTTACGTAATTTAGAGAATTTTGAGCAACAAAAAGCTAATAAGAACTAGTTTAGAAGTATACCTGGTTATTTTCAGTGCTTGGTGCTTCACTTTGTTGGTTAATTTCTTCAATTGGTTGAGATTGAAGTTCACTTTGGTCTAAAACATCTCTACCATCTAAAAAATACTTCATATCAGGATCTCCATCAAGAGGTATGTAGTACTTGTTTTCTTTATCATACAGAGATTCACCCACCTCAAATTTGCCACTGGAATCACTCATTTTGGTGGAGTGAATCAAAATCTAGGGTTTCACAAATATCACATAAGTTTTCTTCTCCCCAATTTTTTTTTTTTTTTTATAACTCTAAACATCAGATTTCAGAGTTATAATACAATAATTTTGATTATCTCCACAAGGGCTAATTAGTCATTTACATATTTTCAGTGATAAGGGGAACTTGATTTTACTTCTAATGACCCTTTTTGTCTTATTAGATTGACGCTCCTCTACCAATTCATGACGCCCCTTTACCAAGCTTGTTTATTAAGAAATAACTAGCATGGGTTCCATTAAAAAAACGAAAGATGCATAAAAAAAAAAAAAAAAAAAAAAAAAACTGATGTAGGCCATGTGACAGAATTCAAACACACCACTAGATAGGGAGAAGAGCCGAGATTGGTTGACAGGCAAGAGGCGATAAACTTGACAGCACTCCAAATCTGAAAGAACAGTAGGTTGTACGCACAAATGAAATTTCTTACCAGCCTTAATCCTTGATCGATAGAAAACCAGAATTTTTAACATTAAAAGTGGCTCAACGACGTCGGATGTTGAAAGCTATTAGTAGGCCATAACCGAGCACCATAAAAAGAAAAGACGCTATATTGCTGATGATAAGGCTATACTTCTTGTATTTATGGTACTCACGGCGAGATTGTAGTATGAGAAGTGCAAACAAGCCCAGAAAGTTGCTACAGAAAGAAGCACCAAATACGCACTTGAGCCCTGCCAAGCTGTGTTTCAGAACTCGATCATCATGGCTTCCAACAATAGTTAGTGCTTGAGTGAAGTAGAAGGAACCAGCGGTTGCAAATGATAACAGGAACGAAGAAACCATAAGTAACACCTCAAGAAACCTGTCTTTACTTTTACTTGTCCAACATTGAGGATGATGATGCCATTGATCGCCGATATAAAAACCACAGCCACCAGATTGACATTCAATCACTTGTCCAGCATCTTCCTTTATAATTTGCTTGGCAGATTTCAGTGATGTAGAGTTGAATGACAATTTTAGTTTCGCCTCCTCCTGTATTATTAACCGTATCATGTAAAAACGTATAATCTACAATATGTGAACTCTCCATCCCTAAGCCAGTAAGGTTTCTGTCACTCAAAAACAACTCAATTCTATTCCCACATAATGTTGAAAGCAAAAGTGACCCAATTTGTTTCACAGGGCATCGCAAATTTCTATAAAAATAAATAAATAAAAATTTTGATTGATAATTTCCAATCAAATTTCATCCGAATAAATATAGTTAGTATAGCATTCTGAATCCCCTGGATATTAAATTGAATAAGAGGGTAGCAGAAGATCTAATTTTTTTTTCATGTATGATATCACATTTAATAGATATACCCTGATTCAGTATCCCCACTAACCTGAATTTGTAGAAACAAGTCCAACATCTCAGTGAAAATACAGGCAAAGCACCTTCGCTGGTTAGGTTTGTCATTCTGGAAAGTCTCCTCCCTGAACTCATGGGAAAGGGGGACAAAGCTCCTTCGGGAATTAGTTTTTTCATCGGCGCCGGTTTCTGAAGTGAAATACAAATTAATCTAGAAAAACAGAAAAATATTTGGGCAAATTAAAGAAAAATATAATCAGAAAATTGCTACCGGGAGGAGAAGATGATTGGAGTGAAAGTCGGACATCATCATCGATTTGAGAGGTCCTCATAGCGAAGGTATACACCGATTCAGTAGTAGCCGTCTTCATATTGAACTGAGAAGTGAAGTAATGAAAATGAAAATCAAATGAATGAATATGAAATCAAGATATAGGGGCAGAACAGATGAAAACAGATCCAAAATAAAAAAAATGGTTACCAGTAGAAAATGAAAACCTCTGCTGCTATATCTTCTTTTATCACTTTTTTTTTTTTTTTGTTGAATAAATCACTTCTTCTAGTTGTTAGGTCGAAATGACCAAAAGATAAGATAAGAGGAAAAGATTAGGGCTACAGTACATAATTAACAGAGATTTTTCTTTCAAGCTTCTTTCCAATATTTTATTACCTTGGTCATGGTAAAAGATGCTTTCACTTGTTGAATTTAGCTCTAATAAAATAATTAGTGGGCTAAATTGTTTTTTTTTTTACATACACCATTTTGGATGAACAGTGCCAAAATCTTCTGTATAAACACGGTAATAGTTTGCCCTAATTATCAATCTTCACACCGAAGCGAAAACCCGTTCGGCTCTCTCTGACTCTGGAATCCATAATTCGCCGAGGTAATGATAAATTCTTCCATTTTTAATTTTTTTTCATAGTGGAAAATGTCGAAATCTATTTTCACTTTCAGTAGATAGATTTAAGGAAGGGATGACTTGTTTTTTTCTCAACTTATTTCGTTTGATTTGGCAAGACTAAGATATCTATGTTTTATCCACGTGGAATCGAAGGGAAAGTTTAGTTTTCTTCTTTGATTTTTGATTGGGAAGTGAATGTGTGGACAAGGCATCCCAATTTGGAAATTAAATGGCAGCAATTGGTATCAGGGACCACCAAGCTGATCGTCCTGTCTTTAGACTCGGGAGTTTAGGTAAACTTTTGATTAGAGACCAGGTTCCGCTGAGATTTTGTACTGAGGTTTTTCTCTTCTCTATGTTTGGCAGCAGGGTCTTCTCTGAAACAGGGAGCGACATCTACTGGTCTCACACTGCGTGCTTCAGCAGCACTGGTAAGTAATTAGAGTGGTAATGCATCCAAGTGTATGGGTATGGTGTTTTTAGTTATGGAAGACTCCGATAAAACATTATTTTGTCCCGTGTCATAGAAACTGCTCTCTGTAATTCTGACTCTATCTATCTGGTAAATGCAGTGGATCCTTCTCCTTAATTGCTCTCTAAGTCATGGTGCACACTATTACAATGTACTGTTTAACCCACACTACTAGCTTAGCATCTCTCTGGAAGAGGATATCTTGCATTTACATGGATCAATTGATACATCTGACATAAATTTCTAATTCAATTTGTTGCTACTGATCAGTAACGCCGGCTAAAATATCAAGTGCTGATAGTAGCCTATATGTGGATCAACTCCATATGACCATGTGGTCCTTGTAGCCTGGAATATAAGCTCTTACAAACACACTTGAATGTTCTGATACGTTTTATGTATGTATGAACTGAAAGCGTTGGTGAACTGGGACATTCAGGATCATTTAGGCATAAGTGAGCCAGTGAATTCTTACAATGCCTATGCTTTTCTCTGCTCGTGTAATTATGTAAGTTGAAAACAAGGGCATTTCTGATTCTATATGAATCTCTTCTTGTAGAGTCCCGGTCGCGTATTTTCATTCCTGAGAGGGAACGAGGTAAAGAGAGCAGCAGCAGCAAATTTGGTGAATCTGGTAAGTGTTAAGCGAATGTGGCAAGGCAATATGAATTTTTTTATTTTATTTATTGATAAAGAATACGTGGTGTAGACGACTTATCAACCCCAAAAGACTTACCACTTTATAACAATGACATTGGCGCTTAAGTTTCCATGTTACTATTTCGATATAATTGTATCTTAACACATTGAAAGTTTCCTGATGGACCTGTACTGCTCTGCCATGTATAGGTAGGGTAAACCATGGTGTAAGCAGGAATTCCTGTAAGTAATAATATATGAATCCCACTCTTAACCCCTTACAAGCCGTGTATCAACTTATTGCAGAGTGATTTAGAAGCTGGAAGCACCTCCCAACTTGGTATCCCTGGAAATTTTTCTCTTTCTGATGGTGCTCCTGCTATAATTCCACTGGTACTGAGACGGAGACCCCATCATTATTACTGCTGAATTTATTGGTATATGTAGTTCCTCAAATGTTCTTAAGGTGTTTGAATGTATACAGAAAGAATAAGAAGATCAGTATGCGTTGGTGACAAATAGCGGTAGAACTACATACCAAGATGCGACTATGTTTAGTTTAGCTACATCTGCTAGTATACCTGTCATAGAGTTTCCTGATCTAGCTGTAAATCCTTCCTCATTCATCCATACTAGACCGCTCCCAGGAGACAAATTAATCTCTTTAAGGACAACTAAATGATGCATTTTCAGATTAGGTTACAGATGAATGAAATCGTTTTTCTAAAAATATTTGACCCGCCCGTAGGATTCAATACAGTGAATGATCTTGGAGTGGTTGTTGTCATATACTACTAATACATTTGGATCTTCTTACTACAGCAGAGTGTTAATGAAGCTACTAACTCTATCAAGCTTGGTTGCTTTGGCGCTGCTGATACTCAACCTGTTGTGGCACCTGGTGATTTAGAGAGTGGTGTTATCGGTGTTATAAGTGTTGGGGGTGGTGGTGGTGGTAGCGACGGAGGAGGTATTGGAGATGGTGCTGGGGGTGCCGGTGGTGATGGACCTGGTGATTTAGAGAGTGGTGGTGTCGGTGTTATAAGTGTTGGGGGTGGTACCAACGGCGGAGGTATTGGAGATGGTGCTGGGGGTGGTGGTCCTTTTGGGGATGGTGGTAATGGGGTTTTGCTCGTAGGTGGGGGTGGTGGCTGAATTTGTACCAAGCTTAATGCAACTTGCGGACAGTACAAAGAATGACAGTCTCAAGCCCTTACTTTTGGCTACGACTTATGCAACTGCTGGCTGCCTCGTTAGTTGTGGCGTTGGTTTAGCTGGGGAGGTCATGCGTATGCTTGGTTGTCGTCCCTTTTCTCGTTCCTCTCTAATCAAGGTCCAGAAAATCAGCACAGCATCCGCAATTACCTTTATGATGGCTATTGTAGTCATGGGATTTGTTTTCGTCACGATATCTCTGACAGGGTAAGAAATTTTAGGGGCTTCAATCCTGACTCCACCCCTAGAGCCAGAAGAGTATGATTTTTGTGCATCCTTCCCATTTTTTACTTGTATGTTATTAAGAATTTGAATCCAGTAGAAATGAAGATAAGAGAAATAAAAGCAATATTTCTCATATGCGCATTACCGATGCTGCTAGAATTAGATCTATTTTGATGCTGCTATTCTATTCACCCAACTCCTCCGAAACCACTATTAACCGCAAATAGTTGTTTACAGAACGAACCTCACAAGTCACACGGGCTACTTCTTGGCTCATTTTGGAAACTAGAACGTTAGATTGAAACAAAAAGTTCATTTAATCATATTGTTAAGGAATTGTACATGCCAAGTTCTTGCATTGCCATTGTCGATATGTCTGCCATTCGCGGGATTCAAAGTCCTGAGTACTAAGAGCGTCTGCAGCGGTGCGACCAAGAGTAAAGACTAAAGAGTAAAAAAAAAGACCAAATTTGGGCTTAGTCCGTTGAGTGACGCAGTGGGAGGAAGACTAAATTTTTGGTGCAACAGAACTATAACAATACTGGTGTGGGGCGTGAAGTATACGTGCGCTCGATGTGGGCGGAGGGTATAAGTTTGCACAGATGCGAAAACGTAAACAGAAAAGAAAAAAAAAAAAAAAAAAAAACAATGGGGTGTTGGTATAAACCACGCCCCAAATCTTACCAAAATTTTTGAGTGGGGCGTTGGTATAAACCACGCCCCACAATAAATAAAAAAAAAAAAAAAAAAAATATATGGGGCGGGTATAAACCGCGCCCGCTGCTAAGAGAAAACTTTATCAACGCCCGCTCCTGGGCGTAAACTTTAACAACGCCCGCTGCGGGGCGAAAACTTTATCAACGCCCGTTGGGGCGTAACTTTAACAACGCCCGCTGCGGGGCGTAAACTTTATTAATGCCCGCTGTGGGGCGTAAACTTTATCAACGCCCGCTCCGGTGCGTAAAATTTATTAACGCCCGATGTGGGCGTAAACTTTATCAACGCCCGACTATATTTGGGTTTAGTCTTGGTCGCGGACCAAATATAGTCTGGAAATTTGGTATGGTCGGGTATTTAGTCGGGACCAAATTTTTATTTAGTCTTTACTCCATCCCTTTATAAAACTACTGAATGCAAATGTTGACAGTTGCAAAGACCAAATTTTTACTCTTGGTCAACACATCACTGTTATGAAGGGACCGATTGGTGTGCTTGCCTATAAGGGGACAAAAAGACAAGAAAGAATGGGTCTTAAATTTTTAAAAAAAAATATAAAAAAATTGGTGGGTCACCGTTGAAAGAAGATTGATAAAAAAAACTACTATACCCGCAACTGTTTTGTTAATTCTCTTTTTCACCAGGCTTTATAAAACGCCTTAGTAGTTTACTGAATGCAAATGTTGACAGTTGCATAGCTAGGCATCATGGAAATGGGCATTTGCCTCTGGTATGTCATTGCAGTGCATTTTGGGTTCTTATGGAGCAGATTAAGAATGTTCGCAACCTGCAACACATCACTGTTATGAAGGGACCGATTGGTGTGCTTGCCTATAAGGGGACAAAAAGACAAGAAAGAATGGGTCTTAAATTTTTAAAAAAAAATATAAAAAAATTGGTGGGTCACCGTTGAAAGAAGATTGATCTTTGGTACTTCTTCAAGCTAAATCCTTGTTTATCGCTTCTTGTTTCAGAACTAGGGGCTTACAACGGACCATGCTAAATGTTTTGGGAGGAGGTGACTAGCAAAGCCCCACATCCAATGCGTTCGTTGTGTTATATTTTGATGTTGTGAAGAAGCGGATTCCGTCGCAGTACTATATGTATGTAGAGATTCGGTTTATGGCAAAAGCAATGGGATGCCACATGCGTTGGATTTCCAAGGCGATTCCCGGTTTAAATCAAAGTATAGGACCGAGGCAATTTAGGTCTTAAAGTTATAGATTGGGAATACCTCTTTTCGGGAAGATAACATGCTCAAGTTGCAACAAAAATATGGATAAGAAATTGATGTTGGCCATGTCAAGGGATGTTTTCGCTGATATTTGTTGCAAGGCCGGGGCGTACATGTGAGGAAAGAGGTAGAAATCGTATAAAAGTAAGAAAACGTAGAACAATGTGTAGTGGTTATTCGCACCAAAATCTGACCTTCAAAGGCTTTTTTTATATAAAGTAAGAAAACGTAGAACAATGTGTAGTGGTTATTCGCAAAAGCTGAGAAATTTGTGCATTTTTATAACTTTGTTGAAGTTGCGATGGTGAGGCACAGGGGAGCCAGGATTTTAAATGAGGGGTGCAAAAAAATACACAGGAAAAAAAAAAGCCAAAGAAAAAAAAAATTGTACATCAAAGATTGTGTACCTTTTAAGTATGATATTGATGATCACCGTCTCCATCATCGTAATATATTAATAACCTCCAGCAAATCAACCTATTAGTCACAAAAACATACATTTTCCACCATACAATATGATCGAACTTTATATATATGTAGTTTAAATTATAAGAGAATATAGAATCTGTATTCACCAACAACTTCTTAAAGCAAAAAAAGATAGAACCACAAGATCTAAAAATTCCCAAAAAAATACCTTATATGGAAGATTTTTACCCAAAATAACACCTTATATGCTTTACCGTCTTTAATTTAGGGGAAAAAAAAAAAGTATCGCGAGGTGGGTAAAGAAAAAAAAAAAACCCAACTTTTACTATATTCAACAATGCCATACAATATGATCGAACGAATATAGTGCCATATCTTGAAATCGCATTTTTTCTATGCTTTACCAAAAAACCCAACTTTTACTATATTTACGTGGTGCCATATCTTGAAATCGTTTTCTAAATGCCCACGACGTGGTGCCATATCTTGAAATCGTTTTCTAATTCTGTCGTTACTGATACTGCGAAAGATTTCTCGTTCAATATATGTGAGCAAACAGTTATTCATATACTCATCACCAATACGACTTCGCAAACGATTCTTCACTATCTTCATAGAAGAAAACACTCGCTCAACGGTAGCTGTAGCAACCGGCAATATCAAAGACAATGTAATCAACAAGTAAACAAGAGGATATACTATATGTCTTTTCGTCCCAACCATTTTCTTGGCAAGCCCACTGATTCCAACCAGCTCAATAAAATCGTTACTAGAAAGCACATCACGACAAAAGGTGTCTAGTTGTCGTTCAAGAATCATAAGATCCATTTCAGAAAAATCAGATGGATATAGTTTAGCAAGACGAATTAACGCACCTTTGTCAAAAGATGAAAAATTCTCGCTTGGATTCAAATGCGACATGCAAAGAAGCAACTCGGTGTTCACTTCATCAAACCGGTCATTAAGGGCTGCAATTTGCATATCAATGACATTGTTGAACAAACCAACTTGAAAATGATGTAGATTTGTCTCTTCTTGTAAATTGCGTCTACCTCGTCCAAGTGGTACATATGGAGACATCATTTCAGGAACTGCAATATTAGTTTTGTCACAAAAAGCAGAAATATCATTCATAAGACTATTCCACCCACGATCTCGCATCTCCTGTAGATGGGCTTTAGAGATCTTCACCAAGTTCATAGCATTCACAATGTCTTGATCTTTTCGTTGCAATGCTTGTGACAATTCGTTAGTGACTCCTAACAAAGTGCTTACCAGAAATAAAGTAAAGACAAAATCAAATGTCGGCATCAAAATCAGAAAAGCGTATGCTTTTCCCCTCGCTTCACTAGCACCTTCTCGACTTACAATCTCCAACATTTCTAAAATTGATGGAAACATCGAAATTAAACTCAGCAACGTGTTGTAATGTGTACCCCAACGTGTGTCAGAAGGTCGTTTGAGGCTAGTTTCTTGATTCAATCCCGAGCCACTTAAACGTTCACCTTTTTCAACTAGTTCAACCACTCTAGCAAGTTCTTTTTTTTGAAGAACATCTCTGCGTTTGCACGAGGCAGAAACAATTGTAACAACTTCACTAACTATAGTAAAGAACAATGCAACCTCACCATGCTTCTGAGCAACATTCATTAATGCCAATTGAAGCTGATGCGAAAAACAATGAACAACATAAGCTGAAGGGTTTTCTTTTAAAATGAGCGCTTTAAGTCCGTTGTACTCACCTTGCATATTAGAAGCACCATCGTAACACTGCCCTCTCAATCTCATTATATTTAAATCATATTTAGAAAGTAATGAATCAACTGAATTCTTCAATGAAATTGCCGTCGTTTCACGGACATGAATGATGCATATGAACTTTTCAATAATACATCCTTCCTTGTTGACATAACGTATTCAAATTGCCATTTTCTCTCTAACAGAAACATCGCGAGACTCGTCAACCATAATAGGAAAAATGGAATCACCAATGTCTTTGCGAATTACATCCATAGTTTCCATTGCAGCTGCACTCACTATTTGTTTTTGGATGTCTGGTGATGTTAACTTGTTGTTACCAGGAGCACTTTTCAGAACTTCACTCTTAATACTATCATTATGTTCAGTTGTGTAATGAAGGAGTTCAAGAAAGTTACCTTGATTATTTGAAGTATCAGATTCATCATGGCCACGAGAAGCTAATCCTTGACATAAGAGAAACCGAAGACAGTCAATTGATGTGTTCAAACGAATCATGTACCCCAAACTCTCTTGTGTTGTTTGATGTTTAACGATATTCTGAATATGATGTGACTCTTGTAGTAACTCGCGGCTTTTCATACAAGCATCATTGTGAACACTATTCTGGTTTCCAACATGTTTTTCTAACTTATCAGGTTGACTCCAATTTGAAAAACCTGCATTTACAAAAGCATCACAAGCACCATTACCCTTAACAAAACTTCTAAAAAGATAACAAGGAAAGCAAAAGGCAGCATCTTTGGAAATGCTATACTCTAACCAACTTCCATGTCTTAAGAACCAAGCTTCATTGAAATGTCGGTTTGATGGCTTCTTTTGTCCCATTAGCTTTTGTGGAAAAGGAAAATTCTTAGGTTGGCAAGGACCCCTTTGCATATAAGTTCTTCTGACTTTATCTTGATCATTTGGATGATAACTCGAGATCGGTTTTCTCATTGAAGGGTCTGTTGGAAGGTCCCATCTTGATACCTCCTCATCTACAACCGTGGGAGCTGCTTGTGGACTAGGATCAGGGGCAGAAGGTACTTTTGGACCATGAGCACTAGAAGATGAAGGTACTTGAGTACTTGAAATTGAATGTACTTGTTGTGGATCAGTTCCATCAGGAATAATAGAATATGAAAGAAACTCTTCTGGAGTTCTCTTTCTCTTAGTCACAAACTTGTCCATTCCTAAACAACGATGAAGATTATTTAAAAAAAAATGGAATACAATTCTAACTATGGAATTGAACTGAATAGATATGTTTAAAAGTAAAAACACTAAATTAGAAGAAACAATAGATACCCAGTATCTTAATTTTTCAAACAAAACAAATTATACTAAAACACCCAAAATTTAATATAAACCCTAACTTTTATTTATATCAAAATCTCCAAAATCAAATTGAAAAAAATACATCAATTCAACATCAATTAAACAAGAAATAACAAATACCCAGTCTCTTAATTTACCATACATGACGAATTAAACTAAACATTAATCAATTTTAACATGAAGTTATGAACCCTATTTTAAATTTCAAAACTAAAACCTTGGATTGAGAGAAGAAGTCAAGAAGGTACCTGGAAATCTAATGATAAGAAACACATAAAAAATACAACCCAAGCAGCCAAGCTCTTAACCTGGAATGGAATCGTGATGATTGAGAAAAGAAGTTTTTTCTTAAGAGAAAAATGTATGAGAGAGAGACCGAGTTAATCGTAAGATGGACTTTGTTTTGGGAAAAAGAATGAGAAAAATGTAAGTTTTTTCTTAAAAGAAGCATTGTGAACGAATATTATGGGAGAAAGAAAGTAAGTTGGACTTTTTTTTGGGTTTGCTTTACTTTGGGCTAAGGGGGTGCAAACTATGTGATATAAGGGGGTGCAAACTTTTTTTTTTTTTTTTTTGGCTTGAAAATGCTACGGTGTTATAGATTTTGAAAATATGAGGGGGTGCAACTGCACATGGCTGCAACAAGGTACTTCCGCCCCTGGTGAGGCATAGTGAAAATAAATTTACAAATCACGAAAATTAAAAGAAACGAAAAATAAATATTTTATTAAGATTTTACATTTCCCGAAGAAATTAACATCTAAATATGGTTTCAACCCATTTCATTTTTTGATCTTCCGAATCTTTATCATTTATCTCGTACATGTCAGGTGCTTCCATAAAGAAAAACAATACGCCTAAATTAATACTGCCTCCGTTCCATTTTAGATGACGTTTTTGTAGTTTTCACGCGGATTAAGAAATGAAGAGAGATGTGAAGATCTTCAATTTATACCCTTGAGAAAAGCCTTCAAACATTAAATACTATTAGTACATTTAAAAATAAACTTATAGTTCCAAGACAAAATGTAAGGGTGTTATTGGTAGTTTTGTGGAAAAATATGAAAACTTTCAAGTATTTTGGAACAAAAAATTAACCCTAAAACATCATCTAAAATGGAACGGAGGGAGTATCATAGCAATCAATATCAATTTTATTTTCGGAAATGAAATGTCTTTTGTCCAAACATACTTGACAAATAATGCAGCACCACCACCGTAAAATGTCAATAAGTCCATTGTATAACAAATCTTGATACCATAGATGAGACATTGAACATATCAGGAAAACGAAAATAAAAAACATAAAATCACAAAAATTGTCATTTTTTTCCTGAAAATATTAAAAACTAATTACACAAAGTCTACTCAGAAAATCTGATATATTGATTTTAGAACTTAACCATCTTAGGTACGCATACTTGTTCGCATACCTAAGTTCTCAGGCTGAGTTCAGGTTCGCCGGTACGCATACGGTAAGCAAACCACCAACCTCGGTAGACTTCCGGAACTTGAAACTTAGGCCAATACGCATACCGGTATGCATACTTAAGTTCCCGGACTTCACTAACCAATCAGTACGCATACGGTTATGCATACCATGGTTCCCGGACTTTCACCAAACCAAGCAATACGCAAATGGGTATGCATACCATGGTTTCAGATATGGTCAACATATATGCAAGTACGCATACTATGTTATATCTGATCATGGTTAATCGTTCTAAACTCCATTTTCAATCACTGAAACATTCTCGGAAGACCGGAATAGCTGTCTCACACAAACTATTAGCTTCAAAGCAATTTTCAAGTGAACCAAAAATCAATATGAAACATTCCGAGTCTACATCAAATGACTGTCTCACACAAATCATGTAAGATGTTACAAGGCGATTTTCACATGATCATCTCTTGACTTTCGTCAAGAACATAAGATGAACTTGGTTAAAGCAAAAGCTTACCAACACATATTTCGAGAAATATGTAAGCGAGTTAAACTCAGCTCGAAATCGCAAAAGTGTATAAACTGAAAACTATACTTATACGACTTTTGTCTCAAAGGGAGATAGAGTAGAAATAGACTTTCTGAGTGATACATGAGTTCAAGTCTTCACATACCTTTTGTTGACAAACAATCTTGAGATAACAACGCTTGCAAGTTCGACCGAGCAATGCTCTAACAACACCCTATAGCCACCTTCACTGGATGAGTGATAGACACATTTTTGTGTCTTATTTGTCTCAATTATGTATATTGTTAGTGCTCGATTTTTTACTTATTTGGAAATTTTATTTCTTTGTGGGTTTTTTTGGAGAAATAAGCTTTTGCGGCGAATTTGGCTCGAAATGTGGTGTTTCTACCCCCGGGAGAAAATTGATAAAAGCACCCAAGAAGGATAACTAAAGGAACCCCAGGTCAGCTGACAAGGGGCACTTCAATAGATAAGGGGTACCCACATGTTATCAGCACCCTAGCATAGGATAGGGGCCACCCTTCTTCTTCCATGTTCAAATGAGTTCAGGCGGGAAAATAATGATTTAAAATTCCGGTTGCAGCAAACTTTACTTGACTGAATTTAATCGGGTTTTCTTGTTGGATTGGGTTCGTGTTGGTCTGTAAGGACTAAACAAGGTTTGGGATTCAGTTAAAACCAGAAACAAAGACGATTTCTACGTTAATCCTATTAAACATGGGAGGATAATTGTTCTCGGGTTTATTTGGATTTTTTGAGATGCTCTGTTGAGATTCAATCACCGAAATATATTGGGCTGGACTTAAATAAACTTAACAGGGTTTCCTGAGTTGTTGGATTCGGCAAAACTAGGCTAGATAATCTGATTGGAGTTAAAACATGGAAGATAAGTTACGGGGTTCTCTTGTATTAAAAAGGGAAAGAGAAAGGAAATAGAATTTTGGTATGTTTAAGTAAACTTGGAAGATACGTGCAGGAAAAGGAAATATATTGGCAGGATTCAATTATGTCAACATCGAGAGACATGTGTGAAGAAAAAAAAAATATTCGTCACTTTATGCTGAAGAAAAAGAAGAATTTTATCGCGAGTTTAGGACCCTGTGGTGTATATAAAGGGTTCTTAGATTCCAAGGAAGATCATCGAGAGTTGGGGGTCGATACTGAGGATTAGGGAAGCTGTAGTGAAGAAGAGAAGAGCTGCCGGAAGTTTCCTGCTGCTGCAGGAAGAAGAAGAACACGAAGAACTTTGTGTTTCTAAGGACAGTCATAGAAACCGCTGTTATATTACGACACAGAAGACAGTCGCTAACAAGAAGTCTTATTTTAATTGTAATCTTCGTAACAGCTGATATGAAACAGTTATAAACGTTGCAGTTGAGCTGCTTCCATTCTTTTTCCAATATTTATTCAATAAAAACACTGTTTAAGCCATGAATAATTCTTTTGATCATTTTTTGATATGAGGATCTAAACCCCATCACTGGGACGACGGAGGAAGCCTAATATCATATCTGGGTAATAATATTTAATTCTTATATGACTTTTATGTTATTAAAACTCAATTATGAATTTGATTAATTAGTTGTCATCTCGTTTGATGGGTCATGCTTGCTTAAATGTTTTGATGTCTCATGCTTAGGATTTACAACTAATATTTTGAGAATCTTCCTTGGAAAAAAATAAGAGTCCATGTCTATTGAACTATAATTGTTAAAAGAATTAATATTTGAACCTTATGTTATGAGTTTGGTGGAATCCTTAGTCTCAGTACTTCTCGATATTGTGACATCTCTTGTATATATTTTTGTTCATTAAGTCTTAAAATCAACCTCAACGAGTCATAGTGAACGACATTCTTACTACCACGTTCCACAATAATTAAAATTACATCAATTTTTGGCGCCGCCGACACGGACTTGTTTTAGGTTGGGTTTTAGATTTTATTTTTTAGGTTTATTTATTTTATTTCTTTTATTAGATTTTACTTTGGGTATTATTTTTTTTGGTGTGCAGGTTTTGCTTGAAGCTAAAAGTGGAAGGTTGGACTTGCATAAAATAGTACAGAAAATCCAAGATTTTTATTTATTTTTGTTAGTTTTTATTTTCTTTATATTTGGACTTGTATATATTATTGTTTATTTATTTTAGTATTCTATTTATAAAAAAAATAACACAAACACGAAATCACGCGTGCACTTCATATTGCATCATCTGGCACCGATTAGTAAGAAAACATGTGGTTTAGTACGGTGAACCCTTTGGGCGTTATCATCCGAAACACCACAAGACTTAGGATCGTACCTTTGACTAGTCTTTGACTATAGGTATATTTAGCTAAAGGTAACCCAAGCCTACCCAAAATAGTGAACCCCAGCATTTTCATTTGCACGTGCACATAAAAATGTCGAACTGGTAATGACCATAGTGTGAATAGTGGTTGGGAACGCCATCCTTTTGAAGGATATGGGTCATACCATGGTGATCCCAATTACTATCCACATTCATACCGGTCATACGAGCAAGATTCTTACATTTCTCCTCGACTAGAAGAGGCACGTAAGATAATTGAGTCAACACGTAAGTTACTTGAGTCAGAATATACGTTAGCGGCCACAAATGACTTAGTTATGGATGAAAAAACTGTAACAATGAGTGAACCTTCATTAGAAGATAACCTCAGGAAGTTAGCTGAGTCAACATGTAAGTTAACTGAGTCAACACGTGAGTTTGACTTAGAAACGGAAGAAATAATTGCTCGAATTACACTGAATTGCCAATACATTGCTTCAAAAATCACCCATGAAAATGAAGAAATTTTATATTTACATAATCAATATGATGAGGTTAGAATTAGAAGCAATACTTTACATAAGGTTCAACCATCTTCATATTACTATGATGATGAGGATAGTATTAATGATGATGAGGATAGTGTTGATGATGAATTTGAAATAAGTAGGCATAGTGATCAGGAATTTGTTACTCCAATTGATCTTAATAATGATAATGTTTCTAGTTAAAATCCAAATAATTTTAACAATTATTCACCTATTCAAAAGGATGAGGATTTTACTAGAGATACCACCGTTTTATACGATGTAGTATTCCCTTTTTATTACAAAGCCAATGATGGTTTAGAGGAACGAGTATATTTTGAGTCTAGCGATTTTGCTGTGTGATATCATTAGTTTAGGCTTACGAAATTTGGTGCAATTGCGGTGCTTTAATATTATGTTAATTCAATTGCTTCCAGTTAAGTAAAACAATTGTTATTTGTGCTTTATTGTGTAGTATCAATTGTTTAAGCTTACGAAATTTCGGTGCAATAGTGAAACTTTGATTGATATATGTTGTTTCTATTGTATCCGATTGAGGTGAATAATTATGCAAGTTGATTTATTGGTTTTTATGAATTATTTATGGCTTAACGAATGAATATGATTGACGGGACGAGTTGTTTAGTCCAATTCAATTCCGGATAAGCTAATCTAAGTTAATTCTGATCTTAGTTAGACTTATCAAAGTGAAGGTTTCGGTTATTCAAGTCTAGCCGAAAGCCTAAACAAGGAAATGCTAGTTAACTAACCTAGTATTTGGCTTGTTTGAAATCTAAAGGTCTAAGTTATATGGATAATTAGAACCTGATGAGAAAAATGGAGTTTATATTTATTTTGGTCGTATCGAATGAAGCGGCTGTATTTATACAATCGGTTTAGCAAAGGGACTAAGTTGCGTAGTTTGTTTTTGGTTTGATAAACTAGTTGGGAAAATTGCTTCGGGCAATTATTTCCATGATAACATATCAAAACGTAATTACTTGTAGTTTCAGTTTTGATATTGGTTGTCAAAAATGGTGTGTAAAACCCTCGTGCTTGATTCAACAGGTTGCAAGTTTATTTTTGAGATTTGTAACATCCTTTTCTTGTTGTCCATTATTTTTTCGTTTCTTTGTCATTTTTGTGACAAAAAGGGGGAGAAGTATATGGAGTAAACAAGTGATGATGGGATCAATCTATGGTTGATTGGTGTCACTAGGGAAGAGGATAATGGTGCTTGAACGTTTATCTAACGAATGAGGAAAAACATAGACTAAGGGAGAGTAACATATCATATGATTGGGATAACAAAGATGTGCGGATTGAAAATCTACCTATCTCACCTTTAGGGGGAGTATAAGATTTGTTTATTATAGTGCAGCTATTGCATTTGTGTGGATTGAATGAATGCATGTTATATGCTGTGGATTCGGGAATCAAGCGTATGTGTACCTAATTCTTGTAATTTGTTTATCCATATGATTGTACGAGTTTTGTCACTAAAATTGACAAAGGGGGAGATTGTTAGAGCATTGCTCGGTTGAACCCACCAAGCGTTGGTATGTCAAGTTTGGTTGTCATATTTTAGTGAACCAAAACTCATTTAAGAGTCGCTTGATTTTATATGAACTAGAGTCAACTTCGTATAGGTTAGCTTGAAAGTTTTAGGGTGAGACATTACAAGTATTGCGAAGACTTGAAGATATGAAGAAGTGCGGAGCTACAACGACAACATCATCCTTCCACTTGAGGTTAGTGATATTTGACTTGAACTGTTTCATTCCCTAAGGTATCTTTCAAGTCGTGCATATTGAAAACATAAAATTGTGAAGCATGAACACTCTATATAGACGTAGTATGAAGGAATACAATATGAAGTTTCTTGCTTAACCATTAAAATTTGTATATAATACATCGACATAATCATATGAATGCTATTGTGATTATGTATGGGTATGAGGTGAGGATTTCATCCTAGGGAACAATGTTTACATGTGTTCAAAGGAAGTAAATTCATAATATGTGTTATGAACCGAAAAGGAAATCGTCAGGCGTTATTGAGGCTGTTCTTCATTGCATATCTTATGAATGACCAATATGTGTGATTAGTATAACCTCTCACGACTTCTTTTTGTTATTGGTAAAACTATTTACATGAGGCCTGACTTATGTATTGGTATGACTATTGTTAGTGAAACCGATCTTAAGTAATAACCTTGGGTATGATCGGGTTGTGTGTGTCTGAACATTTTACTTAGAAGAGGGGGAACCGATCCTAGTAAGAGGTGCAATGCATCACAAGGGGAACCGATCCTAATAACATGTGAAACACGTTTTTGTAAAGTGGGAACCGATCCCATGGACATGTACAGTGCATACAAGTTAGATACCAAATATATGGCGTGAACTGATCCTAGTACCTAGTCAGCCGTATCTTTGGTAATATAGTGTAACTATGCACATTACTCACATTGAGGTAGAACCGAACTTGTTTTGGTAGAACCGTTAACCCATGAGTTGTGATTGAGTTTTACTTAATCAATCACGTAGTTCTTGAAAGTCATATGAACCAATTCTAAACTTGTTTGGAAGTGTGGTAAATCGGTTTCAAGTGAGCAAGCATGGTAAAGACTTGCAAGAGTAAGATGTCATCACTCTTTGAACTTTTTTTACTCGGTCAATAATTGGTCTATATTAAGAGCAAAAAAATGTAACCAACAAGATTAGAAAAAGGGACCCGTAGGCCCCCGACCCCCATAGACCAAAGAGGTGCATGAAAAGAAAAAAAATCAAATTATGGGCAACATGCCCTGAGATCTAGAAAATAGAAAACTAAAAACACAAAGGCTTTAACAGGAGCTTCAAGTTTCCCAATGGCACTCCAAGAAGGAAGCTAAACACCCCTCTGCTCAAGACTTCCGAAACGAGACACCCAAACTTCGCATAACTTCAATGTTCCAAAGATGCACAAAAAACCTTGAATAAACAAGGCCCAACTAGATAATTATCGCGCCTGCACCTTTAGTTGAGTTCATAAGAACTCCAACTTCGAGATAAACTTCAAATTGTAAAAAAATATTCCACCCCCAAACGAAAATAGAAACACATTATCCGCCAACATCTTGTCATCACTCTTTGAACACGTTGCATTAATGCTTATTCTATTTTGTTCAAAGATATTCCTTAACGGCTAAGAAGGAAGTAAATCTCAAGATCGAATTTAAATAAGTTAAGAATATTTTTAATTAAGATTTTTTAATTATATATGGAAAATAAGAATTAGTACTGTGCATTTTCTAATTAAAGATATTCCAAGGAGATTTCGATCATATATTTGGACAGTGCATTCACAGGAATTATGAAAACCGAATTTGGAGTAATAATTAAAAATATATTGAGTATATTTTCGGTTTTGGAAATTTATTGGTGTCCAAACTTCCTTGTCTATAAATTCTAGTGACTTGTATGACCGATCACAAAAAATACCATGTGTAACACCCCGAGTTCCAGATCAGGGTCAAACCCGTATGAAGATCCGAACTCAAAGCATTACGGGTCGGAACGAGACTTATGCATATATTTATTCTTACTAATTTACTTTTATACCAAACATAATTGAAACTTTTATACAGTAATTGAAGCATATGAAATATATTCATTTTCAACTAAACATTTAATTCAAGTTACACTTCACACAATGCACTACGGGAAAAATCATCATTTACAACAATGTATTAGGGTTGTAGTACCCCTACTACAACGCTTTTTTGTGTATTGTGTAGGTGGGGTATTGTAGAAAGTCCAAGCTTTTCTACAATACTTGACTAAGTGTTGTAAAGGGTGATGTGATTCATGGTTCGACAATATTTTTCCAAAGTTGTGATTCTATTTCATATTTTTTTTAAAGCCTAACACAACCCTTGCTTGTTGTTGCAGGATTATCTTGGACAACACAAGATGTGTATCGTAAAGATATGTAACACAACACTTGTATAAGTTGAAGGTCTATCTTAGACAACCTAGGATGTGTATTGTAGAAATATGTAACAACTCTTATTACTATTATGAATAAGATTTTCACAACACCTGTTAGGGTTGTAGAACTATGTTGGACAACACCTAATTATGTCGTAAATGCAGTCTTTCACAACCTTTGGTTTGTGTAGTTCAAATATGGAACACAACTCTTATTACAAGTTGTGTGCATATCACTTTTGAAAAAAGAAATTATAGCTAAAACCAAATTGCTGAAAGTATTTCACATTCATAAAATTAATAGTAACAGATTTACAAAAGAAGTGTTATACACACATCCAAAAAAGCAGTAATATAGATGTTTGTTACAAAAAACCAAAAATATTATGAAGATTAAATGTCAATGAGAACACTATTCGACAAAGATCTCTAAATACTTGAACTCTGGAGTCAGCATGTAGACATGAGCATTATCCACATCAGAAGTTCACTAACTTCACACACAATGTACTCAGTTCAAAAAGTACTTGCAAGGATCATCCGACAAAGATCTAAACCTTCAAAACGTGCAAACCAATGCCAAACTTTAACAAGGAAATACATTTCATTATAGCAAATAGTAAGTAATTAACTTAAGTTGCCAACACATTAACATTTCAAAATATAAGATTCCGATTACTAAGGAAATTGCAAAACAGAGATAATCCCCAGATAATATTTAGGATATAACAACAAAAAATTTATCAAAAAAGAAAATACGAGGTAGTATCAAACCTTCAGTTCTACGCCAGATGCCCCACCCATATTCTTTGTTATCTTCTTCAGATCAATTCCACGCATCAAGTTCATTCTCCTTTAAGTGGATTTTCAAAATATCCCATCAAGACTACAAGAAGATGTGGAATAAAAATTTAAGAGTAAACTGAATCTGAGAACTCTATTTACAGAAATTTCAGATTTACAATATCAGCTACAAAGTTTTTTTACCCAAAAAAATCTACTAATGTAATAATATCAAACAAGGCATAGAATCATGAAAAAAATAACTATTAATCCCAGCACACAAGATCACAATGATTCAGGAGGTGAACATTGCTTAAGGTGAACGTATCACATACCTTCTTGTTGTGATTTGGAAACTCAATCTTCCTGTCAATAAGAGAGCATTTCAGGGAAAGAAATAATTATGGATGATAAGGTAATGATTTTCATTTAATTCCCTCCAATTTGCCAACACAACATAAACACGTTCAATGACATGTAACTACTATAGTCTGTGTCACTGCTGAGCCCAATGGATTCCTGAGGTCATAAACCAACTAAATTAGCAATACTATTGTTATTAGTTTCAAGTGACATCAAAAGAACAAAGGGGAAGCGAGGTCTCACCCTTCATCTCCTTCAACAGGTTCATTGATCAACCGAAGGAAATCAGCTTGGTGCTCTTGAATGAGCCTCATTAAAGCTCCTGAAGCATTTTGTAAAAAGAATGGTGTTTGAAAAACACTCGAGGGAGGCAATGATAAAATACAACTGGGGAAGCCATCCAAAGAGGTAGCGTAATGTTTTTTAGCAAAAATATTGAGATACATGTGGATTGTTTCGAAGAAAATCCAAAGATCCTGCACCAACAGAAATAGAACCAAGATTGGGAAGTCCCTGTGCGACACAAGAATAGAGATAATTACAATCTAAAGATACTAAACTCTTGAAGAGATGAACGGATTTGCATTAGGCCAAATGGAAAGAACTAGTAGGAGAACTAGTGCTTGCTCGGGAATACCCTGAGGTAGAAAAGTAGATAATATATTATGAGATCAATAACCTAGTTATTTTATCATCTAGACCTTTGCTCATTAATTGTTGGTGCGCCAGGATCTATTGTCTAGATATTAAATTGTTTTTCCTCTAATGATTAGTTGATCCAAATACTAGATACATTACTCTAAATTAGATATTACGCTGCCTACAATAGGTATAAGTGAATTCATGGTTTATGTGTGGTGGTGAAAGTATAGGATGGTCTGTAAATTGTGAATTTATAGATTAATTAATCAAATTGGGAAATTGTTTCTCAAGCATCATGCTTGTTAATTAATTAATGTAAGTATGTACAAACAGATAGATAGATAGTATACGCAGGACCTTAGTGGGGTTTGCGGTAGATGACTCTATTGGAGATATGTGTAGTTCAAGCCGAGATTAAAGTGAAACACGCAATTAGCTAAGGAGAGAGTGGCAAATAACGCATTTTTGTTGATGTCTATCTCTAACTAAATATGTAGTAAAGTCACGATCTTTGTTTAGTGTGCGCTACTGGTTGTGTTGGTTAGAGTTTTCTTTTAGCCGCGTTTCCTATAGATTGATGGTTCTGTGATAATGCCTTTCTCGTGTTTACTGACATGAGTTCTTTTACTGTCTGTGACTATATACCACACACTTGACTTACGTTAATGCTAGAACGTTAATAATTTAGCACAGAGAAATAATTTAGCACAAATGAAAAAAAAATTCTACTTTTCAAGCATACTGCTCGGATAGAAAAGCCAACTTACAGAGTAAAGATAGTCAACAGCTCTCTCTGGATTATTAAATGAAGCCCGTAGAGCACGGATTACAGTATCCCTGTCCCAAGTACCCCCTCTCATGTCAAGGATTTGTTGAATGGATACAAGATGGATGCCGCTTGCCCATAGATATCTCCCTCGGTGCTACTTTAACAAATGAAAGTAAAATTTCATTTAATCATTGATTGTAACAAAGCCTTGAGGCAATATACAACTAACAGAGTTAACAACTAGGAGAACATCTTGTTTTTACTTGACGTAAATGACAGAAAAACTTACGCAGCAGTGACAGTAGAATATTGAGCAGTGGCGGGTGAATATGAAGGTGCAGGAGCTGGAGCAGGTGATAACTGGATTAAGAGTATGCTAGCAAAACCAATATTATCAAAATAACAACACCCGCTGATTAACATAGATGAAACCCATGAATAGAGGGATCAACAGACCTGCACATGAACAGCATGTAAGCAAAAATCAGCACCATTTAACGCAGTCTTTGCATCGGTTGTTGCAATGACGTTATCCGGTAGCTTATGCTCAGGAAAATACTTGATGTGCCAACAACAAGACAACAACACCTTTCTCTACATGCAAATTAAAATTCTGAATCTCATTTCACAAGATTATTATCATTCAAAATATGTTTTTAAGTGGAGCACACTAGCAATTACCAGTTATAGTGACTTTCATTCATCGATAAGCAAACGACGGGGTCTCGTAAAAGCATTGTAACCTCCATTTCAGCTTTATTGTTTGCAACATGTGCAGCAATTGTTGTACCAAATGACCCACCTCCAAGAACCACAACCTAATTACACATTGAACCAAAATTCTCTTCATTTTAAGTCATAAAACACCAATAATGCCTATAAATGGGTAATTGCCCCAATTTTCAGAGCAAAAAATCCAATTGGGGCTGTAAAATTGATCCAATTTTGAAATAAAACAATGAAATTGATCGAGAAAAGGGTGAAAAAGATTGAACCTTTTTGGTACGTTGAAGAACATCAGTATTGTTTTTGCTTCTCCAAGAACGAGACCATCGAACTAATTTCTCCCAAGCAAGTTTCACAGTCTTTCTTCGATCTTTCTTACGGCTCACAGAAGTAGAATTAGAAATTGGGTTTAGGTTGGGGATGATTTCAATTGGTGGCGGTTTAGGTTGTGGGGGATCTATAGCTCCAGAAGAAGAAGCGGAACAATACAAGAGAAGGGGAGAATGTAGATAAAGTAAAATGGGTTTTGACTGGTTGTTCTAAATGAAAACCCACTATTGAAAATCAGAAATTGATAAAAAAAAAAGGGCGAATGTTCTTAGGGTTAGGAGAATTTACCAGTGATGAGAAGGAATTTGTTAGGACCATGACCATAATTTCTATAAAAAATCATAATCCCATTCTGGATTTCCCTACTCACATTACATAACTGCATCTTCTTGTTCATCTCGGATTCAATTGAAAATTAAATCAAAATCTTAATGAAAAAAAAGAGTAGATTTTTCGTTGAAGGAAAAAACAGTGTGGAATTGTTGTTGTCTGAGACCCTTTAATCCCGATTTGATGCAACATAACCTTCACCTGATTTTTGTCAGAGACAAATTCTGATTTTTGAAACACTAATTTTTCATTTATCTACTAAATCCCTGATTTCTTAATCTCTCCGTCTCTCTTTATACATGACAATCAAATATGAATACTCATTAGAACTCTGCAGATCCGTATGGAAGAAGTAAATATCAAGAACACGAATTAGATCTGCAGAAGAAAAAAATAAGAGAGGGAGACGGACGCGGAGGAAAGAAGGAGGACGCGGAGGCAAGAAAAGAGAAATGAAGAACAAATTAGGGAATAGTAGCTATATGTATGGGTAAGAGTGTGGTGATCCACATGATGTTGATTTACAGCCGTTAGATTAACATTTGGACAATCCCATTGGTTTAAACAAAGCATACGGATTGAGAAGAAAACACAAAATTTGGTAAACCAAATAGGACTTCCGACCGTTAGATTGGCTTGTGATCCGCATGATTTGATTTCCTAAAATTTGGTTCGTTGGATTAAAAATAATTACAATAAAACCATTATAAGCATAAACTCTAATTTGTACTCACTTAGGCTTCAAATGTGACTATGAAGTATGAACCGTAACGGTCCGAAGTGGGTTCTGACTTACAAATTAGCAGGAGTGGAATACTATAAGTTGGAATTCAACTATTTATGGATAAGATCTCGTCGAAATATTCTCTGAAACCTTAAAAAAACTCTTTTCTGACGACTTCGAAAAAGAAGGTGGCTCCAATCTCGAAACCTGACCGGGAGTGGACTACCATAAGTGGTATGAAGATCAGTGTTTGTTCGAACTTCAAATGTGGTATAGCGGCATACAAAATATGAAAAAGGAAGCTCCGGGAGGGTTTTAACTTCAAATTTAGCATGATACATCATCGAAATAGATAAATATGAAGCTCAGTGTCATTTCGAACTTCAAATTCGGTATAACGATAAACAAACTATGAACTATGAATCTCTGGGTGGGTTCTAACTTCAAACTTAGCATGATACATCATCGAAATTGATAAATATGAATATCAGTGTGAATTCAAACTTCAAATTCGGTATAACGACAAACAAACTATGAACCATGAAGCTCTGGGTGGTTTTGACTTCAAACTTATCAAGATATGTATATCATCGAAATCGATAAATATAAAGCTCAGTGTTGATTCCAACTACAAATGTCGTATAACGACAAACAAACTATGAACCGAGAAGCTCCGAGAGGGTTCAGTCTTCAAACTTAGCAGGATATATCATCAAAATCGATAAATATGAAGTTCAGTGTTGATTCCAACTTCAAATGTCGTATAACGACAAACAAACTATGAACCGAGAAGCTCCGAGAGGGTTCAGTCTTCAAACTCAACAGGATATATCATCGAAAACGATAAATATGAATCTTAGTGTTGATTCCAACTTCAAATATGGTATAACGACAAATAAACTATGAACCAAGAAGCTCCGAGAGGGTTCAGACTACAAACTTAGCAGGATATATCATCGAAATCGATAAATATGAAGCTCAGTGTTGATTTCATCTTCAAATGTGGTATAACGACAAACAAACTATGAACCGAGAAGCTCCGAGAGGGTTCAGACTTCAAACTTAGCAGGATATATCATCGAAAACGATAAATAAGAAGCTCAGTGTTGATTCCAACTTCAAATGTGGTATCACGACCAACAAACTATGAACCGAGAGGGTTCATACTTCAAACTTAGCAGGATATATCATCGAAAACGATAAATATGAAGCTCAGTGTTGATTCGAACTTCAAATATGGTATAACGACTCCGAGATCGAAACCTGGCAGCTAGTTGACTACTGCAAGTCGGAAACTTCGTCAGAACGATGAATCCATTCATTTATAGGTAAGATTCCTTCATAATATTCTTCAAAACCTTAAACAAACCCTATTCTGGAATATTGTATGCGTACCTTGTCTCCGAGAACAGAACCTGGACGTGAGAGGAATACTATAAGTCGAAACCTTGGTAAGAACGACGAATCCATCCATTTATGGGTAAGTTTCCTTTGAAATATTCCACGAAACTTTAAACAAACTCTATTTTGGCATTTTGTATGCATAACCTGGCTCCGAGATTGAAACTTGGCCCTGAGTGGACCATTATAAGACGGAAACTTGGTAAGAACGATGAATCCATCCATTTATAGGTAAGATTCCTTTGGATTATTCCCCAAAATTTTAAACAAACCATATTCAGGCATATTTTATGCATACCCAGGTTTCGAGGTGGAAACCTGGCCGGGAGTCGACGACTATACGTCGGAAACTTGGTAAGAACGATGTGGATCCATCCATTTACATGTAAGATTCCTTCGGAATATTCCCTGAAACTTTAAACAAACTCTATTTTGGAATTTTGTATGCATAACCTGGCTCCGAGATTGATACACGGCCCTGAGTGGACCATTATAAGCCGAAAACTTGGTAAGAACGATGAATCCATGCATTTACAGGTAAAATTCCTTCGGAATATTTCCCAAAAATTTAAACAAACCTTATTCTGGCATATTGTATGCATACCATGGCTCCGATGAACTGAAGATGAAATTTATCAGATTTGAACATCCCGGGTTCAAATATTACTAGAGTTAGACCTGAGTTTCTCATTCGGGTGAACTGAAGATGACATTTATCAGATTTGAACATCCCAGGTTCAAAGATTACGGGTGAACTGAAGATGACATTTATCAGATTTGAACATCCTAGGTTCAAAGATTACTAGAGTTCTACCAGAGTTTCTCATTCGAATGAACTGAATATGAAATTTATCAGATTTGAACATCACCAGTTCAAAGATTACTAGAGTTCGACCTGAGTTTCTCATTCGGGTGAACCGAAGATGAAATTTATCATATTTGGTGCAATAAATATTATGGAGACTGAGAAAATGACTAGACTACCCTTATTGGAAATAGGTAAAGTAAATATTACAAAATGTGAAAATGACGATATTGCCCTTAATGGAAATAACAGCAATAAATATTATGGAGATTGTGAAAATGACCAGACTACCCTTATCAGAAATAAGTAAAGAAAATATTACATACTATGAAAATGACCATATTACCCTTAGTGAAAATAAGTGCAATAAATATTATGGAGACTGTGAAAAATGACTAGACTACCCTTATCAGAAATAAGTAAAGAAAATATTACAGACTATGAAAATGACCATATTACCCTTAGTGAAAATAAGTGCAATAAATATTATGGAGACTGTGAAAAATGACCAGACTACCTTACCAGAAATAAGTAAAGAAAATATTACAGGCATCGTGAAAATGACCATATTACCCTTTGTGAAAATAAATGCAATAAATATTATCGAAACTTTAATAATGACCAGACTACCCTTATCAGAATTAAGTAATGTAAATATTATAGACTTTGAAAATGACCATATTACCCTTAATGGAAATAAGTGCAATAAATATTATGGAGACCGTGAAAATGACCAGACTACCCTTATTGGAAATAGGCAAAGTAATTATTACAGAATGTGAAAATGACCATATTACCCTTAATGTAAATAAGTGCAATAAATATTATGGAGACTGTGAAAATGATCAGACTACCCTTATCAGAAATAAGTAAAGAAAATATTACAGACTATGAAAATGACCATATTACCCTTAGTGAAAATAAGTACAATAAATATTATGGAGACTGTGAAAATGACCAGATTACCCTTATCAGAAATAAGTAAAGAAAATATTACAGACTGTGAAAATGACCATATTACCCTTTGTGAAAATAAATGCAATAAATATTATCGAAACTTTAATAATGACCAGACTACCCTTATCAGAATTAAGTAATGTAAATATTACAGACTTTGAAAATGACCATATTACCCTTAATGGAAATAAGTGCAATAAATATTATGGAGACCGTGAAAATGACCAGACTACCCTTATTGGAAATAGGTAAAGTAATTATTTCAGAATGTGAAAATGAGCATATTACCCTTAATGTAAATAAGTGCAATAAATATTATGGAGACTGTGAAAATGATCAGACTACCCTTATCAAAAATAAGTGAAGAAAATATTACAGACTATGAAAATGACCATATTACCCTTAGTGAAAATAAGTACAATAAATATTATGGAGACTGTGAAAAATGACCAGACTACCCTTATCAGAAATAAGTAAAGAAAATATTACAAACTGTGAAAATGACCATATTACCCTTTGTGAAAATAAATGCAATAAATATTATCGAAACTTTAATAATGACCAGACTACCCTTATCAGAATTAAGTAATGTAAATATTACAGACTTTGAAAATGACCATATTACCCTTAATGGAAATAAGTGCAATAAATATTATGGAGACCGTGAAAATGACCAGACTACCCTTATTGGAAATAGGTAAAGTAAATATTACAAAATGTGAAAATGACCATATTACCCTTAATGGAAATAAGTGCAATAAATATTATGGTGACTGTGAAAAATGACAAGACTACCCTTATCGAAAATAGGTAAAGTAAATATTACATAATGTGAAAATGACGATATTACCCTTACTGTAAATAAGTGCAATAAATATTATGGAGATTGTGAAAATGACCAGACTACCCTTATCGAAAATAAATAAAGAAAATATTAGAGACTATGAAAATGACTATATTATCCTTAGTGAAAATAAGTGCAATGAATATTATCGAAACTTTAATAATGGCCAGACTACCGTTATCAGAAATAAGTAATATAAATATTACAGACTTTGAAAATGACCATATTACCCTTGATGGAAATAAGTGCAAAAAATATTATGGAGACTGTGAAAATGACCAGACTACCCTTATTGGAAATAAGTAAAGTAAATATTATAAAATATGAAAATGACCATATTACCCTAATGTAAATAAGTCCAATAAATATTATGGAGACTATGAAAAATGACAAGACTACCCTTATCGGAAATAGGTAAAGTAAATATTTAAAGTGAAAATGACCATATTACCCTTGATGGAAATAAGTGCAATAAACATTATGAAGACTGTGAAAATGACCAGACTACCCTAATTGGAAATAAGTAATTTTTAGAGAAGGCTTCGCGCTGTTTGCGGCTCAGTCACTTGAGCATTACTTTTTGAGCATTATATTTTGTTTTACAACACTTATAAAGGGTTGTCAAAAAGTTAGTGTATAATTAGTGTATTAAAGAAACACAAACTTAACAGAACATGTTATAGTGTAGGATGGTTAGTGGTGTAGACTTCCACGCTTGAGGCTCAGGATCGAATCCCCCAACCTTATTTTTTCCAACATTATATATTTTTACTTCAACAACACTTATAAGTGTTGTTGTAGCTTTCTATTTAAAAAAAGTAAAAAATATCAAAACTTGTGAACTGAAAGGGTGGTTGATGAGTTAAACTTCCATGCAGTACGTTTATGTTCGAATCTCCCCTCTAACATAATTTTCATTATCATATTTTGGTGTACTTCAACAACACTTATAAGTGTTGTTGTAGGTTTATATTTAAAAAAAAAGAAAAAAAAAATCAAAACTTGTGAACTGAAAGGGTGGTTGATGAGATAAACTTCCATGTAGTAGGTTCATGTTCGAGTCTCCCCTCTAACATATTTTTCATTATCATATTTTTGTGTTCTTCAACAACACTTGTGAGTATTGTGATAGGCTAAGTTACTACATATATGGAACAACGTTGTTATAGCTAAATGTTGTCACAACTGTTTTTCTTAAGGAGTTGTCGTTTGTTTTCCTAGCGCAACCCCTTGTTTCCTAAGTGTTGGCAGTGATGATATACGACAACTCATCCTTTGAAACCAGTTGTAAAATATAGGACTTTCTACAATACTTAGCGAAGCGTTGTAAATCTCCAGTTGTAGATGTATATTTTTCCTGTAGTGATGCAAGAAAACAATGCAATCATTAAGCTACTCATTTGAAGATTCCACTTCCAACTTCCATAAATATGCAAGGAATGTCAATTGGGATGAGATGACAACTCAATATAATGCATTCCCTTTCTCAAAATATATCAAAACATGTCAACCAATCAAACAAAATGTGTACAACAAGAGTATATGGTACACCTTCAAGGATTTAATTATATTTATGTTCATCAACATTACTCACAATCTATCAACTCCTAATAAATGCATGAGTATCCTCGGTTCGTTCCCCGCCTATTCGTGTACCCTCGGTACGGGACCACCAACCTCACTTGCACGAGTATCCTTGGGTCGTGCCCCATCTATCCATGTATCCTCGGTACGGGCATCGCCATTCAAACAAATATATTCATTTATTTATTAATTCACACTATCATTGCACGAGTATCCTTGGGTCGTGCCCCACCTATCCGTGTATCCTCAGTACGGGCACCGCCATTCAAACAAATATATTCATTCATTTATAAATTCATACTACTGTTGCACGAGTATCCTTGGGTCGTGCCCCACCTATATGTATATCCTCAGTACGGGAACCGCCATCCAAACAAACATATCCAATTATTTATACAATAATTTTATCATACAATATACATTTTGATATACCAAAGCACTTCATCAACAATTAATAAGTTCACAACCCAACTAACGATGTAATTCTTTCAACTATTTAAGCAAACACAATAACTGCAGAATTTTACTTTATAGGTTTCGTAATTATCACTTTGTCCGATCTACCTCAAAAGTTTATTGAACATTACTGACACCATCATTTATAACATATCCAAATTTCACAAGAAACTAACGGCTCAACCAAAAGATATTTATTTTACAAACACATTACAAAATCTAGGCAGATTACATCATTTTACCATAATATTTACCATAAATTCATATTAGTGTTAAATTAAGCAAACCTAAAGTACAGTGAAATATAACACATTTATCTAAAACTTTTGTTAAGACCTCAAATCAGTTTAACATCATTAAGGCTGCCTAAGAACATCAAAAACATAACAAAACGAAACTGTCCAGAATTTCAGAAATCACAATCCAAATTACAATTAACATTCAACGGTGAATTTGCGTATTAAAATTAGAAAATTTTAACAAGATATACCTAATCATCTTATAAATCAATATAAGAAGCATGATCATCAATAAGAGACAATATATTTATTCAATTAAATTTCAGAAACCTAACAATACAAAGGCATACGAAATAAACCAAAAAGAGAAAGGGTTTCACATTCTACCTCTCAATTGCTACAAACTCCTTTTGATTTTCTTTATCCTTATTATACAAAATTCTCTACCTCCATCTCCTTCTTTTTCTCCTAGCCTTTCTTTTCCAACTTCTAAAATTACCTCCATTTACATTAATAGAAAACCTAACTATTTTATTTATTATTTATCTTTTCATTTTCCATATATTAAAATAATAATTATTTAGAGAAGAAATAAATTAAGAATCATACAGAACTTTAGGTAGTAGCCTAGCAACAAGCTTAGCACAAACCCCCTTAATTTTATTTATTATTGATTATTCTATTTCCACCCTAACTTGTAGCCTTTCTAGTTCAATTCACCCACCTAGGCTAAGGCTAAGGAACAACAACCTAAGCCACAAGGTTAACTAATCTGGGTATAACCCGAACCAAAATAGTAGATAAAAATACATGGAATTACACCATGAGTATGTGGTAACCTGTCCTGGTAATTGACGTAACCGATCCTGGTAACTTTTGTGACCGATCAAAAGTGTTCCATATTATGGTATAACCGATCCTAGTGATTGGTAAAACCGATTGAACCCATGAACGTGATTTGATAATTGATCAATCACATATAGTTTTCTTAGAATACAGATGAACCAATTCTAAACTTGTTTGGAAGTGTGGTATAATTGATTCCAAGATTGTAAATATAAAAGATGATTACAAAGAGAAGATGTCAATATACTTTGAACACGAACAATAACTCTTATCTTTTATTGTTCAAATATATTCCTTAATTACTCAAGGAGATCCCGGTACCAAATAAATTAAGAATGTTTTAATTAAGGTTGTTAGTTTTATATGTTTTAATTACCAGCAATTAAATGCATATCTCTAGAGAATAAAAAATAGTAATACACATTTACTAATTGGAGATTTTCTATTGAGAGATTTCAGAAAATATTGGACAAAGAATTTCTTGGAATCATGAAAATCGAATGGGAATTTAAAGCATATCTTGAGAATACATTAGGTTTTGGAAATCCCTTGGTGTCCAAACATCCTTGGTATATAAATAACTAAGTTTGCATTTCTAGCAAACTATCCTAAGAGCCCAGTAACCTTCATCTTTTTGTTGTTTCTGGTGGAACTGTCTATTCGGAGAGGAAAGTACCCTAATTAGGCGAAATATCTTACGACCGCTCGTTTAAAGACTTTTGTGGGATCAAGAAGATCTACGAGTACCATTGGTGGGAAACAAGATAATTTCATTTTATTAGTTTTTTATTGATTTGATTGACTAAGGGTTGTTGAACTTTGATTGCACCTGGTTTGTTTATTCTTGAGAATCTTCTCTTATGATATAAGATTCACTCAAACTAGATCGAAGTGTCGATGGGATCTTTAGAACTGTTTGTAGATCTAAATACATCTTATGATAATACATTGTTAACTGACTCCATTATGTGCGTGATTGATCAAAAGAGATTAAAGTCGTGTTGTGTAGGTTTAATTGAAGATTAAAGAATATTTGAAGACGAAAAAGTTTTCTTATTGGTTTCTCATATCTTTGTGTAGCACAAACCTTGATCGGCTAGGATCCAACTAGAATCAGATTTATTCGATTGATAAGTTGCTTGAGATCGGTAACACCTGATATTTCTCTTGAGATCTATTTTTATTGTTACAAATATGAATCTTATTACTTAGGTAATAGATATTAGATTGATCTAACTAGAAAAAGGAGTTTATTAGTTTAAACGGAAGAGCCTTTGCATATGACTTGAGATATCTGTATCTGTAAAGTATCAATAGAGTTGTTACCAAACAGATTTGTTATTCCGTTACTGTTTGGAATACGATCCAAAGGAATTGTTCCAGTGCATGCACTTATTGAATGTCGGAAGCGCATGGTTAGTTACTTGGTCTCAACTATACGAAGTTGGTTTAGATTTTGTATAACGACTTATTTATGAGAGTATTCAAATTTGGACTAGGTCCCGGGGTTAGTCTGCATTTGCGGTTTCTTCGTTAGCAAAATCTTGATGTGTCATTTACTTTTCCATTCCGCAATTATAATTGTTGTTATTATAATTTAAATTAAATTACACAAATGTTAACTCCGCTTTACTTGATAGTGATCCTATAGAG
This sequence comes from Papaver bracteatum, assembly GCA_023529315.1. Taxonomy (NCBI): domain Eukaryota; kingdom Viridiplantae; phylum Streptophyta; class Magnoliopsida; order Ranunculales; family Papaveraceae; genus Papaver; species Papaver bracteatum. The sequence continues at coordinate 604,211 of JAJJWX010005361.1, forward strand.
TTTAGTTAAGTCTGAACCTATCATCAAGTAATTACACTTTGATTGTTGTATTGTCTCGACCTCGTATCCATAGATGATCACACAAAGTATGAATACCGATTTATCATATTCCCTCGACTTTGTCCATAGAAAATCACTTTCGGTAATAGGACTTATAGCCGGATAAATTGAAGATTGTGGTGTATTTGGGTACCCTTGTCTTTTCAATTGGTATCAGAGCGGGTAAATACGAAAAATATCTAACAATATGTGTTTGGTGCGATCCAACCTATAAGAATTGAATCTAATGACTGATTCAGTGAACTTAGATCAAGAAGATGATATACTTCAGAAATGAAATTTGTTTTCAAAACCTGGTAAACAACTCAATTTTGTTAGTTCACTTGTTGAACACAACTTAGGAAATATTAACCACGATGCGTTAATAAGAAAACAAATACTTGTGACAAACAAGTCAGATTCACATGACAATGATGAGATTAAATTTTTCTTAAAGATTGCTGAAAAATACAATCTAAAAGCATTTGTCGAGAGAATTATCAGAAAATCTTTGATAATAACCAAGTCTCATGAATAATCCGCGTCTCAAAAAAATATTGAATTTCATGAACCTCTTGACATGATGATAATCACATCTAGTCTATGTCAAGATGAAAATACAGTTATATTTTCTCTTGAAACCGAATCTGAAAATTCTGACGATGATCCTAAAGTCAGAAAAGATTTATTAGTTAAGACAAGGGTATGTGATTCTATCTCTCAGAATCTCTTAACTAATAAACAATATCTGGATTCTAAAATTAACTTGCAAGAATAAGAAGGGACTTGTTTCAAAGGATAATCATGCGACTAATATCCAATCAAGAAAAACTGTCATTTATTGTGACAAGGATTATCTCTCTGAAAGGGACAAATATCAACTTAAATGCACACAAACAAATGATTTCAGATCATGCTTCTTTATTAATGATCGCTTGTCCAAATCAGAATCAAGAAAACAATCCTATCAAAATATGTTGTCGTATTCCAAGGAATATCTGGGTCAATATCAGGATTCTACTCAACTCATGACTCAAACGGATTTAAGTCACACTTATAATCCTGTTCACACTCGAATAGATTCTTCAGTTGAATTAGTAAATTCAGGTTGTGTGATGAGTGAAACTAATTCTTAGAACCCTTCCAAGGAAGAAGATTTCTGAAACCATCAAGATATATCGTGTTTCACAATCAAAGATGAGCAATCAAGTGCTCACTTCAACAACTAAGTTTGTTAATCCAAATTTCTCATCTTTATGCTCGATTTAAATAAGTGAGAAGTTCTTAAAAGAGCACTGGAACATGAGAAAAAGTATTAAACTATACTCTGTCTATATGTATCATGAACAACTAAAGTATTTTTCTAGTTTTGGAATATCTTTCTATTTTAGAGCACTACACCATATCCTGGTTTTAGCAACGCTTTATTTTTGGAGGTGCACAACGGATATAAACGTTGAACAGTGAACAACGTTAATATCCATTGCGCACTAGTTTATCTGTTGCGCAAATTATTTATATTTCATTTGTTAAAACAAACTAATGGTGCAACATATGTACGACGCGTGTAGCAGTTGTACACTCTTTGGCTTTTTTGTAATATAAGGTATTTCTATGGGATTTTAGTAGTTCCTTTTTATTTGTTAATTATTTTTTATATGGGAATTTAATTTCATAAGTTATTTTTTCTTCTCTCTCCCGAAAACTCGTCTTTATCTCTCAGTTGACTCGGTCCCTCTTTCCCTAACCAAGAAGAACTACCAAATTAACTACCAAATTTTGTGACGATTTCAACTAGAGAAGCAGAAATCAAAACCGATATATGAGATCTAAAAGAAAACCCCACAATTCAAAGACTAATCCTAACACCATCTCAAAATCCAATCTCGTGTATCAGATGTAGAAGAAATTTATAACCTAGATTTAGTTTATTTCCTCCTAAAATCAATACCAAACCCAGATCTTATATAAGCTCGCTCGATTAATGTGTGGGAGAGAGGTTACGAATCCTGCATATTTAAACATCTCATCACCGAATCAAGACTGATTTTGAACCTAATCATAATCGCCTCTATAAGAATCAAAACCTATCTCAGAATCAAAGACTGACTTCACAAGATATAAACCCTAATCTTTTTGCTCGGTATTGTTTTTGCTATTATTGCTTGATTTTATAAAGATTTGCAATTTTTGTTTTTGTTTATTGTATTTGATATAGTTTCAAAGCATGGGTTTCTTTTGATTTCAGTTTTGTGGTGTTACAACTGTTTATATATGGTGTTGATGATGTGGGTGATTCTGTTGGTGGTGCGGTTTGTGCTACATATTTCTAGCTTTAGTTGGTGGTGGTGCATCATTTGTTTGGTGTTTATGATGAAACCCTTGGATCTTTTATGAGCGAAGCCGATGGAGTGAAGCTGCTAATCCCAATGATTTCTCCAGCAACCTCACAGAAATTTGTACAGGTGACCTTGTATATGTTAATTTACTGATACTAATAGTGAGCACACTATCTGAATTTACTTACTGCCTTTAGTTTTACGGGACCATAATGGGCATGCTGTTGTACATGAACTGGAAAAGTTCCTTGTTCCATCTTTAGGGCTTCTGTCTCTTCTCTCTGACCCCAGTGCAAACAACAGAAAAAGCACTGATGCATATATTTAGTGAAGCAAAGAGAACCCCACTTTGTATTTTGTATTTACCCCAATTCCATCTTTGGTGGGAAACTGTGAGTATTTGCTTAACTTATTTTGACTCTTAAGATATGGCTTATGCTTGCATCAGGGCCGTGAGATATAATTGTGTACTCAGTTAAGTTATTGTTCTAAAACTTCCAATGGCTAAAATTCAGGCACAATGTCAGCTTAAAGCACTCTTGTTGTCTCTTTTGGAATATTCTATATTGTGGTACCATAATGAGAACTTGTATTTATGCCTTCTATTATTTGGTGTAGGATTCTATATGATAAACGCTTCGGTGATTTTCATTATCCTGTCCTGGAGGAGGAGACACCAAATTTTTAGACCATAGTTCATAATTAATCCCATGGACATGGCTACTCTGCGGCAGCGTGTAGACTGCAAGCAATTGCCAAGGTGCTAATATTTAAATCTAGGGAAATTGCTTTTTGCTGAGATATGTTTTTATGATTCATTACTTTTGAGTTAATTATGTATATTTTCTACATGATAAAAACCTAATTATTTATAAATTACATAAATTTTTTTGCACTAGTAGTTACAAATCTGCACTAGTACTAAAAATGCTTTTAAGCTGGTAGTAGTCTTACAATGGCTAAGATTACACTGGAGCTAGAATCGTTAGTAGAGCATATGATCTTCGTGATGCAGCAAGTGATTTTTTCACTTGTTTTATCTATAATGCACTTTTTTTTAGTGTGCTCACGTAATTACTTCTTTTTAAAATATAGAAGTTGTGGTTGGAATGGGAGTCTCTAGAGCGAATTAGATTATGCTAGAAAGTGAATTATAACTTAGTGTTGTTAATAATATTTTCCTTGTTTTTCGTTTCCTTCTTACTAATCCAATTGGTTGTGTTTTTAACGCAGATTCTTTATGAGACATGCCTATGTCGCTCGTTAGAAAGCTTATTAAAAACTGAAGGTTAGTTTTTCATTTACTGATTGAGTAATCTTTTATGATTTTTGTTATTATAATTTCAATTATATGATGGATTTTTTGTACAAGAGATTTTTGTTACAGGGTTTTGAGTCGATGTGGACTTGTCTGTGCATGTAATTTTCAGTTTGTAGAAATGCCTATGAGAAATATAAGTCACTGTTGATGTCCTGTGACAGTTCAAGTGCAGGTGGTGGTAAAAATGGTGCAATTTTATTTACTGATTGAGTAATATTTTATGATTTTTGTTATTATAATTTCAATTATATGATGAATTTTTTGTACAAGAGATTTTTGGTACAGGGTTTTGAGTCGATGTAGACTTGTCTGTGCATGTAATTTTTAGTTTGTAGAAATTCCTATGAGAAATATAACTCACTGTTGATGTCATTTGATAGTTCAAGTGAAGGTGATGGTAAAAATGGTGCAATTTCATTATGGGATTTGGCCGAGTGTAAGAAATTGTACTACTTAACCCCCAATGGTATTATTCATGTTGTGTAGTTGGTTAAGTTTTGTATGCTCTCTCTTGTAGATGAAAGATGAATCTTGTTGACTAGGCAGTGAGGCTACCACAGTCCTTGTTTAGTGTATGATAGTGAAATAATGATGCTAATGAACAAATCTATGTTGAGCAGTTTTTATTAGAAGTTACCAGAAAGTAGTAGCACATTTTGTTATAATTGTTAGACATAGTCATTGTTTTTTATTATTAAAATTTTCATTACTTCGGCAGGGTTCTTTGCTGAACTTGTAAACATATCTTTAAGATTCTTGCTAATTATGTATCCAGCGGTGCAATATCTGATGTGTGGTCATGTGGAGATGACTCTCCTTAGCAGTCATTCAGCTAGTAATTCGCGTTGAGGAATCATAATATTGCTTACAATGGAATTCATACTAGTTGACGTGAGCTGTAATTTCACAAGTTCTAATACTGATAATTAACCTCTTAATGTTTTATTCAATTTGATTGGCATTCTTCTACATTGTAATAGAAATAGGCTTCTGCAAGATGGCGTGTTTATTTATAAAACTTTTGTTGCATATATCCTCTCATCCTCATTGTATCATTGAGGTTAGTTCTAAGAGACGCCATGAACCCAGAATTTTGTTTTTCTTGGTCCAATTCCATGTGTTATACTTGGAAAGATGAAGAAAATGTTAGGGATTCTCTGGTCCATATTCGGCATTCTTAGATGATTCAAGTTGTCACACTTTATATAAATCATTTCCATTCTAATTTATATGGTTTCTAGCTATTAATATTTGGCTCATATGTCTTGCTTAAGAAAGATGCTCGATTGATACTAGAGTCTGTAAGTGTATGTGATAGGTGTGATAAACACCTAATTTTATATCTAGTATTTATGCTTTCTTCTCTATGTTTTCTTGTAAATTATGTATCTTATATTTGATTTTTGAGTTATTAGGTGTTTTGGAGTCATACGATGCAAAAGAAGGAAAAACCATCCGTTTTGAGCGAGAAGGGTCAAAAGCGTCATTTCATTGCAAGTGCTATCCGGATCCCAATAAAGGATAAGGGGCTACCATGGAATCACTGATTGGAGTCAAAATTTACTAAGGGGAAGCCAAACTATAATGGTTATCACTGTTGGTCGCATGTATGGAATTGCTGGGTGCCTATATCAGTTTCACCCATTACCAAATGCTAGAACTGATGAAGGGTTGAGAGGATTTGTCATCTCTCAATCATTTGACCTAAAACTCAGAGTTGTGTAAGGAGGATGGCTGCTGCTCGTCCAAGATGAAGCTCGATTTGAGAGTCTGCTGATGAACAGAGAAGAAAAGGATGCTGAAACTAACCGGGATAAGAGTGAATCTGAGAGTTAGTTGTGCTGTCGATTTCAGTGGAATAATGAAGAAACTAAACTAAGAATGGGTTTGGTGGTTTTGCTGCTTAATGGGTTAGCTGCCGGCTAGCCATGAGTCCGATGGATTTTCACTGTGGGTTCCAGTGGGTTTTCTAAGTTCAGGCAAACAGTGTAGTCATCCAGAAGACAAGATGTTGTCTACTGATTTAGAAATTGAGACAATGATTTATTCAGGCTGGTAAAGAAGAAAAGGGTTTCGAAGTTTGAAGAAAATTGAAGGATGAAGGATGATGTTGGTTCGTGAAATTATGGAAAAGATGTTCATGGGGTGCTGGATTTGTGTGTTGATGATTTAGGAAGTTGACGGAGTATTCTTGCAATAAGGTATTCTAGGGCTTTTGATGATAGCGAGATTAAATATGAATTCTAATCATACATTCAATACTTGTTTACAATTGAAGATGAAATCTGCAACCAATATTTTCACATCTTTGATTTACGTGTTTACTTTTCTTTGTTTGCTTTTATATTTGTTTGCTTTTAAAAAAATCAGAAAAATACCCCGTGTTATTCATAGGAAACATAAAACATCTTGACACCCAAGACCTCTCTGTGGGATCGATCCTTTCTTGCCCTTGCTATATTTATATTTTGAGTAGTAAGAAAGTGTGAATTATATTTGTGTCGCCAGACAACCGACCAAATTTTGGTGCCGTTGCCGGGGAGGCAACGGTTGTCACTTGTTTTTGGTTTCTTGTTTTTGTTTTTAGTTTTCTTATTTTCTGATTTTTGACATAATTTTGAGAACTCTTTTTTCAGGTACTTATTATGGAAGGAGCATATTGGAGCAATGAATATGATTTTCAACCTCCTCAACACTATGACAATTACCCACCATCTATGGAATACAATCAAAACCAATTTATTGGCTATGATGCATATCCTAGAGAACCTTATGGTGATTTTCATACATACCAACAACAACCTTGTAGTGGGTATGTAAGTCAAGCACCTAGGTGGGATAATTCTACTTCTAATTGGATTTATTCGAGTTGTATGCAGATTTTGAATGGATTGCAAGACATGCAACAAAGGCTAGACCAACTTGACCGTGATAGAGAGAACGTCGGACAAACCAATTTTTGGAACATTCCTTCTTACCCGACTCCAAATCGTAGTTATGATCATTCACCCATTCAAAGGGAAGAGTCATGGGAAAGAGAACCTATTGTTCCCAATAGTGGTAAGCGTGTGAACGTTAGAAAACTTGCACATAAATTATACAAGTTGGAAGATGATGGAGCCTCGGAAGAGCTTGTCGATGAAATTAGTAGGACCATCCATAGAACTTCAACGACGAAGTGATAAAGGTTGGGAAACCGACGACGATTCTGATTTCGGTGAGTCTGAAAATGAAGATGAAGATGAGTATGTTGAGAATGAAACTGTTATGACCAATATTATGGAAGACCCAATTGATCTTGCATATGATTGTAATGATGATGTTAATGTCGAGACTTTGGTTAAGGCAAAAACGCACGAAGAATGGTTGCAAGGTTTGATAGAGGACCATGATATACAAGAGGTGAATAGTTCACTTGAATTTTTCAAGGATGAAGAGGATTTCGTGCTAAAAGAGATTGTGCAAGGTTTGTCTAACCCTTTGCATATTGTTTCTTCTCCTTTACCTCTTATTGGTTTGAATGTATGTGCTTCGAACACATTGTTAAATGACTTTGTTTCTCAATTTCCTCCATTAGAGAAACTTGATTCTCAAACTATGCATATTTTTGCACAAGAAACCGTGGAAGTACCCGACTTCTATATTCTTTATGCACTTCCAAGTGTGGACAAGAATAAGTGTGGGGAAAGCTTTTATCGGTAAATAGCTTCGTTTCTATTTTATATTACTAATATTTGTATGGAGCTAGTGTTTGCAAAACAGGTGCTATGGAAGGATCCCCAACTTTCCGATTATTGATGTATGGGGAATTCAACTTGCAAGTCGGGCTGACGACTTTAAACCAAGCGCTAATGGGAGGCAACCCACTGGTTTTGTGTATCTATTTCTATTTTTTTATTTTTATAAGTCTTTTATCTTTATTTTCTTATTTTGGATTTTTGCATATCAAAACTCCAACTTTTAGAGATTTTTGAACAATTTAGAATATCCATTAGCCTTTCTAAGTAGATGGCATTTTTTCTTGGCAGTGAGGTATATATATTGGCTGAGTTAGGATTAGATGCCAACTAAATAGCTTGTTTAGTGTTTATACCCTATTGTTTCGAAATAGCTATGAGTTGGAGTAATGGGTTTTTATAAAAACATTTATGCATTTGTATATATATATATATATCATGTTAGGATTTCCCACCTTGACTTTCTTTGGACGATTCAATTTACATTGAGGATAATGTAAAGTTTAAGTGTGGGGGAGCATTTATATGTTTGCATAGTTTGTTTGATGCCTTTAGTGAAAAAAAAAAATTTAGAAAAATTGGAAAAAAAAATTGCTTTGTAAACTCGAAACATAGAAACATGTGCCTTTAGGATGACACTATCAATCTAAATGGATGGAACCATCTTGGTTGGAGGAGTTGAGGAACCTATTAACTAAAGGGACATAATTATTGAAGTGTTATAATATGATAGTTGTTACCATATCTCGGAATATCACCATATCACATTCTATTTTTATTTTTACATATTTATCTATTGTTTTCTAAGTGTTTTGGTGGGTCACTAAACATCGATGTGTTATTATTGCTAGGATGAAATATAATGATTGAGTTGCTAAAGAAAAAGAAAAAGAAAAAAAAACCGACCAATTAGACCAAACGGAATAAAAAATGACACTTGGAAAGCAGTATGTGTGAAACGTAATCCCTGTCTCCGTCGCCTTAACAAGCGTGGAATGCAGGATCCAAGGCAACTATCACGTACTTGCTGACAAGAAGCATGCGCTTTGATCCAAAAGATTGAATCATGCTGTCACAAAAAAAAAAAAAGTGAAAAAAAAGTGAAAAAGAAAGAAAAGAAAGTTATATTGGTTGAATAAAGTCACTCCTGGTTCCCTTGTATATGCCAGTGAGTTCAAACCAGTAGCTCAATCCAGTAGGATGCATAGGTTCATCTTCGTAGTGACCTTCAGACAGATATGGGAAACACTGATCACTTGTAAACATTCGCCACATCTACCTCTATATCCATCTTCTTAATCTTTTCATTGTGATTGTGGTTAGTCAGATTCCGAGTATTGTAGTTTGTTCAACTTTCTAAGAAAGATTTTATTTATTTATATATGAACTGAATTTGCATCAAGGTACCTCCTCTAATAGCCATTTTGGATTCGTTCATAGATTTGTCACAGGTAGTTGGAGTTGGAATAAAAGGTTTTGTAGGTAGACCTCTTGTAAACCTTCACGAGACTATAACTCGTCCACTAGGGACACCTAGGGGTTCAAAGGCTTGTTAATTCTGCTAAAAGTAACTGTATCCTCGACGAGACGGAGTTGTTGTATTATTGTTTTTATTTTGTTTGATTTGCTCGAGGACTAGAAAAGTCTAAGTGTGGGGGAAATTGATAGGTGTGATAAACACCTAATTTTATATCTAGTATTTATGCTTTCTTCGCTATGTTTTCTTGTAAATTATGTATCTTATATTTGATTTTTGAGTTATTAGATGTTTTGGAGTCATACGATGGAAAAGAAGGAAAAACCAGCCGTTTTGATCGAGAATGGTCAAAAGCGTCATTTCATTGCAAGTGCTATCCGGATCCCAGTAAAGGATAAGGGGCTACCATGGAATCACTGATTGGAGTCACAATTTACTAAGGGGAAGCCAAACTATAATGGTTATCACTGTTGGTGGCATGTATGGAATTGTTGGGTGCCTATATCAGTTTCACCCATTACCAAATGCTATAACTGATGAAGGGTTGAGAGGATTTGTCATCTCTCAATCATTTGACCTAAAACTCAGAGTTGTGTAAGGAGGATGGCTGCTGCTCATCCAAGATAAAGCTCGATTTGAGAGTCTGCTGATGAACAGAGAAGAAAAGGAGGTTGAAACTAACCGGGATAAGAGTGAATCTGAGAGTTGGTTGTGATGTCGATTTCAGTGGACTAATGGAGAAACTAAACTAAGAATGGGTTTGGTGGTTTTGCTGCTTAATAGGTTAGCTGCCGGCTAGCCATGAGTCCGATGGATTTTCACTGTGGGTTCCAGTGGGTTTTCTAACTTCAGGAAAACAGTGTAGTCATCCAGAAGACAAGATGTTGTCTACTGATTTAGAAATTGAGACAGTGATTTATTCATGATGGTAAAGAAGTAAAGGGTTTCAGAATTTGAAGCAAATTGAAGGAAGGAGGATGATGTTGGTTCGTGAAATTAAGGAAAAGATGTTCATGGGGTGCTGGATTTGTGTGTTGATGATTTAGGAAATTGACGGAGTATTCTTGCAATAAGGTATTCTAGGGCTTTTGATGATAGCAAGATTAAATATGAATTCTAATCATACATTCAATACTTGTTTACAATTGAAGATGAAATCTGCAACCAATATATTCACATCTTTGATTTACGTGTTTACTTTTCTTTGTTTGCTTTTATATTTGTTTGCTTTTACAAAAATCAGAAAAATACCCCATGTTATTCATAGGAAACCTAAAACATCTTGACAACCAAGACCTCTCTGTGGGATCGATCCTTTCTTTCCCTTGCTATATTTATATTTTGAGTAGTAAGAAAGTGTGAATTATATTTGTGTCGCCTGACAACCGACCAGTATGCTGCTATGTGTGATTGCACATATGCGCCTTGTGAGAACATAAGTTTTCATGTTAAGTCGTAACTTGAACTCATTCAATATCTTGTTTTTCTAGGGTCTCAGTAAGTTCATGCTTCCTAACTTAGTTTTTGATCTTTGTAGGTTTTTGGGTTTGTCTGCAAGGAGTTGTCTGATACTGACAACTAATCAGGTATCTCAACATTTAAATTCAGTTGTGTAATTTTAGTTTTTAACAATGAATTGAACTTACGTCGGATTATTGATATTATTCCTTATATAGGTTGTGTTTATATTTACTAGAGCACTAGATAGTAAGTTTAAAGATAGTAGTTATTGCTTATTTGCACGACCGAACATGAGTTTTGTTAGAAAATTTAATCACCCCATCATACGCATTAAAGTCCCTATAAAAAGGGACATAAGGTGTGTCAGAACGCGTGCACATGTTACCTTTGCTCAGGTGAAATGGCCTCTTTCTAGAATTCTGAAGCCTTTGTTACCTTTGCTCAGGTGAAATGGCTCGGTGGGCTTGAAAAAGTATGTGAAGTGTCACAACTCCTAAGCATGTATTTTGAGGTTGCAGTTAGCATTAGGTTTCGTCAGTTACTATAAAATGATTCGTTGCGCCTCTTTCTTTATGCTGCAGATCACTATGATTCGTTTAAATTACCAAACATTTTTTTGTATCGCTCTTTAATAAATTAGTTGTGTAATAGAAGTTTGGTCACTATCTTGTGAACTTCTCTTTAGCCCGATGGTTTAAATTAAATATAATATAAGAGATCCCTCTTTAAGAAATTAGTTGAGTCGTGAAATTTTATGACCTTTAATTTTTGTTTCTGATTTGTTTTCTGTATGTTTTATGAGACTCTACGAAGATTAAGGATCTCATGTGAGCATCTTGGGATAAGGAAATTCAACTCCGTGTTTTACTTGGATATGGCATGGATATGAAAAGACTTCTCAGAATCTAACAACAGAAGGTTAGGGTTTTCATAGATTCAAATTTAGAAAATTATGTTTATAACATTTGGGATTTCGAATAAGTGGTATCAGTGTATGGATTTATGGTTCATCTATCTAAATAGTTTTTCCTGATCGATTGTAATTCAGGAGCATAAATCTGCCGGAATTTGTGCTAGCGATAACTTTCTTTAACCTGAATTTTGTTTGCAACGTATATAAACGTAGGAAACTTATCCGTTGCACATATCACGTGGAATGAGTAACGGATGTAACTGCTACCAAATAAATAAAATGTCGACAGAAAACACAATGGGACCCACAAAAGTGTTATTCTATAAAAATAACCGTTGCACAAATTAAATTATACGTTGCACAAATAAGAAAAAAATAATGTTGCACCATCAATTGTGCAACGTTTGTAAATGTTGTACAAATTAATTTGTGCAACGGATAACATGCGTTGCACACCATTGTGCAACGCCGTTTTTCCAAAAGTTATTTCCGTTGCACAAATTATGCGCAATGTTTATAAACGTCACAAAAAGGTTGTTTTGGTGTAGTGGAGGTTCATGACAAAATTGTGCAAGATATTTTCGAACTCTCTTGACAATAATATTTGGGAAAGATCCTTACTGATTTTATTTCCAAAAGTGTATATTTTCACGAACTTTATCAAATAAAAATATCTTGATTAGGTATTTCAAAACTTGGAAACCAAGTTCTATTTGATATATAAACATCTTAATTCTTTCCTCCACGTTTAGTCCACGGTTAAAGATGGATTAAAATACTATTGATATTGATTCTCAATTACGGATGCTTGAAACTTTCCTTCCTGCTGAGATTACATGCTACTTCTCAAAGGAACATAAGGAGAATCAAATATCTTTGGAGCTAATGCTCTTCCTAATGCGAGATTTTGAAATTGCTCGTGAACCATTGGAAGCATTTGTAAATAATGAGAAGTGTCTCGAGTCGAATCTTTTGAAGTTGATTGTGGAGGTGAATCTTTTGAAGAGTAAACTCAATCATCTAAAGCAAAAAAGAAGAGAAGACTTAACAACTAAAACACTGAAGAAAGATCAGTGAACAATCAGAGCACTTCTAGGGATTAAGTTATATGCTGCAATGTTTAATCCAAGGAAAGCAGACAACATTTTTGATTTATTTCGATTATTATATAAGGTCTATTTTTCAATAAAACTATCATTATTTATGAATAAAATTATTAGTTTATAATTTTTCGTGTGATAGTTTCCTATTACATAGCATGTGCTTGAATGTCTATATTTTTGCTATGTGAGATGTCTAATTTCTCTTTTCATAACCTTAATATTCGATCTCATATGATGTGAACCCTTATGGTTTGTGTGACTTTTTGATTTAGCGGGATTAAGTTATGGCCCATATTGGTAGGCTTTATCTAAGGATCATAGGTATTCCGATTGAAACTCATATGTAAAAAGTCACAATGTTTTGAATCAATTTGTGTTTACATGAGTTGTGTTTAGCATAAAAATATGTGTTTCGGGTTTCAACTTTTGCTATTGGCACACATTAGTTAAAACCGTTTCCACCTTTCTCTGGTAAAGGTTGCTCTTGTTGTTGTTATTTTGTTCTTCTAAGATGATGACAACATACTGCGGGAGAGTTCTATCTTGAACTTGTGCTTAATGATTTATCTTTCTGTGGAGAAGAGGATGTGGAATCTGAGGTACCGAATTTGTTAGTTAATCGTTTTCCTGATAAAGAAAAGTCTGTTTATATTGCATATACTTTGCTTTTGGTTAATAAAATATTGGTACAATTGATATATTCCATTATATGTATATATATGTGTGTGTGTGTGTTTCAATTGTTTCTGGTTAAGAAAAACTGTGTCAATTTATTTGGCTTATTGTTTGGTATCTTATGTATTGTTTGGTATCAAGTGTTTTTGCTTAACGAAATTTCGGTGCAATTACGGTGCTATAATGTCTATGTTTTTTCAATTGCTTCCGGTTAAGAAGATAATTGTGCAAGTCAATTTATTTTGGTTTCCAAATATTGTTTATGAATTAAATAAATACGGGATCATTTATTTAGTCCAATTCGATTCCGGATAAGATAAATTAAGTGGTAGGTTGGGAAACCTGCAATAATAATACTGCAAGTACACAATGTCTAGCTAGTAGACGATGGCAAGTACAGGTCGTTCCCACGAGGAGTGTGAAAATACTGCTCCTTACTAATACCAAGAATTAAATAATCAAATTTAATATTTTAGAAGTTCATGGAACTATGAAAGCAAAATAATAATAACGTAACCAAATATGCGAGGGAGTTAATTAAGGATCCGGGAATCCGTTGTAGGTAAGCAATTTGTATTCAATCACAAAGGTCTCGAATTTACTCATGTAAAATAGCAAACCTAGCTACTAATACATGGAAGATATTTCATTAAGGAACATTGACAAGAATTATCAAAACGGTAGTTTGTTCTCACCTTAAAGTAGAATTCAAAGCACTAAGTATACATGGCATAAATAGTCAAGAGATATTCATAAATCGATTATTTCTAATGTTCAACGAGTCCTTCTACTAATTTAATTATGGACTATACATGGCATAGAGCATGAAAATGTAGCTAGAAGGTAAAACATTGAAATAGAATCGAAAACATTATTATTAAGTTCAATTTGTAGAAACCTTATTTAAGAATATAAAATAAATAAACCTATAACTTCATCCTTTCACCCTAGCAAGGATTAGCTCGACGTGGTTTTCTAAAAAACCATAAATCAATTTAGATAACACCCTCGCTAATCAAAAATGGAATTGGAGAAGTGAAACTAAACCCTAGTCTTCCCTATAAACGACTATGTGTCGCGCATCCATCTCTTCATGAAGATTTCAGTTCTTTTTATTTCTTTTCTTCCTCACGTCACAAATATATTACCATCCAATGAGAGCGTGCCACATAACCCCTTCTGACACTACCGTACTCAAAATCTATTTTGAATTAAAGAGATTTTGTTTCCATATTTTGAACTAAAATTCCAAATGAGACATAATACCAAATCTCTTCTCAGCCGTAGCACTAACTCCTTCCAAAACTCTAGTCACAACACCAACTGCACTAGCTCGGCAATACTATTCCCTGACCATGTAACCTCTACTAGACCACAACTAATTTTCATCTCCTTAAGGTCTAATACTTCCTTGCCTTTCTCATCTTCACTTCACCAGCAGCTTCTTAGTTTCTTCTCATATAACCACTGACTATCACTCGTATCAGCAGCTCGTACAAATCACTACTTCCAACAAACATTTCAGCCATACTACCTAACCATTCTTCACTGTTCAGCAGCCCTCCAATTGTCGAGCACAGATACCCGATTTCAGTTCAGACTGGATTTCAGTCTAGTCGTTTGTTCTCAACTCCAACACTCACATCACTACTTTGTATCTTCATCTCGAGAGCTCCAATACAGGCAACATAACCTTTCTTCACATATGTCACTATTGATCCAAGAGTCTTTTTTTTTTTTTTGAAACAGTTGATCCAAGAGTCTTTATTGGATATATTCAATGGAAACATGAAAATTTGTTCAAATCAATGTTACCCTAATAAAGCCAAAAATTCAACTCCACTGAGACAAATCAAAACAAACACCAAAAACTACTAATGCTTTTCTGGTCCTACCTCACAAATTAATATTGCCATTAACTATTTAACATGAATCCTAAATGCTTTCTCTGTGCCTTTGTTGACTAAACATAATCATACATATAATTAGAGGGTAAGCTTTAAATAATTGCAGAAGTATTGGGGAACAAATTCGAAGTGATTGCCCAAATAGTAGCACGATGCTTGTCATTAGTCGTGCAGGCAGGGCGCTGTAGTGCTGTAGTGACCATGCTGTGCACTGCGCTAATGAAGTTGGTCTAAAATTTCGACATGACTTGGTTCGTGATACGATTGCAGTACATATGTTATATCGGGTACTTGCACGTAAGGAGGCTGACCTAGGGCTCCCGGCTAATAATGGCACTTCTCCGAGACCTGCATATTCGGTAATCAATCGGGATAATGGTCGTGACGATTGTTTCACCCTTTGGCAGGAGGTAATAGCCGTTTTTTGGAGTTGGGACAAGCTCTCAAGGATGTCAAGTTATTAGTAAAGAACACCAAGTATTTAGAAAAATGCACATCCTGTGGGTATGGGTTTGAGGCTTTGGCTTTTACTACTCTTGGTGAGATTGGGGTTGAAACGACGGATTTTATTAAACGTTTATAATTTTATGGCTAGCCACGATGCTAATGTTCGTAGGAGATTTCCTTTTTCATAGGTTAAGTGTAGTGGTGCGAAGGGGTTGGAGCCTACTTGTTGCTAGGCTCCCGGCGAAGTTTCTTGCCCGATGAGGATCCTTTTCGGTAGTGTAATATTGTTTTCATATCAAAAAGAAAAAAGCGCCAACATTCCTCCAATTCGCTGCCCCAAGATGTTTTTCGCACTATATTAAAGTTTTGCTGAATATTCTTTCCACCGTTGGATAAGGTAATAATCCGCATGCCTCTTGTGTTTTGGGTGTGCAACCATATGATTGAAGAGTCGGCTTTCAATTGGCTAGATACAATATCATGATCATATTTTTGTTAGCTTTGGTTTGGTTAGTTATCCGCTGCGTTTTGTATTTTGGCGTGTATACTGTATAGCCATAAGATTGAAGATTCTAGCTTTCAATTGACTAGATACAATATCATGCGGATCATATTTTTGTTATGTGGTTAAGATCGAAATAAATTGACAATGAGATGACGATCCATATGTATGATTTTGAGGTTTCCTATTGGCCAAAATGAATATCATACGGATCATTAAAGTTTTTTTATTCTTGTTAT
The DNA here is from genome assembly GCA_023529315.1 of Papaver bracteatum. Classification (NCBI taxonomy): domain Eukaryota; kingdom Viridiplantae; phylum Streptophyta; class Magnoliopsida; order Ranunculales; family Papaveraceae; genus Papaver; species Papaver bracteatum. The sequence continues at coordinate 620,371 of JAJJWX010005361.1, forward strand.
CGGCAGAAGAAATTGGTGTTGCCGAGTTTTTTAATTCAGTGTCACTAATATATCACCTAATTGACTTTACTGCTATATTACAATGGCACCGGTTAATTGTAACGGTTGATTATTAACGTATTTGTCTTCATTTCTTTGTAATTATGCATCACCGGGCTCAACCGTAAAAGTAAAAGTGAAAATAAAAATTTCGCTCATAAAGCAAATGTTAGTCACCTTTGACAAATTCTAGAATTGGCTTATTTAAATGCCAAATCTTTAGTTTGCATAATACTATATTTTCATTAAGAAATTTTGTATACGCGATTATAAGTCGATCCCAGAGATTTCGCTCTGGATACGTACTTTGCACATCTCATTCAATACGAACAAAGTGATTGATAACAGGATAATGGGTAAAATTATGAGAGAAATTAAGTGAGTCCTATGACATAGGGTAAGATTGACTTGGATAGCAAACTAAATTAAGTGAACTAGATGGATACCCTGCTTGATTTAATAGTTAACAATATAAACCCGTGGAATCCAGGAAAACTCAAGTGAGGTCGAGCGATATTGATAAAATTGATTGATAACAGTGGAAATTGACTAAAGAAAACGAGAGTTTTACAACTTTTTGCTAAAATTTGTAGAACGCCTCATGTTTTACAACTTTTTTCGACTTATAGTAGTCCACTCGCGCCGTGTCGTTCTTTCAGAGCTGTGTTCAATATCGAAGTTGACGAAAAGGGGTGTGTAGTAAGGTTTCAGAAAATATTTCTATGGAATCTTACTCAGAAATGTGGATTCATCGTTCTTACGAAGTTTTCTACTTATAATAGTCCACTCGTAGCTGTGTTTCGAGCTCCTGAGTCACCGGTTTCAAGATCAAAATTGACGAAAAGGGGTGTGTTTCAGTAAGGTTTCGGGGAATATTCATATGGGTTAGATTAATGTCATAAGGATGATGATTGTTATATTTTATGTGGATTTAAGTTTTGTTTTTCACCGAAAAAAAAAAAAGAAAAAAAGAAAAGGAATTCACATTTTATTTTCATAATATCATTCTTGGGGAATCTTGGCTTTCTAATGGCCGTATAAATAAGTTTAAGAATCATAATCCTTGTCTGTTTTGGAATTTACACAATTTTGTCATACACACTTCCAATACAAATTTCAATTTCAAGATTGTCTTGTTTAAACTCTGGAAATATATTCGAGAAATGAATATTCATAGATCTTTAGCAAACTTAGTTAGAAAAATTTATTGTTCACAAACTATTTTCTTTAAAAATGATCTTTTGGAAAATTTCCCAAAACAAAACCAATTGTTTACCATCAGTATGCAAACCCTTTTGATCCGAGTCCGGGACTTCGACGATATTTGACATCTCGCACGCATACCCTTCTTATATGACGTCGTTAACTTCCAAGAGCACGTATTTTACGCAGTGTACCCATACATACTGGATGCATACCTGGTTGACCTAACCTAGTTTGGAAGCTTAAGTGCAAAGGAAATGGGGGGGGTGCATACCCTTGATCCGACTTTCACGAGATGGTAGTGATACGATACCCCTTGAGCCTCGAATTCGTGAATCGTGAGGTATGCATACCCTAATTTAGTCAATTACGATACCAAAGTAGTTTTTAGCAGTAATAGGAAAAAATAGCAAATACGCATAACAAAGTAGGTTTTAGCATAATATGGAAATATTTAGGTATAATGACGATACCAAAGTAGTTTTTAGCAGTAAATACGATACCAAAGTAGTTTTCTCCGCTCATATAAACGAGAAATTCAGTTTAAATTGATAGATGACATTCAATGAAGTCGATAGATAATAATATAAATCGTTGATATATATACACGCGTTATCGTGTAGATTATGATTCATAATGGATGATTTAGAAATTACGTGACCAAAAACTCATGAAATTGCCGAAGTGCTAGAAATGTGCCTCCAAGTCTAAAATTATCCGACCAAATTTGCACTTGGCCAATACAATTATAATTCTTTACCGAAACGAAAAAAATAGTAATCCAAGCAAAAGTTAACCGAAGTTCCACTGATTTTTTGGCAAAAGGAATTATCAAGTAATTTAAAGGGCCGTGATTCTTAAAATTTTTATCCCGGCCAATATAAATCCAAGAGTATTTGACAATGAGAATGATAAGAAACGCTTCGATAATTGTCATTGATTTTCAAGACAAAATTTCGAATAATATATTCAGTGATGTAAATGAGTGTTTTAGTGTTATCATACCTAAAACCATCGCTTGGATTGAATAGTAAAAATGGAATGAATCCGTTGAGTGGTAATGGATTAGAAAATGGAAAAAGGATCGCTTGAAATATTTTTATTAACATTCAAACAATTGTCGTCATTCCTAGATGTAATTTTTATCGGAAATCAAGATAAAAAATTTATAAAAAATTTGGTGTAAAAAAATATATTTTAATTCATCTACGAATTTGTAATGATTTTATTTGAAAATTTGATTAACAGATCGTAGTATTTACCAATTTCACGCAAGAAAATTAAATCAAATATCCTAAAATAAATTAATATAAATATGAAATTATCACGAATTATCTAAGTATGGAGTTACAAAGAAAACACAAATTATATCCGTATGAATGTATGAAGAAAACACAAATCTACTTATAAGATGATGACAATTATGATCCGTATGACATTAGTCCAACCAATAGAAAAATAAAGTATATAATCTAACGGACATTAACTCAAAATCAAAACTCATGCGGATTGACCATAGAAACGTGACCTTTTGTGGGTATATAAAAGGGTCAATAGCTTTTAGAAATTACGTGACATGAAAGATGAGATAAATCTCATCCGTCAATTTCTATCTAATCCTACGGCTGTAATTATCTTATCCATAGAATGCTTTATAGGAATCCTAATTCTTTTCTATCCATTCATGTTTCCCCTCTCTTTATCTCTCTCTTAGAAGAAGCTGAACCCTTGTTTCATCCGCCTCCCTCTCAAAATCTTTTCATCTCCTTCTTCATCTTTACTCTGTCCAAATAGATCTCGTGCTAAATGATAAAAATTGTTAATTGATGTTCATTGAGATTTTTATCAATTAGCATGATATTTACTCATAATTTCTTCTATTTGTTTACCAAAGAGAAAACGAATGATTCAGATCTTAAATGTTGGTTTGATTTATCCATTAAAAGATTGAGTTTTGTTAATTTGATTTTTATTTGTTTACAATTTCCAATTCTTCTTCCTCTGTACTAATCTGCATCTAGATACAGATGCATCTCTCATGTTTTTAATCAAATCATCTTTGTAAAGTTTTGTGGTGTACACTGATAACTTGTCTTAGCCTCTTTGGACCATAAGTTACTTAACACATATATGGTTGTCTTAGGGTTCTTTGATTTTATGGGTCTGACATTTTTTTTTTTTTTTTTTTTTTTGGAATGAACAAATCAAGTGAGGTTTGCTCCAAGGATACCTTTGAAGAAGGTAAAAATTATCGGGTTTTATTGATTGGTTTCTTAATTTATTTTTATATCTTTTTTTTTTTTTTTTTTTTTTTTTTTTAAGTTTGATTCATGATTACCAGTTTATTTCTCCTTTGAATTTGCTGGTTTGTATATATGCAGGACCAAAGTTTACATTTTTTTGGGAGGAAGGAACCAGATTTGGGATGAGTACTCTTATGATCTCGAAATCGGTGCTAAAAGAACAGATTGAAGGATGTTAGATTGCAGATCTATCAGTGTTTTTAAGACTTTCCTGTGAAATTCAAAGAACTTCGATGGGTGCAGGTTGAAGTAGTTGTATCAATGGTGCTCCTTATCATTAGATTTTAATTTTAATTTACTTTCCAGAGATTGTATATTTTTAATACTTAAGGTTTTAAATCACGAGTTCGTAAAGTATATTGGGATTTTAAAGTATCATTTTGGTTGTTGGTGGGCAGAACAATTGGTGGTCGACAACTTTTATCTTGTTGGTGGGCATCTTCATCACCTTTCATCATGATGTTTCTTATTTTCTTTCATCATGCGGTTGTATAAATAGACTGCCCTATGTTCTTTAAGGGAAGAACAATTGCAAATTCGATTCTTTGTTTACATTATAGTATTTCATTTTTGTTTGATTTTTGTAAAATAATGAGATCGTAAATTTTTTGAATAATAAATGATGTTGTAAATGGAATTTTGTGATAATAAATTAAAATTCATTTTGCATTTAATATTGCTCATATTTGTGTCCTGTATTAATTTTAATTTTATTTTTATTCGTCCGAGTCAAAATTTGTCCGATAACCATTTAACCAATCGAAAGTCCTCGTCGATGAAGAACAACTAATAATCTCAGATTAGTTTAAAGCATCGAACAGCTTGAGTCGCTCTAAACCATTGTCAACTTAACATATTACTAGGTTGGATGGTTGAAATAAATTTAAAGCAATGTATTGGTTAGCCGCCACTGCAGCTTGAAGCATATTTGGAGCGACTCATTTTAAAATAGTTGGAATAAATTTAAAGCAATGATATTAGTTAATTGGTCGCAGTAGGTTGAAACATATTAAGAGCGAAGTGCCTAGCTGCTCTAGACTTGTACAAATCCCACCTTTTGCAACTAACGAGCGAGAGCCAAATTAAGTAGCTATAAGGGTTAGAGCGACTTAATATGAGCTTTTGCAACCAAAACTGCTATGTTGCTCAAACCAGTTTTTCTTGTAGTGTGTACATTTTTCTTCTTG